>OZ010583.1:47580177-47667677 GCA_963932145.1 Acanthosepion lycidas
ATTCCTGACTGAACATGGAATTACTTAGCCACTTTTGGGGACTGAAACCTAAATGTTATAATCGTGCCAAATAATTTCATCATTGTATTATAACTCAAATCTCATGGAAAAACATCATTTTTAAAAAAAATAAAAAAAATAAAAATATTGGCAAGCGTCATGTTTTTGGAATTAAGGTTTGAAACAAACTCTGCAGCATTTCTCCCACCATCCGACAATAAAGATTTTTTTCTAGCACTCAGCATATTATTATGAAACCAAAAATGATGCATATTCTTTTATAAATGCTGACTTGAAGCCTATGGATTAACAATTTTTTTTTTCATTTTAAGGCTTTTTTTTTCTTCCATTTTTAAGGCTCTTTTCTTTTCTTTCATTTTAAGGGCTATTTGATTTTGTTTTTTAAACCAGAGAAATGGAACTGAATTAATGCAATGAAGTTTATTGCCAAGAATTGATATTCCATGATTATTAGGGAAGAATATGTGCAGACATTGTTGAAAATAAAATCACACACTTATGGTTTCAAAACTTCTGCCTTTGCCTTTTTAGCTTTCAAAGGTTTTGTGAAAGTTGTAAATTCTCTCTGAAGCTCTGAATTGCATATTTTAAACACTGTGATGATGGAAAAAAATGAGAAATTTGTGGCCATTTAAATATTTTTTTTTCTCCGTTAGGTGGGTGTCTTTTGGTTGGAGGAAAAAAAAATGAATGGCAATATGGGGGTTGCAAAAAGTGGAAAAGTGAAGATAAAAAATGAATAACTTCAAACATATTAAAATAGCCCATTAGAAAAAAAATGGTTTTGAAAGAAAAGAGATTTACCTGACAGGAGTTAAGAGATGAATGAAAAATTAGATATAGAAAAAAATTCTGATTAGGTTGTTGAAAGTATTGAATGTCACCACAAAGAGATTTTAGAATAATTCTGAGCTGTCTGAAATATGTTCAAATGTAAAATATTTATGAGTATGTATATATATATATATATATATTTATATATATATATATATATATATATATAAATATATATATATAGCACTATGATATGTACGTGTAATTGCTTGCTAAGTGAAAACATCATATATTTCAAATGTGTCTAGAAAAATAACTATTACATACATACTCTCGTATACATCTATACAAAGGATAACATACATATGCACACATTGGCATTCACTTAAATAGAAAAAGTATGCAGCACGTAAGTAAATGTAATGGATTCAACTGGAATTTGAACTCGGCTCTAAGATTGAGGAATTGGAGAGCCAAGTTTGAATTCCAGCCAAATCCATAATATTCACTTACATGCTAATACCCTTGGAAAAGGTATGAATCCTCTTCTTCTCCCCCCAGCTATGGGTAAATAGTAGGACAGGTCGGGTTCTATAACCTTGGATATAACCACAGAAAGAAATGGCAACTACTGCAGGAAAAAATCTGCCTCATCAGTCATATATCGAAAGATACATGATCGCTTATGCAGGTATCACGCATGGCACATAACTGACACCTATGCACATATATTTATATGCACAATTAATCCTATATTCACATATGTTCTGTGTGTCAGGATCCTTCAGGATGTGAACAATCATGGCTCTCCTCAACTACCTACGCTTTGTAGAACTTAGTATGGTTTCTCTTTTTGCTATCTCTCCTAATCTCTGTTCTGCCAACTATTTGTGTGCAAACACAGGTGATTCCATTTCTAATAAATAGACCACATGATGGTAAAGGTATATATGGGAATTAGCATGGCATCTAACTCATCCTCATTTCTATTCTATCCTCTATTACTACATGGATCACTCTTTCTACACTATCCTCTATCTCTATACTATTTCTCTATACTGATCACTATACGGATTACTATTAGGTTGATGCAAAAATAATGTCGTTTTCTCACATATGTTACTATGTGATAAAACGACATTATTTTTGCACCAACCTAATATTTGGTGGTTACTTTTCAAGTGAGTATTATCAAGCAAGTACTATTTGCACAAGTGTTATTCGAAGGCGTCTGACACCGGTATTGTTCAACAGTGTTACTATAGATGTATCTGAGATTACAAAGTCCCTTCTTCAACGAGCATTACGAAAGTGACAATGAGTATTCATTAACATTACAAAAGTGGCAATGATTCTTTGTCACCATCCCAAAAATGTGTGTGTATATATATATATATATATATATATATATATATATATATATATATATATATATATATAATCAAGTTTATGAAGGATGTCAACTGATATTTCAACCACATTCCTTTCACGGGTCTAGAAATAAAGGCTATTATCATGCAATATGCATCACACAATATTCTTAAAAGAGAACCATTGAAAGAAATTAATAACAATTAAACAACAACCCCACTTTAAAATGGTGAAAGATGTGGTCAAAAGCACTTGGGACAATAGACACTAGAGACAATTCTTAGATTCCCTTACACCCACAAAACAGGAAAATTTAAGAATACTAGAAAAATTTCAATAAAAAAATTCATCATATTTTCCAAGTCTGTCATATTCAATGAAACATGTTTCAAAGAAAGGTTGCTGCCTATATATATATATATATATATATATATATATATTTCTATATAAATGACATTATCAGAAACATTTCGCTCTTCGAGTGGGCCCTATATATCAAATAAATCTCTTTAATAGTGTAAATGGAGTGTTGAAAGTTTTTTTAAAAATAAAAAAAAATATAGAAAGATGCTCATGCAATTTCCTGTTGCGTGGCACATGAGAGCTTGGAATGAGCACTCCTTTTTCAAAAACAGCATAAACATAATTTACAACATAACAGTCAAAACATAAGGAAAAAATAACAACACCACAGACAAAACACCCTTGAAAATGGCGATAGAAGTGGCTGAAAGTGCTTGGGACAATAAAAATTATGGGCAATTTTTTTTATTTCTTAACTCCTAAAAAACAGAAAAATGTTAGGATGCTGTAAAAACTTAATAAAAAATTAATTCAATCTTCCTTGCTGGCCATATTCAATGAAAGATGTTTGGAAGAAAGGTTGCTGCCAAAATATCCATTAATATATATATATATAAAGAAAAAGAAGCCTAGCAGTAGTGTTGTTTGACAATCAGTGCTGTTAATTTGTTTGTTCCATTCAAACCCCTTTTAAGTTTGTTTCCTTATCATATGTCTTCTTGTGTATAGTATATTTACCTGCTTATGATTTATCTCTATTCCCTTTACAACCGTCAACTATGGTTTAGCATCAGTGGTTGGATAAGCCAGGGGATTACTCTAAATGGCTTGTCAAGATTTTAGATATGTCATTTGAACAGTAAAGTTGTGAAGAAATTCCAAGTGGGAGACACATAAAGAGAGGAGAGAAGGAGAAAAATTGTTGAAGTGGAGGATAAGCAGATGTGAAGATGGGTAGTGTATTGCAGAAAGAGAAGAAGACTCATAAGAAAAAGTGAGAAAGAAAATGCAAAAGAAAAGAACTCAGATGAAAAAGTGGAAGAAAATTGTTGAGGAAATGGACTTTGAAGAAAAAATATACTGAACAAAAGAATTTAGAAGGAAAAACTGAAGAAAAACGTGTTGAATAAATGGGCTTTGAGAAAAAAAGAAATGGAAAAAATATACAGAACAAAAGAATTTAGAAGGAATAAAATGGAAGGAGAAAGATATTGAAAAAAATCGACTTTGACGACGAAGGAGAAAAAGACAGGAGGATGATTATTTTAAAATAACATAAAGAAAAAATTGAAATGAAGATGGGGGTAAAAATAAAATAAACCATACAGCAAAAATAAAGTATAAATTGGTAAATAAAAAGTCTTGGAAAAGGAACAAACCAAAATTTGAAGTTCTTAAACAGAAGAATACAGAAAGAAAACTGAGAAACCAAATGTAGGATGAGGAATGATAAAATAAAAAGAAATTATAAAAGTGTGGGGAAAAAAAATGGAATAATAGAGAAAAAGTCAGAAATATAAAAAAAAAGAAAGAAACCAGATGAAAAGCAGACAAAAAAAGAAAATGAAAAAGCAGAGAGAGAGAGAGAGTAAAGAAGCAATAGGGAGATGAAATATAAAAAAAAAAAAAGGGGAAGGAGGAAAAGTGATAAAAATAGAGAGAAAGAAAAAAACCTGTAAATAAAATGTCAGTAACAATAAACAGAGAATAAAGGTGGAGAAAGAGGAAAAAAAGGCCAGGAACAAAAAACATGGAGGGAAATAAAATAAAGGCTGAAGAAAATGGCTGATAAAATAATAAAAAAAAAAAATGCAGGTAAGAGAAATCAAAAAAACAAAGTAAAACAAAATAAAAATATAAACATTTTTAACAATCATTGATTTTGGTAAGATTCCACTACCTCACCCACCAACAGACATAACCACACACACACACACATAATATATATATATATATATATATATATATATATATATATATATATATATATATATACATATATATATTTTTTTTTTCAAAATCCTGTTATTTGTCCAATATTATCAGTTGCAACCCATGAGTTTCTTGTTGGGAACGTGTTCCTACTGCCAGATAACATTGAGATATGGGTATTTGCAATGAAGTCACTTGCAAAGGAGATTCTGTATGTGACAGGTGACTCCTGTCATTTCAAGTGCCAATATCATTAAAAACACTAAGAGACAAAAATGATTGCATCCAAATTAATGTAGCCTTTCTCTTGATACAACTAAAAACAATCTTAACAATTTCATTTAGATACAGCTTGTGTGTTCTTAACAAATACACAAAAACTGACATGGTTCTACTAAAAGTTTCAGTAATTTAAACAGATTAACCAAATTG
The DNA here is from genome assembly GCA_963932145.1 of Acanthosepion lycidas. Classification (NCBI taxonomy): domain Eukaryota; kingdom Metazoa; phylum Mollusca; class Cephalopoda; order Sepiida; family Sepiidae; genus Acanthosepion; species Acanthosepion lycidas. The sequence continues at coordinate 47,585,011 of OZ010583.1, forward strand.
TTTATCTATCATTCAACTAGTGTTTCAGATGTTATTTCAAATCACTAAACAATAAACAGAGACATCATTTTTTACCAGTTTATTTTCTTAATTTAAGAAAGTTAATTTGAGTCTAAAGTTCCAGAATTTAAATCTTTTATGTTCTTAAATTCTCTGATTTTCAGTTTTGACTTTATCCATACGGGCAGAAATTGCAATCTATGTATCAAGAAGAAATTGAAAACCATAGAATTTAAGAACATAAATAGCTCATTAAATATTAGAATTTGATAAACAGAAGGAGCTAAATTACTGTTGGGATGCTGATGGTTTCTTTTTGAAAAACATTGAAAGAACGATAGATCTCAGGAGCATCCAAGATAAAAAAAAAAAAGCACCTAATTTGAAAAATTGTTATGCATGTACAGGCTAAAAATTGATAACTAGATGAAAATATTATTTTTGTATGTATTAAAAGATCTTTCAAAAAATATTTAAAATTGAGCACTCTTATATATATATAAGAAAAAGGAATATATATATATTTAGAGAGAGAGAGAGAGAAAGTATGAGAGAGATACATGTTTCATTGAATAATTTAGACAAGTTTTGTCTACTTATTTTCAATTGGATCCTTTCATATTCACGGACAAGCTTTTTGGTGTTGTTATTAAAGAGAGAGAAACTTACCGTATTGATACATATTCATTTATTCTGAGTACTTTTGACATTAGCACAATGTTATCATCAGTTTAAAATATGCAGACAAAACTTGTCTAAATTATTCAATGAAGCATGTTTCAATGAAAAAATTTATATATATATATATATATATATATATAGGCATCAACACTGTTTCTTATGAACACACTATCAATATCTATATATCTATAAAATATTGAGCACTCTTCCTCTATAAATATAGCAAATTTTAAACTCTGTGTGTACATGTGTGTGTGTCTGTCTGTCTGTCTGTCTGTGATGTGTACATAGCAATTTCTAAAGAATTAATAGATTTTACTTTTTCAGAAATTTCTTTTACTTTAAATGTTGTTTTTAATGGATACCCATATTTGAGTTGATGTCCAATTATTTATTTTAAATAGTATTTATTTTGTCTATTGGCTTGCATACTCAAGAAAACTTACACACGCAGACACATAATGAGACAGCAATTCTTCATTTAAATGTTTTATTCAATATAACAAACAAGAAATTTCTCTTCAACATTTTGGTGTGTTTCTCCTGCTGTCAAATAACTTCTTTGATGTTGGTTGAAAACTTGTAAAGGAACTTGCCAAAATTGTGCATAATGTTGATCATTTTCAAGGAAAGAAGACAAAAGTCAAGAGACAATTAACTTGACATTAAGTGGAACTCACCAAAATGCTGAACGTTTGAATATCCGTCTCAATCACACCCATATACAATGCTGCACTATAATTAACCATTTCTTTCGTTTTTTAGCATACTAAATTTTTTTTGTGGCATGTTGATGTATATTGAAATCCTTACTGCATTTAATATTGCTGATTAAATTGTTTTTAAAATAGTAAGAGTATTTTGTATGTTAAATAATAACATTTCCAAAAGAATTAATGAAAATTTATTGTAATAAACTACCTAGTATTAGGTTGGTGCAAAAATAATGTCGTTTTCTCACATATGTTACTATGACATTATTTTTGCACCAACCTAATAAAACCTACTGTCCTTTGTATCATCTTACATGTTTGCACTTTTCCCCAAAATCTGGTTTTGATCGGTCAATGTATGGCTATTTTAGAGGGTGTAATGGATGGACAGAATAACAGAAATCACAGAATTTTATATATAGATATGATCCAATTTTTTTTCTTAGTATTAGAATTTTATTAATTTGTAACATAAATGTATATAAACAAAGTTGGAGTAATATTCAATGTACTGTTCATGTGAAAATTGGATTTTAGATATCATATAGAGAATCCTTTAAATATTCAGCAAATGTTTTTCACACTGTGCACTCTGATGTTTATGGATCAGATTATTTATAAAATGTATAACATTCAGATGATAGAAGTTTTTGTTTTCTGATAGAAAATAGACTATTTTGAAGCAAAATCCCTGTTTTTTGCTTCTTCCATAATTTCTGTAATAAACAATCCAAGTCAGCCATTTTATCTACAGATTTTAAAGTAGATGTGGAAAAAATCAGATGAGATCTGACTCAGTATCAAATATGATGATTGTTTTTCTTAGGATTTGGATTTGAACCTAAATAGAGAAAACTAACTCAAATGTTGGGTGTATGTAATTTTAAAAGCAGAAATAGGAAAATAAAAATGTATAACAATATATACTATTTACACTGTTTACATGTGGACTATTGTCCTCATCTCTGTTGTTGTTATAACAAAGTTTTGGCTGTTGTGTTCTCCGGCCTTCATTAGGTGTATGTTGATTTCAATAACCTACGGGATCTTTGGATCTGAACCTTTTATTTTATCTACAAGGGTAGATTGTTCTAATGTCTAAGGATATATCGTCTAGTTTTTATTTTTGTTGGTTGGTCTTTTTTATGTTTTTTGTTTTTTTTTTGCAGCATCTCAACCTTTATTGGTTATTTAATCCCAAAATCTAAATATTTTGTCTGCAATTTTATTTATTTATTTTTTAAAGATAATGGGTTTAGTGACACAAGTCATATTAATTAACCCATAGCTAGAGGGGAAGAGGTAGATTCATACATTTCCCAATGTATTTGTGCATGAGTGGATATAATGAACTCAACTGGAATTGGAACTTGGCTCAACAATTTAACAATTTCAAGCCATTATCGATTACACCACCTGCACATCCAAGCTTATAGCACCTGATATCCCCAAGTGGTCACCCATCTGAGTACTGACCAGGCTCACCATTGCTTAGCTTCAGTGATTGTATGGAAACCTGTATTTCAACATGATATGACCATAAGCCTCCTATTTTTGTGATTAGGACAATAGCCTGCATGTAAATAGTTTAAATAAGTCATCTCAGAAATTCAAACAGTAACTACATAGAATTTATACATAGGCTATTATTATTATTATTTGAAATGCACAGAAAACAATGAAAATTTATAAATCTATATAGTTACAGGATGCGAAGGATAAACTATTTTCTAAATTATACAAAACTGAAAATAACACATCTCATTTTAACAGATATATTTACCAATGCACAAAAATATCTTGCAATACTAAATAGTAAATATATTCAATAAAATTGCCATTGGCTTCAACCGCAGCCTCCAGATAACTTTGGAATATTCTGCATCTCATCTGGACAGTCTCCTTGTTTAAGTTGGTGAATGCTGCCATAATCCTTGCCTTCAGTTCATCTTTGGTATTACAAGGAGTTTTGTTGGTATCTTGCTCAACTGTGTCCCACACACAATAATCAAGGGGGTTACAGTCTGGAGAGTTATGTAGCCAGATATAAGGAGTAATGTGGTCACAAAAATTGTGTGACAGCTACGACTGTATTTTCCTGCTTGTGTGGCATGTTGCAGGGTCCCTTTTACCAGACATAGGGTCTTCCAGCAGCCACCCTCTTGACTCAGGTCAGCACTACATTCTCAAGGCACTTAATGTAGGTCTCCATTTGGAGTCTGAGGTCCTCACCAACAAATTCAGGATTTCTTTTTGCATCAGAATGATCAGTGAGTTTTACAAGTTGCTGCACCTTCGTAATCACCATTAGACTCATCCAACTCTTTCTTCTCAAATTCATGCCCAAACACACTGAGATATTCCTATTGGAGCATCCATCATGACACAAATGCCAAGTAGTACAGCATGCCGTTTCCAAATTTCTAGCAGAGTGGTGCTCTTTTTCTCACAGATAGTGCCCAACTAACCTTACTATACTTTTCAGTCAACAAAAACAAACAACATGTATGTACAAAATTAAAAATATAAAATGGTGAAATATATACATATATATATATATATATATATATATATATATATATATGTTTAAACACTCACACACACACAGGGTTAGTAAAAAAGAATGAACTGATTTCATGACGCATTGCTTCAGTTCTCAAGCATCTTCTTGGAATGAGTCCATGATCATTTAAAAGATGAGATTTCTAAGTTTTGAATGGCTGCTGCAAGGGTGCCGTAGTTATGTCATATCTCCAGCAACATACAGTTGTTTGTTTACCCCTAGAATTACAAGTCCTCAGCAAAAGGCGTTCTGTATTCTTGATAACAAATACAGTTGTCATAGTGCAGCATGCTTTTTCAAAGGCAATTCAACATTAATCCGCCCTCTTGACAGTAGTTTAAACCATCTCAAGAGAGTGGGTGTCTGTGGAAAGGAAAAAGTCAGGATGACCACGAGTTTCAGAGGAACAAGTGGCAAGAATCCATGCTGTGTTTGAGGGGAGTCAATGGAAGTTCACAAATCAAGCTACCCATGAGCTTGCGATCTCTCAATTCACTATCTGGCATGTGCTAAGAAGACATCTGCATTTATAACCTTACAGACTACACCTTTCTCAGGTACTTACCAAGACTTTACTCTTTGAGCTTGGCCTGCAAGAAGGCCAGACCCTACCATGTCTGATTTTTTTCTTGTGGGGATACATAAAAAATTGCATTTATGTTCCACTGTTACCCACTAACCTCAATGAGGTTAAACATCGAATAACAACAGCGATTAACTCAGTGGATCATGATATGCTGATACAAGTCTGGGAGGAATTCTCTTATCACATTGATGTTGGCCATGCTGCAGGTGGATGCTACATTGAACACTTGTCAGACAAGAAATAAAAGTTGATTGTAAGTAGAATACTTGTGACTTGGCTAGAGTTTTCTATTGCTTTTCCTTATTAAAATATTGTGCAATGAAATCAGTTCATTCTTTTTGAATAACCCTGTGTGTATGTGTGTATATATATATATATATATATATATATATATATATATATATATATATATATATATATATAATACCAATTACAAATTGGTAGGGATTATTCCAAAGAGGACTTTAAATCCAATGAGAGCTCAATGTAAGTTACAGAGCAATATATAATGGTAAATTAAGAAAACACCTTAAAAATCTATCTTGGTTACAATTTATTTCATTTATATAGTTATATGCATCTCTTCAGAGCGAACATTTTTAAGAAATGGAATCATTAACTCTAAAATCACCAGCATTGCTTCCCCAATGCTTCTATAATACACCAAACTTCTCTATCTAAGCAATTATTGGGGACTTAAAAATAAAGGCTTCACATGACAAATGAGATATCATCTGTCAGTCTTAAACCCCTGACAAATTCCAGAACAGATACAATTTGTGCATACAGGAGAAAATCATAATAATTAAATATAAAAATGCTGACCAGTTGTTGAATCAAAGAAATGAACTTATTTTGAAGTGTTAACATAAAAAAAAATTTTAAATTCCCTAAAATCCTTGACTTTGGGGGATATACATTTGAAATGTTGATTCTTATTTTATATGGATACAAACATATGTGTACATATGTATATTCATATGTATATATGTGTATATGTTGTTATATTGCTTGTCACACATGTTTTATATATAGTTCTGTAGATAGATTTAATTATTTATATAATTATCTTGCTGATGCTTACATCATTTATATTTTTTTATTTGATATTTTATATTTTGCTTATTTATTACTATTATTAAATTATCTTTATTATTTTTATTTTTATAATTTTTTTTATATTCTAAATTTATTTGATGATCTAAATATATTAGTTTTATTTGTTGCTTTCTTTTATTTTATTATTTAATTGATTTTTTATATAGTTTTTTATTTATATTATTTAAGTTGGATATTATTATTTTAAAATGATGATGATGATTGTATCATGTGATAATGATGCCATCTAAACTAGCACCAGTTTTCTTCTTTTTCTCTCTCTTTTTTCGCTTTATTTTTTTCTCTTTTTCCTTTTTTATCCTGGTTTATCTGTTTGAAATGGATTGATAACATTTCTTAAAAATATTTGGTCTGAAGAGATGAATATAACAATATTAATGAAATTATAACTGAGATAGATGTTTAAGGTGTTTTCCTAATTTATCATATATATATATATATATATATATATATATATATATATATATTACATTCACACACACATACATACATATATATATATATATATATATAACACATACATATATATATATTACATTCACACACATAGATACATATATATATATAACACCTACATATATATATATATATATATAACACATATATATATATATATATATATATATATAACACATACATACATATATATATATATATATATATATATAACACATACATATATATATATATATATATATATATATAACACATACATATATATATATATATATATATATATATAACACATACATATATATATATATATATATATATATAACACATACATACATATATATATATATATATATAACATATATATATATATATATATATATATAAATATATATATATAACACATACATATATATATATAACACATACATACATACACATATATATATATATATATATATATATATATATATATATAACACATACATATATATATATATATATAACACATACATATATATATATATATATATATATATATATATATATATATAGAACACATATATCTATAATACATACATATAATGCACATATACGCACTTATATTACAAACAAGCATGTGTGTCTGTATATATATATATATATATATATATAGAGAGAGAGAGAGAGATAGATGCTATAAAAATAAACAAATAATTGTGAAAAATAGATTTAATTCTATAATGTACACAATTAAAAAATATTTGAATATTTGTTTTTGTCTTTAGTAGTTTTGAGCACGGTGTAGTTGTAGATAACATAGTTTCCTCTTTGCTCCACTTCTCCTTAATCCCCCAGTAGCCTGCATATAAAGCTCACCCAAGAAATAGTGACACATTAACTGAAGATGGCTTGATATGTAAAACTGACAGTTACCATACAGTTTTGATTCCTATGTTCAAACTGTCTATATCTATAAATGCACTCACAGATATTGAACACTATTCTCCCATAACTATAGCAAATTTTAAACCTTATAAATATATTGATATATAATTACAGTCATCATGATATTGGCTATGAAGCTGATGATGATGTTTCAGATTTGCTTATTGGATATTATGCATAAAATAATCACTTTGGAAAGATATGAATCTATCTCTTCTTACCCTCTCCATCCCTGGCATAAATAGCAGGGTAGATTGGGCTCTCTAGTCTTGATTGGCAGTCAGTTTAGGAGGACAACTTCTAATTCAAAACCATGAAAAAGGTAACTAGAAATCATTTCTTTCCACAAATATCATGGCAATTCAGAAATAATAACGAAAAGGAATCTATGGAGAGCCATAATGGGGACATTATGTAGATTTTTTTTTTTAAAGTGTTTAGCTTTATACCTTCAGAATCTGAATCATACACCAAAAAGCCGAAATTTACTTACAATGAAATCATAACTCCATTGCGAGTGGAATGCTTCAAGAAGTATAATACTGTTAAAAAATGTCAAATTTGGGAACCTAATATTTCTTTCATTTTCCTTTTATTTATTTTTTTTTTATTCTAAATGAATTAGAAATATCCTTTTTATTGTTGTTGAATGTGGTTAAAGTGAAAACAAGCATAAAAACTACCCTTTAAAAATGGTAAATGTTATTGTTTTTAACCCGTTTGGCATGCACGTTTATGCAACTTTTTCTCCTCATTTTAAACATTTGCGTACTTTTGCAGTGCCATTTAGACAAATAGAAAAAAATAAAACTGAAAAACCTAACTTTAAAAAAATATATTTTCACAGTGTTTTTATTTATTTATTCACTGCTTATTGTTTACTGGGTGCTAAAACTTCCTCTCTGTCAAATTCAGGGATTTCATCTTATTGGTTTCAGCTAAAAAGACAGAACCACAATATTTTCTGTTTTAATTCCAACATGCTAACCATAGAGTTGTGCTCTGATAACATATCATAATTTATCTATAGCAAAACTTATTCATTACAGAATAAATAAAAAATAAATAAAAGCTTACCTGACACATATAACAAAGGCTTATTGAATCTATCACACAAGCCGGAAAAAAAAAAAAAAAATGGAAAAATAAACAAATGAAGACAAAAAAATTGAAGAGGGAAAAATGGACAACTAATTTCCCATGATACTTCAGCATTAGGCGTGAGATTTGAAATGCACATTTTAGTGAACACAGTACAAGTCATCAAAGGCCGACAAATCAACGGAGACGAACTTGTCAGGTTTGACTCCAACTGTGTTGCCATCTTTGATTTTTTTTTTTTTCGTTCATTTTCATCTTCCTTAATAAACACCTCAGTTATGGATTCATGTTGATAAATGACCCAAACTCTTCCAAACGGTTTCACCATAATAGATATTATTTTTTCATTTTTATTATTATTCAGTTAATCAAAATGGAATAGATATGTAGATGTAAAAATAATAGATGAGTAAGGAGAAGCATCATCGGCTATGATAGTGGAGCTTGCTTTTCAGCAGACAGATGTTCAAATACACTAAGATAATGAGGGACTGATAGGAAAAAACAAAGGAAAACAATGTTAATTGATCCAGTATCCTAAAAGCATTCTATCACAAGTAATCAATAGTAATATTAAAGAAAACAATGATAATAATAATATTGATTTATCATAAAGGCTACAATGATAAAAATGAAGAGTTTCAGTACAAGGATTCTTGTTTAAAATCTTAGAATCACTTCATATAAGAATATGAAGAGCTAAACTGTAGAGAGGTAATCCTGGCAATCATAACAATATAGGAAATACCAGATGGATGTTGTCAGTATTCATGTTATTAGGAAGAAGATTGCTAATATTAAGATTGGTTTATTATAATGTTTGCAATGATTAAAACTGAGGATTTTCATGATAATGATTCTGTTTAACATAGTTTAAAAATTTTAAAACCATCATAATCTTTCTTATGAAATTATATGAAGATAATCTTGGTAATGATAATAATATAGAAATTATCAAATGGAATTTGTCAATATTAGAGACATAATGGCAACATATATATTGGTGATATTAGAGACATAATGCAGATTATTAATTTTGAATATTCCTCCATAAAAATTGATTTGTTTTTTTTAATAAAATATAAAAATGCATAATAATGGTCACATAACAAATTGATTATCATAATTGGAATTGGAGAATCAAGTTGAGAATGAATGAAGTTTGTATTAGATTGCTTGAAAATTGAGGGAGTTTTTAGTTTAAAATTTGTGCTGAAATCAAATTTTTGTTTTTCGCTAAACGCAATGGCATAAAAATAAAAATGAGGTATCACTGACATCGTCATGATGTAAGTATCCTACATACCAAGTTTGAATGAAATTGGAAGAAAAAAGTTGAATTTACGAATTTTTGATTGGCTTTATTGATTTTTTAAAAATCTATCTGTTACATTGTACAATTTATGCGTCAAATTTGGCCGGATCTCAAGTAAAAAGGTATCACACACACAGACAGACAGACAGACAGACAGACACACACACACACACATACATAGACATCCTCTGATTTATTATATATATATATATATATATATATATATATATATATATATATATATATATATATTCCTTCTTAATATTAACATGCTGGTTAAGATAAGGGAGAAATCTACTCTAAAATAAAGATTTTCAAACTAATGTTTTTCATTTTAAATTTCATTTTCAAAATCATTTAACATTTTAGTCTGTCCTTGATTCAGAAATTCAGCTTCATTGTTTTTATTGACAAAGTTCTTTAATTTGAGACATCCCTTTCTGCCTTCTATTACCATGGCTGATGCTAGCCTTTGGCTTACATGGAAAGACTATATTGAATCTATTGCTAGTTCTGCTGCTAAGAAAATTGGTTCACTGTGTTTTGCTAGACAATTTTTCTCTCCAGAATGTATATTACATATCTATAAGTCTACATTCACCCACGCTTAGAATATTGATGCCACATATGGTCCAGTGCTCTTGCTATATGTTTAGAAATTCTTGATAAAATCCAAAGAAGAATCAGCAATATTATTGGTCCTGACCGGACATCTTGGCTTCAGTCACTTTCCTGTTGCTGTAAAGTTGCTTCCCTGTGCCTTTTCTATAAGTAATTTCATTGTAATTGTTCAGATTAGCTCTTTGCTATGGTACCTAAAGTGATATACAATTGAGTCAATCAGATGTAACCATGTTCTATGCTAACAATTTCTTTTCTCATACTTCTCACTTGTGGAACTACTTTCTAGGCCCCATGCTTTCCAGCATTGTAGGATTTTAATCTTCAAAAATTTAAATGCAGTGTTGATCACAATCTACTGCTCTCCTGATTACTCTTCTTTTGTTCTCACTGCTGAGTAATGTTTCTATTTTTTAATTCTCCCACATCCAGTAACCACTTGTGTCTTAGTGGCTTTATTGCCTTACTTGGGGCAAACTTGATTTAAAAAGAATAAAGGTACCACTGTTAAAAAATACTTTTACTTAAAGTAAGTAATATTTTTTTCAAATCAGATTAATTAAACTTTAAATCAGCTAACATTCCTCAAACTTTCAGAAGTGTATATTTTATTTTTGAAAGATTTTTTAATAAAGAGAATTACAATTGTGATGAAAGATGGCTCAAAATTGCTTTTGCTTTGAAACTGCTATCATTGATTTTGGCAACTTCAAAATAAAAACTCCTTCCAGTCAATTTAGTTTTGAAAGAGAGCAAAGTATTTTGCTTACTGGAAGTATTAAATTTATTAGCTTGAAATTAAAACTAAAATAAAAGCTTCAAGAATTATTTTTCATTTTTAAATCATGTTTCTGTGGAAGTATCTAAATTATGGTAATTTGATGTAGGAAAATAATTTATAAAGAATTACTAGATTTTGTTTTTAATCCAACATCACTTCCTATGTCTCCACTGAATTATCAACTAAGAAATGTAGAAAAATAGGGGCATTATGGTAAATAAAGATTCTTATATATATATATATATATATATATATATATATATATATATATATATATATTTAGTTTATGGAAAACTAGGTAATCCGTATGGGTAGACCCAAGGAGGATAAAATCCAGAGAGCTCAATGTAAATTCAGAGCAAATAATTTAAATAAAAACAGACCACTTTAAATTATTTCACCACAGCCCTTTTAAAGGATTGCGGATCATCAGACTTTACTTCCAAAGGTTGAAACGAAAAATGAAAAGAAATTTACACATTTTTGACAGGCCGTATTAACCATATGTAAATTAACGAAGTGAGGGGGTAGAGAGAAGACATGAGTGAGTTAGATGTAATTTAATATTTCTATTCTTTCATACTTAAAATTACTTGAGGAAGTCCAGACATTGACACATTTAAATGGTTAACTTAACGGAAGTTATATATTGATATAGAAAGGGTAGAGGAGAAAAAAGACATAAAGAGAAAAAGGGAAAAGGAAGTCATGAGAGAAGGTGTCACTAATTTTCTTTGGAATGAACAGGCTCAAAAAAGACACTGTTATTTTGTTTTACTTTGAAAGTGTTATTTTGGGGGTTCATAAAGATTATAATGTTTGATATAAATTTGAAAGTCTAAACTGTCTACAAAGAATTTAATTTGACATTTGTTAGTGATTTAAATTTTTCTAAAAATTTTGGGGATTTTCTATGAAATAGTCGATTAGAAAAAAATATTCATACAAAGTACATTAAAAGAATAAAATTTTATTTTAAAATATAAGTTTACTTCTAGTAATCTTTTTTATTTTTTAAATTTTTTTTTTTATTATTGATTATTAAGATGACATCTCTATCCGTTTAAATTTTGTTCTTGAATTTAAGTTGTGACTATTTTTAGCTGGGTAATCTCTTTTACTTAAAGTTTAGTTAATATGGAGTAATATTTGAAGGTAATATTAAAGATCTTGCTCTGTCATATACTGTATACACACGCATGCAAATCTCATATATACATACGTTCCTTTACATGTGCAATCACTCATACAGGTACCCATGTATCGATATACACAAGTAATTTCATGTATTAACACCTACATAAATATCAAAAAATTTTTCCAATTTAAATATTTTATAATCAATAATGATTATTAAAGGGTAATATATTTCAATTTAAATTAAATTATTAATTTAAAAATTTACCTTTATATTATAAAGAATTTTAAACTCACACTTCCAATTGGAGAATATTAAAGGAGAAAATGAGATAAAACATTAATAACAGAACTGTAAGGCCTTCTTTTATAATATTCTATATATCCATAAATATACACATACACACATATACACATATCCGTACACATGCATACACACACACATACATACATACATATCCATATATATACATATATCTATATATACACATACACACACATATATATATGTATATCTATATATACACATATACATACATACATATATATATGTATATCTATATATACACATATACATACATACATATATATATGTATATCTATATATATATATATATACACATACACACACATACATATATATATATATATACTCATACATACACACATACACATACATACATATTTACATATACAAACATATATACCCACATATATATATATAGACATACACACACATATATATATATATATATATATATATATATATATATATATACACACATATACATACACATATATACATATATATACACATCGATACACATACACAAATATATACATATACATATATACACCTACATGTGTGTGCATGCAAAAAACATATCAATATCCATATGTAATTACATTATTAAATCTATATTCTCCCATATTATATATAAACTCACAAATTCTTATATTTATACCTACATACATACACAGATATTGATGCTTTTTGCATGCACGCACATGTGGGTGTATATATGTATATGTATATATTTGTGTATGTGTATCGATATGTATATGTATATGTGTGTATATGTATATATATATGTGTGTGTGTGTGTGTATTTTGTATATGTATGTGTGTGTATCTACATGTGTATGTGTGTATTTATGAGTATATACATATATATATATGTATATATGTATATGTGTGTGTGCATGTGTACAGATATGTGTATGTATCTGTATATTTATGGATATATAGATTTTTATAAAAGAAGGCCTTATTGTTATTAATGTTTTATCTCATTTTCTCCTTTAATATTCTCCAATTGGAAGTGTGAGTTTAAAATTCTTTATAATATGAAGGTAATTTTTTTTAAATTGATAGTTTAATTTAAATTGAAATATATTACCCTTTAATAATCATTACTGATGATAAAATATTTAAATTGGAAAAATTTTTTGATATTTATGTAGGTGTTAATACATGAAATTACTTGTGTATATCGATATATGGGTACCTGTATGAGTGATTGCACATGTAAAGGAACGTATGTATATGTGAGATTTGCATGCGTGTGTATACAGTATATGACAGAGCAAGATCTTTAATATTACCTTCAAATATTACTCCATATTAACTTAACTAAACTTTAAGTAAAAGAGATTACCCAGCTAAAAATAGTCACAACTTAAATTCAAGAACAAAATTTAAACGGATAGAGATGTCATCTTAATAATCAATAATAAAAAAAAAAAATTTTAAATGAAAAAGATTACTAGAAGTAAACTTATATTTTAAAATAAAATTTTATTCTTTTAATGTACTTTGTATGAATATTTTTTTCTAATCGACTATTTCATAGAAAATCCCCAAAATTTTTAGAAAAATTTAAATCACTAACAAATGTCAAATTAAATTCTTTGTAGACAGTTTAGACTTTCAAATTTATATCAAACATTATAATCTTTATGAACCCCCAAAATAACATTTTCAAAGTAAAACAAAATAACAGCATTTTTTTCACACCTGTTCTTTCTAAAGAAAATTAGTGACACCTTTTCTCATGACTTCCTTCTCTTTTTTTCTCTTTATGTCTTTTTTCTCCTCTACCCCTTCTATATCAATATCAATATATAACTTCCGTTAAGTTAACCATTTAAATGTGTCAATGTCTGGACCTCCTCAAGTAATTTTAAGTACGAAAGAATAGAAATATTAAATTACATCTAACTCACTCATGTCTTCTCTCTCCCCACTCACTTTGTTAATTTACATATGGTTAATACGGCCTGTCAAAAATGTGTAAATTTCTTTTCATTTTTCGTTTCAACCTTTGGAAGTAAAGTCTGATGATCCGCAATCCTTTAAAAGGGCTGTGGTGAAATAATTTATTACATGGAACCTTAAAGTGGTCTGTTTTTATTTAAATTATATATATATATGTATATATAAAATAGGTATGTAGCCAGGTGGTTAGAAACCCGGGTTAATCTCACCTTGGTTGATTGGGCAATGAAGTAATTTTCTGGTGTTATCAACCTAGATAGGCAAAGCCAGTGTGCAGAAACTGTGAAAAGTGCCTGAAAACCAAACCATAATTTGACCGAACCCTTGTTAGTGAAATTGGATAGGAGGAACTGTCCAGACGCTATGTAAGTTAAAAGTCTCTCCCACAAAACCTAACTAATGTTTGCAAAGTAAAGTTTCAGTATAAGCAACAGAGTGAGCATCTAGCAGACAGGTGTACCCAGACATGAATAATAGCTGAATCATTATTATTATTATAACAAATATATAAAATGCATATAGAAATATTTAAAATACATATAAAATATTAATCTCTGGTGCTGTCAAGTTCTGGGGAATGATTCTATATGTAATAGACTATACATACTCAAATTTGAAATGTATAGTTCCAAAATGCTAGTTCTTTGTGAACGAACTTTTTATGGGGACACTGACAATATATAGTTCTTGATAATGACCAAGATAATGTCACTTGAAGGTAAAAACACAAACTTTGAACATTTTATCTGAAATTCTGATCTGGATATGCATCAACTTATTTAAAAATAGAAAACTATACTTTGTTGGTTGGATTTAATAAAATTTGTTTGACATAACAAACCGTATACTATTATATATTAATCTATTAGAGGAAGACTATAAGGCCACAAAATCCTACATGTCTGTTGAGAACCCCAATATGGAAACATTTCAAACGTCATCAGGAGTCAGATGAGGAAATGAGAGCCTCAGTATATTTAGTCTTTTTGTAGACTATACCTTGTGTATTTATAAGGATAGATCTGAAGAGATGGGCACTGATCCTTTAAGCATTCCATACTACATCCCAAAAGAAATAGGACTCAAGATAAACCTTACCAAAACAAATTATATTTGGAATTGGAATGAAAGCATTGATAGCATTTATCCTGAATCCATCAAAAAAATTCTGGATGTAGAATTAGTAAATACTAAACACACAAATACCTCCTTTGGTATTTTGGAATTTTTTGGAATATTTGGAATTGCAATGAAAGCATTGATAGCATTTATCCTGAATCCATCATAAAAATTCTGGATATAGAATTAGTAAATACTAAACACATCAAATATCTCCTTATATGGATCAGTTATTAAAAATTTAGTAACAAGGATAATGAAATATATTGTACAATAGTTTTGCCCAACACTGGAAATTGCTTTTTTTTCTTTTTATGTGCCGTGTCCTTTCAGGATGTAGGCAATCATGGCTCTCCACTTCCCCCTATCCCTTGTCACTCTCAATAAGTTTTTTGTGTCTGCCAACTCCCCCAGACCATGTTCTGCGATCCACTTGCTTAAGCCTGCCAGGTATGTCATGTATTTCTTTCCCTTGTCTCTTTTTCCCTCTATTCAACCCTACTTTCTCATTACATGTCCCAGAAATTTTATACGCCTCTTCCTTATGTTAAGTATAAGCTTCCTCCTTGTTTGCATCCTCTCCAAGACCTCATCATTGCTCACATGTTCACTCCATGACATAATTTCTGTAGAACCACATTTCCACTGCCTCAAGTCTCTTCTTCATCGTTGAGGAGACCTTCCAACATTCACTGTCGTATAGGAGGACAGATGCTACATAGCAGCTCAGTAATTTTTTCTTTGTCTCCAAAGAAATCCTCCTGTCTCGCAGTACTCTGTTCAACTTTTGGAATGCATCTTTGGCCATTCCAATCCGTCTTCAGATCTAAGCATCACACCTATGTCCTCTGTCAAAACACTTCCCAGATATTTAAACTTCCGCGCATGCTTGATTTTAGTGTCCCCGACCTGCAAATCTCATTTTGGGCTCATATTTTTACTGATGACAATGCATTCTGTCTTCTTGTAGTTTATGGTTTGTTCCTTCTTCTGTCTCTCCCTCGCTACCTTCTGTAAGAGATTTTGTAACTGAAAAATACAAGTCATATTTTTAAATATCCTTATCAAATTGAGTCTTCGATATGGATTTCATACATGTCGCCAAACCCATTCAGAAAGATCTAAACTGTTAGCTGTAATCCTTCTTTAAACATTGTGCACTGGTGCTACAGAATAACAAACAAAAGACTATACAAAATAATAGAAACCACATTACTCCAAGACAAACTGAACATGAGTCAACACTATTTTGAGCTAGGCATGGACTGACTGATATTGTTTTTCCTGTTTTTTTTCTCCTGGTTTTTGAAAGCACATTTAGCAGTTGTCACACTTGTAGATAAAAAAAAAATGTATGGAGCTTAATTTATTTCCAGTAAAAGCCATTCTGAAACTTATGTTTTGATTACATCTTAAAGAAAAAAAAACTTTAAGTAAAACATAGGTGCCTGAGTGGCATTCATATTTTAAACTTGTAGAAATGTCACTTGAAAACAAACCACAATCTGGCTTCGACAAGATGAAATGACAATCTTGCAAAAAGTTCACTAATCGGTCATCAAATCAAACATTGCTTAAAGCTGATCAGATAATGCCAAATGTTGCTTGGAGATACAATGATCAGGAAATTGTGGAGAGCTCTGATTGCCCACATCTGGGAGAGACACAGTACATTTTTTTTTTTTTTTACATTAAGTTTCATCCTGTACAAGCCCTGGGGGCCACTCAATGTAGAGGGTTACATTTAGGGGTAGTTTATATGGATAGGAGGGGAAGATAATGGTTAACTCCAGACTTGAACAGATTAAGATTGTGATGATCATAGAAACATTTTCTTGGGTGTCTGTTCCACAGACCAATGGTTTGTGGAAAGAAGCTGTTTGAGTGAAACTTACTTCTCACTGATGGAATACAGAGGTTATATGGGTGGTTTGCTATTATGTAAGTGGCATAGCATGTCCTATCCATGAAGGTTAGACCTAGTGGAACCAAGGAATGTAGTTTATCCAAGCATTTTCCATGGGAGTAGTGATAGACATAGCAGTAGAGAAGTGAGAGACTCGCCACATAAAAGAGCATGATAGTTAAATTACTGATATCTGAAATGTTTGATTTGTCTTAAAGTGCATACCAGCAAACATTTAATTAGGGATTTAAAAGTTAAATACTTACAGAATGTATGCTAAGATTTGAAAGAACTAGCTTGAAAATGACCTACAATTTCTTTGCAAAGTTTGACTACAAATAAGTCTTTTTTTTTTAGTTATACTACACTTGGGAACTACTGTGAGAGGTAAGGTGGACAGGAAGTGGTTTTCTTTTGATGGTTCAGTTTCCATGAATTTTTGAGTAATATTTCTGATGTGATACTTGAAAGTAATGTAAACAGTGACAATATAATTTGAACGGTTTCATCAATTACATTTCCAGAGTTGCTAACCTTTATGTCATTGCAGGAGTAGACAGGTTCACCTATATTCTTATTCACACTCCTCCCCGGTCTTTTAAACAGGTGTTGAGGTTTATCCACTTCCTGTTTAGGATTGGATATATGGTTCCTTCTAAAGTCAACTTCAACTCTATACACCTGACATCTCCACCTGAACTCTGAAATTTTATTCACTAATTATTTTTTCTCTTCTCTCAATGCCTATCATCCAGTTCACACTTATCTATACTTCTAAAATCTCCAACTGAGCTCTGAAATGTTATTCACTAATTAAATTTTCAAGTCTAGAGTTAACCTTTATCTTTCCTGCATATCCCAAAGAAATTCACTTTTATTCCTTTCTTAAGCTCATACAGCACCAGACAGTAAGCCTTTACCTTGAGTGGCTCTTGGGCCTAGTACTGGGTGAACATTAGTAAAATTATATATATATATATATATGTGTGTGTGTGTGTTTTTTCTTTTTTCCAATTTCAGTTACTGTCTGTTTATCTGGGTATGCATTTATCATTATATATGACTATATTAGCATAGTATCTGCTAAAGCCATGTGTTACTCTCTGGCTCTTTACCTGTGATTAGATTAATATCTGTGCACTTCTGCCAAAGATTAAAGTCTTGCTCATCTAGGGTCAGTGTAGTATCTGTTCATTTGACCTAGAATCAAAGTGTCACTGCCAGTAATACTACCTAGGATCAGTGTTACTCTCTACTGAGGGCTAAAGTAGTATCTGTGCACTTTTGCCTACCGTAAAAAATGTACTTCTACCTAGGATCAGTGTAGGATCTGTTATCTCTGCACTTCTGCATAGGATTAGTGTAGCATCTGTGCACTTCTGCCTATGAACAATGTAGCATCCTTGCACTGATCCTAGGATCAAAGTGCCACACAGCAGCACTTCTGCTGAGGATCTGTATAATATGTATGTGCTGTGTAAAAAAAACTAATGTATCCACATGTATATGTATACACAAGTAAGACACACACACACACACACACACACACATATATATATATATATGAATAGCATTGCATGTTATATATTTGTTTATATCTAAGTCTCTTTCTTTTAAGCTGATGAGTAAATAATTTATATATTGTAAAAGCATAGCAAGATGTGTATTGTATATGGAAGGGTCTGTCTGAAAGGCAGTACCAGAGATGATTTAACTGGACATCTCTGTATTGATACAAGACTGACATTTGCAAGTAATATCTGTCCTTCACTATGTTTTTATTTGTGACATTTGACTCTTTCTAGCAGTTACAAATATTCTTCCATGGTGACAACATGGAGAGGTACAAGACATACATACATGTGCACACACACACATAAACATATAAATAAATGTGTGTGTGTGTGTGTGTTAAACATACTCTCTCCCCACATCTTCTACTTATGTCATCCCTCTTTTTGTTTTCACATCAACTAATGTTTCATTTCACTTTGAGGACTGAGATGAAAACCTGGATAATCTGCTGAAATGCATCAGCCTTTGTCAGTGTCACAAATAAATTTAGATTGGTAAGATGTTATATTTCTCTGAAAATTTGGTGCTGTCTCTTCTATAGAATAATGCTTTGCAAAATAAGCAGCTTGGGAATAAAAATGGACAATTCTTATCTGAATATAAACCAAAAGGTTGCAAAACAGAAATGGCTTTTTGTTTTTTATGCATTTTTGCAAATCGACATTCTGATCATGCCTTTTATTGATGATGGTAATATTGACTAATACACTGAGCCATTGAAATGATAAACAGATATTTTTCTCTTTATTTTTCTTTCATAAGATACATATACCAAAGAATTTGTACATTCTCTCTTTTTTTTTTTTTCAAGAAATTGATTTGATTTTAATTAACTTTGAAGATTATGGTAGTAATTTTAACAAGACTAACATAAATCTTAATTATTATTCTCTCTTTAAACATCTTAAATCAGAGAACAAAACTGAATGGAAATTTAGCCATCTGTCAGTTCCTTTAGAGTCCTGTTTTTAGATTGCAGTCATTTATCTTCTAGAAACTATAATACAGTGTTTGATGGATAAATCGTCAACAAAATTATGCAAAAATGAAATAACATAGACATATCATTTTAACAGATATATTTACCAAAAATTACATAAAATAGCTTGAAATACTAAAGAGTAAATTTATTCAATAAAATCGCCATTGGCTTCAAACACAGCCCCCAGACGACTTCAGAATCTCTTCTGGAAGGTCTCCTTGTTTAAGTTGGTGAATGCTGCCATAATGCTTGCTTTCAATTCATCTTTGGTGTTATAAAGAGTTTTGTTGGTCTCTTGCTCAACTGCACCCCACATAATAATCAAGTGGGTTGCAGTCTGGGGAGATAGGTAGCCAGATATAAGTGATGATATGATCGCAGAAATTGTCTGACAGCCATGACTGGGTTCTCCTGCTTTTGTGGCATGGTGCAGAGTCCTGTTGCTAGACATGGGGTTTTCCTGCAGCTACCCTCTTGACCCAGGGCAGCACTATCCTCTCAAGGCACTTGATGTAGGCCTCTGTGTTGAGTCTGAGGTTCTGTGGGAAGATGAATGGAGGCATAACATCACCATCTCGCGTGATCACTCCAAATACCATGATGTTGACTGGATATTTGGTTTTCATCACTCTCAACACATCTTCTTAATTGTCCTCAGATTGACTCTCAACACTCTGAAATGTTCATATTGGGACTTCCAGTATGAATGCCAAACAGTACACCATGCTGTTTCTAAATTTCTGGTAGAGTGAATTGTGTCATGTTGCTCTTTTTCTCACAGTTGGTGCCCAACTAACCCTACTATACTGTGCAGTCAACAAAATCAAAAACAAACAACACACATGCATGAAATTAAAAATATAAAATGCTGACATCTTACTTTTAGAACCCTGTATATAAGGAATTAAATCTTTACTTTAAAATGAAGTATTTTTTTTCTATCAGTGCCAGACATCATTATTGGAGCACAGATAAAAGCCAGATTTTTTATTACTGATTTTCATGTATAGTAAGCCATATCAAATTGGGTGATTGGGTAAAGCCACCACCTCCATTATACTATTAAACTAAACACTTCAAATACCTTGATCTATGTATTAGCTATAAACAATTTAGTGTAGGAGAAATTGAACATATAATAGACTGCACTATTGGTAGTTTTGCCCAACACTGGAAATTGTTACAAAACTAAATTATTAACATGAAAACACAATTCATCTTCTTAAATGGCTTTGTCGGATTGAGATATTCCTATGAATGTTATGCATGACACAAAACCCGTTCAGAAATATCTAAACTGTCAGCTGTATACTAATGCTTTCTAAGATCAGTGATTAGAAATGGTTTTGAATGAGTGAAGTCTGTGGATTCTTGGTGAAGACCATTCTTCTTTGAACTTTTTGCACTGGCGCTACAGAATTACAAACAAAAACTGTACCAAATCTCAGAAACCACATTATTTGACTTTCAACAGCGGCAACAGCTAAAATGAATAGCACATCTAACTCAAAGAGAAAATATTGATATAATCAAGATTTAGGAAGATTTAGGCATTTAGGAAGGAAAATCCCATTATTACTGGAAAGAGTAATAATAATTGAACTTGAGAAACCTAATTTATTAAAAAATTTGCATCTTGGTCAATGAATGCTGAATGTTTCCTAATAAGGAAATGGTTAATATTACTATTATTACCAATGTCCATTTTGTCAATCATTGTTAGTCCTAGAACAGGCATCAAGTGTCCTCCAAAATCTTCATTCTTGAGTCGCAGCTATTATATTACTCGTGTGTATGTGGTAGCCTAAAATGTTTGTTCTGCTGTTAACTTTATTGTTTAAAAAAAAATTCTACAGATTTTATTACCACAGCTGTCATACTAGTGTTTCTTTTTTCATTATATTTTGTGAAAAGTGGCATATTGTGTTTATGGTTTTCTAACATTGAAGATTGAAAAAGAAAACATTTTCAGCATATTATGCCTTTGCACTTTAAAAAAGGTAAAAATGCAAAGAAAAAATTGTTTAGTTTATGGAAAAGTGATTTTAAATGTCCTATGGAGAGGTACTAATTTGTTTCTTTTTACCTTTTTTTTCTCTCCAGTTAATAGCAAGTTAGACAGAGCTCCGTAGCCTTAGATAGCAATTAGTCTAAGAGAAAGAAAACTCTGGATTCCAAACTGTGAGGAATACAACAGGAAACCACTATGCTATCTTTACCAAATATACATAGCAATTCACAGATAATAAAGAAAATCTGTGGAGAGCCATGGTTAACTATATCCCAAAGTGACAGAAAATTGTTTTCTTGGTTCAGAGCTTCTTTGATGATTTATAATTCTGAATAATAATAATGATAATAATTGAAAGAGACAATGTAGAAATCTTAGCACAGCATGGATAGATTAGTGTAAAGCCTTTGATGGTGTGCCACACTCTTGGATTTGGAAATGTACAAAGTCTCCCCCACAATAGTAAATTTCCTTAAGCACAGCATGGGAATGTGGAAAACCATATTATACCTAAATCGCACCAGAGGCATGGCCATCTCCATCTGCCTAAATATCTAATGAGGAATCTTTTTAGGAGACTCCTTTTCACCCCTTCTGTTTTGTCTTTCCTTAATCCACCTTACACATGAATGAAACAATAATAGCTATAGTTACAAACTAAACAAGAAAGTACTCAATCACCTACAATCACATGGATGGTCTCAAAAATTTTACGACAATGAGTTGAAAGTTCTCCTCAATATTGTAAAATGTTTCAGTGATGACGTAGGTATGTATTTTAGATTAGATAAATGTGCAAAAGTAACATTCAAGAAAGGGAGAATTACAGAAACACACTCAATAGATTTAGATTTTGTCACAAAGATGAGGGAACTGGAAGAAGAAGAAGCCCATGGGTACCTAGGAATTAGCAAAAGAGATGAAATAACAGCATACTCAAATGAAGGAGAAGGTAAGAAAGGAGTACTAGAGGTGTGTGCATCTCGTACTGAATACTGAGCTGAATTCAAAAAACAGAATATCGGCCATAAACACCTTGGTTGTCTCTGTGGTGCTTTCAACATCCTTAACTGGACCATAGCTGACATTAAGCAAATGGACACTAAAATGAGAAAGCTTCTCACCTGCCATCACATGCATCAACTCAAATCTGATGTTGATCATCTGTATGTATCTGAAGGAGACAGTGGATTAGTTCAACTAGAACTGGATTACAAAACTACAATTGCTTTTCAAAGATACCTGGAAACTACAGAAGACTGGATGATGATATGTGTCAAAGAACAGGAAATTAGTAAGCGATTTTATTATTCAGTAATAAAGGAAACAAAAAAATTCAAAATAGAGTTTCAAATGGGTAAATGAATACTAGTAAAGCACAATACACTGACTGAAGCTGCAAAATATTTAAAAAAAGAAAGCAAAGGCAAATACAACTAACCAGAATCAGAAACGATCGCAAGATAAAATGCTTTATAGTCATTACTCGGCCCATACCAAACAAGTTGATGTAGACCCCATACGCATCAGTGACTACATAGTTCAGGGTTAAAAGCTGAAACCAAAGGTTTTATTCTCTGATAAATATCCAGAAACAATTAACCATCTTGTATCAGGTTGCACAGTATTGGCACTCACTGAATATAAAATCTGGCATGACAGAATGGGCCAATATCTGCACAGGAAAATCTGAAACTTTTACAGAAAGGAAACTGCAAGAAATTGGTACGAACACCACCCAGACCCAGACCCAGACCCAGTTATGGTGATAGGACCTATAACAATTTTATTGGACTCTACAATACACACAGACAGATAAATCAAAGCTAATTGCCCAGATATCATGAGTAGAGACAGCAAAGACAAAAAGTGCATCCTTATTGATATGGCAGTCCCTGCAGACTGCAATGTATCTTTGAAGATCTTTAAGAAAAAAAATCAAAATACAAGGACCTTGAAATCAAAATCTCAAAAATGTGGCACATGAGAACATCAACAATTCTAGTTATAGCTGGAGTCCTTGGATTGATTGGAAAAGATTTCAATAGACTTATTGAAGGGATTCCTGGTAGCCCATGCCTTAAAGAAATACAACAAATTGTTCTCACAAGTACAGCTCACACCTTACAAAGGGCTTTATTTATGTAAAATATGTGTGATTACTTTTTTATTTTATTTTATATATTTTTTAAAATTGCTCAGTGGAAAATGTCATGATGCTACTTCTGGCCTTAGGTCTCTGGTCCAGATCCAGAAAGAAATGAGTTCACACCAGAAATCAAAGGAAATAAAACAATAATAATAATAATAATAATAATCTTCTTCTTCTTCTCAAGAAGTAGGCTTTGAATATAAACTTGAATTAAAATTATTTTTATGCCATTAAATCTCTTAAAAAAATAAATAAATGATTCTTCTGTCACATGATTCCAGTGTCAGTGATTGAATGAGAACTGGTGTTTTCGTCCTGATTTCACTGTAAACAGTTAAAAAGGAGAAAGGAATCTTTGGAGAGTCAGGATCACCTATATCCTGAAGGGACATGGCAGTTAAAAGAAAAGTAAAAAAAAAAAACAAACAGTAAATGACAAAACATGTCTGAAGTGGTTTAGAAAAATGCTTCGTTTCTTGTTGAATGACACTCCAGAATTGTGTCCAACAGTTGATGTTGATAGTCATCAAATCAGGACGTTAACTGAGAATAGTTCATGTTAGACGATGCAGAAGATATTCAATATACAGAAAGAGTTAAAATTAAGCACTGAACATTTTGTTGGCAATTGTCTTTATAAAGATATTAGATTTATCCACATGGGAAAAAAGGAAAAAATGTCTTGCACAAATCTTGTTATTAGGGATAAGCTCTCTTGAAAAGCAGCATTCCAAAAATCCCAGTACTTAGCTGGATTTTGAACACTGACCATTGGAAGTAAGAGAAAATCAACCCCTGTTTAAGTTTTCAAGAATTTTTAAAATAAGAATACGAATGTAAAGGTTTTGCATTTGAAACATGGAGCATTTTTTGTATGCATGGATTTACAAGATAATGGTGAAGCATTTTTTAAATATATGATTTCATGTGTACATTTACTGATGCAGTAGAGTACATAGTACACTTTAGCCTGTCAAAATCCCACCCACCCACTGAATTATCTTTGAGCTCAAATGCGAGTGAAAAAGTAAAAAGCAAAAAAAAAAAAAAAAAAAATGTAAAAAGTTAAGTAAATAAAACATGAGATTAATAAAGAAATTAAAGTTATTTTTTTTATTATTGTCAGTCATGTTTTTGTCTCAATTATTCATTTTAAGTTAAAAGGTGAATTGTTTCATTTCAGATACGTAAGTGGGGGAAAAGGCTAAAGTATAAACAAGAAAAAAGTGATCTTTCAGCTGCTCTGCATTAAGCATACATCAAACCTCCATGTTTGGTATCCTTTTACAGTACCGACCCCCATCTAGCCTGACATGTGTTTCCGAAAAAAAAAAACCCTCCAATTTCTTTGCTCTAAAAATAGAAATATCAGTGATGGTGGGGAGTCATAATAGTGATGGGAATTGAGGAGTAAAGTGGTTTGTGGGGTTTGAGGTCAACAGTGAATCCTTTCCAAATTATGTGAAGTTTTAACCAGTGTATGCATCTGTGCAGACATATTCAATTAAGAGTGAACAAAAAAGGATACATACTTAATTATGTGTAAAGTTTCAGATAGAATATATCTGTAAAAAGATAAAAGGTTTACTTAGACGGAAAATTCTCAATAGTAACACTATCGAATCTTATCAAAATATATATATATATATATATATATATATATATATATATATATATATATATATATAGTTTATGAAAAATTAGGTAATCCATATGAGGTAAACCTAAGGAGGATAAAATCCAGAGAGCTCAACATAAATCCATAGCAAATAATTTAAATAAAAACAGACCACTATACATAAAAGTGTAAGTATATTTGTTTGTTATATATAGTTAAGAAGGGACAGGTAGCTTAATTGTTATATGAAGAGGAATAGTAATTGGGGAGTGGAGTTCATATTCTGCCTGAATCTGCATGATATATTCACTTCACACTACTGCCCTTGGAAAAGCCATGAATCCATTTCAGACGTGAGTTAAACAGCAGGATATAGTGAGCTCTCTAGCCTTGAGTAGCAGCAAGGCTAAAAGGATGATTCTAAATTCAGAACTGGGGAGAAGGATTTATCTAAATAGGTCATGTTTACCTACTTAAATTGTAATACTAAGAAAGCTGTGCTAAAATTCTTGATTGCTTATCCAACATAGGTAATTCAGACAGGTATATAATATGTGCACAGTTACTCAGGTTTGCATAAACAAATAAATACATGCATACACACAAACTTTTCTATATTAATATAACAATTTTGTGTCATTTATCCATAGATAACTGTTAAGACCATTAGCACCTCCACATATATGACTGTTTGACTGAAATATTCATATATGTATATACAAAAAATATACACATAAATGCTTAGGTTCACACACACATGCACTTTTGTGTGTGTGTGTGTATATATATATATATATGTATATATATATATGTATATATATATATATATATATATATATATATATATATATATATATATATATAATAACGGTTTTAATGTATGCTATATTTATGGGATGAATTGCTCAATTCCAGGGTGATAGTGTATCTAAAGAGAAAAATGGACATTGAGGTGGACACTCAGTGGTGACAGTCTGTTTCATGCTGAAACACAGTTTTCAAGCATGCACACACACACACACACACGTGTGTGTTCTCATATATGCATTTAGTATGCTAATATACCCATTTTGTGTCATTTCTAAATAACTATTACAAAAATTGACACTTACATATGTACTTGTAAGAATGTATGTATAGATGTGTGTGTATATATATATATATATATATATATATATATATATATATATATATAATCCACACACAGGCACAAAAGCTCAGTTTCACATGCACATAAACTTTTATGTATATGTACACACACAAACATATATATATATATATATATATATATATAATATCAGTCTCATATATGCACTTTAATATATGCTAATGTAGCCATTTTGTGTCATTTGTACAGGGTTTGAAAAAGTTCAAGTTAATTTATCCTATGTATTGTTCAAATTTCAAACATTAGTATATGTAAAAGATTCTCATTAAATTAATTTTAGTGTCTCCACCTATACTTACTTCAGGAAATAGTTGCATATATCTGCATGCAAAACTCCCAATTTGTAGGCATTCATTAGTTTCAGTGATTGAAGCAAATAGTTAAAATATTCACTGGTGTCCCACATTTAAAGCCTTGTGTTAGATTAAATCTAAGCTATATAAATATCTACACAATTTATTCATGAGTTTTCACTTTTCTTCTTTTTATAATGTTCCTTTGGAATGTAGGTGATTATGGCTCTCCACAGATTGCTTTTACATATTATCTGTCATTTGCCGTGACTTCTTAGATGTGGTGCACTTGCCTTCTGCCTTCTGCAGTTTTCAATTTAAAGTTTTCCTTATCCTACCTCTTTCAAAGGTTAGAGAACTATGTCTACCCTAATATTTGACTCATAGTTGGGTTTCAAGGGAATATGCAAATATTAAGAGAGTGCTTGCTCTTGTCATGCAGGCTGTTGGTCATTGCTGGGTAGCCCCACTGCCAGAACCCTGTGTTAGACTAAGCTAATACCAATGTCTACACATAGATGGGAATGCACAAAATTTGAGTGTATGTCCAAAGGTGAACTGAAAGGTTCTCAGCTGAACCCACTTTCCAAAATCAATATTTTCATGTTTGGTCATTAAAATTGGGAAGTTTGTCAAGCTGAGAACTTTTCATCACTCTGTCATATTTGTCTATATTAAAATCTATATCTGTTGATGTTGAAGAGTTTGATAAATTTGCATAATTCTATCCCAGAGTGGCCACTGGTCTTGAAAAGCAATAAGAAATACTTTGTTACTTAAACTGGAAATGTGTACTGTTTCCAAGTCAAATAATTGTTAAAAAATAAAAAAAACTTTTTATAATCAATCATGATTTCAGTTGACCTTATAAAATTGACTTCCATTTTATTAAAAGAAAGGAAATTTTTTCTGAAGGATTATATTATGAAGTTATATTCTTTATTACTGTCAATTAAAATTTATAAAAAAACAGTCTCTTAGAAAAAAAAAAGATTTCCCAACTCCACTGTTATCACTCTTTTTAATATTAATAGAAGTTTCTTTCGTCACCTTTTTTTTAAGGTAGTGTGGTAAACCAGCATCATGATTATGTCATCATTTTTCCTTTCTAAGTTCATTTTTGTTGTTGCAAGTGATGTGATAAAGTAATCAAAAATTCTTTGTTCAAGACCTTCTTTATTTTTTTAAAGTTTGGACCATTTTCTGGTTACTAATGAAAATTTAAAAATCTATATCAAATATCTTTTGAGCATTTCAAGCATTTATAGGCTATTATCAAAAATATTTTACTTTTGAGTTGATACAGTTTTGTCTGTTGGTATGTGTTGTTTTATTTGTTAGCATTTGAGTGTCTCATCTTGACCTTCAGTTTATTGAAGCATCATGTTAATTTCTTTATTTGTCAAAAATATTTGAAATGTTTTATTATTTGTCAAATATATTTTGTATTTTTGTTGCTTGTCTTTGTATGTTTGTACTTTTTCAAATATATATTTTTATAGATTTGTTTGAATTAAATTTTATTGATGTTTGGGTGTATGGATTTTGTGGTGCAGACTTCTAGTGTTTTTTACTGTTTATGTGATCTAGTATTTGGTATAATTTATAATGGGTCATGAAGGCCAAAAGTGTACAAAAGATTGGAGAGTTGATATTCAGATCCTCACTAGAAACCAAAAGGCATATATTTCTGGGAGATAATGCTTTTAAATACATGTATTTCTGGAGGATAATGCCTTTAAAGAAATGTATTTCTGGGAGATAATGCTTTTAAATACATGTATTTCTGGAGGATAATGCCTTTAAAGAAATGTATTTCTGGAGGATAATGCTTTTAAAGTCATGTATTTCTGGAGGATAATGCTTTTAAAGTCATGTATTTCTGAAGGATAATGCTTTTAAAGAAATGTATTTCTGGAGGATAATGCTTTTAAGCTGTTATTATGAACATATGCAATTTCTACAAAACTTTCAGTCAGGAAGATAAATTTTGACATTTTGTCTATATATATATATATATATATATATATATATATATATATATATATATATATATATATATCCACAGACATTCATCTGAATATATTTGATTAATTATTTAAACATGTCTGGTACATGCCCACAGAAATAGGGTATCAAGTAAAATTCAAACTTACTGTAAGACTGAACTATTTTGCAAGATGAGCTTGTTAGCCATACTATGGTATTCTATTGATAATTATAAATTTGGACATAAATGAGATTTAGGAAAAAACTCTGTGCAAAAAAAGTGACTCACTTATTTCCTGCAACTAGTAATCAATAGAAACATAACCAAACAGCTTAAATATAGAATAACAAAGGTATAATTTATTTATAATAGGTAATATAGTTCAAAATATTTAACAATCTATGGGTCCTCCTTTATTTTGAATAACCTTTTCAAACCTTTGTGGGATTGACTTGATTAGGTTCTGGCAAATCTCATCTCCAAGCATTGAATTCCATTCAGATATGAAATTCACAATCAAATCCTCTTTGTTGCTCTACTGCTTCCTTGAGAGCCTGTACTTTATAATGCTCCATAAGTTTTCTATGGAGTTGAGGTCAGGAGATTGGGGCGACCATATCATAACACTCCCCTGCTTCTCATCAAAGTATTCCTTCATCAATTTTGATTTGTGACAGGGAGCATTATCCTACATAAAAATGAGCTTGGTGGGGTCGATTTGCACCCTTTCAGCAGAAGGGAGTAGACAAGACTCTAAAATCCTCTTGTACTGCTCGCTCCTAAGGGTCTTTTCGATAGGTTTTAAGAAACCAGTTCCATGAAAAGAAAAGCATCCCCAGAACATTATACTGAACAGATGCTTGACAGTACTTACTGCTAAATTCAATGAGCTTTCAAAGCTTCTTCTTCAGATTTTAGATCGCTTATCCTTTGAATTTAGCTCAACTTTCGTTTCATCAAACAATAGGCGAAAAAATTTTTAAATAAAATAATCAAGTGAGTCACTTTTATCAAACGACACTGTATATATAGGTATCTTAATGGGTTTGCAAAAGTAGTTATTATATACATGTGTGTGTGTACATATATAAAAAGTATTTTCAGTATTCCCAACTAGTAAAATTTAAATAAAATGTTACTGGGTTTTTATTTCAGACATTTGCAAATATATCATTTTTTCCCTGTTAAATATATATGAATACAGTTACATATAATGCATTGTGCATGTGCTTATATATGTAAGCAGATAAAACATACTTATGCACACAGATGAATTTTTTGATATCTTCTGGTAACAGTCATATACATTTCTCTCTTATGTCATCTGAAAATGACTTTATAAGAGTTTTTCTCAGCAATAAATTATTCCTCAAGAGTAAGCATCAGATTATAATGTTTATTCTGTGACTTTAGATATGTTTTGTTCAGAGATCAGATGTAATTCTTATGAGGGATTGTCCAGTAGAAATGTGTATAAGACCAATAAATCTGTATGGTCAGTATTAAAAAAAGCCATTTCATATAGAAACTGAAAATGTATGTTATGAGAAGAAAATTCATTGTAAATGCATGGCCATAATACTTTATAATACTCTTAGGATTGAGCTAAATGAAAAGTACAGGTGATACACATCATGTTATAGATGTGTTATTAGAAGAGTAATGTAAGAGAAAGTCTTGATTATTATGAAGGAAAAATATCACAGCAGCTTTTACAAATTTGTAACATACTTTTTAACAGATTTTTTTAAATATTTTCTGGGCCACATGGATGAAAAATATTAGAACAACTCTCGATTTTATAAATTTTACCAGATTTTTATCCTATTTAAATATTATGGATGGAAGATATCAGAGAATTTATTTATTTTAGAAATTTTTGACAGATTTCATTATTATTATTATGGATGGAAAATATCAGAGTAGCATTTAATTATACAAACATTTCCATATATTTTATCATAAATTTTTATTATGTATAAAATGTATCAGAGTAGCTCCCGATTTTATAAATTTTGTGACCTTAACTATACAGCAAAACTAAAACCATATTAAGTGTAAAAAAACACACAGACTTCAAGTATTTAATTTGAGTTCTAAATCTGCTTGACTTCCAACTTTCCTATAGAACTTATTTTCAATTTTTTAAGCTGTGTATCTAAAATTATTTATTAACTATATTAAAAGTAGTATTTTTAATTATTTGAACATCAAGAATATACAAGTGATGTTCAGTGTTATAATTCACACTATCACATTTTTTCATTTACTGATATTAAAACATTTTTAAACAACAGCTTCTTTAAATTTTGTTATTTACAAATATTAAAACATATTAAAAAAATAAACTTCTTTAAATTATTATAAATATAAAAATTTATCAAAAAATTCTTAGCTTATTCTTTGAATTTTCAACAAAAGTGAAGCATAAATGAAATGAAAAAAATAGACAAAATACGAAAATTTTAATTACTTCCTATTGTTAATCTTATAAAAAATATCTTTCACTTTCTTAGAAACTGTATGATTTAATCTGAGTGTTTTTGAAAGCAATGTGAGACAAAAAAAGAAAATGGCAACTACAAACACCATTATCATGAAAAGGAGTGCCATTCTCATCAAAATAAGCGAGTTTTTATAAGTAATTTAAATTAAAAGGTTTTTCTTTGTTAAAAACAGAGCCAATTTAATCATCTGTATAGACATAAATAGCAATTTTCTGAATTTTGAGCAGACATAGTACACACACATACATTCTCACTCTCATGTTTCATAGAATATGATGGATAAGGAATATGTTGTAAGGTTTTATTCAGTTCTTCTAGTGCAGCATAGCCAGAGTCCTGGCTGTTTTTGGAAAATTAAATTACTGTTACTCTCACACAACCCAATGTAGGAAACAACACAGGCTTTGTTACCATGAAAATTAACCCTCTCTCCCTATGAAGATGGCCAAAGAATTAGCCAGAAGTGCTTTAGACAATTAAAACTATCGATAATTCCTCTACCCAGATAGCCTTAAAAAATGTAAATATCTGAGAAACATTTTAACAGGGGACAGAAAGTGTGAAGGCACATTGGGACAGTTTTTTAATGATGCCTTCCAAGAGCTAAGTATTAAGAAATAGAAAAATATTGTTAGAAAGAAAAAAATGATTACTGAACTGTTAATTAATATCTGTCCTTTTATATGGCAGTGAATGTTGGACAATTCCTTCACCGATGAAGATGAGACAAAGGAGCAGAAGAATGCCGAGAATACCATGGACTGAACATGTGAGCAATGACAAAGTTCTAGAGAAAATAGACAAAAATAAAATACTTATACTTCACATCAGGAAGAGAGAGTTGAAATTTCTGGGGCATATAGCAAGGAATGAGGGCTTGGAAAATTTGATACTCACAAGATAGATTGAAAGCAAAGAGAAATAGAGGAAAACAACATATGACTTATCTAGTAAGCGTGAGTGAATGGATAGTGGATTAGGGTTTAGGAGAGCTAGCAAAATGACAACATTTATTAAGAGCTACAAAGGACAGGAAATTGTGGAGAGCCATGATTGTCAACATTCTAAAGGGGCATGAATATATATATATAGGGTGTATCAAAACTCATTTTACAAAATTGGGGCATGTTCGTTAAAGTAGAATGTCCATATAAACCATTCATGTGGCTTTAGGTAAAAATCATATCTGCCTGTTCACAATATGAATATCCTGCCATTGTTAAACGGAATACTTCTAGGTTAACTCACTACTACACACATTGAAGACAGACTAGCCACAAATCTACTGACAAATGTAACCTAGTCTACATGGCAACATAGCACCATCTACTGTAAACTTTCTTTAAAATTAAGTCAGAAATGAAGGATTTGAAAACATATGTGTATATGTGGACTTTTGTCCTTGTTTTGGTGTAAGGAACCTGCCCAAAGAGCAGTTAAGTTCCTCTTATTTATAACTGAAGCAAAACATAGGGAAATGATGCCAGATGACACAGCTTTTATAGCAGAAGCAGAAAGAAAACTACAGGAAAGCAAAGGCAGTAAGGGAAAGCAAAAAGAAAAAACTAAACATCAATTTTTAGAAGAAAAAAATGTATGGTTGTTGGCAAAAGGAATAGCCCAACATACAATTTACAAATTGAAGATACCAAAATAAAGCAAATACAACAAATTAAGTGTTCTACACTGGAATCCAAAGCTGCACTGCAAAAGCAAAAGATGCTTTTCAAAAGACAAACAATATATTAAGAAGTAGGAAAATTTCATTTAAATCAAGAAAAGAGTACTTAACTGTCATGTGATACCAGTTGTTCTGTATAACAGTTAATACCGAGCAATCTTCTCAAAGAATGGAGCAACCCCATATATGACATGATGAGAGGATGCCTGCTACTAGTTTTCTTGCTTTATGTCAACAGGTGAAAAAAAATGCATTGTAGGATATTGTTCACCATCTTCATGTTTGTATGTATGTGAGAATACAGACCTATGTTAATGCCCAATGTGGAGTATTCAAATAAGAACTGAGTACTCTTGATATACACTTTATTTTATTTTGGAAATGTTATAGTCAGCTTCAAATTAGATTTGTTTTTTTTTGATTTACTCAACATCAAAATCTTTTGGCCAGACATGCATATTACAAAAGCAAAATTAAAAAGGTTGTAGCACATCTAGCTCACAAAACATTCCCAAGGAAAGTAAAAAATGCAACGTTAAAGGAAACATTACCACTAAAGCAAAAGCTGAGTCGTGTATACACCTTGACTGCTTAAAAGGACCCATTTGTGACACAAAGCAGTTACAAGTGAG
Source organism: Acanthosepion lycidas (assembly GCA_963932145.1). Classification (NCBI taxonomy): domain Eukaryota; kingdom Metazoa; phylum Mollusca; class Cephalopoda; order Sepiida; family Sepiidae; genus Acanthosepion; species Acanthosepion lycidas. Next base: position 47,618,920 of record OZ010583.1, read on the forward strand.
TAGACAGGCTGTCACCAACACCACCAGTGGCCTCAGTAAACCAACCTGACAAAAGCTTCAACACCAGGTTCTACTGACTTGTCTATCCTCCAGGTCATTTACCTCACCCCAAAAGTGACATTACCCCTTGCTCTTTTATATGGGCTATACAAAGACTATTATTTAACAGTCAAGTACTGTTGTCCGACATCGACTGATCCTCGTTTCTCTTACTACTACTACTTATATTAGGTGGGAGAGTCTATTAACTATAGAATAGGGGTGTTTCACCATAACAATATCAGAAAACATGTACATCTGTATCACCATCCCTTCAAAAAGTAAGCAGTCAGCAAATAAACTGATGGAATCTGTGTTTTGTTATACAAAATGTGTGCTGCTTGCAGACTTCATGCTGCTAGAACAAGATTGTTAAATGTAGACATTGTGAAACCTTGGACAAATCAAGGGAAGCTGTTCATTCAAAGATACCAGAACATTTGCACAAAAGTATCATTCTAAAGAATGGCAATATAATCCATACTCTGCCAAAATGGTAAAAGTATTTGGAATGATTTTACCACATCTAGTATATAACATGAAAGAACCAAGTCAGGACTGTCATCTCTTTGGGTTCTTCAAATGAAATTTGTTTTGGAAGCAGTTACACACAGATGATGATGTTGCATATGTGCAAATATCATTACACAATCTCTTGATACCAGGTTCTTTGAGAAATATACATGATGGTCCGAAAGTCTTGTCACACCATACCAAAAAGTAATGAGAACAATAGAACAAGTAATACAAATCACATATACTGGATTCAGTTTATTTACTTTCATTGACACTGTCTATAGTCAATCATTATCTATCCTATATTAGCACTTCATTTTCCATCCATACACCCACCTCACCTAGTAACCCTCTACCTTGAGTAGCTCTGGAGCCTTGTATCAAATGAACATTTAATAAAATAATATTTTGGATATTTGTATTTTATTTTTGGACATCTGTTGTATTTAATGATATTTTAACATATCAATCTAAAGATTTTCAGAATTATTTGTTAACTGATTGAAGAATTAATTTTGAGAAAGTTTCAAGATGAAAATACAAATTTATAAAAATAAAATTCACTTAAAAATGTTTTTATCTTCATTACTCACAACCTGAATGTTCCCAAAAAGATAAGCAAAGATGTTTTATATCCGTGTTTAATAAGATGTGCCAATCTGAATTGTAAACATCATCACAAACCGGATGTGCCTCAGAGAGGCTGTTAGCATCATAAAATTTAATGCAAAACCTTGCTTTTTGATGTTTTCAACAGAATATACATACATTCCAAACATACTTTGTCATTTTCACATTAAATATAATTCCTTTTTTATGGTCTTTTTTTTTGGTTTATTTTGCTGGAACAATGTACATGTAATTTTGTTTTTGTTTTTAAAGCAATATTGCAGATGATATTCAAGTGTTGACTATGTGCAGCCAATCAAAGCTTCTCTTAGATTTTTAGACTTTCTCTGATATTATGCCATTGCTTACTATCAGTTCATTGTATTGGTTTTGTCAAGTGTTAAAAAATTAATAGCGAAGGTGAAGCTTGAAAGTGACCTTATCCAATAGAGCAATAATTTATTATCTGATATGAAAATCCCTTGGTTGGGATCATTAGATTTTAATTAAGATATGTATTGAAAATAATAATAAATTAAATAAGGGTACGATTGTGGTTATTTAGTGCTCTTAATTGATATTTAATTAATTTATCTTTTTGTTTTTTTTTTTGGTTTTTTTTTTTACCATAGAGAGAGATAGGAAGAAAATTCCATAGAAAATTCAAAACAGTTACTATCACTAATAGACATATAGTTCATGTCATGGATAGTGGCTCGGAATGAGTAATTGGAGAGCTGAGTTCAAATTCCAGTCAGGTTTATTATATTTACTTATGCACATATACCCTTGTGAAAAGTATGAATTCATCTCTTTCCCTAGTTTTGGGATGACTAGTAGGACTTGTAACTGAAAAAAAAAATCACTGTTATTCTCAAAAAATTGTAAATGCAATGTTCACTTGAAAAAAGAATTGTTTACAATCCAAAATATGCTTGTCATCTTATATGCATTCAATGCATTCAGATTATGATTTTAAGCATCTTTTGTTAAGTGGAAGATACAGATTGCACTTGTTTTAAAATATTTTTTTTTTAATTAATAAATTATCTCTATGTGTTAGGAGTAAAATTATGAGCAAAATTATCAGTCAAAAGTTCAAATAAACAGACTGACTTCAGACTTTGTTAAGAATTAAAACTTCTCATAACTTTATACCACTATTTTAAATATGATTCATAAATCATTTGCAATTTTATAATTTATTTAATGTCACATGATCATTGGTGAGCTAGTTTAAGTTGTTAAGTTGTAATACTGTGTGATTGCAATGTTCATTGGATTGTGAGAATTTAAACACAGTTTACATTGGATGTTCCTAAATGATAGGTGATCTTGTTATTGGTTGTTTTAACTTTTAAGTAATCATTTTCCAGTTTTTGTTTACTAGTTATTGTATTACCAACAAGGAACTGTCTTGTGTTATTGTAATTTGTCTTTTTCTGTGTCTATATTTCAGAGATGAGATATTGTAACTACTTATTCAGACTATTGTTCTCATCTTTATTGTCATATTCATGTTTCAGCTGTTGTATGCTCTGGTCTCCTTCAAATGATATTTCTTGAAATTCTGAATCAAACCCTTTATTTAGTCCATGAGGGTAGATTGTTCTAATTCCATATGCCATTTTCAGTTAATTCCCCTTGGTAACTCAACTGTAAATTGTGTTTTTCTGTATTAGACTTTCTTTAGACATATGACAAGTGATTTAATGGATGAGAAGTGTGATCATATAAGCTATATAAGATGATTTGCTTTTTTTAACCTTTTCACTTCAAGCAATACAATAATAGAGTTGTTGGGAGTGAAAAAGGAGACGACTTTAGCAAGAAGAAAGGACAATAGAGGAACAAGTTTCAGGAAGATGGTGATTGTCATTGCACTAATACTAAGGTTTACTAGAGTTCTTAAAGACAGGAACTACAGAGGAGGATTTCCAACAAACTGGAAAGCAAGAAGCAGCAAGACATTTATTGTAGAGCTTGGAGAGAACAGAAGCCAATTCAGAGGCACATTTCTTTAGGGCAATTATAAGGATACAGCAAGCCTTGTAGAGATATAGATTGGAGATGATAGAAGAAACCTTGGACAGAGTTATGTGCATATCAGTCAATGGAGATTCCATTCTAGGGGGAAAATTATACAAAGACACTCCTGAGAGTGGGGTTGGAAGAGAATTTTCAAGCAAAAAAATTCTGCATTATCAGCAATAGATGATAACGAAGTATTGTCATCTACTGCTAATTGAAGAGAGGAGGGATTGAAGATTTATTTTTGTTTATTAGATTCTTATTGAGTCACCAGTACTCTCTAGAACCAAACATCTGAGAGGCTGTCTCTTTCTATCAGCAAATAGTGATTTGCACCATTGAAGACAGGCTTATACTCATGACAAGCAGATACAAAGAAGCATCTGCTATGATTGGAACTGTCATGTTAGTATGGCTGGAACAACTGATTCCTGTGGGGTATAGCAGCAGAAAAGGTAGATGTGAACCAAGGAGAAGATTGCGGTTTCACTCTGCTATTTCAATGCTAGCACAAAAGCTTCAATGTCAGCTTTCACCCAGGAAGAGACCTCAATGACACCAATTCCAAGAGGAGTCAAAAAATCAGGATATAAGTCCCAATCAGTGAGTTGGTATTAAAAGATGTCTAGTTAATAGGGAGTTCTTGTCTAATAGATGAACAGAAAATGTCTACAGATACTATAATTAAAGAAAAAAATGATTTTCAAAGATACAATCTCCAATAAGGCATGTGGCTTTTCAAGTATTTCATTAGTGTATTGAGGTTTTTATTATTCACTAGAAAATAACATTTTTATCATAGAGAATAAACCAAAGATGTTTATTGCTATGTGCATGTTTTATGTGACTACTGATTGCTTTTTAATAGTTATTCCATGTTTTTTTTTATAGACTGTGGGTATCTGATAGAATAAAATAAATTAATGGTGTTATCTCTAATCTATTCTGCACTGATAAAAGTTTACTTAATATTAAATCTGTACAGAAAATTGTTTTAGAAAAAGAGATTAAGTTGTTGCTATAATTTTTTTTTATAACTGCTTTTTTAAATTGATGTGAACATTTACTTTTCTTAGGAAGGTAAGAGTTAGAACTAGTAGTTTTTACTTTTCCCACCCCCTTAAAAATTATCATCCCCATACAAGGCAGTAAAGCCACTATTTCACAAGGGGTTACTGGGTGTGAAAGAATAAGAAAAAAAGAGAAACATTGCTAAGGAGTGAGAACAATAGAAGAGTTGTCAAGGGGACAGTAGATAATGATTGACGCATTTAAATTTTTGAAGATCATGTATCACCCCCACCCCTGCCCACAAATGCTGGAATCCACAATATCCAGCCAGTATCCATTTTCACTCCGAACTTTCTTAATAAATTCAATTTTTGAATTTAACTTTTATAGTATATCACTAAGACTTGAGGGACCAAATTCTTTAGTTGACTTTTTGCTATCTTGAACTAAAGGAAAACCCACCAGGTATATAAGCCTGTAATGGTTGAATTCTGGTACACCAATGTAAGAAATCTTTAATCTGATCTGTGTATCAGGGCATTCAGAAATTAAAGAACATCATTGGGATATGCAAGGCCAAGTTCAATGTGTTAAGTACTTGATGGAATGCTCCAGCCTCAACATCATTATCAACACTCTTTTCTGTATGATAACCAAAGTTAAGTAATGTTGAGCCTGATCAGTACATCGATAGTAACCTTAGGAATTCCAGGTGCTGTAAGCTTGGATGTGTGAGTGGTGTAATAGATAATGGCTCAGAATTCTTAATTGGAGAGCCGAGTTCCAGTTCCAGTTAAGTTCAACATATTCACTTACGCACAAATATCCTTGAATCCACCTCTTTAGCTAAGAGTTAATTAGTAAGTCTTGTATCACTAAATCATTATCTTCAAAGCAAAAAATTCTAACAATCTAAAAATACTTTCTGGCTTTAAATAATCTGCAAAAGGTTGATAAACCATAAAAAATTAATCAATTAATCTTTGAGAACATTGTGTGAAATCAGTAAAACATAAGCCAGGAAAGAAAAGCTTTATTTAAGAAAAAATTGGCATGAAAAATCATGAAACCTTTTTTGACACCTCAGTTTAATGGATCTGCTGTTAGACTATTTCAGTATCATGCCAGAATCAGATGATCTTTGTTTATTTTTGGACATTGTACTAGTAATGGTGAATCTCAGAGATTTTATGGTATTATGGGTACAGTGACTGAATTCTCTCTCAACTATGCCCTGTACTTGCAGCTTTTATTTCCAATCTAAAAATATTTTCTGGCTTTAAATAACCTGCAAAAGGTTGATAAGCTATAGAAAATGAATGACTCAATCAATATAAAAACCAGTCAACCTCATTATCAAACACATATGTCGTCAACATAATTGAGGGCTTTAATGTATGCAAGTAAATTTTGCTCAAAAAAACAACAGATATATTTGCCATTGTCATCGCTAAAGAATTCCCCATAATGGTTCATTTTTATTGCATTAATAACTATTTCTTCTTTTGCTCAGAAAGAACAAAATATTTTTGACTGTTAAAAATGTTTGGAAATTTACTTTGTCTAGAAATGCATATTTGTTATTGAACAATTTCAATATTAATCTCCTAACCAAACCACAAAGCGTCCTGGGTATGATGATAAACTGCATCCAACAGCAAGGTCTCAGATAATGTTTTCGGAAAGATAATGTTGCCAGCTATACGTTTTTGAAACAATAATGTTGCCAGCTATACGTTTTGAAACAATAGTGTTGCCAGCTATACTTTTTTGAAACAATAATGTTGCCAGCTATACGTTTTTGAAACAATAATGTTGCCAGCTATACGTTTTTGAACGTCCTGGGTATGACGATAAACTACATCCAACAGCAAGGCCTCAGATGGTGTTTTCGGGAAAATAATGTTGCCAGTTATCCGTTTTTGAAACAATAATGTTGCTACCTATACTTTTTTTGAAACAATAATGTTGCCAGCTATACTTTTTTTGAAACAATAATGTTGCCAGCTATGCGTTTTTGAAACCATAATGTTGCCAGCTATGCATTTTTGAAATCATAATGTTGCCAGCTATACGTCTTTTGTAAAAAATAATGTTGCCAGCTGTACGTTTTTGAAACAATAATGTTGCCAGCTATACGTTTTTTATTCCATACAAAATAGGCATTTAAAATTCATATAAACTGGATTTGGCATTAAATAACCCACAGTGGTTGATATGCCATAAAACCCAAACAAACAAACAAACCAAACCACAAAAGTCTCTTATTTCATTCATTGCTGCTATCCTTAAATAGATGATACCATAATTCTACATATTTTTCAGGTGATTATCTCAAAAATACAGGAAAAATGAAAAGAAAATTTCTTTCAATTTCAGAAAACATAGCAGTCTAATAAAGGCAACAACTTTTATAAATTATGGAGCTAATTTAACATTATATTATGAAGTTTTTCAGTCCACTGTATACAACTGTTTTCTCAGATCAATGGTTTAAAATGGCTTTGAGCACATGAAGCCTGTAGATCTTAGTGAGGACTATACTTCACTAAACCTTGCGGACTGGTACTACAAAATTACAAAGAAAGAACTTTTCTTATCCTAATGTTCACTCAATACAAAGCCTTAGAAACACTCAAGGTAGAGGGTCAGTATTATGTTGCATGAGCATAAGAAAAGTTAAGAAGTGATGTTCATGGGGTTATTCAGGAAACCCTAGACTTGCAGAGGTAGTGATTGGGAAAATAAGACTGTTCCACAAAGCAGCAGTTCTATACCAAATAAAGGAAACCACATCAATTAAGAACTTTCAATAGCACCAACAATGAAAATGACATAATCAAGATGTTTACATATCACACTACTTCAAACAAAAGGTAAAGAAGGAAGCCCCCCCATCAATAATGGAAAGAGCAATGACAGCTACAAGACTTCAGAATCCGATTTTCCAGAAAAATTGTTTCAAGAGAAAAATGTTATAAAATTCAACTAATAGTAGCACTGATTGTTCAGTCAATAAATGTTGCACTTTTCCTTATAAGGAAACAGCTAATACTACCATTAATAGCATTTTAGCAATTTACATTATACGCCGGATGATAGGCAATCATATCTACTTCTATTAGATTTTGGGGGGTTTCCTTCCTAACCTTTTGTTTGAAGTAGTGTGGAATGTCAACATCATGATTATATCATTATTTTCTCTTCAAGTTACATGTACTATCCATTTTAGTTGTTTCTCCTGAAGTGATATGGTTTCTTTTATTTGGTACAGTTCCTTGATGGTGGTTCTATAGCATCACTTCACAAATTTCAAGGATGGTCTTTGCCAAAATCCTCAGTCTTTACTAGTTGTTGACTGACAAAATCTTCTAGAATGTAGAAAGAATAATAATGCTTTATTTGAATACTTTTCAGCTAAAAAATCAAAATTAAATTTAAGAAAGTCAGTCTAAAATCAAAAGATATTATTGAACTGTAAACACCCAAAACATTGGCTCACAGTTGTAACCACTAAACTATTTCAGTGCATTCTTATATTACTTATAATGTTGATAAAGAATCCATTAAAATGGAACCACAACAAAGAAAGCACAAAAAACAAACAAAAAAGGAAAATTATTGTTTTGAAAGGTTCAGTGCCAACTGGCGGCTTTGGCCATTCCAATATTGTTGTTACTGGTCAGCTGGTCATTAATTGGCTTCTGTTTGATGGTTGGCTCTTATTGCACTCAAACATCTATCACTTAAACAAAAGCCTCGCCCCTGGCACCTCTCCACAACATTTGAGATTTGTGCTTTGCAAACAAAGAGTGAGATTTGATTAATCCAAAAACCAAGGCAACTCTGAATAATTTTCAGTTCCATTTTCACTCACCTGATTTTGGCAACCATTTTATTTTTATATTCTTTTTATCTCAATTTGAATATTAGTCTCGACCATTGTCCACCTTTGATTTCTTAATGTCTTTACTTGGCCTCCACAATTACAAGTTTGGAAAGAGGGGTTTGGAGTAGAGATGGTGTAAATTTCAGATGAGAGGCTGGATTTGTTATGCTATGTTGATAGGGGGGGGTGATGGCAAGGATGGTTTCTCACTATTTCATTTGTTTATCTTAGTCTATTTGAAACGAGAATTTTTTTTTTTGTATTCTATTTTTATCTGTATTAATCATCCATTCCTAGTTCGGATATAGTTGATCAGATTATTTGTTTCTATTTACCAGCATGTATGTTTGTAAATCTATGGTTGGTTTTTATTTTAACTTTCTTAGTGTTTGCTTACAAACTGATGAAAAATAAAATTGCAACACCTTGAATATGTTTCATTTTACTCAAGATAAAATGTGCACTTAATACAGCTAGATGTTTGTAAATGTTCGCATATAAAGATGACTAATGAAAACAGTGATGGCCACTATCCAGACTCCATCATAAAAATTCAGAATATATAATTAAACTTCTATATACTGTGCTGTCCATGATACAGGCGAACATTGCTCTCCATAATTTCCTATCCTTTGAAAGGAGTAGATAGGTTTGACTATCACTTGCTTCACACTCTTCCCTGATCATTTGAACAGGAGTAGAGGTTTATCCCTTGTTTCCTATTTAGGGTGGGTTTTCTGGTTCCTTCTAAAGTCTGTCTTCAATTCTTTACTTTTAAGTTCTCTGCTTATTCACATTTCTTTTCTTCAGTAAGAGTAGATAGATTTGCCTATTGCCTGGCCCATATTCCTCCAAGTCTTTTGAACAGGAGTAGAGGTTTATACCTTGTTTCCTGTTTAGGTTTGGGTTTCTGGTTCCTTCTAAAGTCTTCTCATTCTCTTTAACTCCCAATAGGCCCTTAAATAATAATTCTTGTCTGTGTTGAGGCTCATGGCGGTTTTATGTGTTACCAACATCCAGCATGCACAGGAATTCTCTGAAATGACTATGCAACCTCTTAAAGGTCTACAATCTGAATCCTTGCAAACAGTAGCAACAGCACAACAGGATCATATGAGCCCCTCTGTGGCATGACACCTACATGCAGCAAACTATTTAAGCACTTTATTCCAACATGTGTCAACTAGCTCAAGCACAGATATAGATGATGCAGAGGTATGACTTTTCTTACATTTGTTTGCATTTTTGTATATTTACTGAATTCATTTTCTATCCATATGCAGATGGTAACTGTTTGGATGAGCTCTTTGCTATGCTCAGTCAGTTATGTACCATGCAGGATACACACTTAGGCAATCATGTATCTTTCGATATATGACTGACGAGGCAGATTTTTTTCTGCAATAGGTAGCCATTTCTTTCTGCACTAGACCAGATGCCATCCAAGGCTATAGAACTCGGTCTTTCCTGCTATTTACCCATACCTGGCAGGGAGAAGAAGAGGATTCATATCTTTCCCAAGGGTATTAGCAAACGTAATGGATTTGACTGGAATTCGAACTTGGCTCTCTGATTCCTCAATCCAACCCGCTATCCATTACTCCGCTATGCCACCTCTCTTTATAAAGCATAGGTACCATAGCAAAGGTATTATAAGTGCCTTTGCTGTGGTCCCTATATTTTATGAATCCAAGTGTAGTACTATTTTAGCAACAAGATCTCATCAGTTACAGATAAATTGGCATGGTGTAATCATAAGTTCTATGCTAACAGTTTCTTTTCTCTCATTTCTCTCTTGTGAAACACCTTTTCCAGTTCCATAATTTCCAGCCAACTTTGATCTTCAAAAATTTAAATTCAATATCAGTCACTATCTATATAACCATGATATATTTGGGAAGGATATTAGAATAATCCTGAACTTATACTGACTTTAATTCCGATTAGCTATACTAATCCCACTTTTTTTTTTTTACCTTCTTACATGTTTACCTTTTATCCAAGTCGGTTATCAGTTTTGTTATGACTTTAAGGTACCAAAGTATATTATTTCATTATTATATGACTTGCAAATTTACAATAACATTTATGATACTTTTCTTTTATTTTTCTTATTTCAACATTTTAAAAATATTTTCATCCATTTAAAAGATATCAATTTAAAACACATTTAATTCACCAGACATATTATCTATCATTCTGACTGCTCACTGAAAAAAGAACTTGAATAAATTCTGAATTTTGCTATCAATAAACCAATTTACCTTTATTACTTACCTACTTTCATACCAACCAGTTTTATAGCTTCCCTGCTTACTGACCTATGTCCTTACTTATACAGTTAACCTATACCAAAATACCAAACTAATTACCTATTGACCTATATTTTTTACCTACCTATCCCATAATTCATTAATTACCTTGCATACATACCTGTCCACTGACTTCTGCATCAGACTATTGTTTGTTGCTAACAGCTTTTATCTCTCAATAGAGAACCATTCATAAAATAGAAAAACTCCTCCCAGTTGCATCAGTCATTTGAACGTGCAACCAAAAAATTTGCATTTTCCATTTTTCATTTAAAGAAAACTCAAGAGGGACATCTGGTTAATTTTCTTCTTTTGAAGAAGAATTTTTTTTTTCTTTTAGTTTATTTCCATAACAATTTGTGCCATGTTATGATACTTTAAAAAAAAGTATTTGGTAACATTAAAAAAAAAAAAACTTGTAAAAGCATTCATAAGGAACTATTTTTCATAACAGTTGCATTTTTTGGTTAATATTTCATACCACTCATAATCCATTAGAATTGTAGGGGTATCACATGTACTGCAACTGTAGCAACAATGGGTGTGTCTAGGACAAAATAGCCTTACGTAGCCTGTCCCTCTTCAGGCTAATTTTGAATTGGGTTTTCCTTTTCTTGGACTGATTACCATCCAAGGTTAGAGAGCACTAGTCTAACTGAGGACTGAGAAGGAGAAGAGATGGCTTTGTTGCTTTTCCAAGGGCATTTTTGCAAAAGTGAATACAGCAATCATACAAAATTTGAACTTGGTTTAATAAAACAAGTTTCTGCATTGGCATACATTCAACCATAATTTGAACTTTCCCAAGTGCATTTGTGTGAAAGTGAATCCAACACTCATGCAGAATTTGAACCAGGCTTGCTGGAACCACTTTCTGCATTGACATTTCAGAGAAGAGACGTATCCATACCTTTTCAAAAGTAAACACAACAGACTAGTCTACCAGACTTGACCTAACAGGAAAACACTCCTGATGTCCTTTACACAACTTGCATATATATATATATATATATATATATATATATATATATAATTTATACTATGTACTAGTTGAGTATCCAGTTCAGTAGAAACATGACTTGAATGTGTTTGAATCAAATGCTTGTTATTAGTTTTTATGTTGAGCTGAAACTGAATTTTCAAATTATAAATCTTACATCAAGTTGTTGATCAGTTGACCCTATCTAGTCTTTCTGTTGTGTACTTAATCAGTATTTTTATCTTCTTGGAAAGCCTTGTATTCCAAAATCATATATCTACTCTGATAAAAATAGTGGTTTGGTTATCTACTATGGTAAAATGAAATTGTGAAGTAAAATTCCTAGGATTTGATTTATAATATATCCTACAAAGTCAAATAGTTAATGAGGAAAGACCACAGGATGAAAAACAGTTCCCATTATAAGTAAAATATAAGAAAAAAAAAACATTGTTTTTAAGAAAGAGTTCATTATGGCAGACATGAAGTTAGAAAAAATATGAACCCAAGTTAATTATCGCAAACTCAATGAGTCAGCAAAAAGTGTCATGTCAATTTTACATGGCAAACAAACCAAATTATTGGCAGAACTATAAAAAAAGGTAAAAAATAGAAACAAAAAATAACTCTATAATGAAAAAATTCATGTAAAGATGTTTTTTAAATGCTATCACCCCAAATAAGGCAGTAAAGCCACTAAGACACAAGGGGTTACATGATGTGGAAGAATTAGGAACAAAAACATTAATAATGAGCAGAAAGAGAAAAGGGTAATCAGGAGGACAGCAGATAGCATTTCTCAAGTTGACCGGGAAAAATGAAAGCTATTTTGCTTGTCTGAGAAATGGCCCTGTGAGAGGAAATATTGAACCAATTCTGCATTGATTAGGGCCTGTAGGAGTTTCCGAAAGAGAGGTAGAAGCCCGATAGTTGGAAGGGTCGGGCAGTTAACCAGAGTTCTTAAAAACTGGAACAACAGATGATGACTTCCAGCAGGATAAGAAAGCAAGAAGCATAGAGACATTTATTATACAGTTTACCGAGAACAGGAGCCAGTTTGGGAAAGACTCCTTACAGGGAAGCCATCGGGTCCACATGCTCTGTGGAGATCTAGGTTAGAGATGATAGCAGAAACCATGAAAGGAGTTATGTGCATATCACTCAATAGAGTTTCAGTTCTAAGTGGGAAGTTAAGCAGGGATGCTCCAGATGAGTCAAGAGTAGAGTTTGAGGAGAATTTACAGGCAAAGCATTCACCTTTACCAGCAGAGGATGATAACACCTCAAATGTATTGAAGAGTTAGGGAATAGACATGCACTTATTTAGTACTCTATTACAGAGCCACAAGTAATCACAAGATCCAAAGTTGTTAGAGGCTATGCAGTACCTTATTCTCTCAGCAAATAGGGACTTAGTTCCTTCAAGTACTTGCTCATATTTATTACAAGCAATAACGAATAGGCACCTGTTATGACAAGAGTTGTCACACTGGTATAGCTTAAAATAGTAGCTCCTGTAGGCTATAGAAGCCAAGGATATTGGTGTGAACCATGGAGAGGAATGAGGTTTCACCTGGTATTTCTGAGAAGGGATGAATGCATCCATGCCAGCCTTGATGCAAGAAGAAACCTCAGTAGTGCAATTTTCAGTTGGGAGGTAGAACATGTTAGTCCAAGGGGCATCATGAAGAAAATCCCAGAATGAGTCCCAATCAGCATTCTGGTAGCAGAAAGAGGTCTTATGGATAGGGGTTCCTGTTTAATGGATGATTGGCACAAAGTATCAATAGCTACCACAGAGTGGTCCAAGTTACCAAGAGGGCATGCAAAGTTCAGCAAGGAGAGAAGGTAAAAAATAAATCAAGTAGAGAAGCCTGTTGCTTCGTTTTGCTAGGGAAATGAGCAGGGAAGTCTACACTTTGAGTAAGGAATTTAATGTCTGAATACCAGCAACAGATGGATGGAGATTGTACCAGCTAAAATGTGAAAAATATATAAAAAAGGAGCATAGTAAAAAAAAAAAAGTCATTGAATGCAATTTATAATAGTTCATGAAAGGATTTCACTTTGATGGCAGAATAATTGTGGTGTTGGTAATGACAAAAATCTCCAATAAAAATGATCACCTTTCAATAAAAAGTGTAATGTAATTTTGTGTTGTCTAACACCAGTAAGTAGATAAAAACAGAATTATTTTGATAAGAGAAATGTTTGTTTTAATCTTATTCACCTCATGCAAGGAAGTAAAATCACTAAGACTCAAAGGGTTACTGAGTGTGAAAGAATCATAAAGCAGAAACATTATTAAGAAGCAAGAACAATAGAAGAGTAATCAGAAAGACAGTAGATAATAATTGATATTACATTTAAAATTTTGAAGATCAAAGTTGACTGGAAAGTATGGATCTGGGAAAAAGTTTCACAAGTGAGAAGTATGAGAAAAGAAACTGTTAGCATAGAACTTATGTTTACACCTAACTAATTTAACTTTAATTGATGAGACCTTGTTGCTAAAATAGCACTACACTTGGATTCATAAAGTCTTTCATGGTAATTGTTCAGATGTGCTCCTTGATATGATATATCAAGGAGCACATCTGAACAATTACCATGAAAGTATTCATAGAAAAGACACAGAGATATTTCTTTGGATTTTATCAAGATTCTCCTGCTATATATCAAGATATACAGCAGGAGAACCGGACCATATGTGACAGTAATATTCAAAGCCCAAATGAATGATAGACTTATAAATATGTATGATAGATTTTGGAGAGAAATATCGTCTATTATGATACAGTGAACCAACTTTCCTTGCAGCTGATGTATCAATAGATTCAATATAGTCTTTCCACTTTATGTCAACAGAATGTTTGTCTGGAGGTTAGCATCAGCCATGCTGATGGAAGGCAGAATGAGGTCTCTCAAATGATTAATAGAGAGCAGTTTTCTTTTGGAGGTGTTAAAATTAACAAGACATCTTTTCCCTAGTAGATTTTAGTTCATTTTTGAGATCAGCTACCAATTAAACCATATCAGACTGATCAGAGTTATTATTGGGACAGGATTAAATGGTTGTGTCATCAGCATGGAGAACCATGATCACCAATGTCCCAAAGAGGCACAGCATATAAAAGATGATATCATAATTCTATGATCATTAGTAATCAGTAGAGATCAGAATAAAGTAAACAAGTTCAAATTTCACTGGGGCTTTTATTTTTTATTTTTGATCTACTTTGATCACTTAAAAATTATAAAGAGTGATTTGAGAATTGTAATAAATGGTAATATTAGTTTCTTCCTTATGAGGAAACAGCATTCATTGACAGTCAGTGTTATTTTAAGGTGAAATTTATAAAATCTTTCTGTTAAAGAAATTTTTCAGGAAAATAGTTTTCTCAAGTCCACAAACTTGTTATTGCTCTTTCCAGTACTGATGGGAGCTTTCTTCCTAACCTTTTGTTTGTAGTAGTGTGGAACATCAAAATCTTGATTATGCAATTATTTTCCTTTCAAGTTAGTTGTGCAATCACTTTTAGATATTGCTATTGTTGAAAGTCCTCAATTGATGTGGTTTATGTAATTTGGTGAAGTTCTTGTTTGCTATAGAGCTAGTCCACAAGGTTCAAGGAATCTACCTTTAACCATCAGTCTCCGAAAGTGGTTTTATAGTGATGTTAGTTTAAATATTTCTGAATAGGTCTGGTACCATACATAACATCTATGTGATAGTTTGATCTGACGAGGCTATTTAAGAACATGACTCAACATTTTAGGCTAATGTTTTTGATTGGTAGGTGAAACTGTTGGGTGAAACTCCTCTTAAGATAGCCTATTCTATGTTCACTTTCTTTATATCTCTTAATGCTTCGTTATAACTGATCCATACATCAACATATTTGAAGTGTTTACTATTTATAAACATCATATCCTGAATTTTTATGATGGATTCATGGTATATGCCATCAATGCTTTCATTCCAATTCCAGATTATTTTCTCTTTTAGAAAAAGGGACCTGAGAAAAAGAGTGTGTGAGAATCTCAAGTGGAATATTTTGATGCTGACACACCATTTTCCTAGGTAAGCTATTCTCTCATTATTATATTTCTACACAGGCCTCGTATTTTCCCTATTTACCAATATACCAGCAAATGCACTGACCTACCTTGTTCTCTTCTTCACCCTAACCCAGTTCCTTGATCAGCTTTCTTTTCTTTGTTATACTTTTTTTTTGTAGTTGATAATTTCGAATTTGTCCACCTTTATTGTCTGTGGATTCTCAAAAGAACTGATGCCAATTAGTAATTCTTAACCATTTTTAGAATTTTATCATTTGTTTTTTTTTTCTTTTTTCATTATTGTACTTTATTTCATGGGCATTAATTAATTAATCACTTTGTTGGGATTTATTCATTTACTTTTTTCAGTAGGCCAACCAGTGGCTGATTAGTCTGAGTAATGAGAAGAGAAGGTTGAAAATCTTTTATTAGAAACTGTCAAGAATAGAATATATTCTACCTTTTCACCAACATTTTTATCAGCAGCAGCAGCATCAGCAGCAGCATCAGCAGCAGCATCAGCAGCAGCAGCAGCATCATTGACATAATCAGTTCAGGTTGTAATAGCATTGTGAAATTTTTTTTTATTAAATAAGTAATTGTCAACTATTATTAATTTCTAATAAGCAGTCTTGCATCTTAATTTTAGTTCTTTTTTATTGCAACTCCCATGAAATTTTTTTAATTATTTAAACTCCAAGCAAGGCAATAATGCCACTAAGATATAGCAGAACACTGGGAATCAAAGAAATATTACAGTAAAGAGAAAGGACATAAAAGGATATGTTTCAGAAGGGCAGAAGATGGCACCTGGCATTGTATATAAATTTCTGAAGATTGTAGATGACAGGAAAGCAAGAAACCAGAAGGGAGTTCTACAGGTAAGAAGTGTGAGTAACAAAACTATTAGAATAGACCATATGGTTACATCTAGTAAGTTCAATATTAAAATAGTGAAATCTAGTAGCTAATCTAGTAGTACAATTGAGACACCAAGAAGGAGAGATAATCAAAACAATGCTATGAAAATGTTTATAGAAAATATATGGCAGTGGAAAAGTGACTGAAGTTGATATGCCAAATCAGATGGATTCTGATAAGAAAAACTGTTTAGACAACACAGGGAACCAGCTTTCCTAGCTGTAAACCTAGCAATTGATCCAATATAATCTCCACTTCATTTCAGTAGAAAATGTGAGCCCAAGAAGGCACAGAGAGTTGCTCTCTTGGAGGTTAGCATCAGCCATACTGATGGCAGAGAGAAAAGTTTCTCTATGGTGATTAGTTGTTTCAAGTTGGAAGCATTAAAATTTACAAGCTATTCCTTGCTCCAATTAACCACTGATGGCAGATAATTTTCAAGACAAACTGCCAGTTTCACTTGTTGGATCTGCTGGACTTGCTACAAAGCCATGAGTAAATAGCTGTCATCAGCATAAATAACTACTTGGGAATCAATGAAATCAGGAAGGTCGTTGGTGTAAGAAATATTATGATTATGCATGAATAAATCTAAATGATTTTCCAGTTGGCTTTTTCAGTATAAAAATCAACCCTGATTAATTTTGGACAAGGATTCTTTCATCTGAATTTTAGTTGCTTTTTATTCCAACTCAACAAAATATGATAAATGAACATTTAATTTTATTTATTACCATTAATGCTCTATCAAGAACTCCATAATCAAATCAGGAGAATAGGGAGGGTAATCAACCAATTCAAAGCTAAAGCTGCCAATGAAACCAAGGACTTGTATACTGAGGCATTGTCCTGATGAAACTAGACCCCGTTCATCAGTTTTGCTAGTCATTTGGCTTTGATAGGCTTTCGTAACTGCCACAGCAAGTTGGCATAGTACTCTGCATTGATGGCGTGACCTCTTTGAAAATAATAAACACAATGCTTTTTGCATCTCAAAAAAATTGAGGCCTGAAATGTCCTTGGCCTTATTTGGAACAGGTGCAGAGAGGTGTTTCCACTGCATAGATTGGAAATTTGTCTCTGGCTCAAAGTAATGAACCCACCACTTATTCTGGGTTTGGAAATTTTAAAGGAAACCACCTGGAACTATCCCAAACAATGGGATATTTTCCCATGATGGGAAAAAATGTCAGAAGACATGGCACCTACTGAGCAGAAATCTATGTCATGCCAAGTTCACTGGGTAGACTTCCATCTTGCTTCACAGGGATTATTCTGCCCGTTCCCTCAACATTCTTTTCCTTTAGTACTTCAGCCTTGCTGTTGTTCTGACTATTCTCCCAGAATGCATTTTCCTCACTGAATCATCCTGATGAGGTGTCTTTGGGGTCCTCCCATTGTCTGGGTTTATAGCCAGTGGCAGTGTTAAATTTGCTGGTTTGGATTGATTTTCTCTAGTGCCTAAATGATCACCTTGGACTGGATATAGCTGAATCCCCACAGATGCACTTGGGAGTGCCCCTGTTGTTTTCTTCAAGTTGATCCGGTTTCGTTGATACAGTTCCCATCTATGTTGATATGGTATGCCCAAGTATACAGTTTTCGTGTTCACTCTTTTCCTGTGGGATGATAGCCACCATCTGAAACTCTTCTTTGTTCACGCTAACAAGGCCCATTTTTTTGTATGGCCATTGCATCTAGGAGTGGATGCAAGTTCTCCTCCCTTACAATCATAAAATTCATTTGTCAATTTTACACGGCACTCACTCAGTGTCTTCATTTGTGTCCCATTCCACAAGACAAGGGTCTTGTCAGAGGGCTTCAGATTTCTCACATGAATGTGTTTGGCACTCAACAAGTTCACTGAAGCTCTACTATCAAGCTGAAACACAATTATTTCCTCATTCCCCACCTGAATTCTCTCATGTTCAAGACTGACTACAGCTACTATCTCCACTTACTTGCTGTGTGTACACTGTCTGAACCCATTTCTTCAATGACTTGCATTGTGTCACAAAGTGATTCTTGCCTTAGCACTTCCGACAGTTTTTCCATTAGTTGGGCATTGTTCCTTCCCTGTTTCATGACAAGAATTACGGAACTGGCTTTCTTTTCTGAGTTTTCATTTACTCCACAGACTCTTCTGCATCTTCTTCAGAAAACGTCTGTACTTGTTCTGGTCTTAAAAATCATGACTGTTGAGCAGCTTTCTGCATAAGTTTCAGATGGCAGTGCACCTCTGCAACTCTAACTCTCTCACTTTTAGCAGTTCTGTTTGTTTTTAGAGGTTCCTTATACCCAAAACAATTTGGCCACATAGTATCAATGCCACGCAGTTGTCTCAAAAGTCACGTTTTTATTAGCATCCAGAAAGCAGTTATAAAAGCTTCTATGCTTTCAGACTCTTGTTTCCTCATGTGAAACACAAAATGTACATGACAGTTTCACCAACTGCATACCTGTTGAATGCTTGAAGGATTTCTACTGTTTGTCCGGTGTGGGGAAAGTGCAAAACCATTATTTACCTTTAATGCATCGTCGCCCAGCGTGTGGTGAAGTAACGCTATTTGGTACTGTCATTGTTGGCCTGCAAATATATGATAATGGCATAGTTATGCCACTTCTGCTTGAAAAGTTTTGGCTAAATTGCCATTCAAACACAGTCTAGTGTGGCCATATGTCTGCTACTGACCGTTAAGCATGCAATTCGTTTCCAGCTAATCGGGAGATTGGAGGTTTTGAGGAGCATGGAACAACCTCTAAATTGCTGTTGTTCCCTGTTGCACTCTGACCCAGGGTGGTAGAACCTGTTAGGGCCCCAGCTATGGGTAAATACTGAACCCCCAAACAAAAACAAAACACTATGAAAGTATAAAAATACATTTTCATAGCAAAAATACAAGCAATACATTTACTAACAATACATAAATCAACATGAAAGAACTCTTTTATGATATTAATCAATATAATATAGAAATCAAACTGTATTCCAAAATATAACTTCAACAACTGTAACAAGTAATTATGTCCGCACAAACATGTATATGCACAAGAGATGAGTATCAACTATCATATAGTGAAAGCAGACTAACGTATATCATATTTTTATTACTTCAGAGTTCCCAAGGAAATTAAATTTTGGCATTAAATGACCCATAAAGAGTATGGATCATTTAAAGTAGCACATCTGTGAGAGTCCCAGCTATGGGCAAATTATTAACCTCCAAATGAAAACAAAACTCTGTGAAAATATAAAAATACATTTTTATAGTAAAAAATACCACCAATAAATTTTTATCTAAAAAAATATTACCAACAATACGCTTTTAAAGTAAAATGACCAGCAATACATTTTATCGTAGAATTACCAACAATACATTTTATTGCAAAATGACCAACCATACATTTTATCTGAAATTATAAAGTTATGTTCAAAATATTAAATCAGCCATGGAGGTTGATATGCTGCTAAACAAAATCAACCAATGAAACAACAAACATGAAATAACTCTTTCATGATATTAATCCATATAATATCCTACAATTTCTTAAAGAAATCAAATTGTATTCCAAAATATAATATCAACAAAACCAATATAAAACACATGTATCACTGCTTCTTGTAATTATGTCCACACAAATATACATTAGGTTGGTGCAAAAATGTCGTTTTCTCACATATGTTACTATGTGAGAAAACGACATTATTTTTGCACCAACCTAATATATGCACAAAAGCTTTCGGAATACATGGTTCAGGATACTCAATCCTCAACCATGTATTGTGAAAGCAGAATAACATAGATCATTTTTATTACTTCAAAGTTCCAAAGAAAATTAAATTTTGGCATTAAATGACCCAGAAGGAGTTGATATATGGTTAAAGAAAGAAACAAAGAAATAAAAATCATATGGCAGTGAATGCTGGACAATTTCCTCAAAGAGGAAGGAGAGACTTGAAACAACAGAAATGTGGTTATAGAATGGTTCTAAATGTAATTTTAGAGAAAATAGAAACAAAAATCTCACTTAACATACAAAAGAGATAGTTGTAATATCTCGGGTATATAATGAGGAATGAGGGCTTTGAAAATTTGATACCCACAGGACAACTTGAGTAAATGTATGATGGAACAAACGTTAGGAGAGATAACAAATAGATATAATTTATTAAAAACTTGTTTTTTCTTTTTGTTTTTTGTTTTTTTAAGCATTTCACCCCAAACAAGGGGGAGTTTCATGAGCATGCAAGGTGTTACAGAGAACAAGAGTAAAGAGGTATATTTGGCGAGAGGCTAAAGAGAAAGACAGGGGAACAAGACCAAGGTATCAGATGTCGATTGACATTACACTTGAATATTTGGGAAACGAGGAAGAGAGTTCCACAGATGGGATGTGTGAGAGAAGAAGCTGATTGAGTAGAAAAGACCATTTAAGCATTCTGACAGTGAAAGAGTGAGACCAAGATATCAATCTAGTAGCTCACTTTAATTCATGCAGTCTGGGAACCAACGAAAGCAACTTGTTGGAATTGTTGCTGTGAAAATACTTATAGAAGAAACTGAGGGAAGCCACGACACATCTGAGACAAAGCAACTATAGACTAGATGCCACAACCTATTACATTGCATATCCATCTCTGGATTTTGTCAAGGACCTTGAGATGAACAGTGGGGGCATCAGACCATATATGACAAACAATATTCCATGCAAGGCTGGATGATTGATTTATAGATTTGAAGGATGGACTCAGACAAGAAAAAAATTTATGGTATGACACAGAGAACCACCTTTCCTTGTGGTAGATGAAGCTAATGAGTCTATGTGTTTGTTCCATCTCAAATCAGCAGACAGCATGGGACCAAGCAGGTGCAATAAGGTGCTCTTGTAGAGATGGATATCTAGCCATTCTGATGGGGAGACAGGGAGGGTTCTCCGTGGTGGGTAAATGAGAGCAGTTTCATTTCAGAGACATTGACATTTACAAGTCAGTTACTGCCCAGTCAACCACAGATTGGAAGTCATTTTTGAGAACAGCAACTAAGTTAGTTTTGTCAACAATACCAGATTTACTATTGAGGCAGGAGTAAATAGTAGTGCTGTCTACGTAGATGCCTACTTGGGAACTGATGACATTAGGAAGGTTGTTAATGTAGATCAGGAAGTGTAGGACCCAAGATAAAGCTTTGGGGAACACTGGTGTTTGTGATAAAGGAGCTGGAGGAGGACCCATTTAGGATAACCTTCATTACATGGTTTGAAAGGAATGATTGTATTAAGTCAAATAATTATCCTGTAATGCTTTATCCCTGAAGCTTACAAAAAAGGCTGGCATGCCAAACCCTATGAAATGCTTTAGAGATATCTAGAGCCATGGCTCAAGCTACTCTGTTATTGTGAAGTGCTTGGTATACAAATTCATTTATAGCCATAAGCATGTCAGCAGTAGTTCAGGCAAAATGGAAACCACATTGCTTGTCAGAGAACAGATTAAGGGAAGTAAGGTGCTTAACCACTTTGGCATTGATTAAAGCCTTAAAGACTTTACCAAAGAGTAGTAAGAGATTGATAGGATGGTAGTTAGATGGGTCAGAAGGGTCTTCAGAGTTCTTAAAGACAGGCACAACAGATGAGGACTTCCAACAGGCTTGAAAGCAAGAGTCAGTGGGGCAGTAGTTGTATAGTTTGGAGAGGACAGGAGCCAGTTCAGGAGCATATTTCTTCAGGACAATGGCCGATATCCTGTCCTGACCACTAGCCTTATGGGAGTCTAATTTAGAGATGATGTCCAATACCATCATTGGTGTTATGTGCATCTCACTCAGTAGAGCCTCAGTTTTGAGGGGGAAATCAGGTGTGGGTACACTAGATGAATCTAGCATTGAATTGGATTAGAATTTCTGAACAAAGCATTCAGTCTTGTCAGCTGAGGAAGTCAGGATCTCAAACTGGTCGAATAATGGCAGCATTGTGTGTTTGCTGTTGTTCAGCATGCTCTTGCAGAGACACCAATAATCTTTAGAACCAAACTTGTGAAAAGCAATAAGTTGTTTCATTCTTTTGACAAAGAGTAACTTTGCTTCTTGAAGACATACTTGCACTCATTACAGGCAGTGACAAATAGATGTCTATTGCAATCAGACATGTCGCTATGGTACAGATGGAAGTAGCGATTCCTGAGAACCAAAGAGAGAAACATGATTTCACTCGATATTTTCTTGTGAGGTGAAAGCCTCAATTCCAGTTTTTACCCAGGATGAGACCTTAGATGCACATTTTTGGATGGAGAGATTAAAAACAACATTCCAGGGGACATTGGAGAGGAAATCTCAGAATGAGTCCAAGTCTGCTTGTTGATAACAGAAAGACGTTCTGTTGGTGGGAGGTTCTTTACTGGGGGAGGAGTAGAAGGAAATATTAACAGACATGATGGCATGATCAGAGTTACCAAGATGACAGAGCTGCATAGCATGACAAGACTCTGTTGGAGATAAAACAGAGATCAAGAAAGGAAGCCTTACTACTTGTACCAGAGACTGAGTGATTGATAATTTAAGGATTTGTATGCCAGGAAGATCAGCTATGGAGTGTTTAAGCCATTTGGTATGGTAGGCATTAAAGTCAGCAAACACAAATATGTGTACCGACAGATGTAGAGAGATAGCCTTGTCTATATTATTGGAAATGCTATAGAGTATACCACAGTCTTGGGAAGATGGAGTGTGATAGAGAAAGAAGAGATAGCTTATAGAATTGAGGAGAGATAGATGGAAACATGTATGAATGGTCTGGAGATTCAAAAGAGTGAGAGATGATCACGTGTGTAAACTCCAAGGCTGTGGATGTGGGTCATGGAGTCCATTCTAAGGAAAAGAAAGGAACTGGAAATCAAGAAGTCAAAGGAGGGGATTGACAAATTAAGGTTGGTCTTGCAGAGAACTAGTATATAAGGAAATTTCTCAATGATGTATGTTTCTATACTAGAGAAGTTGGTTTGATTACCATGGATGTTGAAAAAGGAAATGATAAAAGGTTTAGGGGATTTTTTTGAGAGCTGTTTTCAGTTTATGTCTTTGCTTATTTATTATCATGTTTGATGTCATGTTCAGTAATGTTGGTAATGGAAGTGAAAGGCCTAGAGTAATAGTAGCTAATGGTCATCATATGTGATATGAACAGAAGAATAGCAGTAATTTCCTTAGGAAAGGCCATTCTGGGTAAGACGATAAACTACATCTGCGTCCTGGGTAAGACGATAAACTATGTCCAACAGCATGTCCTCTGATCAGAAGGTTTTGAGAAGCATGGAACCACCTCTTAATTGCTGGTGTTCCCAGGTCCACTCTGACCCAGGGTGGTAGCACCTGTTAGCGTCCCAGCTATGGGTAAATAGTTAACATTCAAACTTGTGTAAAAATAGGTTATAATACCAGAAATACTTTGTAATAAAAAAAAAAATAATTACCAAGAATAATTTTTGAAGGAAAAATTATCTACCAAGTGAGAAATTTAAAAAACTTTTTACAAAAATAAAACCAAGATTGTAAATTTCCTAAAAGAAGTTGGATTGTACTAAAAAATATAAAGTAATTGAAAAATGGTTCAAATATATATGTATACATACACACCTTTTTTACCAAACTATCGCTATGAATCTATTTCAAAAATTTTGTTGACATTAAATAACCCACTGAGGTTGATATGCCATAAAACAACCAAACCAAACCTTAGGAAAGGAGATGTCTTGTCTGATCTTGATGTCAAGTATTTGATATAATATCAAAATTCTATCTTACTCTGTAATGATTTTTATAATGCAAAAGACTCCTTCCAAAATTTACACAATGTTTTAAGGAACAGGATAATTTGAATATG
The DNA here is from genome assembly GCA_963932145.1 of Acanthosepion lycidas. Taxonomy (NCBI): domain Eukaryota; kingdom Metazoa; phylum Mollusca; class Cephalopoda; order Sepiida; family Sepiidae; genus Acanthosepion; species Acanthosepion lycidas. The sequence continues at coordinate 47,643,164 of OZ010583.1, forward strand.
TACAAAGAAAAGAGTGCTGAACCACTATGTAATATCATACTTCCTATATGGCAGTGAATGTTGGAGGATTTCCTTACAGATGAAGAAGAGACGTTTAAGCAACAGAGATATGATTCCACAGAAGGATGCTGAGAATACCCTGGGCAGAACATGTGAACATCAAGAAAGTTCTGTCTATATTTCTGAGATGAGGTATTGCGATAAGTTACACTATTTACATTGTTCAGACTGTTTTTCTCATCTTTATTGCAATATTCACAACGTTTCGGCCATAAACAGTATTAATTACATTTACCAGCTTGAATGTTTGAGAAATTTTGTAGAAAATATGCATTCTCTGGCAGGAATCGAACCTGTATTCCTGTACAGAAACTGTCATTTGATCTGATATTCTGTACCATTCAGCTACAGAAAAGCGTCTGGTTAGCAAAATCTGAATTACTGTTTATAAATACAAAATGTTTGATGATTTTTCTCATTTCATCATTTCTGCTCACAAAACGTATCTTAACATAAACAATGATAACATATAAATAAATGGATTATGTCTGACAATTATTTAATATATTTTCTGTTTATACATTATTTTTTATAGATACAATAATATATATATATATATATATATATATATATATATATATGTGTGTGTGTGTGTGAAATTTGATACATTCAAACATAAAATAATTTAAATTTTCTTATATATCAATAACATAGTTAAATATATATGTGAGGATATATATATATAATATTTGTGATGAAATAGACTGATCAAATACCGATGAAGACTGTACTAATTATCTCCTTGGGAAGAATTCTCTTTCCATTTTTTTTTTTTTTTTTTTTAAACCTAACTACTTCTCTTTTTGGGTCTCTCTCTCACTCTCTCTCTTATAGTTTTAATCTTTTGTCCTCTTTCTATTGTTGTCCTCACTCCTTTCTTTCTTAAGGTCTTCTGTTGCTGAAAATCTGTCGTATCTCAAATATACTGTATGTCAGTAATTATCTATTGCCTTATTATCAGCATAGCAATTTTACTGATTGATAATTAAATCAGATGGTTTGAAAGTCATTACCAATAAATCTGAATGTAAGTCAATAAATAAACATTCAGAAGTTTGGTTTTAAATCCCCCAAAATGATCTCAGGAGTTAAGAAGAGATAATGAAACAGAATGACAATAAAAAATAGATAATTTCAGTACATAATCCAATAATAATACTATTTAAGGCATGATCATAAATTCTCACAAACCACTTTTCATCAAATACAGGTTGAATTTTTTTCAAAAATCTTTGAACTAATATGGACAAATCAGAATATGCCTTGGACTTTAATTTTGTTTGAGATTAATGGACAAGTCTAAGCTTTTACTCCTCTACTTACAGATCACATTTGAATGATATGTAACATTCATAATTTCAATCCTTCTCAAGAGGTGGTAGCATGAGATCAAAATCTTTGATATTTGGGTAGAAAATTTGCTGAAGATTCTTTTCTATTAGTTTATTCTAAGTAATTTCTGTATTTGGGACCCAATTGTGATATTTTGAAGAATAAAGCTGATAAACAAAAACAAATTATTTATGACTAATCATAATAGGTTTTAATATACAATGTTGACTGAAAAGCATTTTTCAGATTGCAATGAGTATTTGAAAAATAGAATTCAGCTGATCCATCAGGTTGATTTGGTGCCATTTACATATATATATATATATATATATATATATATATATATATATATATATATATATATATATAAATTCAATTTATACCAAGTAAGGCAGTAAAACCACTAAGATACAAGGGGTTACTGGATGTGAAAGAATTAGAAAGCAGAAATATTACTAAGAATCAAGAGCAACAGAAGAGTAATCAGGAAGACGATTGATATTGCATCTAAATTTTTGAAGATTAAAGTTAGCTGGAAAGCATGGAATTGGAAATGAGAAAAAAGAAACTGTTAGCACAGAACTTATGGTTACATCTAGCCAGTTCAACTCTAAATTGATGACACCTCATTGCCAATATAGTACTGTGCTTAAATTCATAGAGTCTAGATAGCATAGCAAAGAGTTCATCTAAACAATTAGCATGAAAGTATTTATAGAAAAGGCCAAGGGAAGCAACTTTACAGCAGTGGGAAAGTAACTGAAACTGATATATATATATATATATATATATATATGAAATGGCATCGATTGGTGATAAGATTTTTATTATTTTAGCTACTTTTAGAAAGTGGTTTAATTTTGGTTGTATTTGATTTCTTTTTTAAAAAGATTTAAGTATTTATCAACTGGGATGTTGGTGTAAATTGATTTTATATCTAGACTGGCTTTATGTTTGATAGTTATATTTGTTTTCCTTAGTTTTTCAAGTACATTGCCTGAATTTTTCTTGTGTGATGGGCTGATTGTTCTAAGGAGAAGGGGTTAATATGTTTCATTATGGCTTTTGTCAGGTTATGGGGGAGGGCTGTCAATAGCAGAAATAATGGGGTGCATTGGGATGTCTGTTTTGTGGGTTGATAAATGCTTAATTTTTTTCAAAACATTTAACACAATCAAAAATAAACCTCTCCCACCAGCAAGTAAAATAATAATAATCAGTGCTATTTCCATTTTAACAATAATTTTTATTAGCATATATAGGATTGTATTATAAGTAATTTCTGTTTTGAGAAACAATTGTAATATTTTCAAGATAAATAAAAACAGAAATTATTTATAATAGAAGCCACACATCTATGTAGCTGGAAAAAAATTGAGCTCTTGGCTTAAATTTTGGCATTTATCTGTAAAAAATAGAAATTGGGTGCCACTTTTGACTCACCCTGTATAAGTGTGTATGTGTTTAAATCACCAAAGATGTCACACGCAGGAAAGGTCATTCATGATATTTTATGTAACATTTATGTTACTCCTGCAAAAGACACCCAATGTGCTTCATATGCACAAGGGAATGTAAGACCTTAGCAGGACTAAAATGCCAGATCTATGCTGCCTCTATTTCAGGATGGATCAACTGATAACATTGCTCGAAATCAAGTCACAGCCATCATATATATATATATATATATATATTACAGTTCAAAAGTTTGAAGCCACCCCAGAATGAAAATGGAATGAACTTGACAGAAGAATGAAAAACAAATAAAAAGAGCTCTTAGTGTCATCGAAAAAAGAATGGAATTAATTATTAAACATACTTTGAGAAACTTTTATGACAAATCCAAAAAATTTGTGCTGCAGTAATAAAGGCTAAAGAAGGATATTTTGATGGGAGCAAAATTTAATCATAAATTGTTTTATTCTTTTTGTCATAATAAAATTTCTAATATAAATCATGTCTCATTTTTTTTTAACCATGTATAATGATTTTTTCTTATTTAAAGTACAAAAATACTTTTGAGGCCAATTTAAAAAATTGCCTTGGGTAGTCAAAAACTTTTGAACTGTAGTGTATATATAGTCAAAAAACTAATAAATGTTCAGTCAACTTAACTGTTGACCAAATGTAAAATTTTGCATGACACTGCTCATTATAGTCAAAGGGTTAGCTGATGAGCGGTATTGTGTTTCATGATATTTTAGGTTCTGTCAAGAGATAAGTTGATTGGATATTTATTGATTATTGTCACTCTAGTTATCTATTGAGCACTTTCTTTGCAAAATTTCTACTAGCCTCAAAATATTTTAAATTCTTGTAATTCTTAATTATTACTAATAAGTATTATTGATTTGTGTTATTATTTTTATATATTTACAAACGCATACGCACCCACACCCAAATATCTGAAGCTAGTATAATAGGTGGTCACTTCTGAGTATGTCTGTCTGGTGGGTGGCTATCTAGTCTCTGTTGTACAAACACCTGATCAAGCACATTTGTATATTTGTGGAATGACCACAGAGTCAATCTGTGATTTATACTGTAACTATGCTGAGCATAACTTATTACAGTTTTTGTGAGAGAGTGCATCATCTGGCATGATCAACATTTTGAACAAGGCCAGTACACTCAAACCTTCAGTAATGATGACTTGTGACTTTGCAGAATCATTGGAAGAACTGTTCTGTCTACTCAATTTCATTCACAAGGCTTGAAATCAACCTGTGTCATAGATTTCAGATACTTTCTAAAGGTGCTGCACACTGGGATTGCCACTCCATGCTGATATAATCAAGAAGATATATATATATCTGACAAATCAACCATGGTGACATTTGAACTTGAGTCTCACAACCAGAAAAGGAAGTTAGTTTTGAAGCCCTACAACAACCAAACCAGACTACTGTATTAGTCAAACTATGGGATTTAGTACACTAAACAATAAATCTCATCTCAGTCTGTTTAATTTCATAGGCAGCCTATAATTTTATGCAAGTAGTTAGCAGGTAAGTTACATAATAGTTTTTTTTATTATCATGTGAATACTTTAAATTTTGTTAAAAGAATTCACTTAAAACTCTTTGCATATTTTATTTTTCTGAAACAAGAATAAGCATTCAGAATCCAGATCTTGGAATCCTAACCACTTACTTTTGATGGAAGATGTTTCCTAAGCCTGACTTAGTTTGACACAAAGCCATAATATTTGGTTATCAAGATAGAACCAGACTTAATATTTGCTGCATTACTCATTATCACTGTATAGTGTGTATCAGGTGGTTTCTTTAACAATCATCATACCTTTTTTAGGACACCTGCTACATTTGTCAAATAAAGCATTTAATGTTATTGGCACTAATCTTTTCCTGCAAGGGTACTTAAGAAACCTCTTAATTCTTTGAAGAGCCACTTCTTGGAAACAAAAAAAAACAAAACAACCCCAGCCAAAAATTGTTCTTTGCCCACACTCATTCTGTATCTTGTAAATGCCAAAATGAATCTTTACAAGAAAAAAAGAAAGAAAAAGAAATCATTAATTATTGCTTATATCATCTTATATCTCTCTGATGTTATCCATTTAGCAGAGTGAATCTGGAAAAAACTCATTTTGAAATTATCCATCTTTTTTTTTTAAGCCAATATCAGTGAATAAGAAATAATTTTACAAAAATGAACATGCTTGATATTTGATTAACAAAGAAGCAAAGTGAAAGTATATTAAAGTTTATAGGTGTCATTATCATTGGAATGGGTTAATAATGAATGGCAAGGGCATTAATCTCTCATCCCCGTATTTATGGATTAAATTGTAGAGTAGACTTGGATCTCTTGCTTTGAGTGAAAAACAGTCGCAGAGGAAGAGTTTCAAACCATAAAGAAGACAGTGGGAAACCACTCCTTTATCTTTAAAAAAAAAAGATATGACAATTTAAAAATAATAAATAAAAGGAATCCATGGAGAATCATTATCACATAGGTCATGAAGAGCTATTTAAAAATTTAGAAAATAGTTTAAGAAAAGGATTTTTAATAGTTTAATTTATAAAAAAATAATATTAAAAATATTCTGTTCAGCTAAGTAGCTGTATATTCGGGGTTGTTCATCTTCTGGAGACAGAATGCATGGTTGTTAGCAAAAGGATGAGCCCAAAATGCATGGTTGTTAGCAAAAGGATGAGCCCAAAATGCATGGTTGTTAGCAAAAGGATGAGCCCAAAATGCATGGTTGTTAGCAAAAGGATGAGCCCAAAATGCATGGTTGTTAGCAAAAGGATGAGCCCAAAATGCAAATTACAAATTGAAGATAACAAAATTGTAAACGTATAAAAATTTAAATATCTGTGAAATGTTTTAATCAAGGATGGAAAGTGTGACACTGCATTATAATAGCCAAAGGTGCCTTCCAAAAGTTAAGCAGAGTATAAAGAAACATAAAAATTTTGACAGAAATAAAGAAAAGAGTGCAGAATTGTTGCATGATATCAATCTTCTTATATGGCAGGGAATGTTGAAAATCTCCTCATGGATGAAGAGGAAACATGAAGCAACAGAAATGTATTTCTACAGCAGTACACTGAGGATACCATAGACTAAACATGTGAGCAACAACAGAGTTTTAAAGATAATGGAGACAAAAACGAAGCTTATACTTAACACCAGGAAGAGATAGTTGGAATTTCTAGGATACATAATGAAGAAAGGGGGTTTGGAAAATTTGATGCTCACAGGACAGATTGAATACAAGGACATAAGAAAACAGTATAACCTACTTAGTGAGCTTGAGTAAATGGATGATGGAATTAGGTTTAGGAGAAATAATAAAAAGATAAAATTTATTAAGTTCTATGAAGGATAGGAAACTGTGGAGAGCCATGATCATCTACGTACTGAAGGGAGAAAAAGGGCCTCGCTTGAGCTGAAGTTGTTCAATATCAGGAAGATTTTATACAAGTCAATAAAAGACAGTTAATTAAGGTTCTAAGAAACCACGTTTCCCTATCATCATAAATATCTACTGGCCTATATTGTGTCATAATGAGAGGGCAAATTTTTTTTCACCTTTTGGCAAGTATTTTTGAACTACACTGCAAGAAATTCCAATTTAAAGCATTTTTTTCCATTCAAACAGACATGATCTTTTTCTCTTGCTCTATTTTTTGTGATGATTAATCTGTCTGTCCTTAAAATGTGGAAGCCAACAGCTGACTCATCATTTGTCTTGAACATAGAATGTTGATGGAGAAGTCAAAGTAATTGATTTATAGTTTACTTATGTCAAGAGATTCTAATGTACTCATTGACACAACATAACAGGTAGGTTTAGAGATTTTGTGTTGGTGTATATATGTGACTTTATTGGTAATGTATAACTGTGCTCGTGAATTTTTCGTGCCAGAATTATTAAAAAACAGGGTTGTGAAATATTTTTAATTACTAAAAATTAACAATTTATTTTAATAGAAAAAAGAAAAAAAATGTGTTATTTACAATTTTAAATAGTGGTTTACCCATTGCAAATCTAGCTTACAGCCATATCACATTGAAATACCAGTTCCCATAAAATCACTGAAGCTAAGTAATATTAAGTCTGGTCAGTACCAAGATGAGTGACTGCTTGGGAATACTTGGTGCTGTAAGCATGGCCGTTCATGGCAGTGTAATGGATAATGGCTTGGAATTTTTAATCAAAGAGCCAACTTCCAGTTCCTTTTTTGTTGGTTATATTTATTCACTTACATGGAAATGACCTCTTCTCCACCCAGGTAGGAATTAATTAGTAAGACTTGTATCACTAAACTATTATTTTTCCTACAAAAAAATTCTTACCATCTAAAAATATTTCCTGGCTTTAAATAATCTTCAAAGGGTGGTTGATAATCCATAAAAATGAATCAAGGAATTAATCAAAATACCAATATTATCCTTGTATTTAGCATTATTATACCATTATTCTCCACTTCATTGTCATGGCTGATATGATATTTTCATTAAGATTAACATTATCTACATATATACACCAATTCAAATGCAACCTCTAACCACATGTATGTATAACACTGTTCAGTGCACAGATACTACACTCTGATCATGTATTTACCTACCCAGTGCAATATAGAGGTAAGTACATGAAATATAGTCTGATTGCTATCAGGTTCTCATACATACAAGCCAAGAGCAAAAATTATGCTCAACTGCTATGATAACTGTCACATGGAGGTCCTTCTATGGAAGGATGCTTAAAAGATAGAAGAAATTACTTGGACACATCAGAAAGGAGGGCTTGGAAAACATAACCTTCATATATATATATATATATATAAAAGGGCAAGAGAGATATGGGAAGGCAGCCACATGTGAATAGATGGTGGAAGGGAGGAGGGAAAAATTTAGCGAAGTGAGAAAAAACTGCTAAAGATAGGAATTTATGGAGAACCTTGATCACCTATGTCCTGAAGGGATGTTGTACATAGAAGGAGAATCCACAGTGTTATCAGCAGTAGCAGACAGTATGGCTTTGCTTTTTTTTTATATATGAGTATACATATCCCAAGATTCAGCTTGTTTAACTTAATTTACATAAGTAGTAGTAGTAGTATACATCTATACTTCAGAAATCTGTGATCACAAATAAGTTTGTTCAAACAACTACATACCTAATGATCATGACAGTCTTGTAACAGAAAATTATATATATACATAAGGGATGCACAGTAGAGTAATAGATTGTGTCTAAGATAGAGGAATTGGAGAGCCGGGTTCAAATTCCAGTCAAGTTCATTACATTCGCTTACATGCTAATATCCTTTGGAAAGGTAGGAAACCAACTCTTCTCCCCCCAGATATGGGTAAATAGTAAGACTGACTGGTTTCTATAGCTTTGAGTGGCAATCATTCGAGGAGAAAGAAATTTTTATTTAGCTCTGGCAAAGCTCATGCTTTGCAGTTAAGGAAATGATTGTTTGCATCGAGTCGATGATCTTGACTATCGTTGACTCCTTTTTTAGTGCATGTGTAGTGAAAGAGATAATCAGCTACCTTGAAAAAGAGTTCGTGTTTAGTGTGCGATCTGCCAAAGAAAAATTACCAAACAGTAGTAAGCAAAAATCTGCTTTAAGGAACAGATTCTATGCTAATGTTCTTCCCTCCCCTCAATGGCGTGACCAATCAGAAGGATCTCTTGGAGAACAAAAGCCGTTGCTTTTCGTTTATGTGAGAGATTTGGGATTTTCTTAACTTGATAGACGAACACGCGTTTTTGCTCGTGACAAGTGAAGGTTGGATGTGTGACCCATTTTGTCATTTCTACGTTGCCTGTTGGACTGCTAAGATGGACTATCATTTAAACTGTAATTTGGCTACAAGTGTTGCAGTAGAAGAAAACCTGTCAACTTATAGTAGCAATAAAAGTCTGCAATAGAAGAAATCTATTGCAGACGTTTATTGCTACTATAAGTTGACAGGTTTTTTTTTCTTTTCTTTACAACTATAGCTTGCCCACTATACACTGAGGTCATTGCAGTTCAACTTCTAAATTAGTTTGCCTTAATCTCATACTACATTTATGAAGATAACATGTCACCATGACATCCATTAATGTATATATTAAAACTTGATTCTTTATATTTAAAAATAAATAAATTTTAAAATTATCTATCAAGATAATAATTAAATTTCCTTTAACACAATATTTCTACAGGTGCACTACCAATTTTCCAGCAACTGCTGGCCTGGCACCTCTTCTAATCTGGAAAATATTATGATAATTCGAATTTTACATAATTGCCAGACTAATTCACAGGTGGTATTGTGTGTGGTTCTTTGTCTTGAACATTTATCAGGACTAAAGCTTATTCCAGACCTCAATTAGAACTCATATATATGATCTATTGCCAAAGATACTGGAAAAATAGATTATTCATTGTACCACTCTCCCTGCTATACTCTGTCTTTACAAAAGCCAGATCAAACCAAAAATGGAGTATTGCTGTCATATTGTTTGATATCCCACCCATTTCTTAACCAAGCTTCACCAATCAACTCCAGGCCTTTCTTGTCATTACCACCATGACCTTAGTTAACTGACCCACGAATATATCAACTCTAAGTCTTACCAACTCTACCTTCATTCAAAATAACCACACCTTGCCCACACAGAGACATTCTTACTCACATCTGCTGTATCAGCAAATAAAAAAGAATTTTATGTTATCATTTTTATGTTTTTCGTTTCACCTCACCAGCAGTACTGTTGTTTCATTTGTTTTTCCATGTTATCATTCTTTTTCTTTCTATGTCCTTTCAGGACAAGCAATCATGGCTCTCCACTTCCCCTAATCCTTTGTGGCTCTCAATAAGTTTCATTCTTCTGCCACCTCCTCCAGATCACATTCTGTCATCCACTTGTTTAAGCTCACCAGGTATGTCATGCATTGCTTTCCCTTGTCATTCTTTCCTTCTATTTGACCTGTGAGTATCAGATTCTCCAGGCCCTCCTTCCTTATTATGTGTCCCAAAAACTTCAGCTGTCTCTTCCTTATGTTAAGTATGACTCCTTGTTTGCATCATCTCCAAGACCTCATCATTGCTCACATGCTCGATCCATGATATCCTCAACATTTATTTGGATTATCTGGATCTTCAGACTTCACTTTCAATTTGGAAAAAACGAAATTCAAATTTACACTTTTGAAGGGTAGTATTAATCTTATATAAGGTGACATAGAGGGTGATAACGGATAGTCCAAGAGACATGGTCGAAATTAGGGAGGGAAGAGAGAATTTTAGAATTTATTTTTATTTTTACTACAATACTTAATATTGAGGAGGAGTCAGGGTAAGGATCAGACATTGACCTATTTATTATATAATATGTAACATATTTATAAATATATATTATTATTATATAATAATTTATATATACACACACATATATAAGTTCTTTTCTAATATACACACACATATATAAGTTCTTTTATAATTTCCAAATTAGTTCTTTTATGTAATCAATACATTTGCCAAATTTCATATTTATTCTAATTTTATATTATTTTTCCCTGGGTACTTTATTATATATTATATATATATTATATATATTATATATAATTATATATATATATATATATATATATATATATATATATATATATATATATATATATATATATAAATAAATAATAAATTATAATTTATTATTTACAATTTGAACATAGTATATTTAATCATAAATATATGAATATAATGGAACCTGTTCTCATCTATAGAAGATGGCACAAGGCAATGTAGTTTACATAGACTCTACAAATGCTTCATCCCAATCTATAACTTTTACTTCTTTATGGACACTGTAGACAAACTTATTTTCAATGGTGGGTTTGGAGAAAAATCATGGATGAACAAGTTTAGGTTTCCAGCCCAAAGAATCTTGCTAAGAACTGGTGGTTGAAGATGGGGTGCCTACCTCTCATTTTCTTTAACAAAACATATAATTATATCTTTGTGTGTGTATTTAAAAATAAGGTAATGGTTATAATATGTAGGGAACATTTTTCAAAGGAGATGTTTACATAGAAAAACATAACCCCCCAAATTTTTTATCTCCAATATTGCAAATTGTATGTGGATTTTAAAGTCAGAACTTAAGGATATAAAAAAAAAGTAGATGTGATATATATTTTTTGAAAAATAAATTCCTATAAAATAACTATCACTCTCTATTACACACACACACACACATATATACACTTTATTTAGCAAAGAATTTTTTTTTGTCTTTTATTTATTATATTGGATTTTTTTAAATCTAATCTCTGTCATCTGAAGACAGACAAAGCCAGTTGTCAATGGCAGACCATTTCACAAGGTAGTACCAGTTAAACTGTTTCTTCCAGAAAAAAAAACATTGAAAAAAATAGGTAGATACATACATTTCATTCAAGAAATATATATTGGAGACATGGTGGAGTAATGGATAGTGACTTGCACTGAGGAGAGCTGAGTTTGAATTCCAGTCAAATCCATTTCATTCACTTATGTGTTAATACCCTTGGGAAAGGTATGAATCCTCTTCTTCTCCCTCCAGCTATGGGTAAATAGCAGGAGAGACTGGGTTCTATAGCCTTGGGTGGCAACTCGTCTAGGAGAAAGACAACAACAATTCAAAACCTGCAGGGGGTAGGGACCGTTTGGGGACCTTGCGGCATGTAGTGTACCAGGTCTCTGTAGTCGAACATTCAAAAAGTGTGGTTGGTTCTGCACAAAACCTTTACCACTATAATCAAATCTCATATGCTGATGGTTGGCAGTCAGCTCCTAGGAACTGATCTGCTTGACTCTCATATGTTGAATTTGATTGGAGAGTTGAGTATATATATATATATATATATATATATATACACTCAACTCTCCCATCTATCTATCTATCTATCTATCTATCTATCTATCTATCTATATATATATATATATATATATATATATATATATATATAATTGACAGTGTGGTTCTATAATATGTCATACCAAAAAAACTGCTATATAAACTTAACAAGTGAATCTTGCACTAATTTGAATATCAAACATGGAGGTAAGCAGGCAAATGATATATCCACTAGGCCAATGTTCTGCTGTTTGAACACTGATGTTTTATTTATCTACTTCCCCACAGTAGCAAGATGTGACATATTGCCAGTTTAATGTGGGATACCATCTATACAAGCCAAAGGCAAAAATGTCCTGTCTCTATGACCACTCCCATGAGGGAACCAATATCCACCAACCCTCCCTCTTTAGCTCAGTGAAGAAGATTGGAAATCCCAGAATCAGACTTCTCTCATAATTTTGAAAAGAAGAGAGAACAAATACTGCAATTTGATCACAGAATCATCTTGTTTGACTCACCTCTTTAGAGCGGTAGGATATTGTTATGGTCCAGGCTAGGACCAAGGAAGAACAACACGAACACAAGAATAGAAATAACGAAGGTATATTACACTAAATAATAATACAAGATGCGGAAGGTGTTAGTATGACTGTCAGTCTGGGTTGGAGTGAACTACTATCGGCTTGACTCGATTTGTCCTTCTCTCTTGAGAGGCATAGTATACATAGTGTTAGGAAGAGTTCATTCTGTAGTTATAGGTAAGGACCTATGACAGATATAATACAAGATTACTTTTAATATGGGGTGCCTGTATGCCTCCATATAGGCCAAAGACAAAAATTGCTTAATCTCTGTGACTGCTGTCATGCTGACATTGGTATCTGCCAATGTTCCCCATTGAGTGCAATAAAGAAGCAACTGATGCAAGGTTAGAATTCATAGGACCAGGCTTCCCTCATAACTTTAAAAGGAGGAGAGAACAGATATTACACTTTGATCCCTTCCTGATCTTAGGCAGAATTGTTGGGGAGTGATGTTTTAATCCCAGGCAGATCACAGAGACACTCTGAACTGAAATGAGTGTCAATCTCTATATAAGTAATCCTGTCTTTCTTAATTGTATTGGATTGCATATAAATGTAAAACTAATGTTTTATTACTTGTTATAAAACCAGTGAATATAAACTGGTCTGTTGTCTTCAGAGAGCCATATACAGACTCTGTGAAAGTTCTTCACAATTGTTCTCAATATGTGGAAATAAAAGTCTGTAATGGAGACTGGATCTGAAAACTCCAAGTCTATAAAATCTGTTCTTTACCCACAAAGCCATTACTTCAAGTCAATATTTTTGCTGACTCGGACTATTTCAAAAGAAAGGAAGGTTGTTGATGTTTATATCTGTAAAAATAAACAAAAAAGTGAGAATTATAAAAAAAAGAAAAAAAAAAAGAAGAGTTCTGATGTCTGAGTAGATTTTTTCCATTCTTTGAGAAATACAAATTTAGACACATCAGTAAAAAGAAAAAGAAATGGGGAAAACAAGTACCATCAAAGCACAGATTGTGGCAGCAAACTCTAAATAAAATAAAAAGTAACTGTATATTTTGTTGAAAAGGTTTGATTCTTGATCAAATATTGAAAAACTTGTCAAATCCTTTGCAAGACAAATGATGTTCCTTTGACAAAACAAAAGCCTCATCTCACAATGAAATATTTTTTAAGTTCACTGGAGACTTGGGATTTCATGTCATTGCCTGAATGCTTATGTGGGCATATTTCTATGAATAAATGTGTATATAAAAAATATATTTAATAAGGTCACCAGATGATAGTGAATCTGGAATTAGGCATATACCAGGTGTAACAGCAAAATTGTCCAATTGTGAGGTTAAGCTTTGAACCGTTGTATCTTAGATATTATTAAAGATATCTTACTGAAATTCTCCATGGTTTTTATAACACTACTGGACTCTATTTTGAACAATAAGAACATATTTAGCTCTAAATTGAAATGATGATCCCTCTTCCTGTTGTGTCCTCCTGGTTCAGTTTTTCTCTCTATTGCTCCCTCTTTTTTTTAAAATTATTCACCATTCTCTTGATGGTCCTTTAATAGACTTTGAAGATGGAAGCCAGAGTATGAATGTTGTTACCTTTACTGAAGGCCTAAAGGATCTATTTCCTCTCACCATTGCTCAATTGAGAAGATATAGTGGTGCTGGCTCAAAAACTTTAATCTGTTCTCTTTCTAGCTTTCAAAGAGTTTTTCAGTTATTATGACAAATGGTGTTATAATGGCTAAATGTCTTATCTAAAAACCTGGAAAAAAAAAAAGAACTCAATTAGTTTAGTGTTTTTTTTTTTAGATATTAAACATTTTGTGGGATGGAGAATTATTGTGATTTGGACAATTTTACTGTTACACCCAGTATAATGTGAGACATTTTAAACTGATCGTTTTTTTCTTTTTTTAAACTTAGAATACAAAATTGCTATAACTATGAGGTTATCACATTTAAGCATAAAAGAAGCAGCAAATGCTTCTTTGATCATAATTGATATATTTAATCAAGAATATATTTCCCTTCATTATTGATAAGACAATCTTATCTATTTGGTATTCCTGTTTTACATTCATTGGATGAAATATCTTTCAGGTTTGGGGGGCGGCAAAGAAACACTTAATATCAGTTTTAAAAACTTCTAAAGGATGTTGCAATGATTTGAAAAGATGAAAGTCACATGGAGCAAGGTCAGGAGAATGAGGCAAAACTTCAATATTAATTTTTACACCATTTTTGCATTAAAAAGATAGATTATGACAGGAGGAATCAAGTAAATTCTGGAGCTGTTTTTAGCATCTATGTCTCTCGGACATGGTCATAGTAATTTTTTTTTTAAGTTTCTTTTATGCTGGTGTTCTTTTCCCTATTCACAATTTTGATGAATCTGTATTTACTCATCATGTCTTGATATGGTTTTTGAAGACAAAGTGGTGACAATTCTCCTCCAGTCTCCAGCACTTTTCTTAGTAAGCCTTGCAGACATCCAGAATTTTCAGGATTGGATAGCCTCCTTTCTTGAATGCAAAACTACATATTGTCAGAGTTACCCAAGAAAAGTTATGGCACTTATGATGATTGTCTAAGCTTAACTTAAATGTGGCTCAAGGCCAAAAGTACATTACATTGCTAGATGTAGTCCTGCTTTGGGGACTGATTCTCTCCTTTTTTTTTTTTCAATGGCTGCTATCTATTGCCATTTTCATTGGATATAATTATGGAGAATTCACTTTTCATTGCTAGTGATGACTCTACCTAGGAAAGGTTCTGTAGCTAGTCTACAGTTTAATGGTGAGCAGTGGGGGAACTCTACAATTCTTGAGAAGCATTCAGATTATGAGGGATCCATTGACCAAGTTAGACACATTTCCTAGTTCATGAAGGTGTATTATGATTGATGCGTGATCTGTTTTGATAATTCCTATGTAGTTTACTTAAGATTTTCTTCAATTACAGATTACAAGAACTCAATATTGACAGGACTTTCATATTGAGATGAATTTTTGTGAGAGAAATTTCTTGAATGAAGTTGACCAAATCATTGTTGCTATGTCTGACATTTAAAATTTCATTTCCATAGACAGAATAAAGGTGTCTTGCTGATTCTCTAAGTGAATGGACCATTTTGAATTCACAGAGGATATTGCTCTGATATGGATCAAATCTAAACTCATTTTAAAAGGGTAAAATAAATACAAATTATATAATAATAATATTGATATTAAATAATCTGTAAAGAAAGCAAAAACAAAAACAAAAAAAAACAATATAAGATGAATGGTTATTTTAATGTATTAAAAAAGTATCTACAAAGTGGCCATGTCAAAAATACAACAGGACTTTCTTTCAAACTTAATGTTTTTTAAAATATAATTTCACTAATTTTTATACCTGAAAAAAATTTATATTTTAAGTTTTCTTTTGTTTAGTTTAATAACTTTAGATTCAGGACAATGTTATATCTTTTTTTTTTTTTTTTATTCAATGTGATATCTTTTGATGATAACATTCATTTTTCATATCTTGTATCTATATATATTTTCCTTCTAAAACAAAGTTGATGAAAAAATAAGCTCTATTTATAATTATACAAATTAGCAGAATTGTGTTGTCTTAGTAAAAAAAAAAATCTGAGTGGCTATTGGATACTGCTAAACACAGACCTATGTACACACTAATGTAGTTATTGTAGCGTATGCTAGAAATATCTCCCACATATACCTCCCATGAAATGTTAAGACATAAGCTAGATGAAGGCACTATTACACCTAATGTCTTACCATTATGTGGGAGGTATTTCTGTTGCACCTTGTATATTAAGATGTGAATATTGGGACGTGTGGATGTTGTAATGTATAGTGGCTCAGAATGAAAAATTGGAGCTGTGTTCAAATTCCAGTCAGTTTTGTTGCATTCACTTATATGCAAATATCTTTTAGAAAGGTATGAATCCATCTCCTCCCCTACAGCCACATCACATTGAAACACCTGCACCTGTATGACTACCAAAGTTTAGAAACATTGAGCCTGGTCAGTATTTAGATGAGTGACTGCTTGGGAGCACCAGCTGCTGTAAGTTTGGATGTGTGGGTGGTGTAATGGATAATGGCTCAGAATTGTCAATCAGAGAGCAGAGTTCAAATTCCCATTGGGTTTGTTAAATTCACTTATGCACAAATACTTTTGTGAAAGTTATGGATCCATCTCTTCTCCCTCCAGTTATGGGTTTATTAGAAATATTTGTATCACTAAACTATCATTATATCTTCCTTGTCAAATTCTTACAATGTAAAAATATTTTCTAGCTTTAAATAACCTGCAAAGGAATGATAAGCCATAGAAAATGGATCAATCAATGAGATCAATGCTATACCTGTCTGATTTTCATGGTTGATGCAACTGGTTACATCAAGGTGCCTGGCATGGTGTTTAAATCATGGATTAAATTGGGGCTGACCATGTGTTTTAGCAAAAACCTGCTGCCTTTCACATTGTCCAGGAGTGTCCAGCATGAATAAAAACCATTTAATCTGAGCATGCTGTCACTTCTAAGGCTATACTTAAAGCAGCTTTACTGAATAACCTTTTACTTTTTTTTAAAGACCTTGTTAGAAGTATAAAGTTTAATTATAGCCAAAAGATTGGTATAATTAAAGAGAGAAACACAAAATACACAGATATCAATATGATATATACAGATAGATTCAGTGTGGACATGGCAATCAACACTGCATGCTGAATGTTAATTTCATACCATAAGCAATGGTTTAGACATTCATCATGCTGATTTCTGTGTGCACATTGTATACATCTACAAAAGTTCTAACTCTAAATTAAGGTGGTTTGACTCTAGGATGGGTCATGGCAGTAAAGCTCTGATTTGGTAGAACTAAAGAATGGATCTTGTTTAAACATTTGCCATGGAGATAGTGATAGAATAGCAAAGATTGTGACATTGCATCTGTGGGAAAAAGAATGCAGGGTTTGGACATGATGGTGAGGATATTTTTCTTTTATTTTCCTCTCAGTATGTTAAAGTCCAGATGTAGACCAAGACTTGATCTGCTGATATGTGCATGGAGATATAATAGCAGATTGAAAGGAGAAATTGGCAAATCATTTTTTAATTCCAGCTGAGTTTTTTATTCCATTTCTTCTCACGCCATTTATGGGTTAAATAGATGGGCTGATTGGTCTCCCTAGCTATGGTTGGCAACCAGTTTAGGAGAATGATAACTCTGGATTCAAAAGTGCATGTAGCCTTGGTATAGTACTGATGCAATAGATAACCTGTTACCCCCATGAGTGACTACACTATAGATAGTAACTACCTATAAGTATCTGTAAGTCAACAGACTACGGCGTCTAGCTGGGATCTGTTGAGTATGACTTTGACTTACCGACCTTCCAATAGTAGCACTCATGATTGGATTGATTTGCATCAACCTTGTGCATAACTTAACTTTATTCTTATTGTATTGTTTTTTTATAGTAAACTTTTACTTATTTTATCCACCATGTTTTTCAAGTATATATTCCTATTTGCAAAAAATATAACAAGTAAATACTATGCTGTCATCAAAATGGAGTTCACAATGACTAATGTGGACTATGGTTAACATACAACTGTTGATATTATATTTGCATATAGGAATACTGATATCAAGCTGTCAATTCTTTTATTTGCTTATTCGGTGACTAACACAATAGTTAGTTCATTTCTAGTACCATTGGTCTAGGTTCAAATCTAGGTAAAGTAATTACTTCATTTCTTAAAAGGTTAGTATTTAACTCTCTTCTAGTTCTTTAAATAGTCCAAGAATTTCTAATGTCTACAATAGCCATTCATAATAAACTTATGTCTGTAAAGATTATATATTATTGCTTACCTGTCTTTCTGTGAAGTTCTGTTGATTTTAATGCAAATGCTTACATTTAAAGTCTTTCTTGGAGTCTCCTTTGTTTTGATTTGTTGGTTCTTCTCAATCTATTAATTCACTTCATTGCTTTCAGGAATTGTGCTTTGGATGTCCGAAGCTTTAATTTTGTTTCCTTGCAAGTGATGGAATGAAATGATTGGAGAAAGCAAGTTAGGAAGAGTGAAAAAACCTGGAAAATAAAGGAGGGGGGGG
Organism: Acanthosepion lycidas; assembly: GCA_963932145.1. NCBI lineage: Eukaryota > Metazoa > Mollusca > Cephalopoda > Sepiida > Sepiidae > Acanthosepion > Acanthosepion lycidas. The sequence goes on from OZ010583.1 coordinate 47,661,629, forward strand.
GAAATCCCAAGAGAAATAAAAGGGTAGAAAAGAAAGAAAGGACAGATGTACAGATAAAGAATGAAATAAAAGAAATTAATATTTTAGGAATAAAGAAAATTAGAAAAAAATAAAACAAAACCAGTAAGATGGGGTGTAAAAAAAAAAAAAAAAAAAAAAAAAAGAAGAAAAAACTAACAAAATCATAAAAATAAAACCTGAAGTCACCAAAGTAAAAAGATTGCAGAAAACAAATAAAAAAAAAAAAAAGTAATTGCACTCTCAACCAGGAAAACAATAAATAAAAATAAATAGATCAATAAATAAAGGCAAGATAAGAACTGTAACTGCTAAATCTCAGATCTATATCTATGTCTATAGGTTCTTTTTTATTTTTTTTTCTTTCAATAAGGATTTTAAGTCTATTCTTTCATATTCTGCTCCATTTAATCAGTGTTACATATGGAAGATTCCGGAATCTCTGTGGCAACATCCATGCTTTACATGATGGCCTCTTCTTTTTTTAATTTCATTACATTGAAGCTGTTTGTGCCAATGTTGGACAGACACTTGCTCAAGCTTTTGGCAAATTCACATTTTATATCTCAGCAATACAATTTCCACTGGATAAGTATTAGAGATTTTCTTTCTTATTAAAAAAAAACGAAAGAGATTTTTTTTTTTTTGTAATTTTTTCACTGTTTTGGAGAAACAACACTGAAAATTATTAAAAAAAAAAATACATATGCAAAAGTATGTGCCTATACTTTCCCTTTCAACATGCATATCATATTCTCTTAATGAATATATATATATATATATATATATATATATATATATATATATATATGTATGTATGTGTTTGTGTGTGCATGTGTTTAATTTATATTCAAGCAGGTGCTGAAAAGTTTTCAGACCTAAACACTTTCAAATCTGACCAAACATCAGTATTGTTATAATTGTTAATAAATATTATATATAATAACACAAAAGTAAATCTTAGCTGACACATTTTGGATGTTGAGAAACTTCATCAAGACAAATGCAAGGATTTTATTTTGTAACAAGTATTTATATACAAGAGCAAAAATTTTATTGCTTTTTCAAAAATGACTACGGTAAGTTTTCTTTTTGACTTTATTAATATTGTTCTTTTACTGATATACGCTATCTGAAGTTTTTACATATATATATATAAACACACAGAGGCTTTCTCACTTCTTTGAAGAGATTTGAAGGAATTCCTTAAAAGATTCATAAGCCATGAAAGAAGAGATTTATTTGAGAAAAAATTGGCATGAATAATCTTGAGGCCCTTCTTAATGCATCTACTTAATTAATCCACCATTAATACTGACGACTGCTTCAATATTAGGTCTGAAATATTGACATGCCCTAATCAAAGGATCTTCATCTATTTTGAACATTGTGCAAGTTATGGCAGATTTCAGATATTTTATAGCGTTATGGGGGCATTGATTGATTTCCTTCTCAAATATGCTCTATATATAGTAGACCAATGGATTGAGGTCTGGAATGCTAGGAAGCAATATGTTTGGGTTGATGTAATTGTGGAGATTGTAATTCAACCATTCTTTGATTGTCTTGGCATGAGACAACACAGAGTCTTATTGGTAAGTGTACCATCTTTCATTGCTTATCCTTTCTATCCAAGGCTTCACCGGCTTCTCAAACATCTCCTTATAGCCAGCAGCATTGACCATTAAACCCTAAGGAAAAAAGTGAGGAAAGATGACACCACCTTCATTGTTTGCAATGCCTAGAACCATCACAGTTGCCAGAAACATTGTGTGTGTGATTGTTGGAATGTCTTTAGGTTCTCTGCATAACCATCTGTCATTTATTCAGTTGAACTTTTGGTGCTGATCCGATTTTCCCATCAGAGAAAAAAAAAACAAGAATTCTAGGCTCAACAAGTGGATGAAATGGTCACCTTTTGCCTTTTGAACCGGCCTGTACACATCACATGTGACTTGTACTGAAGGTCTTCAGTGTACCTTTGAAACCTTGAGTTATTTAGCAATGATGTTATATAACTTTCAGGGTTCCACTTTTCTGCACCTTTTATATAAATCTGCATAATATGATGGTATTAGAACCTTTAGCAGGCATTTTATGTTTGGCTACTCCTGTATAATCTTAGGCAGTAACAGCTTCCAGCTCATTGTGAACGTAAGAAACATGCAACTTTCTGGAAGCGAATAATCTCTAAATCATGTCCTTTTCATTTCCTGAGTTAGGTTGATGTTTTTCATCATTTAACTGAAGTGATAATCAAGATAAGATAAGAAAAAAATTAGAGCTATTAAAGGATTTGTCATCAAAGAACTGTATATATAATATGGGTGAATCAATAAGTCTATTACTTTTGGTCATTTTAGCCTCCGATAGTTGTTGTACTCAATAAACTTCTTGAAATTTTGAACTGAACCCTTTATTCAATTCACTGGGGTAGATTGTTCTCATTCCATTTTTTATACTTACAGATTTTATATGAATAAATTTACACCAGTTTCATTCACATTTGTGGCACTTGTCTGTTTCTTCCAATGGGAGTAGAGTATATGATTTTCCAGTATGACAATGCTCAGGATTTGAAAACACAACCAAATATGTTTTAGTCCTCTAGGCTATGTGTCTCTTGGACTACCCAGTGGTGTAATTTTGGAACCTTAAACCTAATGTCTGTACTCAGGTGGTGAAATTTTCACTGGATAACATTTAAGCCATGTAATTAATATTCTCCTCCCTGGTTTTTTGAACAGAAGAGGTTTATCTCTTGTTTCCTATTTAGAATTGGATTTCCAGTTGCTTCTAAAGTTTTCTCGTTCTCTTTCACCCACAATAGCCTCTTGTGTTGTAGTATCATCTTATCATCTTGCTTGCAGTCAAATGATTAAAAAGGAAAAAATATCGCTATTGAATTAAGTGCATTAATTAAAGAAAGGACATTATCTGGAGAAATATTAGTTGTTGAGAATAAATATTATTTTATTATTAGCTACAGATATATATTTATATCTATATAAGTATAGCAGTAAGTATGTATATCCTTGTAGAGAGAGAGAGAAAGACTTGTGCTTGTGAAAGAAAGACAGTTCAAGTTTATGTATATATTTTACATCTATATATTAACGGTGAATGAATTGGTGGCATGAAGATTAGCAATAGTGAAAATAAATGTGACAGGCCAAATTCAAATTCTGAAGCTGTTGGATTTACTATGTCTTAGTGTCCTTCATTAAAACACAAATCCATGTATTCTGCCTCCAGTTTTGTATAAAATAGAACAGGCTGGATTCTCTAATCTGTGTCCAGCAGGTATTTTTTGAGAAGGAAAACTCTGAATTTAAATGTGTGCAAAAAGCAATGAGAAATCATTACAATATCTTTCCCAGATGAATCACAATAAGAGACAGTAATGAAAACTGGAAATTGCAGTAGAATCAAGATTGCTGACATCCTGAAAGAATGTTTTTTTTTTTTAAAAAGTAAACACTACAAACACAGTTTTTACATACACATCATATATATATATATATATATATATATATATATATATATATATATATATATATATACACTTCACTCTCTAGATAGTCCAAAAAGTAACTCTGAGCCCTTGAGGGGGATGAATTACTTATTCTCCATCCTCCAACCTCTTTCCCACAGACAGGATGCAACAAGCCACTCACTGCTCTATTGCTACTGTCACATAAAATGCTCAGATGAATAACATTCCCTGGACCCAAACCTTCATAGGAAAGACACAACAGACCATTTACATAGTAGCAAACCACCCACATTCTCTCTGTATTGCATCAGTGAGAAGTAAATTCTAATGGAACAGCTTCTTATCACAAACCACTGCTCTGTGGAAACAACTTACAAAAGGATGTTTCTCTGATCACTACAATCTTGACCTGTTCAAGTCTAGGGTTAACTGTTATCATTCACAAATGACTTCTCAATGGAACCTTCTACTGTGAGTGGCCCAGGGCCTTGTAAAGGGTGAACCTTACTGTAAAACACACACACACACACACACACACACACACATATATATATATATATATATATATATATATATAGACACGGTTGATTAAAAAGAACCAACCAAGTGTGTCGGTTTCATTTTTTTTTTTTCAATTTTTGAATAAGATGTAATCAAAGTTATAGATAAACTTTTTGAAGTTCATTCTGTGTTGTGGTTTTGATCAAGTAATTTAACCATCTCAGTCATTTTCAAGAAACAATGTGGTGTCTGTGTGGAAGGTAGAATTTCTTTGTCTAAATCCTAGTATTCTTTGAAAAGCTGAAAGTTTGAAATAATCTACAGTCGGGTTATGTATATTGTTTTTTGGGAGTAAGCCCACACCGAAGAGAATATTATATATATATATATATATATATATATATATATATATATATATATATATATATATATATATATATGTGTGTGTGTGTGTATATAGTTATATATGTATATGTGTGTGTGAGAGAGAGAGAGCCTGTAACATAATGATATGATTAAAGAAAATCACAAACTTAGACTTCACATATATGCACATATCTTGACTTTGAGAATAAAGATTAAGGGGGGTCCTCCATGTATATAGCTGCCTTACATGTGGTTAATTGAACACAGAATAAGGTGCACTCGAGGTAGTTTTATCCAACACTGCAAGTTGGTAAAAAAACAAAAACATTAACCTAAAAATTTGAGTCTTGTTCTTAAATAGCCTTCCTAGAATGAGACTTTCATATGAATGTCATGTATATATAATACACACAAGTATACCACGATATAAAAAAGTATTTATTTTGTACAATAAATATTTTTCAAATATAAATCATCCTTTGTTAATGCACTCAGTTCAACTGTCAATATTCCTATTAACTGAATCAGATTAAACATGATACAGTAAAAATTTCAGATCAAAATTCAGTTAATAAATAATATAACAGACTCTCATGAATGCATACAAACACACACACATGTACATATACATACATATATATATATATATATATATATATATATATATATATATATATATATATATATATGATAAAGAACAAATAGGAAAGGTTTATAAGTCTAACATGTTTCACATTTATTAAAGCTTCATCAGAGAATGAGATAAGAAAGAGAAAAATTTGTTTTTCAAAAATCTAATGTATGTTTATTTGAAATAAATGGTATGTATGTAAAAATGTTCCCAAATCAGCATGCATGAAACCACCAAACATACTGTCTACTAGACATACACACACACATACACACACATTATCATCTGAATATCTCATAGACAAACTAAAATTATTATACATTTACACACATAAAGCAATATTTACATTTTTTCTGTTAGGCTTGGAATCTGTTAATTTCTTGGAACTTCAAATGTTCATGTCATCTCTCCTTGAATTCAAAATGCTACAAATTTGTTTAACAAGTTGAATGCATGTGAAATATGATTAACCAATGAAAATCAAACAACACAAAAGTAAAAATATCCTCACTTCATTCTTCTTTTTTCCTATATCTCATTCTCCGATGAAGATTTAATAAAAGTGTAACATGTTATATTGTTAAATGTTTCCTATTTATTCTTTATCTTATCATTCCGTTGGATTCTGATCCATATTTGATCTATATTTGCTCCCAACTGAGATATATATATATATATATATTAATTAGTAATATCTTTGCACTGTTTAACCATATTGAGCACTATTATGTTTACAACTCTTGTATAAATTTGACTATTATTTATTTGCTTGCCTGCGTATACACATGCTTATATGTGGTCGTTTGATTTATCTGTCCCTATATATATATATATATATATATATATATATATACACACACACATGTGTGTGTGAATATATATATATATATATATATATATAGACACACACACATTGCATGTATTCATATAAAAAACATTTATGCTTTCTGTTTTTTTTCTTCTCTCTCATTTTCATAAATGATACTTCATTAATTCTTATTTTAATCTCCAAATTTAATCTTTAAATTGTTACCTAT
>OZ010583.1:47672677-47742677 GCA_963932145.1 Acanthosepion lycidas
TATATATGAATATATATATATATATATATATATATATATGAATATATATATGAATATATATATATATATATATATGAATATATATATATATATATATATATATATATATATGAATATATATATATATATATATATATATATATGAATATATATATATATATTCATATATATATATATATATATATATGTATATATATATATATTACGAAATGGACAAAGTCCGACAATTTATTTATTAAAGACATTTTTATGTTTAACGTTATAGATGTTTTTATAAAAATGTCTTTAATAAATAAATTGTCGGACTCTGTCCATTTCGTAGTATATGACGTCATTTGTTTACATTTGATATGCCATGAGCAGTTATGAATATTCGAGATTCATGGAAGATTGAGTTTATAAGCAGTAAATTCGACCTTGTCTACCGAACGCTTCTTTGAAGCCTAACGGTAAGGCACGTCAGCGTAAATGACGGTTCCGTATAGGATGCAGGTTCGAATCCTGTCAAAGAACGAATATTTTCTATGAAAATTTCTCGGACATTCAGGCCGGTAAATGTTATTTAATACTGTTTATTATAAACAGAGCATTTACTTAAATACTTGTATCTATAATGTTAAACATAAAAATGTCTTTAATAAATATATATATATATATATATATATATATATATATATATATATATATATTCATATATATATATATATATGAATACATATATATATATTCATATATATATATATTCATATATATATATATATATATATATATATATATATATATATATATATATATATATATATATATTCATATATATATATATATATTCATATATATATATATATATATATTCATATATATATATATATATATTCATATATATATATATATATATATTCATATATATATATATATATATTCATATATATATATATATTCATATATATATATATATATTCATATATATATATATATATATTCATATATATATATATATTCATATATATATATTCATATATATATATATATATTCATATATATATATTCATATATATATATATATATATTCATATATATATATATATATTCATATATATATATATATATTCATATATATATATATATATATATATATATTCATATATATATATATATATTCATATATATATATATATTCATATATATTCATATATATATATATATATATTCATATACATATATATATATATATATATATATATATATATATATATTCATATATATATATATTTGATAAAGATTACATAAGCAAAATATTTTAACAGTTATCTTTGATTAATTAACAAGAACCCATGTACTAGGGATACATTTTTCTTGCACTGATGAGACAACTATTTATTCCTGTCTTAATCGTAATTCTGTTCAGTTTGATAAGGTCATATTGAAAACTAATCTTAATAATAATTTATATTCTGTTGTTAACTGGTGCAATGAATGGCTTGATAATTTTAGTACTTCCAAAATGAAACTGCTTGCTATTAATCATCTAAGAGAATACTTTCTGCCTTCTATCAGCATGACTGATGCTAACCTCTGTGGAAAAATGACATTGAATCAATTGCTAGGTTTACTGCTAGGTAAGTTGGTTCACTGTTTTGTGCTAGACAATTTTTCTGACCCAAATTTATCTTACATATGTATAAGTCTACCATTTGTCAATGATTTGAATATTGCTGCCATATATAGTCTGGTGCTCTTGCTATATATTTAGAGATCCTTGATAAAATCCAAAGACGAATCTGCAATGTTATTAGTACTGATCATTATTTTTTTATTTTATTTTTTTTGTTTTTTTTTAATCATTTCACCCCAAGGAATGAAATAAAGACACAAGGGGTTATTGAGTGTGAATGAATAAAAAAAGAAAAAAATTACTAATGAGTGTGAGCAATAAAAGAAGAGGAATCAAGAAGACAATAGATATTGTATTTAAATTTTTGAAGATCAAAGTCGGTTGGAAAGAAGTAAGCCAGAAGAGAGTTCCACAATTGAGAAAAGCATCTGTTAGCATAGAATTTATCGTTACACCTAGCCAATTCAACCATAAAATGATGAGACCTTGTTACCAATCTAGTACTGTGCTTAAAAACATAAAGTCTAGATAACATAGAGGAAATTTCATTAGAACACTTGAAAGTATTTATAGAAAAAGCACAGTGAAATTACATTAAAGCAAGGGGAAAATGACTGATGCTAGGATGCCAGGTCAGGACCGATAACATTGCAGATTCTTCTTTGAATTTTATCAAGATTCTCTAAATATATAGCAGGAGTACCAGACTATATGCAGCAGAAAATATTCAAAGCATAGATGCATGGTAGACTTATAAATATGTAAGATAGATTCCAGAGAGAATTCGTTTCCTAGCCTTATTATCATCAATGATCAAATATTATCCCTTGAACTGATATCTGGACTATGGCCAGAAACCTATAATTTGAAGTGGATTTGAAATTTTATAGTTATGACCTGATTATCGGGATTAATAGGTTCAAACTGGATAATGGATCTATAAGTATGAAACCTGACACATAGTTATTATATAAATTTTTATCTGAAATTTTCAATGTGATATACATGATAAATATGTATTGTAAAATGAAGCACATTGAAAAAGGAGATTATGTTGAAAAAATTTGTTATATAAAATAAACGCTTTTTCATTATTAGCTTTATTGATGAACTGACATATCTATAAAGAAGAAATATTCACAAAAGGAAATTGTTAAGATGAAAAGATAGAATTGGAGAAAAATAGTTACTTAAAAGGAAGAAATAAACAAATGAAAAGATAAAATAAAAATACAGAGGAAAAAAGAAAAGTTAGAATCAGAGGAAATGAAAGAAAAAAAGAAAAGAGAGAGAGAAAAAAGAGCGTAAAAGGAAACATATGTGGTGAATATGAAATAAAAATAACTCTCATTTCTCCACTGTTTTCTAAATTCGTGAGCCTATGTGAAAATTTATTTTGACCAATAGAAAATGGGATTAACTTCTGGCTGGAGAAAATACCAAGGCAATGTTCAACGAGCCTATGTGAAATTTTATTTTAACCAATAGAAAAAGGAATTGGCTCCTTGGCTGAAGAAAATACCAAGGCAAAGTTCAATGATCCTATGTGAAAATTTATTTTGACTAATGAAAAAGGGAGTGTCTTACAAACTGAGTAAAAAATAACAAGCCAATGTGAAATCACTTTTTGATATAAATAGGCAGAGGAAGTTGAATCAAGGGAGATAGAGGAGAAAGAAGCAGGTGGCAAAAAAATCCAGAGTTCCACACATCTGAATAATACCAGTGTCAAATTACATGCTGATAGATTACATTATCAGCCTCTAATGAGAGAAAGGCAATTTCAAAGAACTCCAAAGTTAAGTAACTTAAAATGTATCTTTTCATTCATGTTGAATACAACTGTATAACTTTTATGTGAAAAACGAACTCAATTTGTTTTAAACATTTTGGAATATCACTTTGTGTCCGATGATTTAACATGAGCATTTTCTCTTCTTGACAATTCATCGAAACTACGAACTTTAAATATTTGATTCCTTTTTCTGAAAAAAGCCACTGACAAATTCAAATGTATAAATTGGTAAATAAATTCCTTATCTTGTTTTGTTAAATATAACACGTGTTTCCATATCATTATTCCTCAAAACTTCACATAGAATGAGAGAAAATGAAAGAGAAAAGAAAATAATGAATGAAAGAAAGAGAGAAAAAAGAAAAGATAGGATCAGAGAAAATGAAAGAAAAAAAGAAAATAATGAATGAAAGAAAGAGAGAAAAAAGAAAAGATAGGATCAGAGAAAATGAAAGAAAAAAGAAAATAATGAATGAAAGAAAGAAAAAAGAAAAGATAGGATCAGAGAAAATGAAAGAAAAAAGAAAAAAATAATGAATGAAAGAGAAAAAAGAAAAGATAGGATCAGAGAAAATGAAAGAAAAAAAGAAAATAATAAATGAAAGAAAGAGAGAAAAAAGAAAAGATAGGATCAGAGAAAATGAAAGAAAAAAAGAAAATAATGAATGAAAGAAAAAGAGAAAAAAGAAAAGATAGGATCAGAGAAAATGAAAGAAAAAAGAAAAAAATAATGAATGAAAGAGAAAAAAGAAAAGATAGGATCAGAGAAAATGAAAGAAAAAAAGAAAATAATGAATGAAAGAAAGAGAGAAAAAAGAAAAGATAGGATCAGAGAAAATGAAAGAAAAAAGAAAATAATGAATGAAAGAAAGAAAAAAGAAAAGATAGGATCAGAGAAAATGAAAGAAAAAAGAAAAAAATAATGAATGAAAGAGAAAAAAGAAAAGATAGGATCAGAGAAAATGAAAGAAAAAAAGAAAATAATAAATGAAAGAAAGAGAGAAAAAAGAAAAGATAGGATCAGAGAAAATGAAAGAAAAAAAGAAAATAATGAATGAAAGAAAAAGAGAAAAAAGAAAAGATAGGATCAGAGAAAATGAAAGAAAAAAAGAAAAAAATAATGAATGAAAGAGAAAAAAGAAAAGATAGGATCAGAGAAAATGAAAGAAAAATGAAAATAATGAATGAAAGAAAGAAAAAAGAAAAGATAGGATCAGAGAAAATGAAAGAAAAAAAGAAAATAATGAATGAAAGAAAAAGAGAAAAAAGAAAAGATAGGATCAGAGAAAATGAAAGAAAAAAAGAAAAAAATAATGAATGAAAGAGAAAAAAGAAAAGATAGGATCAGAGAAAATGAAAGAAAAAAAGAAAATAATGAATGAAAGAAAGAGATAAAAAAGAAAAGATAGGATCAGAGAAAATGAAAGAAAAAAGAAAAAAATAATGAATGAAAGAGAAAAAAGAAAAGATAGGATCAGAGAAAATGAAAGAAAAATGAAAATAATGAATGAAAGAAAGAAAAAAGAAAAGATAGGATCAGAGAAAATGAAAGAAAAAAAGAAAATAATGAATGAAAGAAAGAAAAAAGAAAAGATAGGATCAGAGAAAATGAAAGAAAAAAAGAAAATAATGAATGAAAGAAAAAGAGAAAAAAGAAAAGATAGGATCAGAGAAAATGAAAGAAAAAAGAAAATAATGAATGAAAGAAAGTGAGAAAAAAGAAATGATAGGATCGGAGAAAATGAAAAAAAAAAAAAGAATGATAGAGAGAAAAAAAAGAAATGATAGGATTAGAGAAAATGAAAGAAAAATGAAAAGATAGAATGAATGAAATGAAAAGGAAATAAAAATTGAGAGAGAGAGAAAAATAAAGAAAGTAAGAAAAATAGAATGAGAGACACACAAGAAAGAAAAGAATAATTAGATTGGAAAATGAAAGAAAGGAAAAAAATATTTAAAAGCAACACGTAAATTTATTTTTAAAAACAAAAAAAAATTAAATGCAAAAGAAATTTAAAAATATCTAAATTTAAAACAACAGTAAAAACTTGCTGAATTTGCAAGTGAATAATTTCTTGATTTTTATGTCCACCTCCTCCACAACTCCCCTTTTATTCAAGTTTTAATTTGTGGAGTAGACATGTGCCTTAACAACTACAACAATGATAAGGACAAATGATTAAAAAATACCATCTGTTTTGTCATAATTTATTCATAAAAGACAATTTCTGTTTGGTATGCTACTTTTAATTTTACTCATTCAAATTACTTAACTATTTTTTTTTTCACACAAATAATTAAAAATGTCCATTATTTTATACATCAATATTTTCTAAGTTTGTCAATTTAGTTATTTTATGATCTGTTTTTTATTCTCAGACATAGAGGCAACATTAGTAAGTAATATTGGTTGGTAATTACTACTGTTAGATCGACATTTAGCACCTTTTGTCAGAGGAAGCTACTATTCCTCTCTGTAGAGCAGTTCTTAGCAAATTGACCTAGTAGATTATTACTACTACAGTGAGTTCAGTCCTCACTAAGTGTCACATACATCAAAGTTATGATTGAGAAACTAGTTAACATATGCTTTTGTCCTTATACCCCAAAACCTTATTAAATAAGTACCTATACTTTCGATATTATCATTAACTTACTGGAGAGCAATGGTTAACAAACTAGTCTCACAGATAATTTCCTACAGTAGAGCATCTGAACTTCAATGGGTTCTTCACACTTGTGACCTTGAACCAAGCTAATCTGAACCTAATAAATAATTGCTGGCTATTTGTTCCTTAGTACAATCATCTGCTAATCCCTGTTTCAGGTGTCTGCTCAGGCACAATTCTTTCTTGAACACCCATAGAGCCAAGCTGTGGTTTATACTGCAACTAAGGTCCTTTCAGCCTATTATACTATGTGGACATTAGTTGCAGTTTTTGGGAGAGATTGTATAATCGAGAATTGAATAAGACTAGAATGCTCAAATCCTCATTCATAATGGCTTGTGATTTTGTGTTAACACAACAATTGACAGTTTCTGAATGGATTTTGTCTATCCAATTTCACTGACATAGCTTGGATCAATTCAAAATGTTGCATGCTGGGGTTGACTCTTGAGGCTAATATTATCAAGAAATATAACTATTCAACCATTGTATGATTTGAACCCAGGTTAGAACATGAACACTCTAACCACTCAGCCATGTGCTCATAAGCTTAGTAAATACTTGTTTATTTTACCTCCAAACCACAAGTCATTACTTTTCTTTTGGTAAGAGAACTAAAGAATATTTGAAACTTTTTTTAGTTTTTTTTTTAAATATGAATTTATTAGAAATTCCATCTTTTATTAGTGTTTATTTCTCTTGAGATTTTTTTTGTTTTGTTTGTTTGTTTTTTCAGTTCCATTTTCATTTAAATTTAAACATAAAAATTTTAAAATGGAAGCCTCCTTCACCTTAAAAGATCAAAATGTCCCTGTTTAAAAGAAGAAATAAATAAAAGCATGCCAGGAAAGATTAAAAAAAAAAAAAAAGAAAGAAAGTGACAGGTCTTTTAAGTGACCTTTAACAAATTGAGTTATTTGAACTTTAGCCCTTGACCTTAGAGAAATGAAACATTTGCCATTGCATTGTAATGAGCCCCACCTTATCCAACATCTCTTTGATAAACTACCTCCTGTGATTCTCCCCTTTACCATTTCAAATTGTGAAATTAATGCACTCAGAATTTTCAAGTAATTGACTTCTCCCATGTTTTGTCCCCTAGCCTCTTAAAATCTCTTTATTTATTTTCATTTTTTCCTTAATCAGCTTTGTGGTGAGGATGATGTGGTAAAGTTGTTTTGAAATGTTGAAGGGGGAAAAGCAAAAGATGAGGAGAATGCAGGGTGGGGGGAAAGGGTGATGGAAAGGTGGTGCAGAATAAAGGAAGATATTTAACTGTCTATCTTTCATTTCATACAGACATCTCCCAATTTCATTTAAACCACTCACCTTTTATCAGAATTTCTTTCTAAACCTATCAAATCTTATTTCTTGCAGACATCTCCAATTTCATTCGAACCATTCACCATTTACAAAGATTTCTGTCATGTACTATCAATTTCTTGTTTCTTGCAGACATCTCTGAGTTCATTCAAACAGTTTGCTAACAACAGTTCTTCAAAAAGTCATGTTAGCTTCCTCTATAGCAAAAGGATCCAAATGTGGAGCTGACAGTAAAAATCAAACTCACTTTCTTAGTAATGATCTACTAGGCAAGTTTGCTAACAGGTAAATTTTATCAAAATTTCTGATACACTTTTGAATTATTTTCAACATGTGTCACAATTGGAAGTAATTTCCTGAAGGTTTTTTCATAAGTTCAACATCAGGAACTCCTGCATCTTTCAGGAGAGTACTCATTTTCTCATTCTGCTACTTTTCTTTTTTCTCTGTTTTTTTTATTATCCTTATTTCTAATCAGAAAAATACTTTTTTGAGACCTGGAGTGGTAAGAGGAACGTAATAATGCCCAGAGTTAGTGCAGAAAAGTTGTAACTTTTCACCAAGCAAGGACACACTATCATTTTTAAAATTCAGAACAATATTAGCTTTCTTCATCTTTACTCAATAAAAGACGTATTTCAAACTCTGTCTATATTTCTGAGATAAGGTATTATGTACACTATTTACATTATTCAGACTATTGTCTGAATCATTGTTGCCATATTTATTACAACGTTTTGGCCGTTGTACGTTCATATTGCAATTTTTGGTTGAGATCATAGACAAAGAACACCATTGGAAAATTCGGAAACTTAAGGGATCTGCACATATGCTTGGCCACAAAAATCTCTTGAGCCAACCAAGCATAGAAATGAATAAAATATAGGAACCAGCAATAAGGAGTGCCAAACTAAAGTGATAATAACAACAAAAATTGCAATATGAGCTCTGGTAAAAACATGTAATGATAACAGCAACAATTGCAATATGAGCACAGGTGAAAATGGTTGCTGAAGACATTAGGTTTATAATACCCAGAAATTCATATACAAGGACACATGGCACAGTGGATAAAGGCATTGGTTATATCCAGTGACAGGTTCCAAAGAGTGTGAGTTCAATACCCAGTTAAGGTAGTGGAGAACTTGGAGAGGGGAATTAACGGGAGATAACTGATAACTGACATCCATTAAACATGGCACATGGAACTAGAACAGTCTGCCCAAGTGAGAAAAATAAAGGGTTCAGTTCGACATTCCAACCACCTGAAGAATGCCGGAGCATACAACGGCCAAAACGTAAATATGGTGGCAATGATGAGGACAATAGTCCGAATAATGTAAATAGTGTATTTCAAACTATACTACATCAGCACTAATTTCAATATTTTTTCCTGATAATATACAGGGTAAATTCACTTTGAACATGTGTAGGCAATCTCCAAATTTAAATGGAGCTTCACTATCCTCTGCTTTCATTTTTCTTTTAACTTTCTCTGGAAAAGTTTCTAGGTAACAATTATACCAAGTCAGGAAACACACAGTCATCTGCAAAAAACAAGATATTGATAATATATATATCAATGTTGTGTTTCTTGCAGACATTGTTGATTCAATTTAAACCATTTGCTTTACAACATTTCTCTCTTATACTATCAATTTATTCAACAGAATTAAAGAAAAACTTATAAAATAATGTTTTTTGAGTGATCCAGGCTGAAGAATTATTGTCTACACTGCAACCTTGAAACATTTCTAGTCTCTCACTAGTATATCATTACTACTATGTCAAATATTACATATCTTAGACGCACCAATTAAGTCCTTCATGGCTAGAACCTGTCATGTTCACGATGACAAATCATTCCCATTCCCTTTGTGTTCCTTTGGTAAGGAATAAGTTCTACTCTGACAACTTCTTCCTCAAAACTGTTACTTTGTGGAAGAGACTCCCAACTGGCTACTTCCCTGATCAGTACAATTCTGACCTCTGTAAGTCCAGGTTCAACTGATATCTATCCTATATATCCTCATAATATGAATTTTTTACTTCCTTCTAACACTCTCACTCAGTAACTATCTACTTTGAGTGTGCCTTGTTTGGATCAGTTATAACAAATTTAGTATATGAGAAAATTGAATGTAGAATAGTCTGAGTAAAACCAAAACATTAACATGAAAACATGAGTCATGTTTTTATATAGCTTTGTCAAATAAAAAATTCCCATGGATGTCATGCATACTACCAGACCTGTTCAAAAATATCTAAATTGTCAGCTGTACTTAACCAATGTCTAAGATCAATGGTTTAAAATAGCTTTGAACGAGTGAATATTGTGGACTGGTATTACAGAATAACAAACAAAAAACTGTACCATAACAGAAACCACAGCAGTTGAGGACTTTTAACAGCAGCAACTGCTAAAATGGATAGAACATGTAACTTGAAGAGGAAATAATGACATAATCAAGATGTTAACCCATCCTGGGTATGACGATAAACTACATCCACATCCAGGGTAAGACGATAAACTACGTCCAGCAGCAAGGCCTCTGATCAGGACGGTTTGAGGAGTGTGGAACCACTTCTTAATTGCTGGTGTTTCCAGATCTACCCTGACCCAGGGTGGTAGCACACATTAGGGTCCCAGCTATGGCCAAATAGTTAACCCCAAAACTGAGGTAAAAAGCATTATAAAAGTGTAAAAATAGGTTTTAATACCAGAAATACTTTGTAAAAAATTATTACCAGAAATAAATTTTTCAAGAAAAAAAATATTACCAGCAATACGTTTTTGGAAAAAAACTATTACCAGCAATACATTTTTGAAAAAATATTATCAGCCATATGTTTTTGAAAAAATAATATTACCAGCTATACATTTTTGAGGAAAAAAATCTAAACAGAAATAGATTTTTGACAAAAAAAAATATTACCAGGAGAAAAAAATTGTCAGCATTAAATGACCCATTGAGGTTGATATGCCGTAAAACAAACGAAACCAAGATGTTAACACCTACTTGAAATAAGAGGTTAGGAAGGAAAGACCCATCAATACTGGAATGAGCAATAACAGCCTCTGGAAAAAAACACTTTCCCGAAAAATTGTTTTAAGAGAAAGATTTTATAGATTTCACCTGAAAGCACCATTACTGGCTGCTAAGGTAATGAATGCCCAATGTTTTCTAGTAAATAAATTTCTAATATTGACCATTACCATTGGGTGAACTAAAATTAAAAAATAAAAATATAAGTATATTATTAAGTTAAGCTAAGTATATAAGTACTTGTTGTGTATGGAATCTGGGTAAACATTAGTTTACTATATACAAATTTGCATCTAAGACTGTGGAGTTATTTTTGAGCCATTTTTGTTTTTAAAAGCATGTCCTTCAAATACTGTTAATTTGATCTTGAGAAAATTTTCTTCTTTCTTTCTTTCCCACCTTAATATTATTTCTCTTTTTCTTTAATTATTCTTGTCTTTATCATCTCAAGCCTTATTCTCACACTTTCATATTCTCAACTTCAGCCTTTTCTACTACTAGCTAATGTTGCCATGCTCTGAATTCTTTCTCACCCCCAACAACCGCCATTATCTTTTAAACTCTTCCCAAAACAAAGAAAAGCTGTCAGAAAACAACATATACACAGGATCTGTATTTTTATCCTCATTTACTCTTAAGGGGTCATTTACACCATGAACTTTCTGACCTATTTTTAAAGACTTTTATCTCAAACTTCACCTGACATTTGACTGACTATTTCCTTTTGAAGGGTAGATATATATATATATATATATATATATACACACATATAGCTGTTTTTCAAAAACAGAAAAATAGGTATTTTCTAAATTTCTATAGATATATTGTAATCATTGTATATGTTTGGCTTGAACTAATTTCCTTATCTTGGCTGCATGCTTTTTTTTTTTTTTTTCTCACAAAATCTCAGCAGTCAGTTATGTTTTGGAATGTTGTCAAATTTTGTTCGGAGAAAGCATACACATTCCTTCTCATACATGTCATGCCTGGTGCTTATGTCTGAACCAAGAACATACAAGAATGAAAACATCTTGTTTAACAAAATTCAGGCAATCTTGTATGTTTTATTGTTTATTATATTTTTTTTCTATTGTAGAAATATTTTATGCTCTGTAGCAAATAACCAGCTTTTGATGAAAATTAAACAAATTAAATGCTGATAACCTGTTGAAAGGGAATATAAGGATAGATACAAATGGATATAGGAACCAACTTTTTTTTCTTTTTTACAATGATGTTCACTATGCACAAACCCTAAGAGCCACTCAAGGTAGAGGATTACAAAGAGTCATAGTTCATGGGAGATGAGTGGGGAAAATATTGGTTGATCCTAGATTTGAACATGTTAGTATTGTAGTGATCAGGGAAAGATCCTCTTTGGAGTCAGTCCTACAAAGCAACAGTTTGTGAGAAGAAGCTGGTCAAGTGAAACTTATAACTCACCAATAGAATATGAAGAGAATGAGGGTGATTCACTACAATGGGTGTGGCATGGCAGGTCTTAACAATTAAGGTTAGAACTGGTGGAACTAAGAAGACTTTCAATGAAACTATTGGATAGAGTAGTGAAAGGCTTGTGGCATTTCATCTGTGAGAAAGAGGCTGTAGGGTGAAGGAAAGAAAGAGATATGAATGGACATAAGATGGGAAGAGATAGAGAAAAGAAAGATTCAGACATTGGAATGAGTTGAGATAGTCAAAAAGATATGAAGAGACATAGAAACAATCAGAGTTGTAAAAAGGAACAATATGATCACACATAGAAAAGAGCTGAGATGTACAAAAGAAAGATAGGATAGCAGACAGGAAGGAGCTTAGATATATGAAAAGAAAGATATGATCAGACACAGGAACGAGCTTAGATATAGAAAAAAGTTATGATCAGACACAGGAACGAGCTTAGATATAGAAAAATGTTCGGATCAGACACAGGAACGAGCTGAGATATGGAAAAAGATATGATTGGACAAATGAATATGCTTAGATAAAGAAAAAAGTTACGATCAGACACAGAAATGAGCTTAGATATGGAAAAGATATAATCGAACAAATGAATGAGCTTAGATATAGAAAAAAATTAGGATTAGGCACAAGAACAAAGCTTTGAATTTTAAAAAAAATTAGGATCAGACACAGGAATGAGCTTAGATATAGAAAAAAGTTCGGATCAGACACAGGAACGGGATTAGATATAGAAAAATGTTATGATCAGACACAGGAACGAGCTTAGATATAGAAAAAAGTTAGGATCAGACACAGGAATAAGCTTAGATATAGAAAAAAGTTAGGATCAGACACAGGAACGAGCTTAGATATAGAAAAAGTTAGGATCAGACACAGGAACGAGCTTAGATATTGAAAAAAGTTCGGATCAAACACAGGAACGAGCTTAGATATGGAAAAAGATATGATTAGACAAATGAATATGCTTAGATAAAGAAACAAGTTAGGATCAGATACAGGAACGAGCTTAGATAGGGAAAAGATATGATCGGACAAATGAATGAGCTTAGATACAGAAAAAAATTAAGATCTGACACAGGATCAAGGTTAGATATAGAAAAAAGTTAGGATCAGACACAGGATCGAGCTTATATACAGAAAAAAGTTAGGATCAGACACAGGATCGAGCTTAGATATGGAAAAAAGTTAGGATCAGACACAGGATCGAGCTTAGATATAGAAAAAAGTTAGGATCAGACACAGGAACGAGCTTAGATATAGAAAAAAGTTAGGATCAGACACAGGAACGAGCTTAGATATAGAAGAAGTTCGGATCAGACACAGGAACGAGCTTAGATATAGAAAAAAGTTCGGATCAGACACAGGAACGGGCTTAGATATAGAAAAAAGTTAGGATCAGACAGAGGAATGATCTTAGATATAGAAAAAGATATGATTGGACAAATGAATGAGCTTAGATATAGAAAAAAATTAAGATCTGACACAGGATCAAGCTTAGATATAGAATAAAAGTTAGGATCAGACACAAGAACGAGCTTAGATATAGAAAAAGTTATGATCAGACACACGATCGAGCTTAGATATAGAAAAAAGTTAGGATCAGACAAAGGAACGAGCTTAGATATAGAAAAAAGTTAGGATCAGACACACTATCGAGCTTAGATATAGAAAAAAGTTAGGATCAGACACAGGATCGAGCTTAGATATAGAAAAAAGTTCGGATCAGACCCAGAAACGAGCTTAGATATAGAAAAAGATATGATTGGACAAATGAATGAGCTTAGATATAGAAAAAAAGATAGCATTGGACACAGGAACGAGCTTAGATAGAGAAAAAAATTAGGATCAAACACAAGAACAAAGCTTTGAATTTAAAAAAGTTAGGATCAAACACACGAACGAGCTTAGATATAGAAAACCGTTTGGGTCAGGCACAGGAACGAGCTTAGATATAGGAAAAAGTTTGGATCAGACACAAGAACGAGCTTAGATATAGAAAAAAGTCCGGATCAGACACAGGAACGAGCTTAGATATGGAAAAAGATATGACTGGACAACTGAATATGCTTAGATAAAGAAAAAAGTTAGTATCAGACACATGAACGCGCTTAGATATGGAAAAAGATATGATCGGACAAATGAATGAGCTTAGATATGAAAAAAAGTTAGGATCAGACACAGGAATGAGCTTAGTTATAGAAAAAGTTAGGATCAGACACAAGAACAAATTTTGATATAAAAAAAATAAAGATAGTATCAGATACAGGAATAACCTTAAATATGAAAAAAAACATAGGATCAAACTCAAGAACAAGTTTAGATATAGAAAAAAAGATAGGATCAGACAGAAACCAGTTGAAACATGGAAAAGAAAGATACAAGCAGATATAGAAACAAACTCTTCCAAAATCTGTTCATATCTTTCTATATCTAAGATAGAGATATAAACAGAAATAAGAAGAAGCCGAGAGAGAAGGAAAGCTCATACAAGACACAGAATAAAAGAGATTGATGGAAAGGTAGATAAACAAATATATACAAAGAGAGATTGAAAACTAGTATATATTCAGCATAATGTTCCTCTGGTTGGGAAAGACATTCCTAATAAAATCCTTAAGCAATAATATTTAATTGTTTTTTAGGTGAAAGTGTGTATTATATAAAACTAGTTTGATTGATTGATTCATTCATTTTATTCATCTTATCAACCCAAATTATTTAAAACCAGAAAATATTTTTGATATTTTAAGAATGTTTTTCTTGAGATAATAATGATTTAGTGATACAAGCCTTACTAATTAACCCATAGTTGGAGGAAGAAGAGGAAGATTCACACCTTTCCCAAGGATGTTTGTGTGTAAGTGAATATAACAAACCCAATTGTAATTGAAATTCAGCTCTCCAATTAACAATTATGGGCCATTATCCTTTGCAGCATTACACCACCTGCACATCCAAATTTACAGCACTTGATATTCCCAAGCAGTATCCCGTCTGTCCAGATTTGTGGTTGATTAAATTCAGTGTTCGTATGGGGAAAGCCCTTATCTAGTAACTTCACTTGTGAAAAATATGACTCAAAATGAATTTTTAAAAAAACACAAGAAAACTAAGATTAAAGAAAAAAACTAATAAAAACTTAATAATAACAATGCTTCATCTAAAATAATATTTGGCCAACTGCTCAGAGGTGGAACTAAAAAACAATATGATATGGAGTAAAAATTTAGATAAGAAAAATGTAGCTGTAGTTTAAATTTAGTCATGCAGCTTCAATCTTCTTATCTCAAATTTCATATGAGTTATAAGACACTAGTCCAGCAAGATAAGTATAGAAAAATAAATATAAAATGAACAAAAAGGCAACAAAAATAAGATGCAAGAAATCCAGGGTGTCAGGTGTAAAATTATACCAAGTGTGGATGCCCTCTGGTTATAAGAATAAACAGATATAGCAACAAACTGAGAGAAGTCATTAAAATATTTATGTAAATATGCTTGTTCAATATATATTGGTAAATATATATATATATGGTCACATGGCTGAGTGGTTAGAATGTTCACTTTTGGACTATGAAACCCAGATTTGAATCTCACTATGGTCAATTTGTCAAGAAGGTAACTTTTTGATGTTATCAGCCTGGGGGAGGTGATCCCATTATGCGGCAACTTTGGTTTGACAAAGCCTTGTAAGTGAAATTGAGTCGATGGAACAATTTAAGAGCTGTTGATGATTGTGCTGGCATGAAGTCACAAGTCATCAGGACGGAGGGTTTGAGCATACTGGCCAATTTCAAACTGTTGATCAAACCAAATAATGCACTCTCTCTGAAAAAACTGCAAGTAAGGTCCACTCAGCATTGTTACAGTATAAACCACAGGTGAGCTCTGTGAATACTGAACAAACAAATGTGCCTGAACAGGTGTCTGCAACAGGGATTGGTTAGCTGCACTAGTAAACAGGCATACTTGGATACGAGCAGCAAGCCATTAAACGTATATATCACAATTTAGAAAGTTTTCATTTTAACATGCTTTACTGATCAAATCTTTAGAAAATGGCTTTTATTTCAATCAAATCTACATTAACAAATGTGAATGTGATTTAAATTAATCATATGAATAAAAATTCTTTACTTTAATTGTATATTTTTTTAAATAGATTTAATAATTTTAATTCAGTTTTTGTTTAAATAATTTAAAATCCCTTTTATGTTCATATAGTTTTTTCTTTGTATTCAGTCTCTGTCCCACAATTGTAACATAGCTTTCCTGTATTTGTTCTATAAATATTTTCATAGGAATTGTTCAAATGTACTTTCTTCATTGGGGTTTCATTGTTAAATTTTGTTATTTTTATCCCCACCAAACAAATTGTACATTTAGAACTAGTTAAGATTATATAGAGACTTTGAGGTATTATGGAGGCTGTAATGTAGTAAGAATTTTTTTTTTTTGATGTAAGCAATACTGTGGCATGTTTTAGTTCAGTAATTATGGTTAGTTAAGTTTAAAAGAAATATTACTTTCCTTTTTGGCACCTTGGCTTTACAAATGCAAGCATACTACAAGATATGATCCTTTTACTGTTGAAATGGCTAGATGTAAGTTCTAGGCTGATAGTTTCTTCTATTACACTCCTCACTTGTAGAACTCACTTCTGGCTTCTTTCTTCGCAGTCAACTTTGATCATCAAAAAATTTAAAGCAATGTCAATACTTCTGTCTTTTTAATTCTTATTCTTTTATTGTCTTCTCTCCTTCATAGCAGTTTTTCTCATGTTCTCTAACACACTTGCATCCTAGTGGATTTTTTGCCTTGCTTGGGGTGAAATGATAAAAAATAAATTTTAGAATGTTAATATATATTGAAGATTTACCCATGACTTGTTTTCTCTCTTTTTTGTGATCTTTTTTTCTGTCTGTTGTTGTCCATTTCATTAACTCTTGTACTATTTACCCTGACTCACACCAGACAGTAAATATTGTTTGCAGAACAGATAATTCAAGAATCTTTTAAATGATCCTTTACTTCATTCTCCTCTTGACACAGTCTTGCTTTTTCAGCACTTGGAAGAAAATTCCAAGCAAATAGAGATTGCAAGAAATTCTTAATGTTTCTACATAAGCAATTTGTCATGTTAAATACATGAAACATAAACTCCAGCATACTTATCTTAAGGCGTTGATGGGCTTTGGAAGCACATTTCATAAGAAATACAACTCGAAAGAAGACTAAAGAAAAACAAAAATCCCCTCAAAAGTTAATTTAAAATAAAGCTGTGTTCATTATGGCTGTGGCATGGAGACTATCAGGACATGACTTAATCAACTACATTTGGATTTTAAGAAAGAAAAGATAATGTCAAATTGTCTATAAAATCCACTTGCTATTGGTAAGAAAATATGTTAGACTTTGTGAATGCATAAACATGTCTTTCTGATTTTTTTTTTTCATTTATATTAGGATACAAGAGATAAGTGTTGTCACTTTTTGTGCTTGTCTTTAATGTTTAGATTAGAGATATGTTCAGCAGAGATAAAACTTTGCTAAATCTGAGATGCAATTGTTGAAAATCAGAATGTAGGGACTAGAACTTTCTGATAAATGCAGAAGTTTCATTCTTTATGAACAGTACTTCCCCCACCTACTCTCACATGCAAAAAAAAAAAAAAAAAATGTCGCTGAAATGATTCTAAGATTTTCTACAAATCATGATCAAAATTTGTTTTTTTAAATCATGAAATCCTTAAGAGTTCATCAATCTCAAGTTACAAGCTGGAGACACCAAAATCAAGCAAGTATCAAAATTTAAATATTTGGGAAGTGTTTTAACAGACGACAAAAGATGTGATGCTAAAAATCCGAAGATGTTTTGGAACAGTGAAAGCTGACATGTATTAAGAAACAGAAAAATTTTGTTAGAAACAAAGAAAAGAGTACTGAATTGTTATGTAATATCAGTCCTCCCAAATGGCAGTGAAAACTGGACAATCTTCTCACAGATGAAGAAAAGATTTGAGGCCATAAAAATGTGGTTGTACAGAAGGATCCTGAAAATGGACTAAACATGTGAGCAACAACAAAGTTTTAGAGAAAATTGAAACAAAAAGGGCACATATACTTAATAACAGGAAGAGATAGTACAGATTTCTAGGGCTCATAATGAGGAAAGTAGGCTTGGAGAATTTGAAACTCACAGAACATACTGATGTCAGAGAAAAGCAGTGCACAACCTATTTATGGAGCTTGTGTAAATGGTTGGCAGGGCAGAGATTAGGAGAGACAGCAAAAAGATTAACTTTACTAAGAGATACAGGAAAGGGAAATTATAGAGAGCCATAATTTCCCATGTCTTGAAGGGGCATGGCAGATAGAGCAAGAAGAAATCTTTAAACTCAAGATAGCTTCTGTCACTTCTTGCCTATAAAAAATAATTTGAGTCCCTATATTAGCTGAATGAGTCAGTGTATTCTTGTTCTTTTATTGGTCTCTCTCCTTAATAATGTTTTTCTTTTTCTCTTATTCTTTCACACTCAGTAACCTCTTGTGTCTTAGTGCTTGGGATGAAATGATTAAAAAGGCTAACAGAATGAGAACAACTAAATCCATAGATGAAATAAAAGGTTCGGTTTGAAATTCCTTGAAGGTTACCCAGATCAACAGGCACCTGAAAAAAGCCAAAGGGTACAATGGCTAAAATATAGCAACAACAAAAATGAGCACATTTGTCCAAATGTAAATAATGTCAATATTTTCTACTGTTGTACTATTACAGTTTTGCAGACAAAGATCTGGTTGGCTGGGTCTTCCTCATTCATTAAAGGATCTCAGGTCTTTTGTGAAACCTATATATGAGCGGGACATGCTTTGCTGCATTGAAGGAGTGAATTTAACAGTCAGTGGGGATTCTAATTTTGGTTTTGTTTTATGTGTGTGTGTGTGTGTATGCATGTGATTCTGCATGAATGGTTGCTTGACTGAACTTGTCTCTAAGTCACCTGTCTACTGCTTCTGTTTTATCTTTCTTCCTTGCTCTGTGGCCTGCTTATGGGATTTGTGTCTTTTGTAGCATTGCATCAATTCTAGTGGCTCTGGTAGTGTTTAAAACCTCATTATTAATAATACAGTCATTCCAATGCATTTTTAGAATAGTGTGGAGAAATTGCTAATGAAATCACTCACAGGTACAGGTGGCATCTGCATACAGCCCAGGACTCTGCACTAAATCAACAGATGGACAGCATAACTTTGTAGTGTCTCATTTTCATGTCTTCCATACGTTTTTTTTGTAGCAAAAAAAATCTTTAAACTTATTGTAGCAATCAATGCCTGCAATTGGTTTCTTCTCTCTCTTGTCCATGACGCTTGCAGCCAATTCAACACAGCAGTCAACCATCTTTTTCCTCACTGGTTGTCTCGTTTTTTCTGTTTTTATGACAGTCAAAATTTGCATTTGTGCAAGAGTATCTTACTCTGAGATCTATTTTAAATATGTGACCCATGTACCCATCATTTCTTTCTCTGTTGGAGAGTTTATACTGCAAGGCACGTTCAAATCTTTGCTTGTGCTGGAGGCACAATGGAGTAATGGATAGCAGCTTGGATTAAAGAATCAGAGAGCCAACTTCGAATTCCACTCAGATACATTACTTTCACTTACTTGCTAATACCCTTGGAAAAGGTATGAATCCCCGTCTATAGCACATATTATACAGCTAAAAGAAAGGCTTGTTTGCATTGGCTTGATGATCCCAACTGCAGTCAACAAATGATGATGATGATGATGAAATCATTTTATTCTTGCGTTGCAAAAATACATGCAATCCTGAGCCTTTTTGCTCTCTGTGGTAGTTCACTATAATTCTATTGTCACCCATTTTTCTGTAGCATACCATATGCAACTTAGCTAAGTGAAGTCTTGAACAACTTCTATTAGGTTGGTGCAAAAATAATGTTGTTTTTTTACGTATTTTTAACGTCAAAAATGACATTATTACGTCATTATTTTTGCACCAACCTAATAGCTTTCTTACACTGTGAGAGGAATGGAAGTCAGATGATATTTCGGCTTGATACAACTTGATGATGAATCTCAAAAATATTTTTGGTCTTTATCTGCTGGAAGATTGCATCTGTGTAAGTGTTTAGAATCTCATAATCTGCAAACAGGACATTTGACCATCTGTATGGAGGTTTTTCATGTGTGCCTAGAGTTGTGTTGATTTGAACAGGTTGCTGTTTTTATATATGTGGATACAGACATTGTCTGTCACCCATGTCCTGCAAAGGCTGTTTTAAAGGATATTAAAAATATGGCAATAGTTGAGTGGATTAAAGCTTAGTTCATGAATTCGGTGACATAGTAATTGCAAGTTCAATCCCAGGGCTGGGCAGTGTGAACTTGAACTCAGTGGAAATGTGATATGCAGTACTAAATAAGAACTAGACAAGGTATCCCTAGACATAGTCAGTAGAATGAGAACAATCTACCCCCACAGGTTAAATAAGATTGAGTCCAAAATTCTCTGAAGGCTAACCAGCTTGACAAGTAGACAATGATGGTCAGAGAGCAGGACAGCTAAAATGTTGTGAAAATAATAACAAAGACAAGAACAATAGTCTTCATATAGAAAGATTTAACTTTGATAAGTTTGGCCACTGTGACTGACTTAATAAGTGTTGTCTGTCAGATAGGTCTTTAAGGATAGTGGATTCAAGTTCAAATCATGCTCAAAGCTACTTTATTTCTGTTTCATGCTGCTGAGGCTAGAGAATGTAACAAGAGCAAAGGGAAAGAAATATTTATTTTCCTAAATACATCTCTCTTGTTATGAGCATTGTCCTATCTGTGATAAAACAATACCACAATTCATGAACAGGATGGAATAGCTGAATGGAATAAGAATAATAAACATGCTTGATTCTCGGAGAGGTTTATAATGCTATGTTGTACACAAAATTAGATATATACACATATCCCACACAGAGAAATTACAACATATGCAACGATAGTGTGTAAGAAAGGGAAACCTTACTTGTAATATATCCCGAAGTCCAGAAATCTTTTCCCTATGAACCAGGTTAAGACATGTGGTTTTTCCTGTAAGGCCTACCACTGTAGGCACGTGATGTCCTCCTTCTCTGGAATCTACATCACAACTGCCTTTGTCAATCATTCTCCTGACGTCAATCACCAGCCATCACATGATCCTTGTGACTATCTTAACAAAAGGGAGAGCATCACCATTTGTAACCCAATAAGAATATAAAATGGATTGACTACTAGACCAATACAATTAAAGAAAAAACTTATCTAAAATGAACACAATATGTTTTATTCTTTTCATTGTAGCAATCATATCTATATATTATTTGAATTTAAAAGAGTAACAAGTTATTTTGTTGCAAAAAAAACAAAAACAAAGATATGAAACATTAAAAAACATTTTTACCAACATAGGCATCTAGTAATTAAGCCTTTGAACCCTGACCCTCTGATGAATACAGATCATCCACCCTGGGCTTCTACTGTCCATGACTTTGGCCAGTATATTGGCTGCTCAGGTATATACAATTTTATATAGTGGTTGATATACTGGTTTCTCAGATTTAAAGGGTTAAACAGCTTACAAATAACTCTGGAGTCAGGAAATCCTATCCTACCCCACCATTAGGTACATTATACCGATCAGAAGATATAGGTACATTTTGAAGGCAAAATTTTGTTGTTGCTATTGTTGGAAGGCATTTCCATGGATAACAGGTTAATTACTTACCATGGACAATTTTAACAAACATATTATTTGACTTATTCGTACCCACTTAGTGATGAAATTATAATGTAAAGAATGGATCATGTGGAACCACACCTCTTTTCAGATATACAGGAAATGTATTATTTATGCTTTCCAAATGTTTCTTCTAAAAACAAAAATTACAGGGAGATGGGATTACTTAAAAAAAAAAAAAGCACAGGTATAATGAACAATCTAATACAAGATATATTATTAGAAATGTCAGGTGTAATGGTATAATTAGACTTTCCAAGTCCAGAAAATATTACATTACTTTGTAACATTGGTAGGAGTTTCCTTCCAATCTTTTGGTAATGTGGAAAGTTAACATCTTGATTATATCAGAATTTTCTCTTCTAGTCACATATGCTACCCATTTTTGTTGTTGCTATTGAAAGTTTTCAAGTGATGTGGTTTTTCTTATTTGGTAAAGTTCCTTATATTTTAGCAATGTTCTGGCTGTGTTTAAAACAGTTATAAGGTTTGAACTGGTTTCAGCAAGTATTTTCTAACTTGTCCACACACAGCTCAAAATTCATTTCAGGGATGTGTGGTTATCAGCAGAGAAAGTAGAATTATTGAGTCGAGTTCAAAATCCAGCCTGTTATGTCCTGTTCACTTTCTTGCTGATATTAATGTTTATGGTGAAATTAATCTTTACCATACAGTAAACATTTGGCATTCATTAATTGAACAGTTTCTTAAAACAAATATTTTTTCTTTTTTTTTTTTCCAGGAAATTTATCTTCTTAAGTCCACTGTCATATCACTTTCTAATATTGATGGGCGTTTCCTTCTAAACCTTTTCTATTTGAGACTATGAAAAATGAACAGCTTGAATATATCTTAATTTACTCTTTTAGTCGCACATGCAACTCATTTATGTTGTTGTTGCTGTTGGAAGTTTTCAAATGATATTGTTTTTGTTATTTGATAAAGTTCTTTGTGATTTGGTATCTTCAGTCCATCGACTGATAATGAATCGTCTTTGAGATTTACAGGATTAATTCATTTAAATTAATGTTTAAAAATTTCATACTGTTATTTTGCTTGCTTGTATACATGGCCATTATTCTGTACAGTGTAGGATCAGAGTGTTATATCTTACAAATCCCTGGCAAACAAGGGTGAGAACAAGGTAGAAAGGAAGATGTGATCGATGACAAGTAAGATGTAATTGAACCAGAAATCAAGAGAAAAAAGTCAAAGGAATATTTATAGGCAAGAGGTATTGAAAATTTCTTGAACTGATATCTTTACCCAAATCTGACCAAATGTCCGAGCATAAGCATTGTTTAAATTCTCTTGGTCAATCTGAGAACTTTTCATCACTCCTCATATATACATAGTGCAGAGGAGAGGATATAGGTCAAAGACATACATATTCTTTTGTGCCTAATAACTTAGGTGAGAGGGTGTAATAAGTTGGAGGGTAGAAAATTCTTGTGAATTCTTAGTTTGCAATTAGTCAAAATAAGTCATAACCAATAGTACCATCTCTTTTAACGCATATAACTTAGCAAGGATAACAATAAGTGGATATAGCTGATACAAACATTGAAAGAAATTTGAAATATAAAGATTTCTAATTACACAAACAACCAGTTAAGTATATATACATGCTAATACCTGGATATATATACTTCATATATACAAGGGTATATCAAGTTTTTAATTAGTTGCTTAATTATTAACCAAATTTTCATCTGAAATGTTCACTGTATATTGTTCAATCTATGTGATGAATATTATTCACTGTTGATTTAATTGCCTTGACAAGGAATTGGCTTACATCAAAAAGCAAATATTTATTGTATAAAATAAATGCTTTCTCAGTTTACACAGCATGCCAAATTATTATCGAGATAACTTTTTTCTAATATTTCAAAAACCAATCAATTCACACAAAATTCACACTAAATGTTGGCAACACTGACCTGCACAATGTAAACAAACTGGCGCCATATTTGTAATCAGCACAGTGATTTGAGAGTGCCAAATTATTAGAAAGGTTCAGTGAAATTCCCAGAATTGAGTAAACAAAATGTTTATTAATGTTGCACGTGAATGTTTATGATCAAAAGAAGCTAATAAATAAGATAATCAAACAAATAATAACAGATACAAACAAAGGCACAGTTTTAAACAAATTAATAGGGAATGTGCTTTCCCTGTTTTGAAATTACTTGAAGAAGTCGACGATCCATAGAATTTGTTAATTGTAGGATGTCATCTGCTGTAATGCCGCGAGATATGTCAAGAATTGCTTCACACAACTCAGCGTTGCTCCTGAATTATCATCCGTTGGCATACAGTCTTCATGATGCTCCAAAGGTTTTTGATTGGGTTCAAATATGGAGAATTTGCTGGCCACTTCATTTTTCGAGGTCCGTTGAAGCCTAAATGTTTCAAATATTCAGTAGTCTTGTGAGCAGCATGTGAAATATTAGTAAAAAGTTATCTCGATAATAATTTGGCACACAGCGTATACAGACTTATTTATGTCTGTCTATATGAGGTGGGTGCTGAAAATTTATTGGCCTCACCAAGAAGAGATTATAAAGAAAACAAAATCTAGCGAACATGGACAACAGTGTCAAAAAGACAGGTTTTTCTCATGACTGCTTTTTTAACTATCTTCACTCTTCGGTAATGTTTTGTTTTAAAAAAGTGATGTTTAGAATTGAAAGAAAACTTAGATAGGATGAAAATAAAAATTAATACAAATAGAACTAATGCAATACAATATTTACTATTAACTAATAAAGAAATAAATATGAAAATTTATAAATTTATAAACATTTACTAAATTATTAAAATATATGAATTAACTATATGGAAATCCTTATTATTTACCATTTTATAATATTTGAATCAATTAGCAATTAATTGATGTCTTGCCAAACATTCCAATAAATAATATAATAAATAGTGTAAATAAAGAATCTAATAGTGTTTATTATTTTTGTTGTAAAATCTCCAGAATGAAGAACATATATAAATTCACTTTCATATTGCAATTCTAATCATCGTTTTCTAAAACAATAAACATTAGTGAAAAGTGAAGGTAGTTAAAAAAAATAATGGTTTCATGGGAAAAAACATCATTTTGAGACTATTCATAAGGCTGAGAACATTTTAGCACACACGTGTGTGTGTATATATATATATATATATATATATATATATATATATATATATATATATATATATATATATACTGACTTTCTCTGAGATTAAATGGATCTGCAAACACATCATTGTTTACTAGATTTTTATCTAATAAACTATGATGTGATTGTAGATCAGAATTTTTGTTCCGTGCTTCTTCATCAATTTAAGTAATTTTCAAAAACTTTTTGTATTTATAAAAATTAATGATGTCACAGTAATCTCATAATGTGCAAAAAAAGATTTAATAAACCCATTTTTTTTCATATAGAAATATTAAGGTGAATGTTCCTCTTAAAAATTTACTGAATTTTGTCATATGAATCCTGAAAATTTTGATGCATCTGTAAGTTTGGTTCAATAAGTCAGTTATTAGCTAAATGTTGATCTGAAATTTTCACAGGATCAGTCAGTTATGTGCTATGTGTGATACATGACTGATAAGACAGATTTTTTCCCCGCAGTAGGTTGCCATTTCTTTCTGTGGTAGACCAGTCACCATCCAAGGCTATAGAACCTGATCTGTCCTGCTGGCAAGATACAGTATTAACAGTATTAAATAACATTTACCGGCTTGAATGTATGAGAAATTTTCATAGAATATATTCGTCCTTTGATAGGATTCAAAACTGTATCCTATATGGAACTGTCATATATAAGGACAAATATTTTCTATGAAAATTTCTCGGACATTCAGGCCTGTAAATGTTATTTAATACTGTTTATTATAAACAGAG
The DNA here is from genome assembly GCA_963932145.1 of Acanthosepion lycidas. Taxonomy (NCBI): domain Eukaryota; kingdom Metazoa; phylum Mollusca; class Cephalopoda; order Sepiida; family Sepiidae; genus Acanthosepion; species Acanthosepion lycidas. The sequence goes on from OZ010583.1 coordinate 47,698,293, forward strand.
CATTTACTTAAATACTTGTATCTATAAAGAGAATGTTAAACATAAAAATGTCTTTAAATATAGATATATATATATACACACACACACATACACAATGATAATATATAGTTTTAAGTTAGGCTAAATTTGCAGGGTGAAAATACTCAATATCTAGGATAGCATAAGCAGTGTGGACACCGAATAGTGACAGTTTGTGTCATATTAGAACAAAGTTTTCAGGCCATTTTGTTCAAACATGAAGCAGACTGTCACCATTCCATATTGAACTCTATCCACACTGCTTATATATAAGGCAGGTTATGAGCAATTGTTAATATACCTGTACATACCAGTCTTGAAATAGTAGTTATTATTTGCGGGTACAGGGTGAGTAGCAAGAAGTAAAGCTGGGCAACAACTGGTGCTGACAGTTTATGAGAATGTTCAGGCCAGTAAGAAACAAAGGTGAGATGTTCCAGAAAACTAATGGGAAGGAGGGTAAGGTGCAAAAAAATGTTTGTGCTTGAAGAGACACAAATCCAAGAGACTTGTGATTCTGTATTTTAATTATAAACATATGCTAACTCTGCAAACACCATCTCTCTCTACCAGCCATTGACATCATCTGTGCCAATCTCCCCAAACTTAACTTTCAGGATGGTGGTGGTTGAAAGTGGGGGGGGGGTATTTTATTGGTGGGACATGGATGGTTACCCAACCATTTTTGTGCCACCATTACAAAAACAGATCTATAAAAATATATCATCACTCACGTCTGGTAATAAAAGAATGAAAAAGACAACACATGTACCCACATGAATGTTTACAGACAGATATAGGTCTTCTGTTTCTATGTGCCATATCCCTTAAGAATATGGGCGATCATGGCTCTCCACAACCACGTCTCCTTTGTAGCTCTTCATAACATTTGTCTTTTTGCTTAATCCTCCTACTTCTTACTCCACCAACCATTTACATAAGCTCATTAGGTAAGTCATTTGCAGCTTTCCTGTCTCTCTTCTTGCCTTCAATATGCTCTGTGAGTGTCAGATTTTCCAGGCGTTCTTCCTCATTATGTGTCAAAGAAATTTCAACTGATTCTGAGTATAAGTGTCCTTTTTGTTTCTATTTTCGTTTAAATTTCTTTGTTACTCACATGTTCCATCCATGGTATTCTCAGCAACCTTTTGTAGAAACACATTTCTGTTGTCTCAAGTCTCCTGTTCATTTGTGAGGAGACTGTTCATCATTCATATAGGAGGACTGATATTACATTGCAGTTAAGCAGTCTTTTCTTTGTTTCTAATGAAATTTTCCTATTTCTTAATACTTTGCTTATTTTTTGGAAGGCATCTTTCACTATTCCAATGCAGCTTCACATTTTGCTGCCACATTTTCCGTCCTCTGTTAATACACTTTGTAGATATTTCAATTTTTGCTTGATTTTATCAGATATAAGTAAAGAGTTAAATTAGTATATGTAGATTAGGTTTCCACATCAGGTTCATGAATTTCAGTTGTTATAAGGGATTTTTACTTTTAAAGATATTTATAGGAAAATGACAATCTTATTTAAAAGTTGATTCTGTTTTTGGTTCATTGGTCCTATGTAAAAACCAAAATATTAACCAAGTACGCAAAACATGTTCTTAAATAGCCACATAACATCCAGGATTCCATATTAATGTCATGCATAGCATCCAACACATTATGAAATGTTTAAACTATCAGCAACATTTTAAACTTACAAAGTTCCTTTCATTAGCTGCATATTGTATTGAAGTCAGACTTGTCCTTCTCCTAGAGTGGTTGTCCTCCAAGGTTGAAGAAATCAGTCTGTCATACTATTTAATCCATATGTGGGGTATTCATACCGTTCCCAAGAGTATGTGCCATGAAAGGGAATGTCAACTCTCCTCTCTAATTTCTGCTTCTGAGCCACTATTCATTGCACACCACCTGCACATCCTTATGCAATATGAAGTGCAAAATCAAAACGGATCTGTCTCATAGGACAAAAATTGCACTGAATTAATTGATAGGTAGTGATTGGTTTGATTTGCATGAGAGTCAAAAAAGGGAGACGTAGGGGTTGGAGTGGGTGGCAGGAGATTGCACCACTGCAGGCAATGCAGTCAGTGTCAATACAGATCTACTGATATTATATTTAACAAGAACATATTCATCAATATCTTTATAACAATTTAAATGGCATGTTTCGTCCTTTAGGACTTCATCAGACTAAAGGGATATTTACGTTGATACAACTTCAGATGTACACAAAGGAGAAGGGTAAAAAATTTTAAGCTTTTAACTTTAAATATTTTTTATATTCATGTATCATTTTCCCATATATATATATATATATATATATATATATATATATATATATATATATATTTTCTCTTACCAGTAGAACAACTCTGAGTTTCATACCTGATGTAATAGTCAGATGCTGATTGAAAACTAAATAAACTTTACCTCTGTTATTATACATTGAATACTGTTTTATTAACACCAGCATTGAATGTGTGAGAGTTATATATATATATATATATATATATATATATATATATATATATATATATACTTTGTAGAGCAGGTGTCAATTTTTTTGTAACTAATTGTAGTGATATGAGTGGCTCAAATTCAGAATAGGTAAAGTCACATAACTATGAAGCCCATCTTTTAACTGAGGACTATCTCTCTCTATTGAAACTCTAAAAACTACTTCAGCTGCAAACCAGGTTAAATGCTTTGGTTAAATGTGTTATTTTCTCTATATTAAAATATAAATGCTTTTGAAGAAAACAGATTTAAATTTCACTGGGGATAGACATTGACAGTAATGGTTTTTTCCTTTTTTGATAAAGTAATTTTTTCTATGTTAATTTTCTTTTTTTTTTTCTGTGATGACGAAATATAAACCTTTTTCGCTATGTGATACAGGAGTTGAAACACCATATGATACTGAAATTATAGATTTAAAATGAGGATGTGTTGCATAAGACACTTGTTGATCTGTAAGAAAAACCTTAAATTGACTAACAGAACCAACCATGTATGTATACAGTGAGGAGTTTCAGTTGCAAGATTCTTTGAAAAGATATAGATCTTTGGAAAGAGGATGGAAATTCTGCCAAACCACAACATTTGAGAGCTCTTCAAATAATCTTCTTGTGGAGTTTGTCCAACAAAATTTTTTTTTCAAAAATCAACATAAAATGAGAATATATATATAAACTTAATAAAGCAAAAAGTCTTATTGTCGAAATGTTTGTTATTATTAAGAGGAAAGACCAAATTATTTTTTGCTTATTTTTTAAAAACTTTTTTTAATTCTAGTGCGTTCAACATTTTAATTAAAAATCTTGTTTTTCTTGCATCAGCAGCTGGAATTAGTATTGGGGATTTAGAATCTTTTTGTGGTAAAAACCACCCTATTTTGGAAATTCTTGTAAAAATCAAATAATTGTCAGATTTTAATTAAATTTTTAGGACTTACTCACAAATGAATTAAAGTATTTTTTTAATTTTATTTTTAGAAAATCTTGGTAAAAAAACAGTTTTTTTTTACCTGTTGCCCCAACTTAATTTCTGGAAATTTGGAGAAATTAAAATTCTACCCTCTTCATATTTATATTAGTTAAAAGCTGGACTCTTTGGAGAATTTAGATCATCAATTTGTTTTTGTCAAACAGAAACATCATTTACCAAAAATATGTTCTGAATCATAACCATTCTTTTCATTTCTGTTCATGTATCTCCAAATGTATGTTAAGGAATTATATAATATTGCTTTCAGGACACATTTTCCATTAAATGTTTTTTTTACAATATATGTTTTTGGTATACATAGATAAGTAAGAAAGAGAATTAAATATATACAGTGTATTTAATATGCATAACACAATAAAAAAAAAAGCATGAACTTGTTTCAATGTATAATAAAATGAAATAATTTTTTTTTATAAAAAAATGTAATACTTATAACACAATAAATCATCTGGGGGGGAAGGGCTCTTATTTTTTTTTCCTCTTTCTCTCCACCCACATTTATATTTGAAACTGTTTGCATATGTACACAAATAAAATAAATAGATGTAATATAATTACAAAATAAATTGTTTTGTACACAAAAGAAAGAATATCACCATTTTAAATAAATCTTGCCTTTGTCTGTGCACATAAATATATAAACTGACGTACCTACACATATATGTCAGTCTGCATTTTTAGATGTATATCTTTATTTAAAAAAAATAAATGCAAACAAAAATGTTAAAAATGAGATTTATTCAAATTTATACAATAATATGAATTTTTCTGCAAATATATTGGAATACAATCAGAAGAAAACCAAAGTTCGAATATAGTTTTTCCCCAAAATATGTATTAAAATAGTAGAGATAAATTTTTTGGTTTCCATTTCTTTGAACACATCAATGAAAAGAAAAGACGCAAGGTCTTTGAATAAAAGGTTACAACAAATATTAGGAACAAGATGAATATTTTTCAGTACATTATCACATATTTTGAGGGAAAGGACTTCAAATAAAGAAAGAGCATACTAACAATAAATGACTGATCATAAATTAATACAGATAAATATAAATGCCAGATCATAAACTAATAAAGATATAGTAGAAATAAACTTTTGGAATAAATCTAAAGCTGATATATATAAATAATTTTTAGAAACTTCATTTTGACATAAATATTTTTATTACTTCAAATGTTATTTTTAGTGGATAAACAGTATTTTATATATAACAAACAGTGTTTGTATCTGTGTATATATATATATATATATATATATATATATATATGTGTGTGTGTGTGTGTTGTAATGGAATGTCCCACACTCCCTATTGCCAATGTAGACTGACTATATCAGTAGCTATATATAGTGAGCACAGGATATACTTGGGCGCTGGCTTCAGGAATTACTAGCCTACTACCTGATTCCCTGTCTTTCAGTAGTGTATTCTCTTTTACAATAAACCTCTCTTCTTTCATCTATGTGTGTGTTGTTGTTCCTTCATTCAAGTACCACCTTTGTCTTTTTGTAACCTCTTTAAGGCTACAACAATATATATATATATATATATATATATATATATATATATATATATATATATATATACATACTGAGAAAATCTGTTGTATTTTTATTGATAATAGTTTTCCTATCAATGTCATCAAATGCACTAGTGAACACAAAGTTAAGCAATTTAAGGAACCGGTAGATTTTGGTCCTTCCTTGTGTCCTCTTTATTTAAAACTACTGTGGCTGGGTAGAAACTGTCAAATACTCACTGACAAGGTCTTGACATGTATTACATCAAGTTTTTTAACTGAAGTTACATGCTACTTTTGAGATCTGTTCATTATTCCCCTCTTTCATCAAGGATGGTCTGTCTTATTTATAAAATAGTTCTGTGATATTTAAATTTAATTGTCAGTGTGATGCTGAATTCATTAATTCAGATTAATCAGAGACTGGAGACCTGTATCGTCCAACATGCTCTTGCAAGTACAAGGGCTAGTAGCTTCAGTTGATCTTCTAGGATGACCCAAGAAGTGTATGATTCAGCAATTGGTCATCACTTTTTGAACAACACTGACTTTGCACATCAATATAAAAATGATTGTTTCACTATTTTACATAGGAGCTCAGTCTGTTCATCATTTGAAGATTCCTAAAGTGGTTTATATTAAAATACACAAACCAAGCTTATGCAAACAGAAAGAGCAGTTTACTGGATCATTAAGGTTATTTGGAGGGGGTGAGTAATATCGTTTTTGTACTGACTCAGAAAATTTATCTTTTTATTCATTTTTTACTAATAAATTGATTTTAGTCATGTTCTAAAATCTCCCCTGCTCTTTTACTATTTGGATTTCGTGAATACTGTTTTGTGTCTTGTCCCAATTACACCAACTAAAGAAGTGTTGGTCACAAGAATTCTTAAGAAAAAAACGTCTACACTTCTTTTCAAGTCATATACATACATACATACACACACACACACACATATAAGATGTTGCTTGCAGGACACATTTTTCAAGTAAATGTTTTGGTATGCATAGATAAGTAAAGAAAAAATGAAATATATACAATATATTTTATATGCATAACACAAAGAAAAGCATAAACATTTCAATGTATAATAAAATGTAATACAAAACAATAAATCATTTGGAGGAAAGGACTCTTATTTTTTACCTCTTTCTGTCCACCCACATGTATATCTGAAACCATTTGTATATGCATATTTACCAGCCTGAACATTCAAGAAATCTTAATAAAGAAAAATGTAGTCTCCAACACGATTCAAACTTGTATGCCCTTTGCAGTCAAAACCATTGTTTGATCCAGGATACTTCACAAAATATGTATGAATTATAGTATGCAAAATCATATCACAAACTACTCTCTACTAATCACCACAGAGATCCTTCCCTGCCCTCCATTAGAATGTCTGACACTCAACTTCTCGAGAGCAACTCTCTGCGGCTGCTTGGTCTCACGTTGACTGCTGACCTGAGATGGAACAAATACATTGAGTCAATTGCTTCATCCACCACATGGAAAGTTGGCTCCCTGTGAGTGCCAGGAAATTTTTCTCCCCAGAATTGATCCTCCAGATCTACAAATCAACAATTCACCCTTGCATGGAGTATTGCTGCCATATATGGTCTGGAGCCCCTTCTGTTTGCCTCGGGTTTCTTGATAGACTCCAAAGGCGGATATGCAATATAATTGGCTCTGTTCTGGCATCTCGTCTACAGTCACTCTCTCACAGATATGCCGTCACCTCTCTCTGTCTTTTTTTACAAATACTTTCATGGCAAATACTTTCATAGCATTCGCTGGATCCCAGACTTCATGAATTCAAGTGCCCTACGAGGCTGGCATCCTGCTCTCACCCTTTCACTGTTGAAACTCCTAAATGTCACCGTCTCTTCTACTCCAATAGCTTCATGTCTCGCACCTCTCGCCTGTGGAACTCCCTTCCCTATTCCAGTTTCCCTGAGAGCTATAATCTCCAACTATTCAAATGTAATGTCAACTGACATCTCCAGTTGCCTTGATCTATCCACTATCCTCCTCCTTTTCTCTATGACTCCTATCTGATCTTGCTCCAAATTTTCTGTAACCCCTTGTGTCCTAGTGGCTTCTTGCCTTGCTTGGGGTGAAACGCTTAAAAAAAAACAAAAAAACTCATATTATGTCAACAGTTTCATTAACTTTTTTTTCAATTTCTCTAAATTAAATATTATTAGCCAAGTAATTGAAACTACAAGAAACATTGATTTTGAATTTAAAAATAATAATTGCAGAAAGTGCACAAATTTTACAGAGAAATATTTTGAATAATAATTGAATCGTTATAATAACAAAATTATGATGACAACATTAATAGGAAATGTATACAACTCTGTTATAAAGACACTATTAATATTATGTAACTAGTTTAAGAAGTTGTCCACTCTTTGGTTTTATGAAACAGACTGCACAGTAACCAGGGAAAAAACCTTCTAAAGTTCATATTTGTTGGTAAATATCCATTCACCAATGTAAACCTTCCTCTTCAGAATACTACACAAGTTTTCAAGTTGATTTTGTGAACTGTTGTATTTCTTCAAATGAAACTGATTATACCACATCAAGAATAGCATTGCTAAGTTCATTTGCTGGTAAATTGCCATGCTCCAATGTAAACCTTCCTCTTCAGAATACTACACAAGTCTTCATTTGGGTTATTTTGGGTGAACAAGCCAGTCCTTTATCAAGTAAGTGTTTTTGAAACTCATTTAATTCTCTTCTTCATTAATTTTCTTTGAAAAATGTGAGGGGGCATTGTTTTGCATAAAAATTATCATCTTTCTGAAAGCATATTGCTTCTTCTTGAACCATGACTTTATTGTAACTTCAAAAGACAATGTATGTCTGAGTTCTCATCTTAACACAATTTGGAACTTACCATGGGCCCACAATTTCACCATTTTTAATCTCATCCTAAAAGGAGAAAAAAAAAATCACAGCATTCCTGGGAAAAATCACAAAATTATGCTCAATTTTCAGGCAACATTGTTATTTCTTTTTTAATCATTTCAACGCAAACAAGGTGGGAATACCACTAGCATGCTGGGGATTACAGGAAGTGAAAATGAGGGAAAAGACTGAGTATCGGGAGGATTGAGATAAGAACAAAATATGAACAGGATTCAAGAAGATAGAACATCACAAGTGATATTGCATTTAAATTTTTGAGGATTGTAGTTATCAAGGAAGCAAGTAAACAGAAGGGAGTTACACAGGTGGGAGATACAAGAAATGAAACTGATGGAGTAGAAGTGGTAGTTGCATTTAGCTATTTTAACAGTAAATCGGTGGGACCTAGATAACAATCTAGTAGCATGCTTAAAGTTTGTCAGAGCAGTTGCTATAAAAATACTTGTAGAAAAGACAGAGGAAAGCCATGTTACATAACTGAGAAAATGACTGAAGTCGAAATGCATTGTCAGGATCAATTACATTACAGATCCTTTTATGGATTTTGTCATGAACCTTGTGATGAATACAGGAGCACCAGACCAGATATGGTGGCAGTATTCAATGCACAGATGAATGGTAGATTTGTAAATGTGCAAGATGAATTCTAATGAGAAAAATTATAAAGACAGAATTAATGTTCTGCAACTAGATTTAGAAGTTTTACATCCACTGGTTTTATAAACTGATGTATTTCTTCAAATGAAACAGACTGTACAGCGACTGGAATATAATTCTAAAGTTCATATTTGCTGGTAAAGTGAATTCCACCAATGTAAACCTTCCTCTTCAGAATACTCTATAAGTTTTCAATTAGCTTAATGTTAAGTGAACATGTTGTCTACTTTATCAAACAAGCATATTTGAAATTCATTTGATTCAGTTCTTTCTTAGGTTTCTTTGCTGACTGTTATCCATAAAAACAATTTTTTTTAACTTAGATTTTTATGTGTGAAACAGACTGGAGTTGTCTAGGATTTTCAATAAACTTTTCACAGTTTGCATATCATTTTCAGATTTATTTTACATTTTGTAAACTCTGAAGTTATTAAACATTTCTCTTCACCCACTGAGTCCAGATTACAATGCATTTTAAAGCTTCAAACTTACAATGTGGCTATTACTTTGGCACTTTGAAATTCAGAATATTACATACAAATGGCGACTGTTTAAATCTGTACAGAATGAACTGATTTTTATTGTAACCACAGATTTGCTGTGGCCATGATTCAACAAAGAAACATTTAGATTCAAATATCAATAAAACATGAAGTGGCTAATAATGAGAGGTGAAGGAGTGTGTATATGTATGTACAGACACACAAACGAATATATATATGTGTGTGTGTGTATTTAGGCAGCAAATTCTCTTTTAGACATGTCTGATTAAATAAATTAGAAACATTATGCCTGCTTCTTTTGACCATAATCCATTCATATTCACATTTTTTTTCCATGTATTCAATCAAATGATGCAAGAATTCATCTAAACTCCTAAATAAATCACTGAAGATTGCTGAAAAAGAATTACACAAACATCCTGAAATAGTAATTAAGAAAGCTGATAAAGCAAACGTCTTTGTTGTTTTAAACAAGTCCAACTATAACTTAAAAATGGAAGAGTTTCTTGACGATCACACCAAATTTATAAAACTTACTAATAATCCTACTACACAGCTAAAAGTGGAAATTAATAAATTAATCACAGCTAACAATGTGGAACAAGACAGTCTGAACCTTACCAAAATAATCGGCGACTATGAACCTGGATACATTTACGGTTCTATCAAAATGAGCAAACCTAACCTTTCACTCTGCCCTAATAACCAAAATGCTTAACCAAAATGCTTAACCAATTAATTACACCAGACATACCTAACAAATACAGCATTAAATCAATTCTTGAATTTATACAAAAATAAAAATTTGTAAAAGCTAATAATGAAACCATAGCATCACTTGTCATTGAAAATCTGTTCACTAACATTCCAGTTAGAAAAAACTATTGACATTATCATTTAAAAAATATATAATAATTCATCTCTTCCCCCATTAAAAATTAAACCTAAAATATTAAGAAAATTTTAATTTCTTATACTTTATTGATGTTATGTATTATATATACACCAAAGAAAACCCAATGATGTTGGCATGACCAACAGACAATTTGTCAGATGACCTAACACCTTACAAAAGAAAAAGTTCCTATATAAGGAAAGAAAACTGAAAGTCCAAAAGGCTATATATATATATATATGTATAATTGAATTAAAAGCAAAAAATGTATCAATTTTTAGCAAATACACTTTTATCTTCTGACTCTTTAGGCTTTGAGCACAAGAATCTTAATACTGAAATCCTGAAAAATCCAAGACAAAAATAGACATGCTAAGTGTTGTTGAGTTCATTGTTTGCTATATGATCTTATTATGTTCTGGCTTATTGAGTCATTGGTCACTGTAATTTATTACATTTTTACTCTTTGGGGTGTAAAACATTTCTTTCTTTATATGCCTACTGGCATATAAAATAGGATAAATTAGTATTTAAATTCATATATAAATAGGTAGAAGTCCCCAAAAGAGTTTCAGCACTAAAAAGTATCCAGTGAAGAACAGAAATACATGAATTAAAGTATAAAATAGTTGCTTATTAACTACTATAGAGACACTATATAGTAACTAAAGTAGTGGTAATATATATATATATATATATATAGCACATTCAAGTGCTGCTGGATTGTGTATGTGAAACTTGTGAGTGCATATAGTGATTATATATATATATATATATATATATGATCGACTGTCCCGTCGAGATTCGACGTATGAGGGTCAAGCAGATCAGTTTCCAGGAAACCGACAGCCCGACACCGGCACATGAGATTTGATTATAGTGGTGAAGGCCTCGTGCAGGACCATCCACACTTTTTGGAGGGACGAATACAGAGACCTGGTGCACCGAATGCCACAAGGTTCCCAAACGACCCTCCACAGGTTTTGAATTCAGAGTTGTTTTTCTCCTAGACCAGTTGCCATCCAAGGCTGTAGAACCCAGTCTGTCCTGCTATTTTACCCATAACTGGAGGGAGAAGAAGAGGATTCATACCTTACCCAAGGGTATTAGCACGTAAGTGAATGTAATGGATTCGACTGGAATTCAAACTCGGCTCTCCGTTTCCTCAATCCAAGCCGATATCCATTACTCCACCGTGCCTCCGATATATCATTATATCCTTTACTCCTCTATCCCATATATATATTATGAATTTAATCTTTTGGCAAAAATTATATTTGCCAAAAGAACAGCTAAATTAAAAGAGTGTTTGATACATGAAAAAATTTTTCTATGAAAATACAAAGCAAATTAATATACAAAAATCAGGATCAGTGCTTCAAGCAACAAGAAAATATACTTACACTTATATATATGAGTGGACACTGAGTTCAACACAAAGTGGAAACAGTTTGTTTCATGCCTGAATACAATCATCAGGTCCGAAGACTGCATTGAAACATGAAACAGAATCTGTGTCCACTCCTATATTTACTTATGCTCTATCCCTGATATTGAGCACTTTTACCCATAGAACTATATTTTATCACACACACACACACACACACACACACACATATATATATATATATATATATATATATATATATATATATATATGAAAGAAATAATAAAAGGAAGAAAGTAGACAGCTAAATTTTGGATTGATTTACAATTTACAAGTCTATCTGGGAATGATCAAGGCACCTAATAATATTAAACTTCTTGGTACTAGCAAGTATGAGATATGGTTTTGGGAAGCTATAAATTTTACATATTTGTAGATTTTCAGTACCTCTGTTTGATCATATGTAATAAGTGTTAATGTTGTATATTGAAATACAGTCCTACCCAATTGCAGGCACATTTAAGTGCTGCTGGATTGTTTATGTGAAACTTGTGAGTCCATTTGAATAGTTCTGAACTTAAACGACTAATGAAAATATTGTCTGCCTTGGGCAATGACATCTTAGTCTAGTGAAAGTCTCCTTTCTGTCTCCTAGTGAAAGAGATGCTGCTTGCATGTGAAATCCCAGGGGTACTTCACACACATGTAGCTTCCTTTCCTCCTCTCAAAGCAATCATGAGATCATCATCAGTTGCTGTGCTCTCTTTAATCTTGACTATGTCCTGAAATCACCTACAACAGCCATTTTTAGTCTCAGGAAAAGCCAGAAATCATCAGAAGTCAAATATGGACACAGACGACAGTTGATGCAATATTTTTTCCACCAAATATCCCTGCACAAGATGCAATTGCAAACATGATGGTCACACAGTACACAAACTTTAACCAATTTTCTTTCCCTGCTGAGCGACACCACAAGAGTGTGTTGGTTCATTCACTGTCAGTGCTGATTGGTTAAGTTGCATCAAATTTGCACAAATGGCTTTTAAAATATTTTAAAATGGTGGGATCCTTTCTGGACTATTATTGGTTGTAATTCTTGTGTTATTTTGAGGAAACATTGATGCCACTAATCAACTGGAATTAAATCCCTTTTTTTGTCTTCAAACCATGCTCTGTAATAACAGAAAGCTGTGTCATAGAAGTGACCACATTGGTAGAAACGAATCTGCTGGATTGCAGTCCCTTCTAAGAAATGACCCCATCAATCAGTAAGAGAAACTGATTGGTTAAATAACAAAAAGGGCAGAATATATTTTTCCTCTCCATCTACAGGGTGCGATGGATAAATTGTCATCTAAATTATACAAAAATGAAAATAACATTGACATCTCATATTAACAGATATATTTACCAAAATTACACAAAAATATCTTGAAATAGAAAAGAGTAAATTTATTCAATAAAATTACCATTGGCTTCAGCGACAGCCTCAAGATGACTTTGGAATCTCTTGCAACTTGTCTGGACATCCTTCTTGTTTACGTTATTAAATTTATTCAATAAAAAAATAGTATTTTCATTCAAAAGATAAACATGAAATTTCATTTAAAGTTAATTGTTAATTGTTCAATAAAATCACCTTTGGCTTCAGCCACAGCCTCAAGACAACTTCATAATCTCTTGCAACTCATCTGGACAGTCTCCTTGTTTAAGCCAGTGAATTTTGCCATAATCCTTGCCTTCAGTTCATCTTTGGTGTTACAAGGAGTTTTGTTGGTTTTGTATTCAACTGTGCCCCACATATAATAATCAAGGGGGTTGCAGTTTGACAAGTTAGGTGGCCAAATATAAAGTGTGATATAGTTGCAGAAATTGTCTGACAGCCATGACTGGGTTCTCCTGCTTGTGTGGCATGGTGCAAAGTCCTGATGCCAAACAAAGGGTCTTCCAGCAGCCACTTTTTTGACCCAAGGTAACACTACCACCTCAAAGCCCTTAGTATAGGCCTCCATGTTGAGTCTGAGACCCTTATGAACAAATTCGGGAGTTCTTTTTTCGTCAAAATGATCAGAGTATGTTTTCTGAGCTATGTACCTACGTAATCATCATTAGACTCATCCAACTCTTTCTGAATCCTCTGCACTGTCATCAGATTGACACCTAAACAATCTGAAATGTTTGTATTGAATCTTCCAGCATGAATACCAATCAGTACAGTGTGCTGTTTCCAAATTTCTGGTGGAGTGAATTGTGTCATGATGCTCTTTTTCTTGTGTCAGCTAATTCTATTATATTGTGCAGTCAACAAAATCAAAGAAACAAACAACATGTATACACAAAATTATTAGGTTGGTGCAAAATTAATGTCGTTTTCTCACACATGTTACTATGTGAGAAAACGACATTATTTTTGCACCAACCTAATAAAAATATAAAGTGTTGACAATTTATCCATCGCACCCTGTACTTATGTTTTTTTTTTCATACGTAGACACCATAAAAAAGAAAATATGGACAAAGAATGGAAATTTAAATTAAAAATATAAACGGATATATAACCATTTAAAATAAATTTACCTGCTTTTCTTTCTTTTTCATGTGTATAATTCAGTGTCATTTTTTTTAATTGTCTTTCCAGTTTTCATCTGTTTTTTTATTCATTTTTAATTCTTTTTTTTTTTTTTTTTTAATTTTCCAGATTTAGGTTCGAGGGCCTGGAATCTTCATGATATTAAATATCTTGTCAAATAGTGATTTTTACGATTTGATTTTTCACCTTTTCAAGAGTCTCAAGTCTCTAAGAACACTTAACCTGTGTTTTCATTCATTCATCAACAACCAGCCAAAGGGTAAACTTCTTTCATAAACATTTTTCTCTTTATTTTCTTTTTTATCTTAAAAAAATGTTTCTTATTTTATAAACAAGGAAACTCTTTAATACAGCAATTTCTCCTTAGGTTATATAAAAATCCAATTTACTAATCCATTCCCTCTAATCTTTTTGGACAGTCTTCTTCTTTCTCTCTTTCCCACTCTACTATTTCAAAAACTGGAGTTTATTCTTCCGTCTTTAATTTACATATTCTTTCCATCCAATGATTTTTTCAGTCTTAATACATCATTATTCTTTTCCCAGTGATTTACGGTAAAACAAAATAACTCCTTAGAAAAAACTGTTTATATTTATTAAATGCAGGGAAATTAGAATCTGTGACCCTTCCTTTTAAGATAAATATTTTAAAACTCTTTATTTTGTTTCTTTAAATGAACAATACTTGTTACTCAAAATCTTCAAAGTTTGATTTGTTTTTTTATTAAATTTTCGAGACATAAAAGATTTTATATTTGTCCATATTTCTGAGATGAAGTATTGTAACTATTTACATTGCTCAAACTAGTGTCCTCATCTTTGTTGTTGTATTCATGTTTCAGCCATTGTACACTCTGGCTTTGAACAATTTATGCACTTGGCCGTGTGTCCTCAAGGACCAGTAGATAAGAGCATTGTTTTCAACGAGTGACTTAACCTATAATGTTTTGAGTTAAATTCCTAGACACAGCAGAAATGAATGAAAACTTGGGAAGTTGAATTAAAAGGAATAACTGAAACTGAGATATCCAAAAGAGGCCTGACATGTGGAACTAGAAAAATCTAGCCCAGTGGATGAAATAAAGGGTTCTGTTTGAAATTCCAATCACCTAAAGCAGGCTGGCGAGTACAATGGCTGAAACATGGTGAAACAAATATGAAAACAGCAGTCTGATTATTATTGTTTGTTAAATGCCATGAGATTACATATAATAGCAGCAAACCGCCTGCATACTTATCATAGAAATTCTAATGAATAGAGCAAACACAAGAACAATGCAGGTTCATTAAATACAGTGGAATAACGAATGCAAGATTTATGCGAAGATAGTTGAAATTTCTGAGGCACATGATGAGGAAACAAGGAATAGAAAATCTGATACTCACAGCAGAGATTGAAGGCAAGAGGGACAGAGGAAAACAATGCATAACCTATTTAGTGAGTTTGTGTAAATGAATGCCATAATGTTTAGGAGAGATAACCAAAAGATAAAATTTATTAAGATTTATTAATCTGGTTCCTACTAAATTCTACTACAACTCTATACTTCTAACGTCTCCACCTAAACTCTGAAATTTATACTATTATTGAGTTTCTGGTTCCTTTTAAAGTCTTCTCTTTCAATTCCAGTAACCCATTGCATCTTAGGGACATTTTTGTTATACTTGGGGTGATTAAACAAAAAAAAAAGAAGTTAATTTTAGTGGACAAAAGAAAATATAATGAAAAACAGAGAAAAGAAAAACAGCAGGTAAAATAACAGACTTTATTTAATTTGTAGAATAACTAAATGGATCCCCCAGGTAAATTTTGAGATTGTTAAAAAAAAACAATTGTGCTGGAGAATAATTAGGCACAAAGCATTAAGATTTTAATTTCAAGCTCACTAAACATAAAAGTCTCTTCTGTTTATACCAAATTTCTGTTCAATTCTCAAATCCCTTAATGTAATTATATACTTTGAGGCTATATTTTTATTTCTTCTTTTTATCTGAAACCACTCGTACAGCTTCAACAGGAATTAAAACTCGGTAACAAAAGTCAAAATTTTCCTCTGGCTGTAAAATAAGAGAAGAACATTTTATTCAATGTTTTGCTGCTTCCCTTAAAAAAGGGTTTAAAGAGGATTGTTTTTAAATGAAATGGTAAGTAGATATTTTGCTTTGTTTCACTTGTTTTATTTCTTACATTATTTGTCTGTAATTTCCTGCCAGCATTTGAAGTGGATGATTTTTTTATTTGCTGTAGTTAATGTTCTTTGTTTAATCGTCGGCTTATTCAAATAATTTGAAAATTGAATGTTTTATTTTATCATTTTCAATGCAAATGATTCTTTAAATGCTATTGATTGATCAATTGATTGATCTTCATCTTAATTTATTTTTATTTTAACATTTTGCAATGGCTTTTTAAAATTCTGAATAAAATGGCTGCTCAGTTACATGCATTCAAGTCTAGCTCACCAGTTAAAGAATTTATACAGTCACTGAGATCTAGAGGCAGATGAAGAGTTAAGAGAGTCTCTTATGATAAGTCATTGAAAAGAAAAATTAGTTTGGTTTAAAGAGTCTTAAAGGACAAAAGTACTGCAATGCTACAGAACAAATTCATATAGAACTTGTTATATCCCAGGTTGTTGGGGCGTCCTGGCTATGACGATAAACTACATCTGTGTCCTGGGTATGATGATAAACTACGTCCAACAACAAGGCCTCACATAATATTTCTGAAAAATGTTGCCAGCTATATGTTTTTTGGAAGAAATAATGTTGCCAGATATACGTTTTTGAAACAATAATGTTGCCAGGTATGCATTTTTGAAACAATGTTGCCAGCTATATGTTTCTGAAAAAATAATGTTGCCATCTATACGTTTTGCGTCCTGGGTATGACGATAAACTACGTCCAACAACAAGGCTTCAGATAATGTTTTCGGAAAAATAATGTTGCCAGCTATACGTTTTTTGAAAACAATGTTCCCAGCTATACATTTTTTTCGAAAAATAATTATTGCCAGGTATGCGTTTTTGAAACAACAATGTTGCCAGCTATACGCTTTTGAAAAAATAATGTTGCCAGCTAAGTGTTTTTGAAACAATAATGTTGCCAGCTATATGTTTAATAGTACTGTATATTTAATATATGTATAGGTATATATATATATATATATATATATATATATATATATATATATATATATATATATATATATGTATATTAATAAAAAGAAAGAACAGTAAGATATATAATCCGGTGTTCTTATAGATATTTTTATTTCTACAAAATAGTGCTCAATGTAAATTTACAGAGCATTAATATTATAAGTTAATAGACTTAAAATTTTAAGTCTATTAACTTACAATATATATATATATATATATATATACCTTAATTTGACATTAAATGACCCACAGTGGTTGATATGCCATTAAACCCAACCAACCAACCAGGTTGTTGGGATGAACAAAAATGAATGAAAATAAGACAATTATGTAACACATAATAAAACAACTTTTATTTATTTATGCTCTGAGAACAACAAGGATTTGTTAGATTGAAAGTCATGAATTCAACGTGCATGTCAGCTTGTCACCATGTTAAATTCAATAGTGCCACACTTTGACTAGTGCACAAGGGAAGTAACTCAATTGTATTTTGAGTTATGATCATTTATAGGGAAAATAAGTTAGCATCCTCTAACAGAACTGTTTTCAGGTTTCGAAATTTGAAAATAGCTAACTAGATTGAAGTATAAAATTAATCTTTTGCTGAATGCAGGAACAAAATTTTTAGTGACATCGAGATGGTGTTTTACTTCATAGAATTAATACTAGCTCAAAATATTACTCTCCCTCCTAACTGTTGTATTCTGAATAATGTTGGATGGCTATTTCCATAAAGGATGCAATCCCTGTCCCAATGACCAGGTGCAACCAGTGTAGCTCTACAGTCATCACTAAAAATCACTGTTGAAAATTCTTCATCAAATATACAGGTTTTTCTTTCTAAAAGGTGGTACTTTGGTTGTTTTTATTCATTTAGCTGCTGTTGTTCTTCATATTCTGTATCTTTTGTATTCAAATTTGCAATATCAGCTTCTTCAAAGATTTTCTTGTTGGTCAATCTACTTTTCTTACTTATTGATCCATTGCTAAAAATACTGGAAAAGTGGTCAGTTCCCTATACTGCTCCAGTAGGTATCTAACCCCCTTGTGCTAACCTCTACCATTACAAAAGCCAGATCAGGCTTAAAATGGAGTGCTGCTGTCATATTTGGGCAGGAGCTGCCTGGTCTTAACTTTACACTCTCGATAGAGTTCAAAAGCATCTCTGCGTCCTTGTAAGTGACAGATTGTTTTCTCCATTACAACCCAGTTCTTGCAGATAAGACATTGCCAGCCTCTCGCTGCTCTTTCACTATTTCCATGAGAAGTACTCCAACTACATTCCTTATTTTCACCAGTTGTAAGCTTTATGGCTAAGATTCACCATACCATGCACATTGTAGTAATCCACCATCATTTCCTTTGTATTCCATTAGTGAGAAGTAAGTTCCACTCAAGCAGCTTTTTCCTGTGAACTGCTGCTCTGTGGGAACTACTCCCAAGATCACTACCATCTTAACAGTTAACCCTAGACTTGAACAGGCTATCATCTCCACATATCTGCATAAATTGTACCTCTTACACTGTAGCCTTCTACCGCAAGTGGTTCCTGTACAAAAAAAAAAAAAGAAAGAAATACATTAATATGTTTTGATAAACTTTTATATATCATAATGAACAGGTGGTCTCTCAGGGAAACCCCATGCTTATTGGGACTTAAACTTAACCGACACTTCAAGTGGAACTCATACATAAGGTCCACTGCTAAATATGCTGGAAAAATGGTTGGCTTCTTGTACTGCTGCAGTAAGTACCTGACTCCTCTTGTTATCCTCTGTCTTTTACAAGAGCCAGATCAAGCCAAAAATGGAGTACTGCTGCCATATATAGATGGAGATGCAAGTTTTCACTATCCAGTCTCAATAAAGTCTAAAAGCATCTCTGTGTTCTTGTGGATGACAAATTATTTTTCACCCTACAACCTCTTTCCCATAGCAAGCCTCTCACTGCTCTGTTATGTCCATGGAAAGTTTTCAGACAAACTAAATTCCTTAGTTCCACCAGTTCTAACTTTCACAGCTAAGACTCACCATGCCATGTAGTGATCCACCATCATTTCCTTTGTATCCATTGGTGAGAAGTGATTTCTACTTGAGCAGCTTTTTTCCTGTGTACCATTGCTCTGTGGGAACTACTCCCAAGATCACTATAATCTTAACGGTTAACCCTAGACTTGAACAGGCTATCTTTTATCCATATGTGCATAAACTGTACCTCTTAATCTGTATCCCACTACTTCGAGTGGCTCCCGGGCCTATACAGGATGAGTTTTATTTTTTATCTCAAATGTTTACGATATTCTTCAAGACAGTCTGTTTTATTGTATTTATTTGTTCTTTAATCTTTATATATTTTTCTTTTTACAATTTCTGAAGTTGTGTTCAATAAATTTACAAGATCTTGTTTCTCTTTTTAACCAAGACAAACTTTATATATCTAGAATTAAGAAATAAATATCAATGACTAATTAAAGAAATGTCATTCAATATATTTTTTTAAGCATTTCACCCCAAGCAAGGCAATAATGACACAAGGAGGGTAGTGGGAGTGAAAAAGAACTTTTCTTTCTTTTTTTTTTTTCTAAGGATGTAGGTGATCATGGCTCACCATTTCCCTCTATCCCTTGCAGCTCTCAACAAGTTCATTCCCTCTGCTTCCTCCCACCAGACCACGTTCTGTCATCCAACTTGCTTAAGTCCACCAGGTATGTCATATGTTGTTTTCCCTTGTCTCTCTATTCAACCTGTGAGTATCAGATTCACCAAGCCCTCTTTCCTCATTATGTGTTCCAGAAACTTCAGCTGCCTCTTCCTGATGTTAAGTATAAGCCTCCTCCTTGTTTGCATCCTTTCTAAGACCTCATTGTTGCTCACATGCTCAGTCCATGTTATCCTTAGCATCCTTATGTAGAAGAACATCTCTATCATCTCAAGTCTCTTCTTCATCTTTGAGGAAATCATTAGGTATTTGCTGCTGTAAAAGACAGATGTCAAGTAACAGCTCAGTATTCTTTGTTACCTGTGAAAATGAGTATAACCATAATGTAAAAGTCCCTAAACTTGATAAAGACAAAGTTTTAGCATCAAAATGTTTATGTCATTATTAAGAGGAAAAATCAAAGTCCTTTTTGCTTATTTTATTAAATTTTTTCATCCTTTCTTGCACATCCAATATCTTGTTTTTCTTGCATCAGTATCTGGGCCAAAAATTACTATGAGAAATTTCACATATTTTTTTTGCAGTAAAAAACACATTGTTTGGGAAATTCTTGCAAAAATTAAATAATTGTCAGATTTTAATGAAATTTTCAGAATGAAATTATTTAAAAAATTTTTTTTTAGAAAATCTTGGTAAAAACATTTCTTCCCTTACTTAATTTTATTAAATTTTGAGAAATTAAAATTTGTGTCTCTCCATATTTATATTAGTTAAAAGCAGGACTCCTTGGAGATCTTAAATCATTTTGTCTTTGTCAAACAGAAACACTATTTACCATAAATTTGCTCTGAATTGTAAAATAAAAAATGCAACAAAATTATGATATTATTTAATTAGAAAAGCTTTTAATTGCTTCTATAAATAAAATATATTAAAGATGTTGTTATCTGAAGAAGAACAATTTTTGTATGAATAATGAATTTTTACCAGAATTGTTTTCATTTTTTTAAAATTTTAAATAGAAAATTTTATAAAGTATTAAATCTTTTAAAATTGTGTATTAATTTCAGCTTTTTAGATTATATTATTATCAAATATTTACTAATCATAAATGGAAAAGCTTAATACAATTCACCAATATTTTAAAAATAATTTTGAATTTTTTATTAGTGTATAAACATGTTGATTGTACAGTTGGCCATACATGACTTCAATAAAGCATTAAATTATGAAGAATATTTTCTTAAATTTTTAAAGATTACTGAGTATTTAAAAATTATTTTAAAAAAGTTCTTACATCATTTTCTTATGTTTCACTACAGATAAAGTCTCCATAAAACAATATCAGCTGCCATCCTAGTGTCAAACATGTCAACACAGCATTTCTGCAATATTTTAAACTTAAAGTAAATATTATTTGTTTCAAATCAGATTAATTGGCTAATATGCTTTAAATGTTTCAAAAAAGTATATTTTATTTTAGGAAGATTTTTTTTAATAAAGAGAATTACATTGTGATGAAAGACGACTAAAAACGGGCGCTAATCAGCTATTTTAGCAAAAAATGAATGCTTTCCAGTCAATTTAAATTAGTTTTTGAAATGCAGCATTATGATTATTGGAAATATTAAATTTAATTTATTAGGCAAAATTAAAACTAAAAAGCTGAATCTTTGAGTATGAACTTGCGATTTGTTTATTTTGTTGTAGAAGAGAGCTGCTATATTGATTTTTTAACACTTTTTCAGATCAAAACTTATTTTTTAAATATATATAAAAATACTGAAAATTTTATTGTTTTGTGCATTTAGTGTAACATGTCAAATGTCAACAAAAATTTGTTAATCATTAACAGCATTTGTTGCATATTTTCATATTGTTTTATGTTAACATTAATTCATGGCACTTTTTTACATAATTATTTTCATATAAAAATCTATTTGTTGTATAATAAAAATGTAAACAAAACCAAAAATAAGGTTGTTTATTTTCCACAGAATTGGTCAACATTTAACCACAAGTAGCACAAATTCTGTTGATTTTATGGTCATAGTTCTTATGTGAGTATTAATCAGGATTCAAAGAGCTTTCTAAAGATATACAGCTTGACGATATTGGGAGATATGAAAATGTTAGCATATAGTAGCAAATAGTAAGATCTGCCATTTTGAATAGAAGTAAAACTCTTGTAACTCAGGCTACAGTCAAAAATTTTGTACATATCTTGCTATAATTCAGACAAATTTATTGTCAAATTTAAAAAAAAATAAAATAGGTTTTTTGAGAAATTAAAGGTCAAAGTTTAAGGTCAAATTATCTTATTTGACCTTTAAACAAACAAACAAATGAATAAATAACCTTTTAGATATGTCCAAGTACTCTAAAATGGTATATAATCTAATTTGTTAGGTGAAAAAAACAACTGAGATATTGATATTTAAACTTTGTGACTACTTTCCAAAATTCACCTTTTTGGCAAGGGTCAAAGGGTCATATCTTGAGAATGCTTTTACCTAGGTATGTAAAATAAGTACCATTTAATTTGTATCATGAAGCTCTATAAGTGTAGCAAATTTGAAAAAAATCTGTGCTGGTGATGGTCAGACCCTTGTTGATTTAACACAGAATGACTTGTATAATGATGGCTACTCACTCACTGTACAAAGATGGCCACCAACAGGTTTAACTGATAACTGGCCCAGCACTATTTTAGGCTGGTTTGGGAGATGCAGATGTGATTTCTTAGGTTTCTTTTGCAGATGGGGGTATGACTTCTTCAGCTGTTTTTTTTTTTTTTTTTTTTAGATGTGGATTTAACTTCTTATGCTTCTTTTGAAGGTTTGATTTATCAATCTTGCATATTTCCCACAATCCTCCTCGAAAGATGGAGATGAATCTCCTGATAACAATTCATTCTAGCACAAAGCCCACAGGCTTTGTGAATTTTAATTGCTACTTCCAGAATTGTAATTCATAGCTTTGATTAATGCTTCCACATTTGACAGGTGTAATCATTGGCACAAATGTTATTAGGAAGACATTATTCTAACCTTGCAGGGAATTTACATATGTACTATGTTATAAACCTTTTGAAGAGAGACCATAGGGTTTAATGTTTAAATTATATTAGCGAAATATGTAACTGTATATCTAAGATTGAAATAGAAATATTGGTATAAGACTTGAAGTTGATATCATAAAAACATGCTCAATGGTTACAGTTTGTATTGGGAATCAAAAGGTCTAATTTAAGCATTTAGTTAGTGAATAAATATGCAATAAGCAAATAGAATTAGGTAGAAGGTAAGAGAAATAAAAAAAGACATTTAAAAGCTAGTACCAAAAAGAAAAAAAGGAAAATATAAAGAATATAGGAAAACAGAATTGAGAAATAAATGGAAGATTTGAGGGGAAAAATAACAAGAAATTTTTAAAAAATCCAACAGAAATATTTAATGATTGAAAAGAACAAAAACAATAAAATGTAAGAGCATTAAAATGATAAGCAAACATTGCTGAGATAAAAAGAAAAATAGAAGCTAAAGTGATTGATTTCTTTGAGCACAAATTCAGCTCCCATATTTAAAAGTACTAATAACAAATGTGCAGGAAGAATAGAATTTAAAAAGATTGAAATGAAGAGAGAAAATGTGTAAAGTTTGAAGAAATGAGAAAGTAAAGAATAAAAAAAAGAAATTTAAAAAGATTGAAATGAAGAGAGAAAAATCAAGAATGAAAGAAATGAAATATACAAGAAATGAAAAAAAAAATGAGAAAGGAAGTAAAACTGGAAAGAAGAAAAAAAATAAGAGAAACAAGAAAAGGAATTAAGGATTAAAAACTAAAAATAAGAAAAGATAAGTTGAAATAAAGAAAGAAAGTAAATGGTTGTTGCAAACAAACGTCAGCCAATGATGCACAATTGTGTAATAAACGTCAGGAAAACCTGAAGATGAAAATACAATTGAGAAGACAAAAAGGAAATTTGGGTAGGGGGAATAGCGAAAATATGAAATAGAAACAATGGCAAAATAGAGAGTGGAAAGAAAATGAAACAAATATGAACGATTGCGTCTGAATTTGTTTGTTATAAATAAACACGTCACATAAAATATAAACAAATAATAATAAAGCAATGTAAAATTTCTATCCGCAGAAAGACCATTTACTTCTCTTTGTCTCTGCCTTCAACAGAGCTTCCAAAAATGGTGCAGTCTTAGAAAGCTAAACACAAATAAAAAATGCAAGCTTACATATATATATATATATATATATATATATATATATATATATATATATATATATATACACACACACACCCTCAGTTAGGTAGTGAAATAGTGTGCCCTTTCTTTTCACTACTCACCTTCATAAATCAAAACCCAGCTTCTCATCACACCTCTTGAAAGCGGTGGGGTGGGAGTGAGCTGAGATGTAGTGAAAGGGTCTGTTGAAATGGTAAGACAACGGACCCTTGCTTTGTTCACAGCCAAACTTTATTGCTGTTACTTTTTTTTTTTTCAACACATACTTGTAGTTTGTAAATTTTTGCTTGCTGTAAAACAATGCATGTAAATTGACACATATAGGTAATTACTAAGGTCATCTTAGTCAGACAAAAGTTAAAAAAATATGATATTGCTTTTTTCCTGACATGTTCCAATGACCCACATTGCTTAAATTCAACCAATCCAGACCTTCAAAGCTAAGACGCACCATCCCATATAAACATGGTCAACACATTCTCATTCTTTTCCTATTCCATTGTTAAGGGCGAAGTTTCACTCAGATTCTTTCCCAGAAATGTTACTTTGTGGGACAGACTCTCAAAAAATGATTCCCTGATCATTACACTGTTCACCTCTAGTGTCGCCTATTATCTATCCTACACATCCTGATAATATACACTTCTTATGCCCTTATAATAACCTCATTCAGTAGCCTTGTGTTTTAAGGAGTTCTTGGGTCCTTTTTTTGTGGAACTTTAGCATAAAATAAAGACTAGTTTTCTAGTGACGGAACCATGAGAAAGTATCCAAATATCTCTTAAACTTACCCCAAGTGCAGGGTATTCAGTGAGAAAAGGGTGGTGTTCTGTTATTTAATTTTTTTTTTTAATGCTTGTGTATAAGTTTAGTCTGATGAAATGCATCACACAAAACCTTTTTCCACTTTGCCATACTTCTTCCCCTGCACCCACCCCAAATATATATATATATATATATATATATATATATATATATATATATATATATTAGGTTGGTGCAAAAATAATGATGTAATAATGTCGTTTTTTTGACATATTTTTTACAAATTTTGATACATTTTATGTGTAAAGATACATTTTATTAAAGAAAAGTAATAAACTTAATTAATTCTTATTCTAACAGAAATTAATGCATTTTTTCATTTTAACTGATGAAAAAAGTATTCGTACAAAACAAAAAAAGCATATTAACTTAATTTAATACTTTGTGAAATATCCTTTATTGAGTTCAACAGCTACCAGTCTATTCCTGTATGTCTCAACTAATGATTTGCACACATTGAGTGGTATTTTGTCCCATTCTTCTTGGCATATTTTCTTCAAATTCTTGATATTTGTTGGTGCTCTTTTCCCAATTTGAATTTTCAAATATCACCATAAATTCTTGATTGGGTTCAAGTCTGGGGACTGACTTGGCCATTGCAAGACATCAACATTACTTTCAGCTAACTATTTCCTTGTAGATCTAGTGGTAGGCTTAGGATCATTATCCAATTGGAAAACCCAATCAGGAGGTAGCTGAAGTCTCTCAACAGAACGCATTAAATTGTCTTGCAGGATTTTCTGGTAGCTTTCGACATTCATCTTGCCATCTATTATTGATATTCTGCCAACACCTTTGGCAGAAAAACAGCTCCAGATCATGATACTGCCACCATCAAACTTTACAGTTGGCAATGTGTTCTTTGGTAAGTAGGCTTCATCATCATTCCTCCACACATTATTTTGATAATTATGACCAAACAACTCTATTTTAGTTTCATCTGTCCATAGTACTTTTTCCCAAAATGAATATTCTTTATCCTTATGCTCTCTAACAAATTTTAGCCTAGCATGTCTGTCGTTTCAAGAGGAGTGGAGTCTTCCTTGGGATGTGTGATTTCAGACTGTTTTTGTGTAGTTCATTACTTATTGTATGCTTGGTTACTTTAATCCCTAATGCACGCAGATGTTCCTGCAGCTCTTCTTGGGTAACCTGTGGATTTTGTTGGATCTGGTGTCCTAATATCCTTGCTGATCTTAGAGAAATCTTCCTCGGAGCACCTGTTCGTCTTTGGTTTTCAATGCTGTTACGAGTTTTAAAACTTGCAATGAACAAAGCAATGGTAGTAAAAAGAATATTCAGGTTGTTAGAAATCGTTCTGTAACTGTTCCCATCTTTCCAAAGAGACAAAATGTGTTGTTTTTGTGAAATAGTCAATTCTTTACCTTTAGGCATTATTAGAACCTTCTCGTAAGACTAGAAATTGCAGAATGCTCTGATAATGGCTAATAGTGTTAACTATAATTACTGATAACATTACTGGAACATTCTAGAATATACTTTTTTCCTAATTAATTGATTATTTTATTCTAATAATTGATTTGTACGAATACTTTTGTCACCAGTTAGAATTAAAAAATGCATTAATTTCTGTTAGAATAAGAATTAAGTTTATTATTATTTTTTAATAGTATGTGTCTTTATACATAAAATGTGCCGAGATTTGTTTTATTTAAGGCTTTTACATTTATAAAATACAATTTTTCAAGTGTACGAATATTTATTTCCCCCCACTGTGTGTATATATATATATATATATATATATATATATATATATATATATATATATATATATATATATGTGTGTGTGTGTATGTGTGTCAATGTTTGGATGTTTTCTGACTGGGACCCTATTCAACAATTCACTTGCTTTGCATCAGTTACAAAACAAACAAAATTAATATTCTGATGAATATGAAAACAAGATAATTTAGCCCAGTAGTCTACAATTCTTTACTAAAAATTTACAAATCTTCACTCTTTTCTTGTTCTTCTGTCTGCTTTATGCCTTTGAATTGAATGTACTTTGCTCATAGAAAGCAAACTGCCCAACACTGTTTCTATTTTTATTATTACGATTTAGGGAAACATCATAAAAAAAGTCACATGAAGTTGTATGCATCACTACCATTACTGAATGCTGGTCCAATTAGAACTGTTGCAGGCAAACAATTCAGAAAAACATTCCATTTTGCCATAATAAAAATCTGCCAAAACATCAACATGAAGAAATTATATGACCAAGAATGAAATTCTTTTCTTAGAAATTTTGTCTCATTTTTTTATGAAAAACTTTTCAAATAATTTGACTAATTTTATAATTATTATATGCGACACCATTTTTCAGAAATTTTTTTCCAATTTCAGTTGAAGCATTTTTTCCTATTCACTTAAATATTTTTCTTTAAATATGTAGTTTTCATTCCATTTACATAAATGAATTCTTTCTCTAATAAACAACTTTTTCTTCCAATGTCTACTACAATGCTCTATGGTATAGAATATTTTTAGTTTTTCTGTCAGGAGCTAAAAATTTCTGATGTTTCCAACTCATCAAAAAAGAAGCACATAATTGACTATAAAAAAAAAGATGATTCTAAAACTCACTAGAATTATAGTTTGGAATCAAATTGCTTTTTCCAGGCTTAATTGTACATTTCTTTATTAAAACTGTGATATCGCAGGCAGGGTTTATGAAATGAATATTTCAAAATTTACATTCACTCTTAAGGTTACATATTAACACATCAAATTCTCACTGCAATAAAATGAAATACTAATTACATTTGTATTTTAATGCCAACTGCATTTTTTAAACTTGGAGTTGGCAAGGTTTTCTTTTTTCTGAGTTAAGCTCTACTCAAGAATTCTCTCACTTAGATGCAGTCAGTTTCAACACAAACAAAATAAAAAGTTTTGACAAATATGACAAAAATGATAATTGAAGATAGACGTTTACAAATTTTTCACCAAAAATTTATAAATCTTCATTCTTTCTTCATTCTTCTCTCTGTGTCTTTGAATTGAACCAATTTTCTAGTTTATTTTTTATTTGGCACTATTGTCATCACTTGCATTATATATAGACACTGTAGACTGTTATTATTATGTATTCTCTTGTATCATATAAAAACTCTCTACACCGTTGTTATTATTATTATTGTCATCACTTGTATCATATATAAATACAGTAGACCATTATTATTATTATTATATATTTACTGCCATTACATATAAAAACTGTAGACCATTATTATGTCTTCTTTTATATCATATGTAAACACTGTAGCCTATTATTATTATGTCATCACTTGTATCATATATAAATAGAGTAGACCATTATTATTATATATTTGCTGGCATTATATATAAAAACTGTAGACCATTATTATTATTATGTCTTCTTTTATATCATATATAAACACTGTAGCCTATTATTATTATTGTGTCATCATTTGTATCATATATAAATACAGTAGACCATTATTATTATTATATATTTATTGGCATTACACATAAAAACTGTAGACCATTATTATTATGTCTTCTTTTATATCACATATAAACACTGTAGCCTATTATTATTATGCTTTCACCAGTAATATATATTGTTTTAAGTGCATGAATTCTTATCAGTAAATCCTTAATATTGACTTTTCTGACTGTGGCTTTAAATTCATGTCTGACAGAAAAAATATTTTCCTTGGCCTTAAATATTTATAAAACTATGAGGAAATAAACTAAAATATTTAAAAGGATGAGTTTTCAAAATTGCAAAAAATAAATAAAATACAAAAACCAGAAAAGAAACTAAATAATTCAAGAAAAAAAAATCTTTCTCCTTTTTATTTATATCACTCCATCTCTATCTCTATCTCTCTGTAAAAACTGTTTGATCCCAAAGGATGATTACGTCCTCTTAGGCTTTCTGCATCGATACATTTTTTCTTTTTTTTTTTTCCTTTTTGTCTATATCACTTCATATTTCTCTCACCATAAAAACTGAAAATATATCTGTTTCTTCCTATGAGTTTTCCAAAACATTTTAGGATCCTTATGGATTTTAAAAAAAGGAAAATATTTAATTAATCTTGTACAGAATGACTTACAGCAATATTATTTTGAAAAAAAAAATGGTTCTCATATAATCACCAAAGTTAAGCAACTGTGCCTTGCCAGTACCTAGATAGATAATGATTTGGGAATAGCAGATGATATAAGCTTGGATGTGCAGGTGGTGTAATTGATCACAGCTTGGAATTGGAAATCAGAGAGCCATGTTCCAATTTCAGTTGGGTTTGTTATATTCACTTATGTGCAAATATCCTTGGGAAAAGTTATGAATCAATTTCTTCTCCTTCAAGTTTGGGTTTGTTAATAACATAAAAATATTTTCTGGCTTTAAATAACCTGCCTAAGGTTTATAAGCCATAAAAAACTAATCAATTAAATCTTATACATAAGAACACTTTTGCTTCCTGTTTTCAAAATGTCATAATCAGAACACCTAGAAAAAAGATAGCAGACCTAATAAATCAAATGCATAAAAAAGTAAAAGTTATGAAATTCTCAACATTGAATTTTGGTAACTTTTGAGAATTGTTGAATAAGAATACTAGTTTGAAAATTGGTAGATATAGTTCAGTCAGTTATGTACCATGACAAGGCAGATATTTTTTCTAGGGTAAGTTGCCATTTCTTTCTAGAGTAGACCAGTTGCCATCCAAGCCTATAGAACCAAGTCTGTCCTGCTATTTGCCCATAGCTGGGGGGGGAGAAGAAGAGGATTCATACCTTTCCCAAGAGTATTAGCATGTAAGTGAATATAATGGATTTTACTGGAACTTGAACTTGGCTCTCTGGTTCCTCAATCCAAGCCACTATCCATTACTCCAACATCTTGTTAAATCTCTATACATACAGAATACATATACAGTCATACTAGAATGGACTCACAAGTTTGTTACCATATACATATTTATAAGCTGAATGTTGATCTGAAATTTTCATTGTATAATGTTTAATCTGTGATTAATATTTAGCATTAAGTGCACAGAGAAGTAAAACGATTATTTTGAAAAATAAATATTTCTTATCTAAAGCTTTGTGGATGTTGAATTATTTTTCACTCTGCAACTTCTTTCCCACAGCCAAAATGTTAGCACCTCACTATACTATCGCTATTTCTATGGCAAATGTTCAAACAAGCTACATTGCTTATTTTCATCAGTTCAGACCTTCCTAAGCTACCATACTACATACATGGTATCAACTCATTTCTTTCATATTCCTCAGAAGTGTCACTTTATGGAAAGGACTCCTGTGAGGTCGCTTCCTTGACCACTAGATTCTTAACCTTTTTAAATTTATAGTCAACCATTATCTATCCTACATATCCTCATAATATGCATCTCTTCTTCCCCTCTTTATGGCCTTATAACAGTCTCATTCAGTAACCCTCTACCTTGAGTGGCTCAAGTCTTGAGCTATTATCTATCCTACATATCCCCATAAACTGTACTTCTTACTATCTCCTCCTATGCTCACGCAACAATCCCATTCAGTAACCCTCTACCTTGAGTGGCTCTTGGTCTTTGTCTTGGGTGAAGATTCATATAAAAATATGCTTTTTTCATCATTAGTTTACAGATTTACTGATGTGGCTATAGAGTGCAGTTGATAAATTCTTGCCTAAATTATGCAAAAATGAAAATAACATCTCATTTTAACAAATATATTTACCAAAATTACACAAAAATATCTTGAGTAAATTCATTCCATAAAATCGCCATTGACTTCAACCATGACGTCCAGATGATTTTGGAATATCCTCCAACTCTTCTTGCTTAAGTTGGTGAATGCTGCCATAATCCTTGCCTACAGTTCATCTTTGGTGTTACAAGGAGTTTTGTTGGTCTCTTGCTCAACTGCGCCACATGCATAATGATCAAGGGAGTTGCAGTTTGTGGAGTTAAGTGGCCAGATGTAAAGGGTAATGTGATCAGAGAAATTGTCTGACTGCCATGACTGGGTTCTCCAATGTGACATGGTGCAGAGTCCTGTTACCAGAGATGGGGTCTTCTACCAACCACCCTCTTGACCCAGGGCAGTACTACCTCCTCAAGGCACTTGATATAGACCTCCGTGTTAAGTCTTGAGGCCGTGAGGGAAGATGAATGGAGGCATAACATCGCCATCACTAGTGATCACTCCAAACATCTTTGTAATCACCATTAGTCTCATCCAACTCTTGGCAGAACAGCATGTCATTTCCAAATTTCTGTTGGATTGAATTGCATCATAGTGCTCTTATTCTCACAGATGGTGCCCAACTGACCCTACTATACTGAGCATTGGATAAAAATCAAAAACAAACAATGTGCATGCACAAAATTAAACTTATAAAATGGCGACAATTTACTCATCCCACCTGGGTTGGTGAAAATTTCTGCTTACTTGAGTCGTAGGGAATCAGAATTTTTATCATTTCTCTATTGTTTTTTTTTTGTTTTTTTTCTGTAAATCACATTTTTGTGGTATCCGATTCAACAAATCAACAGTTCTTTAAATCAAACATCGGCCATCTTTCCCTCTTTTACCATTCATTTCCATTCTTATAGCCATTTTCTATTGTACATGATTGCACCATCTTAGTGGTATTTGCTTACTGCACAAGACCAAAAAATCCGATTTTACTGATCGTGCCAAATAAAAAGCTCCTCAATCAAAGGAAATATTTTAGACAGAGAAAAAGAGTGAAGAGAAAAGAAAAAAAAATGGAAATAAAAGTTAATTTTTCTCTTTTTTTTTTATTTTGTGAAGTGAGAAGAGGTTGCTTTTAGTATTTTTAATAGTTTTTGATATCTGTGATTTTTTTTTCATTGCATCCTCCCTTGCCCCACTGTTTGTGTTTCTGCCATTCTCATTGTTGTGTTTGTGAATGAAATAGAGAAATTATAGAGAAGGCCATGGTGGTTTGGTGTAGACCCTAGTTGACAGTGCAAGCCTTAAAAGCTTTTTATTACTGTCTTCAAAAGAGATAGAGGCTTTGTGGAAAAAGTCTGGTTTTACCTATATTTATACTTATCAATAAACAGTCCTTTTTGTAAAAGAAGGCAAGTGAAGAAAAACAAAAACTTATAAAGGAATTTCAAGAAACATATAATGTGTGTATCAGACAGACATGAAGACAAATATAAAAACTAATGATTTTATTTATATTCATGCATATATTTATCCTATTACACATGCATTGGACAACTTGATACACAAATACAAAAATATGACATACACACACACATATATATATATATATATATATATATATATATATATATATATATATATATATATATGATGAGGGGCTGTAACATTTTATATATCAAAATACTACAGTACCATGAAACTATACATACATGTATTTATATGATAGGGTGTTGAAAAGTTCTCAGCCCAGCCTACTTCCTAAAATACTATTTCAATGAATTTTAAGATTTTTTTAGAATAGTGATTTTGAGGAAGTGAGTTTTCAACTCTCGCTCATATATGATTAAGTTATTTCTACATATGTACATACAGATATATATATATATATATATATATATATATATATATATATATGCAGTGTTTATTTCAATGTGCTTATTTGTTATATGGAAGATTTAATGATGAATTTACATATAATTGAAATGTACAGTATACCAACTTAATAAATATACATACATGCATGCATGCATGCATCAATATACATTATTAAGATCTATGAATAAGCAATGATAAATTCTTTCTTCAACAATGTAACAGCAGTTTATATGTATATATGAAAATATACATGTGCACACTATAACCTCAAATTACAAAACAGATATATATATATATATATATATATATATATATATAAATATATACATACACAACTCTCACACCATCCAACCCCATAAATACCCACTCATGCAGACCAATACCTGTGTTTATGTAAACAGTCTAAAGAATAAATCTCATTTCTATCACTTCATTGAAAATGGCTTTTCTATTCATGGAGATCTTTAACTTTGAAGGAGAGAAAATGGGTTCCATTATCAGAAAAATTAACTTTTGCAACTATGAAAAGGTTGTGGGCTCACTCACATTGAAAGTACCAGGGAAGATGGATGATGAAAAAGGATGAGAGAATTATTCTATATTTTGGATGAGAGATGGAAGCAATACAATAAACTGACTTACTAAGATGTTCAGGTTGAAGATTTCTCTCTGAAAGAATGGTTTTTCTTTAAAGACACAAAAGACTTCAAAGAACTCAAAGAATAGAGACCAGCTTTTGCACAATATCCAGTCTAAAGCTCTTTATGCTTAGTTTTATTTGCAACAAACTTAATTGAAGCAGAGAAAATGGCTTTTTCTCTTTTCTTTTTGTGTTGGTGTGCGTGTTCAGTTGAGGTTTGTCAAACAAAACAATTGGGATTGCTATTTTACTGCAGAGTTCACTTTCAGTCAAGACACCCCTCTCCCCACACACATTTATGAATCCATTCTGATTCTTTAATACTAAAGAATTATATTCTCAGGCTACATTCTCCAATTCCATTGATCTTTGAAAATTCTGATTAAATGTTACATTATGCTTGTGTTCATTTTAGCTTCACTGAAAATTTGCCTTAACTAAATCATTATAAATATCTGTTCTCTAAAATGTTATAGACTAAGAAAGATGGTAACATTTAAAGACGTCATGTGAGTATAAACATTATCAGTGTGAGTTACAATATTAAGCTAAATCAGTTTTTTTTTTTCTTTTTAGAAGAGTGAACTTAAAATTTACTGAACATTGTAGTGTAATATCGTGTGTTAAATGTTGGCTAAGTTCAACAAATAAATAAGTTATAGACCAATATATTTAAATTATTTTTCTAATTATTTACAGGAAGGCTATTGTCCTCATCTTTGTTGTCATTGCCACATTTTGGCTGTAGGCCTTCATCAGGTGCTTGCTAATCCAGAGGGTACAATGGCTGAAACATTATAACAAGATGGGGATATTAGTCCCCATGTAAATAATACCACCTCCTTCCAGAAATTCAGAGAGAAAATTTTTGTTTTCTTGGCTCTTATAACTAACATATGTGTGCATTGTGTGTTTCAGTTAGGTATATATTTATACTCAACCAACACGCATGCATTCAAAGGATTACATAAAAATAAATTACTTTATGTCCAATTCATACACTGAGGATCAAACTCAATATTAGCAAACTAGTATAGGTAACTATTGGTACCTATACTTGTTTGCTAACCATTACTCCATAATCAAGTTACCCATGTCCTGTGTCAAGTTATTGATTCATACCCCTTTGCATTTTGTCATAGTAAAAGATCATAAAAACTTGAAAATTCCAATATATTTTTCTTTGTGTCGTGTACCCTCGGGATGGCACCCGACAATTTCCTGTCTTTTGAAAGCTCTTAATAAATTTTATCTTTCTGTTATTTCACCTAAGCCTTGTTCTGCCATCCATTTACTCAAGCTCACTGAGTAGGTTATGCGTTGTTTTCCTCTGTCCCTTCTGTGAGTATCAGATTTTCCAAGCTCCCTTTCCTCATTATGCCTCCTGGAAATTTCAACTGTCTCTTCCTGATGTTAAGTATAAGTTTCCTTTTTTTTTGTTTCTATTTTCTCTAAAACTTTGTCATTGGTATACACAACATCCTTCTACAGGACCACATTTCTGTTGCTTCAGATCTCTTCTTTATCTTTGAGGATTTAAATTTTAATTAACTGTTAGTGGAAGTCAGGAGAATCAGCATCTTAACGTGAGGGTAATTTAAAAAATTAATTTAATTTGATCTGACTGCACCACGTTTTTCCATTACTTTCAGATTGATTGTGCAACCATCACACATTTTAGATTCAATTTCATCAGTCAAAATCCAGCTACCCCATTGATACCAGCAGAAATTTTGATTTTACCCTATCTGGAGTAATTTACCCCTATTGCTGACTGCTATACTGGTAATCATCTTAGCAAATGATTGCTTTGAAATCCTAGCTAAGATATGTTAATGTTAATATTAACCATTTCCTCATAAGGAAACATTTGGCATTCATTGAACGAGTAGTTACTGCTAGTGTCATTTGTAATTTATAAGATCTTTCTTTTCAGGAAAATAGGTTTCTCAAGTTCATTGTTATCACTCTTTTGACTATTGGCTTCCTTTCTAAATTTTTGTTTATAGGGTAGAAAGTCAACATCTTTATTGTGTCATTAGTTTTTTGCCGAGTAACATATGCTGTCCATTTTAGTTTTTGCCACTGTTGAAAGTCTTCAAGTGATGTGGCTTCTGTTATCTTTGTAATTCTGTAGCATCAGTCCACAAGATGGAAAGATGCTACAATAAAAACATAAGAAACCCTCTGAATAAACATGATGACACCTAGTCTAATCAGTGTATACCAGTCAAAAATGCCCAATATAGGACAGGCTTTGACAAAACAGAAAATGACATAGCAGCTGGGACTCAATTAGAATTATCTTCAGGTCAAATAACTCAGTCAGCTCAGACAGTTTCAGATTGAGTGTGTTCCTAAATAAGTAGAACTGACTCCAAAGTTGCCTTGGCTGTCTTATCTTTCAAGCTTAAAAATGAAATTTTATTGACACTCAGCCATGGTTCTGTCTGATTACTCCCATTCCTGCAGTGCCTCATCTCCTAGGTAACATACTAAAATGGTTATTGGCAGGCAACTGATAAGCAGATCGGTGAAACTAAATGGGATATTTGCTGTAGCCCATTTTAATTCACCAAGACAAATCAGAAGCCATTAGAGTCAAATCACATGTTTATTATTATGTTGATGGGATTCTGTAGTGCCAGTCCACAATGTTTGAAGATGGATGGTTTTCACTAGGGCCTATAGGCTTCATTCACTCTATGCCATTTTTAACCATTGATCTTAGAAAGCAACTGTATACAGCTGACAGTTTAGATATTTCTGAACAGGTTTGCATGACATCCATATGAAAGTCTCAATTAAACAAGATTATTTAAGAATATGACTTAAGTATTTCAGTAATGTTTTGGTTTTGTAGCAATTTGAAGTGTTGGGTGAAACTACCTCAAGCACAGCCAATTCTCCATTCAATTTCTTTATCTCCTAAACTAAATTTTTTATAACTGATCCATTCCCTGTGTGTTTCAAGCGTTTAATATTTAGTAATTACACGTCCTGAATTTTTATGAGTTAGATAAATAACTGGATTTACTTGAGCAATACTGATACTTTTTTTCATATCTGCCTTGAAACAATCTATTTTTAGAATGAAGAAGTGGAATAAAATTTATTATTAGTGATTGCTACTCTTGTTTATTTTATTGTATCACTTTAAAAAAAAATCTGATTGGTTTAAAATTTTTATGTGGTTTCATTTGCATGAATGAATTTAATTTATTGAATTTAGAGGTTGAATATTGGTGGCATTTTAGGTGTGTGTGCTTGTTTAAACATAAACAATTAAGACAGAAGCATACAAAAACTTGGGTTTCTACTACAGGATGTTTTTTCTCCTTTTTTTATATAAACAGTAGCAAAACAAATTTCTCAATGTCTTCTGAGTATGCTTGTTTTCTTTTTGGTGCAGAAGTTAGGGTAAGTAAGTATAAGCATCATTATAATGTTCAAGCTCAAGTCAGTCTTGCACAGAGTTGAAATGACCATAGAAAAGTTTGTACTTACTTCATTGTTGGAGGGTTTAAACATGGTTATAATAGTTGAGCTCAAGTCAGACTTGTGCTGAGTTGGAACAACCAAAGAAAAGGTTGATTTACTGCATAGGTGGAGGTTTTGGAAAACACATGTGAATGTCATGCATTGAATAGTGAAAAGAGAATTCAGTCATCAGTGTACTGGGGAAATGAACATGACTCAGCAGAATGTCCTTTATTCCATGTGTTGCTATATCTTGAAACAGAAAAGAGGAAGGAAAATGTTTTTTTATAGTCTTAAACAGCACTCATGAAGCCAAGTTGGGTAATAAAATTTCTGGTTCCTTTATTACTAGCATCATGGGAAAGTGTATTTCTTTTTTTTTTTCATTTTTTATTATTCATTATTATTATTTTATTTATCAATTTTGTTTCATTTTCCCACAAATTAATAACTTTTCCAATATCTACTTATTCCCATTTTTTTGTTAATTTAACTTTTCTTTGTTCTGAATATGTCATGTTTTTTGGGCTTACCATAATTAGATAAACAGATGACTTAGGAACATTGCTAGACTGACAATGAGATTTTACAGCAGCAAAACCAGGATGGTGTATGCCAGGCAGGAAAACTACCATCTATTTGCTTACAGTGTATCCTCAGCATCACATGGAGAGACAAAGTTACCCACACTGCTTTACTGAAGCAATTAGACTCCTGGAGCATGCATCTCTTCCTCTGCCAACATCATCCAATGGCTGAGTCATGTACATCAAATGACAATTGTATATTAAAAGTCATCATGTATGCTAAATTGGTCACATGATACCATCTGGCAGGCTGCCCTTTGCTATATTTCAAGGACATCAGCAAGAGGGACTGGAAACTCATAGATATCACCCCAAGTAGCTAGGAAAATCTAGCAGACCATCACATCATGCTGTTCAAGTAGTCGCAAGAAAAAGCAAAACCTACTGTTGGAGACCAGAAGACAAAAACAGAAGAAGGGAAATCAATCTCAGACCTTCATTCCATACTCCAGCTTCGTCTGTCATACATGCAGAAGAGTATGTCATGCAAAGATTGGAATGTTAAGCCACTCTAGATGCTGCTCACAAGAGGACCAAATTTTTTAACAAACAAGGTACGATCATTATCTTGCAAGATAAAATGATGCTTACCAACCATGACTAGATAAACAGGACTTAGAAACATTGCTAGACCAACAGAATAGGTAAAAAAGAATAATAGCCCAGGTGAAGGTTGACAAAAAAAATAAAATAATTAAGGTGGAAAAGAAGAATTCAAAAAAAAAAAAAAGATTAAAACTGTTGCAGCAAAGAATAAATAAACATGAATATATAGGACCTACAAAAATAATTAACCTTTTGGAAAATTTTTAATGTTAATTTTACAAGCAGTGATCTATTTTGAAACTGTCTCAGTCAACTGTTCAAAAACAAAATCAATAAACATATCAGATAAATTACAATGTGTAGCAAAATTTTGAATATTTTTTTTGTGTTATTTCCTAAATGCTTCTGTGTAGAAAGCAAAGGGAATGACTATTATTCCCTTCAAAATTTTGCTATTGCAACCTGGACAGAAGGGGAAAACAGAGCCATGAAATTCATACAAATTTGGACGGAACCAAGTGAAAGCTCTTCTGCATGGTGGATCCTTCCAAACATTGAGCTGGCAAGAATGCATTTGCTATTATATATGTAGACATTCTGTCATCCATCCCAGTGCCACACTATCCTTAGCTTCCCACTCCTCCAAAGAGAAAGCAGTCATCTTCAAATGAGAAAAGCAATTCAGAAGAGGATGAAGTCATTGATCCAGATTGCAGAAGTGCAACTAAGGAGAGAAACCAATACTACACCAACCAAAAAGACCTCAATGACCTGATCAGATCTTGGTCTCAGAGTCTAATGCCGAACTTTTGACATCAAGACTCAAGCAGTGGAAATTTTTAGATGAAAGTGCACAAGTTGCAGGTCAGAGAAAGTGTCATCAGAGTTTTTTCAAGCTTTTTCATCCCTCAAGATGGGCTTTGTTTCTGTCCCAAAGTGACTGATCTATTCGAGGCAATTGGGCATACTTGAGTTTAGGGGTATACAATCATTGGCTTAGCCCAAGCATCACCAAACCTCTTCATGTCACTGGTCTGTACAACCCTCACAATTAATATGAAACCAATTTCAGTATGGTGCTTTAATCCTCAAGTCCAACAGTAAAAAAAAATTGTATGGGTAGTAAAGATTGGAAGGGATGAGGGATGAGGGAGAGAATGAGAAGATACAGCCAAAGAATGAGCTAATGTGTGATCTTTGTAATGTAATTTTTAGACGTTCAATTTATTATTACCATCATCAGTACTAGTGGTTATAGTTTTGGTATTTTCTCTTATTATTTTATATCTTCACTCCTTTTGCTTATCAGCACATCACATTGAAACACCAGTCCCCATACGATCACCAGAGTTAAGTAACATCAAGCCTAGTCAGTACCTAGATGGGTGACTGCCTTGGAATATCAGTAATTTGGATATACAGGTGGGGTACTGGATAATAGCTTGGAATTGTTAATTGGAAAGCTAAGTTTCAATTCCTGTTGTGTTAGTTATATTTATTTATGCACAAATACCTTTGTGAAAGGTATGAAACAAACTCATCTGTACCCATCAATGGGTTAATTAGTAAGACTTGTATCACTAAACCATTATTATCTCCCCCAAAAATTGTTACAATCTAAAATATTTTCTAGCTTTAAATAACATACAAAGGGTTGATAATGCATAAAAAAAAACAAGTCAATCTTCTTCTCACAATTATCACCAGTGCTTGTGTCATGATTAATATTCATGTACATTATTTCATCAATATCTTCCTTGACATCTTTTATCCGCCATTTTCTTTCAGATTATGACTTTCTACAACTTCCTGTTTCTTATTTACGCTTTAACATGCAGACTATTGTCCTCATTTTTGTTGTTTTTAGCACAGTTTCTACTATACAATCACCAAAGTTAAGCAGTGCCAAGTCTGGTCAGTACCTAGATGGGTGACCACTTGGGAATACCAGGTGCTGTAATGGATAGTGTTTTTGAATTTTTAATCAGAGAGACAAGTTCCAATTGCCACAATAGTAAGATAAATGTTACTATTATGGCCTGAAAAGGAGATTAAATTTTCATTGACACACGTGTTATTAACCTGGCCATGTGAACTGCTTGTTCAATAGCGAGAATGTCAAGTGTTTGTGGGAGTAGAGAAGAAAAGTCGGGTTGATTTTCATTGGTTTAAAATGAATAAATTGATGATAATTATAATTGTTATAAGTATTTTATTAGAATTACTTTTTTGACAATATGATTAATTTTTATTTATTATTTATGGACACAACACTTGCTTTTACTAATTTGTCTAAGAATTCTTGCTGTTTCCCTGGTGCCATCTGCATTTAAGATTATGTCTGTGAATATCACTTACAGTTAGAAAGATAATTCCATTATACATTATTTACTCACGCAAATGTAGGACTTTTCAATCAGCAAATATAACATGCTTAAATATATTTTATCATCATTACTAGTGAGTCAGAATTTACAAAAACAAGAAAGACAACTGCTCCCTATCAGAAGATAGAGAAAAATAGTAACCAACAGAAAATATTATAAAAAGTAAACAAAATAAAAAATGATATATTTAATAATTTCAGTGTCATATCAGATTTTATGGTAGGATTGTTTGTCATTGGCAAACAACAACTGGGGACTAAAAAATTAGTTTAAACTATCATTTATCCTCAACTGGATTTGAGTGAGAAAAAAAATATGATATTACATAAAAAAAAAAGATAATTAAAAGAAAAATTAAGACAAAATGAAGAGAAAGAAAAGCAAATGAAGAAGCTAAAGAAATGAATGAGTTGGAGAAAAAAGGGAGAAGAAGAATGAAAAATTGATAAAGAGAAGAATGTTGATAAAAGAAAAGAAAACGTCAGTGATAATGTTGAAAAAAGGAAAGAGTTTGAATGAAAAAAAAGACTGGATTAAATTTTACAAAAAAGGGTTGAAAGTAGAAAAAAAGAGCAATATTGGGGGGAAAAAAATGAAAAAAAGAAAAATTAAAAATATAAGAGAAAAGAATTTTGACCAAATAGCTAAAAACAAAACAAAAAAAAATATTCACAAAATGCCATAAAATGTGTCAGAATGATAAAAATTGAAAGAACAACATCCACTGCATCCCTTCTGGATTTCTCAACATTTTTTTGGTAACAGAATATTTCAAATTCAGCAAAATAATTCTTTAAACTGTACCCAATTGCTTGAGTTATTGACTGATAGCAGACATATCTCAAATTTCATCTCAAGAGAAGAATAACATTGAGATCAAAGTCAAGTAAAAGTGCCTTCATCCTATGATTATTTTAAGACTTGTAAACTCACTGAGAGCTGTGAGTTAAAAATGTTTGAAAAAATTAAAGATATCTTATTTGATGACATAATTCCTTCCCTACCACCATTTCAGAAGGGAATATTCATTAAAAATGTTAATGAATTTATGGGTAAGCATCTAATATTCTTGAAATATATACCTATAGCATAATGAGTATTTGATTAAATATTAGAATATTATATAGTCAGGCTAAGTTCAAGTAGTGATAACCTAGATTGACTGGGTAAAGAATAACCAAACAGATTCCTCAAATTTGAATAGAAGAGCTACAGGATATTATTTAGCTATTATTTATTATTAAAAAAATGCTGTGTTTTTTTAATCATTTTACCCCAAGGAAAGCATTACAGCCACTAAGATGTAAGGGGAGTTTGAAACAATAAAAGAAAAAGAAAAACTTTATTAAAAAGAGAGAAAAAAAAAAGGTAAAGGAAACAGAAATGACAATTGACATTGTATCTAATTTTTTGAAGATCAAAGTTGAATGGAAAGCAAGAGGCTGGAAAAGAGTTTCACAAGCAAGAAGTGCGATAGAAGAAACTGTTAGCATAGAACCTATGGTTACATTGAGCCATTTCTACTGTAAAATGATGAGACCTAACTGCCAATCTACTTCTGTGCTTATTTGTAGTTGAGGTACCAAAGAGGAAAGCTTATCAGAACAATTACTATGAAAATATTATAATAATGGAAATATTGTAGCTATATATACAAATTACAGATATATAAGAAATATATAAAACATTAGGAATAACAAAATATGGTGTCAAAAAAAGAAAACTATTTTTTTTAAAAATCTTTGAAATTTAAAGTTGACTGAAAAGCAAGAAGGTATAAGAAAATTCCAAA
This sequence comes from Acanthosepion lycidas, assembly GCA_963932145.1. Taxonomy (NCBI): domain Eukaryota; kingdom Metazoa; phylum Mollusca; class Cephalopoda; order Sepiida; family Sepiidae; genus Acanthosepion; species Acanthosepion lycidas. The sequence continues at coordinate 47,740,256 of OZ010583.1, forward strand.
AGTGAGAAGTCCAAGAGAATAAACTGTTAATATAGAACTCATGTTACATCTAGCAATTTCAATAATAAATTGATGAGACCTATCTGCCAATCTAGTATTATACTTAAGTTCATAAGGTTAAAGTTGATCTGCTAAAGAGAAAAGCACAATAAAGCTATGTTATGACAAGATGCTGGAATGATAACATTGCAGATTCTTTGGATTTTATCAAGAATCTCTAGGTGCATAGCAGAAGCACTGGGCCAAATGTGGTAGCAATATTCAATGCATGGATGAATGGTAGACCTATATAGGTGTAAGATAGGATCTGGCAAGAAAAACTGTCTAGCACAATCAACAATCTATTCACTATAATCTTTGCACTTAATGTTAGCAGAAAGCATTAGCCCAAGAAGATGCAATGAGTCACTCTACTGGAGGTCAGCATCAGCCATGCTATTAGAAGGCAAAATGGGGTGTCTCAGATGATTAAAAGAGAGCAGTGTAATTTTTTAAAGAAAAAAAATGGAAATTTAGATATCTACTTTTAAGACAGTGGAAAGTAAATAATTTTGACTTTGTTAGTAAATGACTTTAATTTTTAATCAAATAAACACTTCATTGAACCCCATCCAAGTTTTGTAACTTTCTGGTATTGATCTAATTATTATTGTTAATGCTGCCCCTTTAGCATAATTATTTTTTTTTTTTTGCTGAGGTATCCTGAAATGAAAGAGAAATTTTAGACACTAATCCAGATTTGTGACATTAAATCTTCGATCTCATAGCTTACATATATCTTTTTGCAAATGCCACATCTTTTTAGAGATTGTAGCTCTCCACAGATTCCATTCATCCATTGCTCCATCAGTGAGAAGTAAGTTCCACTCAAACAACTTCTTTGCATGAACCATTGCTCTGTGGAACTGACTCCCAAGAGGATGTTTCCCCAATCACTGGAATCTTAACCTGCTCAAATCTAGAGTTAACCATTATCTTGCTTTCTTTTCCATATAAACTTTCCCCTAATATAAACCTCTACCTTGAGTGGACCCCAGGCTTTGTACTTTAAAAAAAACAAAATGAACTCTGCTTTACAGCACTGAAAGCTGGATGACATGCTCTAAGCAGGAAAATTACCCGGAAAGTTTCCATCTTCACTTCTTAAGATGCATCCTTAGTATCATATGGGGGAGACAAAGTTACCAACACTACTGGCGCAAGAATATTCTTGTAGATGCATTTTTTACTCTGTCAACGTTGCCATCAGTGGTTGGGTTATATATATTGAATGAATGATGGCCGTACACCAAAAAGCATAATGTGCAGTGAGTCAGCCACAGGACACAGGCTCTGCACTACATATCAAGAATATCAGCAAGAGGAGTAATTTGAAATTTACGCTCTATTTTTAACCTGATCTGGCTCTTGTAAAGGTAGAGGTTAACAAGAGGAGTTAGGTACTTACTGGAGTGGTGCACAGAACCAACATTTTTTTCCAGCATCTTTAGCGATGGATTGTATGTATAAATTCCATGAGTTCTTGGTTGGGGTTAAGTCTCAGTAGGTGCTGAAGGTATGGGGGCTTCCCTGAGAGAATACCTGTTTATTTGTAATAGAAAAAAATTCAGAGTTTGGTTGGTAATGTAGATCTGATAATCATAATAAAAAGCAACAGAAATAAAAGAAAAACAAATCAAAACTTATAAAGAATTAGTTATGTTCTTCATGTTAAAAAATACTTAATACTTTGAGAAGTGAGAAAATTAAATATTGATGTGACTTGTAATCTGCAAAAGAAAAGAAAAATAAAACTATGGAATACTTTAATTCTAATTTAAAGAATATTTATGATAAGGAGGAAGAACTAAAATATCAAGAAAACTGATTTTATTCTGACATTCTTGGAAGCCTGAAAATTCTCTTTAGCTTGAAAATAGATAAAATCAATCAATTTTTTAAGCTGATACTGAATTATTTTTTTTCCTACCTTTAATATTTTTTTCTCTTATTTTTCAAAAACTTTTATTTTTAAAGGGATAATGTCATTTTGAAACTTTACTAGTAATTGTCTGGCAGGGGATTATCTTTTCTTTTTAATTTTACTTAACACTTTCAACCTGAGTGTCTGGTATATCAGTTATTGGGCAGAATCATGTGCATTTTGTGATTTTAGGAGATGGACAACGGGTGTTCAGATTGGGAGATCTGTACTCATCAGGAGTTCAGTATTCATGGGGTTAAAGGATACCAAGTATTTGATGGTTATGTTATTATTTTTATTATATATATATATATATATATATATAAGTGGACACTGAAGTCAACACCCAGTGGCAACACTCTGTTTCATGTTTAAACACAATCATGGTCTGACAATTGCATTTGAGCATGAAACAGACTGTCACCTACTATTGTTGATTTCAATGTCCACTTTTATATT
>OZ010583.1:47747677-47792677 GCA_963932145.1 Acanthosepion lycidas
GACATTGTATCATACAAAACTAAGTTTACAAAATGTGAAAAGGAGATAAGAAGGAAAATGCTGAAGCTAAGCAAAGTATTAAAAACAGGAAATATTCATTAGATGCAAAGAAAAGAGTAATGAACTGTTATGTAATATCAGTCCTACTATATGGAAGTGAATGTTGGACAATCTCCTCATTTAATCAGAAAGAGATAGTTGAAATTTATAGGTCACATAATGAGGAAAGAGGACTTAGAAAACTTGAAACCCACAGAACATATTGATGGCAATGGTTGGCAATCTTTAAATGTATATAAATACTTTTGAAATTGTGTGCCAGTAAGTCTTGAAGTCGTATTGGAATATTCCTTGATTGAATATGTTGTGAGTTGTGGATTGGTAAATAGGATTGTACCTATTTGCATATGTTATGCAAAAGAGATATAAAGTATACAGTAAAGTAAGAGACAGGAAGAAAGTTGACTACTGATCATGTGTCGTAACAATGCAATACAACGTAATGATTATACTTTTTAGCAGAAATATGAGCTAACACTCAGTGATACTCAGCTGACTTAAGCAAGTTTGCCAATTAGCTTTATGCTATCTATATGTGTTTGATTATTGTCCAGGGTTTTGTAATGTGGTTCTGTGATCTTTACAATGATTAACAAATTTAGCCAATGTGTCTGCATCAAATTTTGAGTAATGCTCCAAAAATCTGTTACTGAAACCCTAAAAATACATTTTTCAGGCTATTGGAGAAAATTTCTTTAGGCTGAACATATGTTTTTTAATTGGCACAATTATTTCAAGGCTGGTCAAATGTTGGTTCAAGGTACGTATTTAGGGTAAGACATCATTAGTATTAGGTTGGTGCAAAAATAATGTCGTTTTCTCACATATTAACATATGTGAGAAAACGACATTATTAACCTAATAACATGCCAGAAAATGTGGAAAGATTTGTGAACTTAATCATGAAAACTGTTGTCAAACAATCCATCTACTTTCTTTTATGAATGGAGTCAGTTATGGATTCTGCCAAAAGTTGAGCAGTGATTAAACTGCCTTGTAAGGGATGAATTATTTTTCACCCTGCAATTCTTATCTCATAGACAAAACATTGCAAGCATCTCACTAAGCTATCATTATTACTATGGCAGATGTTTCGACGAAATTACATGCTTTAGCTCTACCAACTCAAACAGCCAGGATCCGACATGCCAATTTTCATGGTGGCAAATCCCCAATCCCTTCTGTTCTTTTGATAAGGAGTAAGTTCCACTCAGCTTCTTCCCCAGAACTGTTACTTTATGGAACTCCCAAGTGGATGCTTCCTTGACAACTAAAATCTTATTTTTTTCAAGTCCAGAGTCAAACTGCAAGGAAAGTTGGTTCTTTGTGTCATGCCAGAAAGTTTTTCTTGTCTGAGTCCATCCTTCAAATCTATAAATCAATGATCCGTCCTTGCATGGAATATTCCTGTCATATATGGACTGGTGCTCTCGCTGTACATCTCAAGGTTCCTGACAAAATCCAGAGACAAATATGCAATGTGATAGGTCCTGATCTGGCATCTAGTCTTCAATCGCTTTCCCACAGACATGTGGCTTCCCTCTGTCTCTTCTACAAATATTTTCATGGAAACTGTTCTGACAAGCTACTCTCACTGATTCCCAGACTGTATAAATTAAAATGAGCTACTAAGGTCATTCTCAACGGGTTCTCCTCCAGTTCCTATCCCTCAAGGCTCCATCCTAGGCCCCACTCAATTCCTGATCTACATAAACGACATCCCTGACGCCATAAATTCCCAAGTTGGCATCTACGCGGATGACACCACAATTTATTCCTGCCTCAAAAACAAATCTAGTGTCACTGACAAAACTAACCTGGATGTGTGTCTCGAAAAGGACCTCCAATTGGTTGTGAACTGGGACAGGAATTGGATGGTCAACTTTAACACTTCAAAAACAAAACTGCTCTCTATTAATCACCACAGAGATTCTTCCCTGCCCTCCATTAGAATGTCTGACGCTCAACTTCTCGAGAGCAACTCTCTGCGGCTGCTCGGTCTCACGTTGACTGCTGACCTGAGATGGAACAAATACATTGAGTCAATTGCTTCATCCACCGCAAGGAAAGTTGGCTCCCTGTGCCGTGCCAGGAAATTTTCTCCCCGGAATCGATCCTCCAGATCGTCAAATCAACAATTCGCCCTTGCATGGAGTATTGCTGCCATATATGGTCTGGTGCCCCTTCTATTTGCCTCGGAGTTCTTGATAGGCTCCAGAGGCGGATATGCAATATAATTGGCCCTTCTTTGGCATCTCGTCTACAGTCACTTTCTCACAGACGCGCCGTCACCTCTCTCTGTCTGTTCTACAAATACTTACATGGTAATTGCTCCGAGGAGCTGCATTCGCTGATTCCCAGACTTCATGAGTTCAAGCGCCCTACGAGGCTGGCATCCCCCTCTCACTCCTTCACTGTTGAAACTCCTAAATGTAGCTGTCTCTTCTACTCTAATAGCTTCATGTCTTGCACCTCTCACCTGTGGAACTCCCTTCCCTATTCCAGTTTCCCTGAGAGCTATAATCTCCAGCTATTCAAGTGTAATGTCAGTTGACATCTCCAGTTGCCTTGATCTATCCACTACCCTTCTCCTCATACTCTCTTCTATCACTCCATATTTTCTGTAACCCCTTGTGTCCTAGTGGCTCTCTGCTTTGCTTGGGGTGAAATGATTAAAAAAAAAAAAGGCTAGTATCTCAGTCCCACCCTTTCACTGTCAAAATGGTTAAATATAACTGTCTCTTCTACTCAAACAGTTTCTTCTCTCACACTTCTCATCTGTGGAACTTCCTTCCCCTTGCTTCCTTACCCTGACTACAATCTTCAAATATTCAAGTGTAATGTCAATTGACATCTGACACCCTGGGCTTGTTCCCTGTCCTTCTCTGTATGTTTTCTTCAAACATGCCTTTTAACTCTTGTTCTCAATCCTCTGTAACCTTTTGTGTGCAAGTAGCACTCCCATCTTGCTTGTGGTGAATTGCTTTAAAAAAAATAATATATATATCCTTCATGTCCTCTAATGCTTACTTCTTACTCCCTACTTTTCTCTCTGTTGTATAGTCAAACACTTAATGTAGCAAGATTAGAAGATTCCAATAGGAAACAAGAAGTAAACAAAAGAACAAACACCATGGTGGACATATCAGCAGACATATTTGTATTTTACTGTAAATAAAATCTGGTGTTGTTCATACAACAATACCTTCTACTATGAGTGACTCTTGTGCCTTGTATTCAGGGAACTAAAAGTTTATAAAAAAAAAAGTTGCTTTATCTGATGTAATGCACATAAATGCAATGACTGAAAAGTTTACTAACAAGCATCCCCATCATGGGAGAAAAATTAGAAATAGCATCTTTGTATTGAAAGGTCCACACTTTCATTCTAGCATCATTATCATAAAAAGAAAAATGGCTGCCATCATTATCAATAATTACTTGTGTACTTGAGACTGTAGCAAAAACAGTAGAAGATGAAGGTACTGGAGATATAAAAAAACAATGCAAAATCACTGGGGAAGTTGCAAGACATGAACTACAAGGAGATGTTGAAATGTTTTCTATCCAACCCACTTCCCTAAATCTATTCAAATATTAAGATTTTGATAATTTTGTTCAATTTCTGAACTGAGCATTTATAAATATACATTTGTTTATTCAATTTATTCCAACTAATATTAATGTCTTTGATTATTATTTTCTGATATTAGGCACAAAGTATATTTATAGGTTATAATATTAATGATACTAGAAGTTATAGTGCTAACAATATTGAAAATACTAAAGTTATTAAAAATAGGTTATATTCCGTGCTAATAGGAATATATACTTGAAAAACATGGTGGATAAAATAAGGTTTATTGTAAAAACCAGTACAATAAGAATAAAGGTCACAGTTATGCACAAGGTCATTCCAAGTCAATCCAGTAGTGAGTGCTACTATTGGAAGGTCAGTAGTTCTTGCATAAGTCTGAGTCGTACTCAACAGATCCCAGCTAGACTGTTGACTTACAGATACTTATAGTTAGTTACTACCTATAGTTTAGTCACTCATGGGGTGATTACATCAAATACTAAAGATATTAATGATGCTAATGATGAGTTATGATACCAAAAATGTTAAAGATACTATTAATAGGTTATGTTCCCAAATATATTAAAAATACTAAAGATACATTATAATATTAAAGATTATTGAAAACAACAAAAATATTAATTGGAATAACTGGTGGAATAATGACTTAATGTTACATTTCAGAACTTGAGATGCAAAAAGCCAGAAATTGCTGAGCTGAAGCATTATGACAGGCACAACAAAATTGATATAACTACTTTGAATAATGAATGAAATAAGAACATTGATTGATCTATGAAACTTTAAACAACAGGAGGCTAGAGATTGTCCCAGTGGAAATGTGAGTAAAACAACAAAGATAAAGATGCTAGTCGGAATATTTCATGTGAGAATTTCAGACAAAAATATTCCTCTCCTGATAGACCCTTCTTCCTCAATTTAAATCTCTTTTTACATTTTATAACTATGAAGTCATACTTTTAAGATACAGTACGAATATTGCAATGCGGTCTTGATTATTTTCTGTATAAATGTTGCAAGAACTGAAAGAAATTTAATTTCAAATGCCAACAAGCAAGTGCTTTAGATTTGTAAAATTATACAATAAGTAAGTATTCGTACAAGAAAAGTCATAATGTTTCATAGATTAAAGGAAAAGAAATAGTGAATATTTACATACTTAAGTATTAGTATGTCATCAGTAAAGGTACAAAATGGTTACAAGAAATATGCACAAGTAAGGAGTAACATAGAGAAAAATAAAATAATGTCGAGTTATACAGATTACTAAATAAAATTTCCACAAGGAACAAACCACTTTGGCATAAAAGTTTTTACTTTTGTCTTTTATTTATAATATCTTTATATATATATATATATATATATATATATATATATATATATATTTATATTTATATATATATATATATATATATATATATATATATATACATACACGTTTCATTAAATAATATAGACAAGTGTTATCTATTTATTTTATGTAAATTTTTTTCGTAACTTCTGATACTTCTGATTGGTTTATACCAACGGCTTTCGATTCATACTTCTACAATTCACTCTCGTGTGGTCATGTGTGACGTCATGAGATGCGGTGCGATTTTCGCTTCTAGCGTCTTATATGCGCGTGTTTATCGTTGCTTAGAAATCTTCTATGTAAACATTGATAGACTATCATCACTGTCTTGCTGTATATTGTTTAATATTTTGTAATTGACATCTTTGATAATGGCTTAAGTAAGCCGAAAGCTTAGATTGTATTAAAAAAAATATGGATCACTATTGTGAATTTCTTTCTTCTTTCAACGATAATGTTATTAAACTTATCAGAAGTTACGAAAAAGGTTTACATAAAATAAATAGACAACACTTGTCTATATTATCTAATGAAACGTGTAAATACACACAATATATATGTATATGTATATATATATCTATAAATTGTGTTTGTGTGCTATAGATACAATAAAAAAAATATTCAAAATGTAGACACTGGTTTTTGGTATTTTATCAAAATCATTCAGTTTCCTCAGTGATGTGTCACAATTCCAGATGCCTTTCTTGTCAATAATTTTGAGGCCACTGGGAATTATTGCCTGTTCTTCAGAATTGTTCCATGTTGAATTTCAATGCCAAAATCATAATTGGACTTTGCAGGAATAAAAGCCTCATTGGATTAGCAAAATTTTTATGGTCAATAATATTCCTAAGTGACCTAGACTATTTTATTTTCTTACCAGCTTTAAAAACAAAATTCGATCCCAGAGAAAAATGAATTAGGAATCCTTAAATTTTGTGGCACTGAAATTTGATCTTTTGGGTTAAGGAATTCTTAGAGATGGAGGATTTTTAGGAATAGTTCAAATAAATAATTTTATTATAGAGACTGATGTGTAATCAGCAGATGTTTATTGCATTGAATACATGGTATGCAATTCATTCTAAAACAATAAAATAATTAATACAAAACAAATTAAAAATAACCTTGAAAGAGGAATTTACAATATTACCTGTAATAATTGCCACAAGGAATACATAGGTGAAACCTTGGAAAATTTAAATAAAAGATTATATGAACACAAAAGGGACTTTTACAAATTAATACATTCAATGCATTAGTTACTCACTAAATTGAGTCTGACCATGATTTTGATTTAAGAAATTCTACTTTAATTACAGCAGAAATCAATTTACTAAAACAAATAGTATAGAAAGTGCTTTAATCAGTAGATCATACACAGTAAATTTGCATCCAGGTTCTTACAATATTTCACCTTTCTTGGCAGATCTTTTACCATAATGTTGAATACTTGATAACAAAATTAATGGGAACAAATAAAAAGAGAAGACAAAATGAAATTGCACAGAATATATATCAAAAGACATTAAAAAAACAATATGAATTTAAAAGTTTAAAATTTGGGCATCCCCTCCTTTTCAGGCACATGTGTAATTACATCAATGTAAACATCACTTTAGTCCAATGAAGTTCTAAAGGACAAAATTCATTATGCAAAAATTTTTTTCCAATTTGTCATTAACTTTCCTAACCATGTTCTGGCATATAAACATTTATATATCATTTTTCTGGTACGGATTATACTGAAATGTTCTCAGGCCAACTGAATATCTAAAATCTGTCCAAATGAACAAACACCAGGATTTTATTGTGGAAAAATTTCTTGGTTAAGCTACAACAGACTTTTCAGCATACCTTCATAATATATATATATATATATATATATATATATATATATATATATATTGAAAACAACAAAGATTTTATGTCAGTTAATTTTAATTATTGTCAATCATTATGTGAATCATATTTTAATGATTGCCTTTTCCAAATTATGACTAATCCTTCTCAGACAAGGAGGAAATTCCATCAAGAACTGTTGAAAGTTTATTTCAAAAGTAAAAGTAATATGGTCCAAATTTTTGACTTTATTAAATCATTATCAGTGTAGGTAGAGACAAATTTGTGTATTTAATAAAATTTTAGAAATGGTGTCACAACAAAGTTTTTGTAAAATGAGCTGTAAATGGTTAAATGTTAGAAGCGAACAAGTCATAATAATAATAATAAAAACAAATACTGAATAAATACAAAATACACTTAAGTAATCAGTAATGAGTTAATAGTTAAAGCATTCTGACTTACAATTATTTCTACTCAGTAGCCCTTAGAATAATTTGAAATATAGCCATTGCCAATAATGGATATTGGATCATACTAGGATAATACAATTAACCAGAAATACTCAACCTACTAAATGAAAATAACACTGACATCTCTTTTTAATAGATATATTTACCAAATTTACACAAAAATATCTTGAAATTCTAAAGAGCAAATTTATTCAATAAAATCACCATTGGCTTCAACCACAGCTTTCAGACAACTTTGAAATTTCTTGCATCTCTTCTGGATGGTGTTCATGTTTACATTGGTGAATGCTGCCATAGTCCTTGCCTTCTTTGGTGTTACAAGGAGTTTTGTTGGTCCCTTACTCAGCTGCACCCCAGACATAATAATCAAGGAGGTTTCAGTCTGGAGAGTTAGATGGCCAGATGTTCATATTGTAACTTCTGGTGTGAATGTGAATTCACTTCAAGCAAGGTAGAAAAGCCACTAAGATACAAGAGATTACTGGGTGTAGAAGAACTAGAAAACAGAAACATCATTAAGGAGCAAGAACAAAGAAGAAGAATCAGGAAGACAGTAGATAGTGATTGATATTGCATTTAAAGTTTTGAAGATTAAAGTTGACCGTAAAGCATGGAGCCAGAGGAGACTCACACAAGTGAGAGCTGTGGGTAAAGAAACTGTTAGCATAGAACTTATGTTTACAATAACCTTGTCACCAGTCTAGTACTATGCTTAAATTCATAGTTTAGGTACTGTAGGAAAGAGCTCATCTGAACAATTATCATGAAAGTATTTATAGAAAAGGCATGAGAAGGCATTTTGTAGTTTCATAATTATTATAGCAGGTAGATTGTATGTAGTCTGGCTTACATCAAGCTTTGGTAACTAGCACAACACTTTGCCTGATAAAATGCCAGGAAAATGAAGAAAAAAAATCTTTTTTTGTTTTCTTTTTGTCTTATTTTATTTGAAATGCAAAGTCGCCATTCTCAGAGGTTGGTCACTGTAACAAGTGACTTCATCTTTTTTTGGCCTCCCATATCCCTTACCCATCTAACCCAGCACATTTTGTTTGGATGTATTTTTTTTTTTTAAGCCTGTTAGGTTAAAGTATAAATTTAAATTTTCAGCATGTACACATATATATCATGTGTAGTCCAACTTGCTTCAGGTTTTGGTAACTTGTGTTATTCTAAAAATAATTGCTCAATAATTGCGTATTGTTTTAATAGTGGGCAATTATACTAAGTTAAAACTTTAAAACAAAACTTAATCATTTTATTCTATCCCTCACCTTTAACTCTGCAGGCAAAAGTTCTGTGGATCAAACAAATTGGGGGAAAGGGTTTTAACTTATATATATATATATATATATATATATATATATATATAGATAGATAGATAGATAGATAGATATAATAAAAAGAAGAGAGAAACTGCAAACGTTTTTGGTTGTAATGTGAATTTTTTTTAAAAATATATTATGCTCTATTTTCCATAATTACCTTTCATGCAGAACTTTTTCACTGCCAGTTCAAGGAAGACATTTGGGTCACTAACACAAAATAAGAGAATATCTAACATTGAGAATATTTAACATCAAAAAACATAAGAAAAGTTAATTCCTTTTAATAATATGTAGAAATATCCACTCTTTGCTTAATGAAGGTCAAGAAACTGGAAACACGTGTAGAAAAATTATAGAAAATAAAGCATAATATATATTTTTTTTTTAAATCCACATTACAACTAAAAACAATTGCAGTTTCTCTCTTCTTTTTATTATACACACTTTTCTCTCATTGGAATTACTATAACCTCTTACCTTTATATATATATATATATATATATATATATATATATATATATATATATATATGGTAAGTATTCCACAGTCAAAATGTTGGTGACTAAACTAACTACCCCATTCTAACTTTTTGTGAGTGAGGCAACTTGTTAGTGAGCCAATAGGAAAAAAAATAAGATCTAACAAAAGCCGTAAGAACTCTCCATCAGTCAACAGACAGCTAACTAGAGGTGGTGTCTCTATAAACCACCATGGAGAAGGCAATGGGAAATCACTCCACTATTAATCCCAAGATATACCATGGCTAATAACACACACAATATGAAACCTAACAGTGTGAAGGGGGTTAAGTCTATGGGAATTAACTCCTCGCCCAGTAAGGACAGACATGTGCAACAGGTGTCACCTGACTGTCATCCAGCAACTTCGAGCACAAACAGCATAAAGGGGATAAAAGTCCTCAGAAACTATTCTTCACCCGGAAAGGAACAATATGAGTGACAGGTGTCACCAGACCGTTATCCTGCGACTGCTCATATTAAACAAGAAATAATATTTGGGACATGAAACATTCAGATATTGAACAACTGCAAACAGTTAGATAATGTAAAACAAGAGATAAGTAGGCTAAAAATCAACATCTTAGGTGTATGTGAAACTAGATGGCCAAACAATAGAGGTTTTTGTTAGTTACAATCACAGGATTATTTGAATGATTGATACTAGGTCAAGAATTCAAGAAAAGTGTTCTGAGATGTTACCAATCTGAAAAATATCTGGTCATCAAGCTGAAAGGAAAGCCTTTCTGAATGGCTATCATAATAGTGTATACACCAACAGCACAAACTAAGGAAGAAAAAATCAAATCTATCTACTCTATAATAGACAATGCCAAAGCTCTTTGCAAATTGCAAGAAGTCATAATTATCATGGGAGATCTGAATGCCAAAGTAGACAGGGAGAGGGCAGGGGATATAGCCAGAAAAATTGAACTAGGAACCTGCAACGAACGTGGAGAAAAATGAATCCAGTGGTGCATGGCCAATGACCAGGTAATAGCCAACACATGGTTCCATGAACATCTGTTATGATTATGGACAGGGAGGAGCCCAGGAGGAGAAACTAAAACCCAAATTGACTACATACCTATCAACAAAAGATTCAGGAATACAATGGTTCACTGCAAAACCTATGCAAGTGCTGACTGCAGAAGTAATAATAGCCCTGTTATATGTAAACTAAGAGTGAAACTATGGAAACTGAAGAAGCTTAATGCAGCACCCAAATTGCAATACAACAAACTTCTGAGTGACCCTTACCTGAAAGAAAAATATATGGACAGTGTGAAAAGAAGATATGAGGGATGAAATGTAAACTTGAAATGGGATGAGAAGATTTAGTGACATCAGCAAACGATATCATCCCAAAGGAGAATGGACGAAGAAGAAAAACAAATAGATAACTGATGAGATTCTTGACATGATGCAAAAAAGACAGAAAACTCTGTCAAGATACAAAACAGAATAAAGAAAACTACTCAATGAAATAAGGACCAAATGCAAGCAGGGCTAAAGAAGAATGGTGAAAGAAAAACTGTGCATTAATAGAGAGTTTGAGTGCCACCAGCAAAGGAGATATGCATAAACAAATAAGTGAAATAACAGGACAGAAGACGTGCTTGTCAACAGGCTGCATAAAATCAAAGGATAGAACACTCATATTAGAGAAGGAAAATATATTGGAGAACTCTTCCATGATGAAAGAGAACAACCAGCAATACAAAGAACTACTGATGGACCTGAATTCTAGAAATCAAAGTAGAAGCCGCACTGGCCAAATTGAATAGAAACAAAGTAGGAGGGCCAGACAGAATTGTAACGGATATGCTGACAGCTTTAGATCATTTTGGCATAGACAAGATCAGAGAAATAATAAATGAAATCTACAACAGTGGGGATATACTGGAAGATCTCAGCAGATCTATTTTCACAGAATTGCCTAAGAAACCAGGCACAAATGAATGTGGACTCCACCAAACAATCAGCCTAATGAGCAACGTAATTAAACTTATCTGTATTCTGATGAATAGAGTGCGCAACAGAATCAGACCAGAGACAGGACAAGAACAGTGCAGAGTCATTAAAGACACTGGAACAAGGAATGTAATAATTATGCTCAGAATGTTATCAGAAAGAGTAATACGAATGCAGAAGGATGTGTACCTGTGTTTTATAGACGACGCAAAGGCGTTTGACAAAGTACACCACAAAGATCTGCTCAGCAATCTTGATATATTTGGGAAAGATATTAAATAATCAGATAAGATAATCAAGAACCTATACTTGCAGCAAACAGCATGCATGCGCATAGGGAATGAGTTCAGTGAATATACAAAAATAGAAAGGGGTGTAAGGCAAGGATGTGTCTTCTCACCAGACTTATTCAACCTATACAGTGAGGCAATTCTGAGAAACTGGAAATTCTACCATGATTCATCATTGGCAGCCACAATCTTAACAACATAAGATACAATGCTGATAGCAAACATGGAAAAGAAATTTCAAAACCTCCTACAGAAAGTAATGAAGGAGAGCAAGAAGAAGGGACTAAGCATAAACTACAAGAAGACATCATTCATGATCATCAGTAACAGGATGACCCTGAAATGTGATTTACAGATTGGGGACACTAAAATCAAGCAGGTGCAGAAATTTATATATCTGGGAAGCATTCTGACAGAGGATGGTAAGTGTGATGCTGAGATCTGAAGACATATTGGGATGGCCAAAGCCTGAGCATAGATTAATATTTGGGTAATATTGGCTTTTTCTCTATTTCACCTTTTTTAACAGACTTACTACTCTCCCAAACAAACATACAGAACAGTAATCAAGAAATCAAAAGAAAATACGGGAATAAAAACAATATCTCCACACGTGATAGCAAGTGATGTAATTTCAGTTAATAGTATGAAAATAGCGTTCTCTTAATTCTTCCAGTTGCTAGGGACATTTTCTTTTTGTTATTATTAGTTACTTTGTTTAATAAATTCATTTCGTTTTGCCATGAAAAAGTAAACCTCGGATGAAACGCATTGGCAACTATTACAGTTTTCCTATTGTCTTTTACATTTATAAATATTGTCTTTTTCTACAGGTTAACTCTGAGAAATTTTTCATATATATATATATATATATATATATATATATATATATATATATATGGGCATTAAACCAAGTAAACATGATTGAGTTGAGATAATAGATGAAAGGGTTATTTTGCATGACATCTGGATATGTTATTAGAGAATAGAATCAGTGAAGTTTTCATGAAGCCTGCACTATAAAAAGTAAGCCTATTTTTATTTAAAGCACATTCAGATAGGGTGATGCTTAATGAGGTTAGTCTAGTTGACTATTGCTACTGAGTTCAATCCTCTCTGTGTGCCCCATACAAAATCTGACGTGAAATAACCCAATGAAGGTTGACATTGTAAACTCAACCAATATATGTTTCAAACTTGCAAAGTATTAGAGAAAATACTTATAGACAGAGACAGTTTATATACAGCCTGCTGAAGGAATAGTAATACTTGAACTGAAGAATGCATTGAGGTGTGTAACTGAGTGTCATCATGCAAAGTTGATTCTTATGTCCACATAAATAAATAGACAAATAGACAAGAAAAGGGAGAATGGTGTAGAGAAAAAGGAGACAAATATTGTAAAACTTATTGTATGAGCTCTTGTAAGGAAATGCATATGCCAGTTAATGAGAACATCCGACTTAAATACTTTCATACATAAAGATTGATGATATTAACCAACCTAATTTATTTTTAATTAGGATATAATCAGGTTAGAGCATGAGTTCACAACCAGGGAAGTCCCCAGAAAGGGAATCTTTTACTTTTTCACAAATTGATTGTAATTTCCACCAGAATAAAAATAAATTTAAATACCTCATTTTGTTTATTGAACTTGTTGTTTACTGAAGTATACTTCAGTTTATTTATTTAGTAATTAGTCATGAATTAAAACAAATTACTGTACATGTATTCAAGTTTAAAAATCCATCAACATTTTCTATTGCTATTAAATTTGTAAAGCTCCTCTATAAAATAATCCATGTAAATGTATATGTGCTCATATGGAAATAAATGAAGATTTTCAATAATATATGCATATTATTTGGAATGCCCCTTTTGAGTTGAACAATCTTGGAAAGTGACATTCTAAAATATGGGGAAAAGGGTACATTGGGCAAAAAAGTTTGTGAACCATTGGGTTAAAATCTGTAATAGTTAAGATTAAAAGTCTGAAATTCAACTTCCATATGACTCTCCTTTTGAAATATCCAAAAAAAAATTTTATCAATATTAACCAATATTAAATAGATGTTCTTATACAATATTAACCAATATTAAATCAACATTCTTCTTCAGTTTCTATTTTTATCATTCTATTTGTTTTTATTTTCAAACCTCTTGCCAAAAATGTATACCAGTACAGTATACATGTAAGTAACACCTGTCTGAAAACAAACTAATCAACAAAGGATTGTAACAAAATCTATACTTTTCCCTCCTTCGATTTGTGTAGCCAAAAGCACAGTTGCAGTCACTTCTAAATTATATCTCCTCATTGGCTGGGGCAAGAATTTGGCATTGGATGACTTTAATCTGATGAGCACCTTGTATTGATAGATTTCCTGATGAGATCTTCATTAGTCAGTTTGCAATCATTTCCGCCATGTTTGGCAAATCCCACAAGCAAATAACGACTTATAAGACACGTGATTAAGCAGCATATTTAGATGGGCCAATAGTTTTGTTTTCACTTGCCAGACAAGTAGTACAACCACCACCCAAGCTCTTTTTCTCATCCAGCCAAAATTTGGTGTGGGCAGACTCTAAAGAGTTCCGTTCAACTGTTTCACTTTTGTTTGCTTGGCAATTGTTGGCTAAGAATGTCTCATCTATTCTTTCATTGAAAAATCAAATGAAATTAAAAATGCAAAAACAGAAGAATATTTAAAAAAAAAATGATTTAAAAATAAAATTACCTTTTATGCATTTTGACAGAAACTATAACAGGTAAGGGAGTATGAGAATATCATTGATGACTGATACAATTCTTCAGCAACAAAACAATATTCCTCCATAGCCACTTGAGCAGTGTTAAATCCATTCAGTACATAGATCAGGGATCACTTAGGAACACCAGGTACTATAAACATCCTCTTACAATCTGAAATATGTTTTAGCTTTAAATTACCTACAATGGATTGATAAGCTGTAAAAAAAACTAAATCAGTGAAATCCATAGTCACCACCATATTCGTCCATTTATAGATTGACAGCTATTCAGAGCAACTCAAAACATATCATACACACTGTTGTCATCACTGCTGCATTACTAACTTGTTTACTGTACTCATATCCTTTATTTGGTCTCTGTATATATTCAGCAATTTATCTGTATGTGGAATTCACTGATACAATTTTGCTTCATATGCACTTTGATGCTAGATGCCATTTTGTCTGGTAAGAAGGAAAAAAGATATGGGTTACTGGTGGGAAGGCTTAACCATATTACCAACATCCACCTCTGATATAATAAAATGAGAGGCATTACATTTGAAGCAACCTTAATAAGTCACAAAATCTTTCTCCTAAAATGAGAGGAGGATAAAAAAATTAAAAGAAATGTTTATGAAAACTTTTAGTTCTCTGTAACTTAGGAGCATTCTTATCTTGTTCAAATTTCTTTGATGATGTACTATTAATTTATGTTGAGTTTTTCTTTCATGTTTTCTTGCATTTTAATGATACAAAACTTTGGTTTTATCTCTGATTTATGCTGCTTACTTAACAGTCATGCTTCTACTATGTGCCATATTCCTTCACGATCATGGTTCTCCACAATTTCCTTTTCTTTGTACCACTCAGTAATCTTTTATTGATCACCCCTAACTCTTGTTCTGCCAACCATTTACATAAACTTATTAGGTAGGTTATTCTCTGATTTCCTCTAGCCCACTTGTCTTCAAGATGTCCTCTGAGTATCAAATTCTCCAAGTCCTCTTTCCTCATTATTTGTCCTAGAAATTTTAACCATCTCTTTCTGATTCAACATACTGAACACAGAATATTTTTCTAAAAATGCTGAGGTTGCAATAAAAATACAACAAATTATCTATCATTACTGTATTATCTACCAAATTAAATAACTTCTTATGTAAGTTGCACAAGTCAAGCTTTGAAAGACAAAAACGATATAATGCTTCACCTACTTTAAATGATCAAAGGTGTAAAGGAGTTAGCTTTTGTCTTCAACATTCTCTTTTTCTCCAGGTTTCCTTCTTATTTTCTCCTTGTCCTTTCAAACTTTCTGTCTAGCTTTTTTAATTTTGTTGTGTTGAAATGAATAGATTTTATGTGTATATATATATATATATATATATATATATTCTCTTAAAATTAGATCAACTATTCTACAAAAACTTCTTTCAACAAGTACCATTATGGCAACATTTATACACAGTGACAGCATAGCAATGGATTCACCTCTTAGACCAACTCTCTCTAATTTTTTGCATATATCATGTGGAAAACAATCTTCAATAATTCCACCAAGTCCCCCCCCACTCATATATGCACACTATATCACCACATATATTTCATATTAGCAAACAACTTAGAAGAAATTTAAAAAATGAAGGAAACCTTTACTTATAAACTCAACATTAAAAATAAAATCTCTTTCCTTGAGGTATTAGTCAATGCCAATAGCCATAATTTTACCAGCACTCTTTACAAAAAGCCCACGATGAGAAACTTGTGTTTACTCAACTACAAAAGTGAATGTCTTTACAGATACAAAATAGATGTTATAAAAAAAAACCTGATTTACCGAGCCAAAGTAATCTCTTCTTCAGACATATTATTCTATAAGGAACTTAACAACATTAAACAAATCCTAATCAACAATAATTTTCCTATGTCATCGACGAACAAATAAAATTAGCCATAATGAAATTTAGATAAAAAAACAACCCCCCCAACCAAGCAAAAATAAACACACCATTAACTTCTTCTATCATAACTAGATGCACCCTAATTATAAGCAGGATGAAAAACAATTAAATTCACACACACATAGTTTTATGTATTGCATATTTATGGGTAAATTTGCTCAATATCAAAGATAGAGCTTATGTAAATATAAAAGTGGACAGTGGGGTCAACAACAAGCAGAAACAGTCTGTTTAATGCTTGAACATAATTTTCAAGCCTTCAAGCCATGAAGATTGCATTCAAACATAAAAAAGACTGTCACCTTTTGGTGTTGACCACAGTATCCACTTTATATGTATATATGCAAACAAGGTGGGATAATTCCTGGAATGGCTCTGTGACAGCATATTTTACTTATCAGATCATGTTATTTTTTTTTTTTTTAAGCATTCAACCACAAGCAAGTCAGGAAGCCACTAGCACACAAGGGGTTACAGAGAGTTGGAGCAAGAGCAAAGATGAGTGATAGAAGAAAGGATGAAGAGAAGGTTAGGGGATAGATAAGGGCATCTGGAGATGTTGACTGACATTACATTTGAATAGTTGGAGATTAAAGCTATCAGGAAAATAAGAAATGAGGAGAGAATTCCACAGGTGAGAAATGTGAGAGATGAAGCTATTGGAGTAGAAGAGACAGCTATATTTAACAGTTTCATCAGTGAAAGAGTGAGAGTGAGATGCCAACCTATTTGAATGTTTAAATTCATGAAGTCTGGGAACCAGTGAAAGCAGCACATTGGAGCAGTTACCATGAAAGTATTTGTAAAAAAGACAGACATCTGTGAGAGAGCAGCTGCAGATGAGATGCCAAATCAGGGTCAATTACATTGCATATCCGTCTTTGGATTTTATCAAGGACCTTGAGACAAACAGAAGGGGTTCCAGACCATATATGGAAGCAATACTCCATGCAAGGGTGAATGGTTGATTTGTAGATTTGAAGGATTGACTCCAGCGAGAAAAATTTCCTGGTGTGGCATAGGGAGCCGACTTTCCTTGTGGTGGCTGAAGCTATTGACTCAATGTATTTGTTCCATCTCAGGTCAGCTGACAATGTGAGACTGAGCAGTCGCAAATAGGTGCTCTCATGGAGTGGAGCATCGGACATTCTAATGGGAGGCAGGGATGGTTCTCTCTCATGAGTAATAGAGAGCAGTTTTGTTTTTGAGGCATTAACCGGCCAATTCCTGCCCCAGTCCACAACCGATTGGAGGTCCTTTTTGAGACAAATGGCCAAGTTAGATTTGTTGCCGACACTAGATTTGTTTTTGAGGCAGGAGTAAATAGTAGTGTCATCCACATAGATGCCTACTTGGGAACCTATGGCACCAGGAAGATCGTTAATGAAGATAAGGAACAGAGTAGGGCCTAGGATAGAGTCTTGGGATAGGAGCTGGAGGAGAATCCGTTGAGAATGACCTTCAATGCACAGTTTGACAGGAATGATTTTATTGTCAAACAATCGACCTGAAATTCCATAACACTGAAGCGTGCAAAGAAGGCCAGCATGCCAAACCCTATCAAACACTTTGGTGATATCTAGAGCCATGGCACAAGCTTCTCCATTATTATGAAGTACTTGGTAGACAATTTGGCTACTGTCACTTTCAACATACTCCCCTTGTGAAGTTATGTACCTTGTTTCACATTCTTGGATCTCATTTTCTGGAATGCCTTTCAGTAATGTAGCTGCATTATAGCAAGTTGTGAAAATAGCCAATAATCACAGGAGGATGAATAAGGTGGATGGGATGCATAATGGGGATCTCAATCAGGAACTCTTAATGTTCGGATCTTTTCATACAAAATCTCGTAATTCTTTCAATACTTCTCAATGAACATTTGCTTCTGTTCTTTGTGTTTTTGGCTGCCTACTTCTTGCCTTACTGTCCACACTTTCTTGTCATTCCTTGAACCCCCTATGCCACCTGAAGTATTGTGTTTTTCACAATAAGCCATTTTTAACAGGGCTAATGTTTCACTAAGACTTCGCCACAGAAAACTGTCAATTCACAGATCCAGACTTCTTTTCCTTATTTTCTGATACAGTGTAACCCGAATATAAGAGAGTTGTCAGGACCGGAGAAGAAGTCTCTTATATCAGGGTTTCTCTTATATCCGGGATTGGCCTATTTTGTTTAGGTAAGTATGGGAACAATTTGGGACCAGAGAAAATCTCTCTTATATCTGGGTTTCTCTTATATCCGGGTTACACTGTAACAGTAAAATATGAAAACATACAACTTCCTCTACTGCTTGGCTACATATGATTCATCTACTTTTATCCTCTGAAAGATAGGAACACAACATCTGGACACTCTTGGGTACAAATTTTTGCCTAGCTCATTACCCCAGTGACACACTGCATTCATTCTGTGAATTGTCACACCTTGTGTTTGGATAGGTGTTTATTTATATTATAGGAGGCTCTAGATAGTATCTTTGATGTCTGGCATGTTAGGCCTTTGGGAGGACAGACATCATCAGTCCTCAACCATCTCCTAAATCTCTCACATGATGGCTCCAAGTTGCCATACCCGGTAAACCATTTCAGTTGGTAAGCTAAACTCACATGAGGAAGTGGTGTTAACATGGAACCACTGGGTGATGAACTTTGCCTTTCCCATCGTGAGATTTTGGAAAGGCAATAGATGTAATTTATGTCTTGCTGAGAAATCTTAAAACACTTAAATAACTCTAGCTTATTAAACAAGAGAAATGAATTGATGGTTACATGTATGTAGGCATAGAAAGAAATATCTGCTGAAATATGTCGATCCAGATTAATTTTTTAATGTAAATTATGGTTTTTTTAATTTTTTTAAAATAACCAGTAATCTCTAATTATGCTTAACATCAAATATATATATATATATATATATATATATATATATATATATAATTCCTGTTTATTTTAAATTCCAAATATATTTTTTTTAAATAAAAAAATATAATCCCTATATAATATGTGACTGTGCTAACATTGCAGTAACCAGATATTTTTATTAAAATTGAAATTACATAATTGACATTGTATACTTAGCAATTGAAAATTGCACGAAACTCCAAGTAGTATTACCAGTGACAGATAAAATGTATATTTATTAATATATACTTAATAGCTCTGTTTTATTTGATTTGATTGTCCATGACTCTGAATGGTATACTGGCCATTCAGGCATATGCAGTTTCACACAACAGCAATTATGTGTGATTATATATATATATATATATATATATATATATATATATACTCTCTTCAAACATTACAGTAATAAAAATGGCAGATTAAAAATAAAAATCCATTAATTCTTTAAGAATATATTAACATACAAAGGAAAAGCAACTTCCAAAGGAGTATTCTAGAATGGTAGACAAAAAAAGAGTGCTCAATACCCTGATGGCAGAGCATTTATATTTCTTCCACAATAATCTGCATACAGATGGCTAACCATAACTGCAGTTTTCTTTTTCTTCAAATAGAGATTTTTCAGCAGTTCTATTCTCTGGGGTATGGGTATTTCCCCCTCAGTAAATTTATTTGGTGAATACATTATGCATTTTCGACAGTTATCCTTCATGTTACATCTTTAAATATCACTTAATGACCAGTACCAGCCACCTGACATCTGCACATAATAATAATATAGACATAACTGCAGTAATGGTCAGTCATGTGGACATTAGATTTTTGTATATATTAGGTTGGTGCAAAAATAATGACGTAATAACGTCAAAAAACAACATTATTACGTCATTATTTTTGCACCAACCTAATATATATATATATATATATATATATATATATATAATTATTTTACCCCAAATAAGGATATAATAAAGACTGATATGACTTTAAACCCAACAAACAAATGGAATCACCCCAAATAAAGTGATAATGACACGAAAGGCTTACTGGGAGTGGAAGAATTAGAGGAATTTAGTGAGGAAAAAGGACAATAAAAGAACCCGTTACAGAAAGACAAAAGATGGTGATTGATGATGCATTTAACCTTTTGACCACTGACTTCCTGATAAATATTGATCTCCCAACCTGGGCCCTACTATCCATGACTCTGGGTGATATACTGGCCATTCGGGAATATGCATTTTCCCATAGCAGCCATTATACTAGTCATTCGGTTTCAAAGGGTTAAATTTTTGAAGCTTGTAGGTGGCAGAGAAGCAAGAAATGAGATATGAGTTCCAGAGGTGATATTCTTTATATATATATATATATATATATATATATATATAAAATGAGATAACAATATATATTTTTATATGTTGTGGATTATCCCACTTGACTTTCCTTTAAAAAATGAACTTGCATTATTTACATTATTCGGTTCGTTATCCTCATTTTCATTGCCATATTCACAATGTTTCATCTGTCATATAGTCTGCCCTTCTTCAGGTTATTGGAATTTTGAACCAAACACTTTATTTTGTCCACTGGGGTAGATTGTTCTAGTTCCACATGCCATATCTCTTGGTTCGGTTCGAAAGGCCGAAGCATACAATGGGTGGAATGTTGTTAATATGCCAATGAAAATGAGGATAACAGTTTGAATAATGTAAATAATGCAAGTAATCATAATACCTCATTCCAGAGATATAGACAGATAAAAAATGTCTTTAGGGGGCACTCATTATATTCTCCCTTATTCTCTTTCACAACTCTGGCTATAAGATGCCGTCACACAGAAAAAAAAAGATTCCCCCACTCTGGCACATTTGTATTCAATGTCTCACTTTACTCTCATGATTTTTATACTCTTTCATATGTGCCTATCATCTAGGCCTACATAAACACACATTCTCTAATTTAAATGCTTTATGAAACTAGTCTTTAATTGTATTCTTTGTTTATCGTTATTGTAATACGTTTTTTTGTTAATACATGCATTGTCATTTGTTTTATATATTGCTTCATGTTAGACATTTATTACTGAGACTCGTATTCATATTATTTGTAATAATTTAATTCTCGTAATATTTTGAATACAACATGCAAGGGTCATCAGCAGAAAATTCTGTCAGAGACAGAATATTAGAACTGTAATTTTAAATGTCAACAAAATAAAAAGAAACACTGTAAGTCTCTATAAATCATTTCTCTAAGGAAATCCTTACCTAAGAAGATTACAAACATCAGAAAATATCAATTACTTTCATATAAAAAAAACAAAAAGAATCTTTAAAACTATGACAATTTCCAATTTCCTCTTGGAGCATTGTTTCTTTTTGTTGTTTTTATCAAATTCCCACTCTTTCCTGCCTTTGTGGTTTCTACACCAGACATTTTTTTCTTTCCAAACTAGGCAAGAAAAATAAAAAGCCTCAGTGAATGTTATTTTATTCAGTAATTCTCACTTAGAACAGAAATCTTTTGGAAATATTCAAATATACAAAGGACAAAACAAGCCCTTCAAACAAAATCTCATGGTCAGTTTTAAATTCATGTACATATAAAGAATAAACTTTTATTAATGTATTGTGTCTGTTCAGGATTATAACTCTCTAAAACTTCCTGGCTTTTCTTTCTCTAACTTTTGAAACTTTCTGTATTTTCTTATGTATAATATGAGAAATTTTGAAGAAAAATTAAAAGCCAAAAAGGGTGGGTTATATTATCAAGTACACATGTTCACAAATTTTTGCTCAGCTTAAAAAATCCTCTTATTTGAAAATACAGTCTATTAATCCAATAGATAATAAAGCACAAAGTAGGTAGGTTTTTTTTTATAACAATTGTTTAAAAAAGAGATATTTGATATGTCAGGAATATTTGTTCTTTAGCAATCAATGTAGTCTCAG
The DNA here is from genome assembly GCA_963932145.1 of Acanthosepion lycidas. NCBI lineage: Eukaryota > Metazoa > Mollusca > Cephalopoda > Sepiida > Sepiidae > Acanthosepion > Acanthosepion lycidas. Next base: position 47,769,690 of record OZ010583.1, read on the forward strand.
AGACAAGAAATTCAACAAAACTGATTAAAAAATTTTAAAGGGAATACACAAGATCAGTCATGTTTTGATAAAAGCACTTTTCCCTGAAAATAAGTTTGAAATAGAAATTAGAAGAAACTCACAATAGCTCAACATCCAGTTATTTTCTATTCTAAAAATATTGTGAAAAATAAAATATTCTAGTGAAATATTGAGTATATGTTATATACTAAGATTTTAATGGATAATATGGTATAAATTTTCAAAAAAAAAATTTGCTTAGGGATGGTTGCACTATAGGATTGTATTATACACAAGACATATGTTAGCATCTCTCTTTTTTCCTGTTCTGCCATTCATTCGCACAAACTCATGAAATACATTATTCCCCCATTTCTATCACTTCTCCTGCCTTTAGATGTCATGTGAGTGTTTAATTCTTCAAGCCCCTTTTCTTCATTTCATGTCCCCAAAATTTTGACTCTTCTTGAATGCTAGTGTCAGTTTCTTGCAGTTACTTTTCTCCTTAAAAGTTCCTCATTGTTCTTATGTTCTGTCCATGGTATACTTAGCATTTGTCTGTAGAATTATGCATCCATTTCTTCTTCATCTGTGGGGAAATTTTCTCGCCCTGCCATATCTGCTACTAGATATTACACAACATTTAAGAACTATTTGTTTGTAACCAAATTTTCCTATCCCTTTAAATTTTGATGAGTTTATGGAAGGTACCTTTCATTATTCCCATACACCTTTGGATTTCTGTATCACATTTTCTTCTCTCTATTTCTACACTACACAAACAGTTGAATTTTAACATCCTTAATACACAGCTAGAGTTGTTTCTTTTCTAACAACCATGCATTCTACCTTATTACTGATCATAGTCCTTTCTTTTTCCTTTACTTAACTGTGACCTGGGTATGATGATAAACTACATCTGGCAGCAAAGCCTCTGACTGGGAGATTGGAGATTTTGAGTAGCATGGCACGACCTGTTAATTGCTGTTGTTCCCAGGTTCACTCTGACCCAAGGTGGCAGCACTTGTTAGGGTCCCAGATATGGACAAATAGTGAACTCACAAACAAAAACAAAAGACTATGAAGTTATAAAAATACATTTTTATAGTAAAAATACCAGCAATAGATTTTTATATAAAAAATTACCAACAATATCTATTTATAGCAGGATTATCAAGTTATCTGTATCTGAGGCCATAAGATTGTGTTCAAAATATTTGGATACTAGCATTAAATATCCCATCTAGATTGTTATGCCACTAAACAAAATCAACCAACCAACTTAACTATGAACCTTTAACAACACTTAAAATGATGACAAAACAAATGTAAAGTTGTAAATGAAATACTACTAAAAATAACTAGATGCTAGACTTTTTACTTTTAATATGAAAAGACAATGTTTAACATATTCAGCACCAATGTTTTTTTTCATGGACACAAATAGAACAATGAAAATTCTCTAGAAACTAAATAACAATACTGGATGGTAAGTATTTGACACAGCAATGTTCAGAGAACACAATGAAGACAAGGTGCAAATTTCAAAAAGGGGATGTTATGGAATAAATGTAACCTGGCACTTAAAAGAAAAAGTTTTGTTTGAAAAAACATGACTATATTAAAGAGCTTCCTTTTATTTCATTGATAATTAAAATGAAGAAATTCTTTACCTTTATAATTTTTCCTTGACTACCTTAAATGTTCCATTCCTGGTTAAAGATTAAATATAATTTTTTTTTTACCTTCTTTATCCCTGTTCTGCAATTCATTCACACAAGTTTATTCAGTAGGACTGTTTCCACTATGCTTCTAGCATCGCCTGTGAGTGTTAAATACTCCAGACCCTCTTTTCTCATTATGTCTCAGAAATATCAAATGTCTATTTTTGACAGGAATAAAAAATAAATTTGTACTTACAGTTTTCCTTAAAACTTCCTTGTTATTCACATATTTTATCCATGGTATCCGAAGCATTTTTTGCTTTAATTCTTTTCTTCATCAGTAAAGACATTGTTCAACTTTCACTGTTAATATGACATAGCAGTTCAGCACTCAGTTTTTTTTTTTAATAATATTTTCCTATGTCTTAATACATTGCTTAGTTTCTGGAAAGCAATATATTATACATATATAGGAATAATGACAAAAGAAAATTTTTCATTTTGGCATGTTTTATCCTATGATGGACTTTATTATCCTTACATTTGCTTTGATAAAGTTCATCAGAGGATGAAAGGTGTCAGTAAAGAAAAGTTCTCCTTTTGTCTTTATTCATATTCTTTTTTTGAAGATTTATTTTATTTATATATTTGCATACAGGCCTGTTTTGCTGCATCACAGCTCATCAGTGTGACTAGACAACTGAATGCTTCAAGCCTGGTTTGAAACAAGACCAATTTAGTATCAGTCAGAGTTTCTATCCCTAAGCCATTGATGCTTCGGCAGAGAGAGAGACGAATTCTAGCATTCTGTTTTTTACAAATGTAAACAAATGCCAGACAGCCAGAGTGCTCCATTCATTAAATGAAGCATGATGCATTTTATATAATATATATATATATATATATATATATATATATCATAGGTTAACTGTTACCTTCCACACACTCTGTAACCTACTACCTCAAGTGGCTCTTGAACATTGTACTGGGTCAACATTATTGTAAGCAATATATATATATATATATATATATATATATATATATATATAAAGTTTTGAAACTTCTTAGCCTGATCAACTTCAAATTTGACTAAATATAAGATTTCGAATGAAAGGTCTTCTTGGCAGAGCCAATAACTTTTCAGCACCCTCTCCTATATATATATATATATATATATAAATGAAAATACTATGTAGCCTTTAATTTACATTGAAGTATACATACATACATACATATATATATACATACATATACCAATAAGTGTATCACTTTATCTTCTCTTTCATTCCATTATTTCTCTCTCTCTCTCTCTCTTTCTCTCTCTCTCTCTCTCTCTCTCTATATATATATATATATATATTTATATTTAGAGAGAGAGAGAGGAAATGATGAACAGATACATAGATATGGATGATGAGAGTGGCAGTTTCCACTTGAATGAAAATTTGTGGCTTGTAGAAGCTATTGAAGGCCTTGCATGTGTCTGTAAATATTAGTTGAATATTTCTTGACATTTCTGTCACAACTGACGATTGATTTGAAAAGGAATGTTTTATGACCTTTGGCATGGTACCCAGATGCAGAGTGTGGGAGGAGACCAAAAAGACAACAGGAGATAAAAAAAAAAAAATATCAGCAAAAATGAAAAAAATATTTTTATATATCCCCTTCCACACACCATGATTTACCATAATATTTTCTTCATTGTCTTCATCCATTCTTACAATATTGACAAATGATCCAAAAGCAAAAATATCTATGTGTATATTTTTATTTATTCCTTCTCAAATATATTTCATTCAAATATATTTCAACCAGTTATTTTTCCAAAAATTCAGTGAATTTTTCCTTTTTTTTTTTTTTTTTTATTTAATAATATTTTATGCTAAATTGACGGCAGAGGAAGAAAAAAAATAAATTAATTTTTATTTTTTATTTTTTTAAAAATGAAGAAGCAGTAACACTTGAATGAATAAATAAATTGAATATATTCATCCTTTGTGCTTCTTTCTGCTTCATCCATTTTTCAATGGACATTTTTTTCAATTGTTTGTGTCATGCCTGCCTCTGACCTGTAATTTTAGGAAGTTGCACTAAGAATTTTTGATGGACTGAGAAGTATTAGAGAATAAGCCATCAAAATAAATTTGTCAGAATAAAAATGTTTCTACCTTTTTCTTTTTTTCATTTATTGACTTTTGTTTTTATTATTCTCCTCCTCAGAAATAATAAAAAAAAATAATAATAAATATTTTTTTTATAATATGGACAGAAAAAATGAATTGATTTGTAAATCTTTGAGAATGTAATGTTAGTTTTAGGATTATAGGTTTCGCTTCTGAAGTTCAATACAGGACATAAAAAGAGTAAAAAAAATTATGTCAATAAATCAATCGTTAAAATTTTTTTCATCATTTCTCCTTCCCCTATTTCTGGGCAGGAAGACTCCCTACAGTCATTGATTATATTATTGTTGAAATTTTGTCATAATTTTTTTTTTTTTTTTTTTTTTTTTTTACTTGTGCAAGTGATTCATAATTTTTTTTTTTTAGGAAATATTTTAAAATAACAAAAACAAAAAACTGCTTATGATTTTATTCAGTTGCTTTCTTCATATTTACATTTTTAGATTTTAATATTTTTATGTCTACTTCTCCCACAAACTTTTACCAAGTTAAAAAAAAAAAATGTCAGCTCAGTATAAATTCTAGAGATAGAAAAAATTCTTGTGGTTGAGATCAAACATTGAATTCCAAGTAAGCATTTGTACTTGTGGATTCGGCGTAAGACTAAAGTAAAGAATTGGCAACTTGGAAGCTGGAGGGGTCATCCAAGATATTTAGATGGTGAGACCCCCAATCATCTCAACCCACTAATGTGCAGTTCATGTTCTTAGAAAATTTATGATGTTCTCATGATATGAATGATTATTGGAATGTATATTTTTTTTTTACATAAACTGGTTAAATTCTATAACATGTGATATTACAGGCATTAATAAATCCTAGCATAAAATCCAGTAATAATTATAAAAATTAAAATAAAAATCTGATATTTATAGTTTGCCAAAACAAAGAAGAAAAATTCAGTATTAAATACAAGTTTCTAAAAATATCCAATATTAATTAACATAGTTGTCTCCCCCTGAAACTACTCAACTATAAAAGGAATCGTTGAACTTCATATATTGGCAGTAGTAAAATTTCATTGATTAGAAATTCACTACAAGGTTAAGCATTTATCTGTTTTCTTTACACCTAGTTTCTACCTATAACTTATTAAAGCCCACCATCTCCAAAATGACACAATAGGTATTCTTCTTTTTTCATGTGCCATGTCCTTTCAGGATGCAAGTGATCATGGTTCTCCACAATTTCCTGTCCCTTGTAGCTCTTAGTAAATAAATCTTTTTATTATCTCTCCTAAATCCTGTTCTGCAATCCATTTACACAAGTTCGTTAGGCAAGTTAATCTGCCCTCCTTGCCTTCAGTATATCGTGTTAGTATCAAATTTTCCAAGCCTTCTTTCCTCATTATGTGTCCTAGAACTTTCAACTTTCTCATGTTAAGTATAAGTGCCCTTTTTGTTCCCATTTCTTTTTAAAACTTAATTTTTGCTCAAATGTTCAGTCCATGGAATTCTCAGCATCCTTCTGTAGAAACAAATTTCTGTTACTTCTTCATCTACAAGGAGATTGTCCAGCATTCACTGCCATATAAGAGGACTGAAATTATATAACAGTTCATTACTCTATTTAGAGTTTCTAATGAAATTTTCCTGTTTCTTAATACTTTACTTAGCTTTTGTGAAGTAACTTTTGCTATTGGATTTCAATGTTGCACTTTATGTGCTTTGCTAAAACACTTCCCAGAAATTTAAATTGTTGTACTGGTTTGATTTTTGTATTTGCAATTTACATGTTGGGCTGTTCCTTTTGTTAACAACCATGCATTCTGTCTTCTGGTAATTGATGGTTAGTCCTTTCTTCTCACTTTCCTTTACTAACTTCTGTAGGTTTCTTTAAATAAAAATTATAAATCTGCCATTCATTCAAATTATCGTATCATGATATTTGTTAGATATTAGGGGAAGAAGATGTTGACCACTTATTTTGTCATTTTTATATTCAAAATATTTTATGCAACAATACCATCACCGTCCAAAAAATGTATATTCTCTCTAAACCCATATTTACAATATAATATAGAGAAAAGAATAAAGTAAATTATTCATATATAACAATTTTAAAACTCCCTACTCAAAAAATACTTTAAAATGTTTGCCTTCTGACATCTATTAGGGTGGAGAGGAGAGGTTAACAACAAAATTGTGGAGAAGTAAAAAAAAAAATATCAATTGAATGACATTTTCTTGCTAAGTTAAACTCTCTTAATAAAGATAAAAACAACATTATTCTACCTTAAAAAGAGAAAAACAACACTGTTCTGCTTTAAGTATGCTGGGCAAAGGAGTCTTTCTCGTAAATGCAAAATCCAACCACTTAAATATGCTACTTTAAAATTTAGCCCCACAATTTTGCTACATTCAACCAACTTTTGCAAAGTTTGATGAATATAGTACCTCGTTATTCATGCTGGTACTTAAAGTAAATAAGCAGATGAAGAGAAAGAGACTAATTAATATGAACTTTCATTTGCATAATTTTTTGGTCAGGACCAGTCTGCTGTTTTATCTATTAGCATATTTTTGCCTTTGATGCCTGCTGAACATTTACACCCAGACTTGACAATGATTTTATTATATGGTCTTTTGTGTATTTCATAATCTTTTTAGCTTTTCTCTCAAATACAAAAACAGACAATTCTTGTCTCAATAACCCCCAGTTTCAGCAAATTAATGAGCAACCCATTCTCTTTATCAAGCAAAATTGCTGTGTGCCCTGCTGTGTAAATTTCACTGCATTAATTAAAGAAGGGGAGGGAGCATTACATGTATTTAGAGGAGAGACCCCATTTGTGTTCATTATTTTTTCTTTTTTGTCATTTTCATGCTGTTTTTTTGTTATATTCTTTTTTCTGAACAACTATTTTGGTGAGGATGGAATAAAGCCTTAATACCTTGGCCAAATTCCAAATTGGCTGTAAAAATAAAAAAAACCCGAAGGTCCTATCTTCGTTGTAATCTGACCCTAAGCAAACAAAGAGATCAACTGTGTCAGTCCAGGTATTATTTAGAAGTCTTTAACAATCAGATAAAATGTGTCCACAAAGTGAAAACAAAACAAAAAACATGTCTGACTGCTACAACATAGACAAACACAATTCCAGGTGAGATGACAAAGGCATTTGGTTCAAAATAGGATCAGGCAATTTATGCCAATTTCGTAGCTTCATGAGTAAGCTACTAAAAATAGATATTGGTAGAGATACAGCAGAGAGCAAGTCACAAGATATTTTTTAACCAATTACAGATGATTTGAATTAAATTAGAGAAATATTTTCTGAGCTCTCTAAGTGTTATAAAGAATTTTTTTTCAATTGTCAGTCAGTTGACTCAGAAATGCCAGCCCAAATCTACAGGAGGTCATCATGACTGAAGAATGTCAGCTTGTCTGCACAACATGACTTCATTCCTTACACCTTCTGAGGCAAGGACCCATAAACAATAAAAACAGCAGCAAAAATTAACTAAACTATGATTTAGAATACAAATGTGCAAAAATAAATTAATGCATATATCTTGAACATATAAAATCTCACTGCCTAAATAATGGAAATAAAATGCATTGTCAAATAATATACCTATTAGTTCAAAGTAACCCCAATTCAACTATAATTGTGTAAAAAAGTACATTATATATGCTTTTGCCTACCTCAATGTGCTATATATATTTATTTATATATATATATATATATATATATATATATATACACATATATAAAGTAAAAAATGTGTGTATATGCACACACACACACACACACACACATATATATATATATATATATATATATATATATATATATATATACGTTATTTTTATAGATACAAACAAAATGAAATTTAAGTAAATGCTCTTAAATAAATTGTATCTATAAAAATAATGTATAAATAGAAAATATATTAAATAATTATCAGACTTAATCCATTTCATTATATATATATATATATATATATATATATATATATATATACATACATATATACATACATACACATACCTCATTGAATAAAATTGTGTATGTAAAAGAAGACACTAGTGTAGAATCTGTGGAGGTACCACATTAATAATTTCATTATTAATGAAATTATTAGGTACTCCACATATTCACTAAATAATGAGCATACTGTTTTAACATACCTACAGACAATAATGGGTATGTCACCCATTCACATAAATACAGTAGTAAATACTGTATGTTGATCTGAATTTGGAGATTCATTGTGGAATTCACTTGACTTACTTGTAGAAGTTGACTACTATCTGCTGCTGGTGAATCTTATTTGTGTTGTTCTTGTCCTAAGTATTACCGTTCCTGCTTTCTTTTTATGTCCCATGTCCTTTCAGGACATAGGCGATCATGGCTCTCTACCTCCCTCTATCCCTTGCAGCTCTCAGCTAGCTCCTTCCCTCTGCTTCCTCTCCCAGACCACGTTCTGCCATCCACCCATTCAAGCTCATCAGCTATGTCACGTGCTGCTTTCCCTTGTCTCTCTTTCCCTCTATTAGACCTGTGATTATCAGATTCTCCAGGCCCTCCTTCCTTATTATGTGTCCCAGAAACTCGAGCTGCCTGTTTCTGATGTTAAGTATAAGTCTCCTCCTTGTTTGCAACCTCTCTAAGACCTCATTGTTGCTCACATGCTCGGTCCATGATATCCTTAGCATCCTTCTGTAGAACCACATCTCTGTCACCTTTGAGGAAATCGTCCAACATTCACTGCTGTATAGAAGAACAGATGTCACCAACCTTCATTTGATTATTCTATTCAGTAACCTTTCTTAGGTTACAACACATACCATGATGAAAAAAATGATCCAAACTTATTAAAAACAAAGTTTTATTAGCAAAATCTTTGTTATTAACAAGAAAGACCAAAGGATTAATTGATTATTAAATTATATTTTTTGATCCTCCTTTTTAGAATGTTTGAAATTTTGCATCAGCATGGAGCCAAAGATTAGTATAGGAAATTTTAGCATTTTTTTTTGTGATAAAAAACACATTGATTTTGAAAATTCTGCAAAAATCAAATAATTGTCTGATTTTAATGAAACTTTTAGGTATTATTCATGAATGAATGAAATTAATTTAGAAATTCTTATTTTTTAGAAAATCTAGTTAAAAACATTTTCTTTACATCTGTTAAAGCTACCTCCTCCCAACACACACTTATTAAATTTTATGAAATTTCCAGAAATTAATTTTTGTATCTCCTAATTTTTATATTATTTATATGCAAAAATTTTTGAAGAATTTAAATTATCAGGATCCTTAGTTACCAAAAACATCCTCTGAATTGTAAAATAAAAAATGCAATAAAACTAAGACATTATTTAATTAGAAAAGCTTTTAATTGTTTTTATGAATAAAATATATTTTAGACACTATTGTCTAAGGAAAAGAAATTTTTTTGATGAATAATGAATTTTTACAAGAATTTTTTTATAGGTGATATTGTTATTAAGTAAAAACTATATTTACTAATCATAAATGGAAAAGCTTACTACAAATCAGTGAGCCCAATATTTTTTAAAAGAATTTTGAATTTTTTTTGTTTATAAACATGCAAAATTTTTAAATAAGGATGTCCATCCATGACAAAAATAAGAGCCATAATCATAATAAATTTGAAGTCAAATCACTTAAAATTCAATAAAACATTAGCTGACAGAGAATATTTTTGTAAATTTTTAAGATTACTTTGTAGTTAAAAATTATATAAAAAAAGACACTCATGTTATATTTATAAAGGAATTTTTTCAGATACAGCCACTGTAACAAAGATTAAACTTCTACTTGTCGAGCTGTCAACAGCTTAAATAAACATGTACCTCCATGTTAAAAAAGCATTTCTGCAATATTTTAAACCAAAAGTAATATTTGTTTCAAATCAGATTTACTAAACTTTAAATTAGCTAATATTCATTGAATAAAGTTTTGAAAAGTATACTTTAATTTTGAAAGATTTTAAACGAGAGAATTACATTGTGCTGACAGCTAAAAATAGCTCTAAAATTAGTGATTTTTAGCAATTTAAAAATGAAAGACTCCTTCCAATAAATTTAAATTAGTTTTGAAATGCAGCAAAGTATTTTGCTTACTGGAAATATTAAATTTAATCTATTAGTTTGGAATTAAAACCAAAATAAAAGCTTCAAGAAAGATTTTTAATTGTAAAAATTTGCTTTAAACCTTAGATATCCTGTTGTCTTTGGAGGTACCTATATGAAATAAAAAGTGTGCATGTGTGTGCATATATAATATAAAGTGTATATCTATATATAAGTATGAGAAGACACCAGTTAAGAAATGTACAAAAAGTAATAACAGAAATTGTTGATATCAACTGAAAGAGTTGAAGTTTTTTTTTCAATTTTCCTCAAGCAGGATCAGGACCAGCAAACAAAACCATGTCATATCTAGATTATGGAGTGTATGTCATATGCCCCCAGGTGCCAGTTAATGGTGGGGGCACCAATGAAACATTTCTATTAAAGTCAGATAAACCATCTTCGGATAATAATAACATTTTTTTTTTATGTCGACTCACAAACAAAACCCAGAAGGCTATCCTTTTCATGAGTAGATTCTCTGTATCATGAACATGTATTATATTTAAAAATTATACGTACTATTTTATATATATATATATATATATATATATATATATATATATATATACACACACACACAGAAATTATTCTTGAAAATAATACATTGTTTTTTTTTTTAATTGGGTAAGGGTTATAAATTGATTTATTTAGTTTCATAATATAGATAACACTTCCATCAGTCAGTTAAGTGCCATATGTGATATACATTTGGATGATCAAGTCTCTTTCAATTCATAACTGACTAGACAGAAGATTTTCCTGCAGTTGGATACCATTTCTTTACTCAGTAGATTGGTTGACAATCAAGGCTATTGGACCCAGTCTGTCCTGCTATTCAATACATAGGTGTAGGGAGAAGAAATGGGTTCATACATTTCCCAAGGGTATTTGTACATAAATGAATATAATGTCTAATGCAGGGTTGGTGAAAGGATCTTTTGCCAGATGATATGGGCACCTGGTCCATTCTACTACATTTCAATTCTCATAAGGTGGTATTCATATAAAATACAAATTTTATTGTAACTTAAATGAGTCATATACAATATAAACAAACAATTCAACTGGAAAAATTGAAAATAAATACAATGCATCTAAATACAAATTAGAGACATGTCATAATAGATCATTCCATCTTAAATATATCAACAATGTTTTGCAGTATTTTTTAACATCAACTTCAGATTGTATAAATGTGCCAGATTTTGTAAATAAGGATGTCCATACATGACACTTATCAAAAATAAGAATGATAACTATAATAAAGCTGAAGCCAAAGTACCTAAAATTCAATAAAACGTTAGACTATGAAGAATATTTTTCTAAATTTTAAAGATACTGGATAGTAAATATTATATAAAAAAGAGGTTCATGTAATATTCATCAAGTAATTTTTACAGATATGTCCCCTGTAGAAAAAAAGATAAGCTTCCAGATATGATTTTAGCACATTCAACATTATGGATCAGAAAAAATAGACTTATGAGCAAAACAAATTTTTCATCCATTAATAGTCAGTTGCATTTAGTTTAATTTCTAATATAGGTAGTTCTGATTCCAAGACATCACACTGCACATTCATACTGCTGTAGATAACATACACTAATATCTGCAGTTATTGCCAAGATCACACAAGTTTTATTTAAAAGGAGTACTTTTTTATCATATTCTTTAACAGAGAAATATGAATAAATATATTCTTACAATTGTACACGAAGTTGTATTCAGGTTGAGTTTTTTTGAAGGCAATATTATTTGTCAATATTTTACAGATATAATGACAGCACTTAATTTTAATTGGTATTAATGCATTTTCTCATTAAGGAATAGAAAGAAAATGAGTAATAAAATCTTAATGGGTCATTATGAAATCAAAAATGTCTGCTATTTAATAATTTAAATTAACCAGCCTGACCAACCAAGTCTTGAAATTTCGACATTGATCTTGCCACTTATCTTAAACCTAAATATTCCTGAGCAACCACCATTTTTCTTGAACTGACTCTTGTAACACTGATGAAAAATTGTTATTTCAACCAAATTTATCGATTCAGTTTCTAGTATTTTTGTTCAATATCTTTATTTTAATATTTTGGATAGAGGTCAGAGGTTATTTCTTAAAAGTCCTTTTCAGTAAGTCTGAGAATTGGGGGAAAAAAAATAAGATATCTAAAAAAAAAAAAGATGATAATGCATCAGAAAAAAAAACCCAATTGTAATTTGAAAGTAAAGCTGAAGAAATGTGGATAAAAATTTTTACTCATTATCTGAGTGTAAGATACAAAGAAATTTCTAATAAAATCTAAAATGTTAATTTAATGTTTACATGTTTTTTTTGTTTTCTTTCTCCCCTTCAACTTTTTTAATAAAATTTCTTTGTCCTTGTTTGGCCAGACAATAGATTATTTTATAAGTGAAAAATTTCTTCGTTTTTTTTTATTTATTTTAACAATGCAGCACATTTTTCTGATTTTATTTATTTTTAAATGAACTCTAAAATGTTAATTTGATATTTTGACATTTTCTTTCCATCTTTTCTTTTTGGCTATTTCATAAACGATTCTTTTCATTGCTTTTATGGACAATAGATTATTTCATGTTTCGGTTTGACGTAAGTGAAAAATTTCATCAATTTTTATTCACATTGCTTGCTTTCTGTGAGCTCGTTATTTTATATGTGTTCTGTATTAAGGCATTAATTAAAATTATTTGTAACTTTACAGAAAACTAATTTTTATTCTTTTCATCTTACCCAGACTGATTCATTACCATCATCGTTATTTTGCCATTCAAACACTTTTACTCTAATTTATAATAGTTTATTAAAAGTTTAATACATGCACCAGCAGACTGTATTCAGTTTTTCTAAAACGTGTGGTTGGTTCTGCACAAGCCTTCATCACTAGAATCAAATCAAATAGAATGTGACTTTGGTTCTAGTAGCTGAATTGTTGGACTCTCATGTATCAAAGACACTGGAAGAGACCATCATATATATTTTGTTTTAATAAAAAATATTTAAAAAATTATAATTTTCAAACATACTGGGTTGTATATTAATATTTTTTTTGTCTTATTATTTCAGTTAGATTCCTCAACTAGTTTCGGCCAGCATGGCCATCATCAGGAGAAAAAAAATCCCTGATTGTTAAGTAAGGGTGAACTACTGTTTCTGAAGAAAGTAAACTTTCTCTGTAGTTTTCATTTGTTTTTTTTATAATTAATTTTGGTCAGTCCTTGTGTTGGTCAAACAGCCTCTTTCAATTTCTTTTTAACATAGAGGCTGGGAGATTCCTGACTAAGAATTCCATCCTTGGTCATTTTGACAGCTTTATTGGTTGCTGGGAATGGGATGTGTGTGTTAAGTGTATGTTATCTTTTAGTTCTTTGAGAGTGTGTGTGATGTGTGTATGTGTATATAAATGTGAGATCTCAACACCTCTGCAAGCATGTCTGTCTTATGTGTGTGAGAAATGTGGGTAGGGCTTGATTTATGGGGTTATATATTAATTCTATCTATGTTATTAAATTTGTGATTAAGATTGGCTGGACTAAGTGTTTTGAGGTGCAAAATTCATTTGTCTTCATGTTCCTCTACTATTTTTCTAAGGTTATCTGTTCTATCTATTTTTTCAATTATAGTGAATTTTGCATGGCTTTTAGAATCATGTTTTTCTAAGCAGAAATGTTGCTCTACAGGTAATAATCTTTCATGGGGAGCTGACTTGATCCGATTCTGATAATTATTAATTCTGTAGCGAAAGGGCCATTCAGATTTTCCCACATATTGTTTCTGGCATAGTGTGCATTCTACTAAGTAAATTATGTTATAACTTCTACAGTTAGAGCTGTGGTAGATTTTGAAAGTATATTTAGTGGCTGAGCTAGTGAATGAATTGGTATGTCTACTGATATATGGTATAAAATGACAATTGAAAAAAATCTTAGATTTTGCCGACATATTTCATCCTCCGACTTTTTCAAGGCAAAAATGAAATCGAAAAGTTTTTGTTGTTATAGTTACTTTGTCTTGTCCACAGAATTGATCTGGGAATTTAACTAATATATATATATATATATATATATATATATATATGTGTGTGTGTGTGTAAAATGTTCTCTTCATAACTCTTTCTTTTTCATTATATACAATGTGCCATAATTATAATATTTCTTATTACTTTAAACATTATTTTTAGTGGATATACATATTTAATTAGATGCTCAGTTTATTTACTGAACAGTATATTTTTTTTTATTATCTACTGGCTTGAATATTCGAAAAATCTTACTAAAGAAGTAAGTGAGTAGGTGAAAATAAACAAATATCCTAACTAAACAGAGTGTTTACTCAAATATGGGTATCCTCTAAAAATAACATTTAAAGTGATAAAAATCTACTGGCTTAAATAAAAAATACCTTACTTCTTTAGAAATATATGATGGTATCTTCCATGTTTTAATTCGAAATTGAGTTGATATAGAATTTGTGAATGTTGCTAGAGAATTTTAAGTGGGAACTGAGTGATAGCCTAATAGTAACTAAATTTTTTTGTGTTTTTTTTTGTTTTGTTTTGATGATCTATTGTTTCATTTAAGATTTTTGTACATTCTGGTTGTAAGTAGCTAGCTATATACAGGTAGTTCCAAAAGTCTTGGCCACGTTTTGACATTGAATATCTCAAAAAGGATATAAAAATGCGCCTGACATATTCTGAAAGAATTTAATCTCAAGTTTTACATGGAATGTTCAAAGATGTTCAATGTGAGCACCGTTGATCACATGGCACACATCAAGCTGATAGTCCAATTCATGCCAAACACATTCCAGCATTGTGTTGTTGATGGTTGCAACATCATCCGTCATCCATGTCTTTTGGAAGGGAATACACATAGATCAGTCCTTTCACAAACCCCCACAAAAAGAAATTGCAGGGTGTGAGATCTGGAGACCTGGAAAATGCACGTGGAACAAGTGTCCATGATTCTGTTTTTGCAAATTCAAGGATGCAAAACACCTTTTCTGGGTGAGTGAACGCCATTACTGGATCTGAAAAAATATGAAAAAATCATTAGCATTACAAAACCTTAGTGAATTTAGCTTTAAAATGGTACCAGTTTCATCTTACTACCATTCATAGTTTAGCAGATATGAGGACTTGAAATGTGCCCAAGACTTCTAGGAACACCCTGTGTGTGTGTGTATATATACGTGTATATATGTGTGCGTATGTATATATATGTATATGTATGTGTATGTGTGTATGTATTTATATGTGTATGTGTGTGTACATGTGTATGTGTGTGTATGTATATATATATGTATGTATGTGTGTGTGTAGTATATACATGTATGTATGTGTGTAGATGTTTGTGTATATGTATGTGCGTGTGTGCATATATATGTGTGTGTGTCCTTGTATATATGTATATATATGGATGTATGTGTGTGTGTGTACATGTATATATATATGTGTGTAAATATATATATATATATATATATATATATATATGGAGGTGTGTGTGTATGGGTATGTGTATATATATGTAGGTGTAATTATTTGTTTATCATATGCGCGGTAATTATTAGAAAGCGCTTAGTATCAGAGATATTGAATCAGATATATGTATATGTGTGTGTGTGTATGTATATGTATGTGTGTATGTATGTGTGAATATGTGGATATATGTGTATGTGTACATGGATATGTATGTGTGTATGTAGGTACACGGCGATGTGTATGTATATACGTGTATAAATTATTGTGTATGTGTGGATTTGCATGCGTTTTGAACATAAAAATATAGGTCCTCGCCAGATTAGATAATCGTCATATTTATTGTTTATAATATTTGATTTGTAACCTGCAGTCGATATTATTTTTGTCAAATTTTCTCAATTACACAGCGTCCCTTGCAATTTTAATTTCACCCGCCCCGTCTTTCTTCCCCACCACTTCTTTCCTTACCTCTCCCTCCTTCTTTAAGATTTGATCGGCCATGGTGTGTGTATGTCACCTCGAAGTGTATCCTTATTGTTTTAGACATCCGACAACAATCATTTTTCCCCCTTCCACTCACACCTAATTTTTAAATAAAACTCTCTCTGTTAAACCCCTCTCTTATGAACTAACATTCGTCCCACACTCTCATAATTACACTCTCTCTAAATTCTATTTTTATTTCCGGAGTAGGTTTTTTTCTGTTTTCTTTTTGAATTTGTAGGTCTGATGAATTGGATCGTATTTACGATTCCAATGGAATAAATTATGACCATGGAATATTAGTGTTTAAGCCTTTTTATTATATCCTTACTCTGTCCTGGACATTGAGTTCTACCTGGATTCTATCCTCTCGGAAATTTTTTATTCTAAAATATACATGTGTATATATGCACCTGTGGATTTTGCATATATATGTATATTTACCACTAATATTATCAATATATATATATATATATATATATATATATATATTATATGCACAACACCTGAAGAATGTATCATGCATGAAAATCCGAGTCTTGTTAGTAGTGAGGGATATAATATATATATATATATATATATATATATATAAGCTTAAAAACCACCCTATTGGGTGGAATTTAACCTTGCCCCTTTGGAGGGCTCTTGACTGGGCCTTCAACTTCTACAGGTGTTTGAGAATCCCTAAGTCTTTGCATATTTTCAGCTTTCAAAGCTCTCCTGGCTGCCATTTGATCTGGGTTTTCATTTGCATGGGACTTTCTTTTCTTCACTGCAGCCTTGGCTCCTTTGATTGCAATCTGGTCCTTTGTTGACAGAGATTTCTTTTTGTAAGGCATACTGCTACCATATGAGATAGGCAACAATAAACTACAGAACTCAAAAGTGATTGCTGCATTTAAGTATTGCATTCATACTTAAGCTTACCTTTTAAAAGTTCAATGATAATTCTTCTGTTGCCACTTAGTTTAAAGACCATTTGATGTACTAATCATACAAACAATTATTTTTATTTCATGGGTGACATTTGCTGGATTTCACAATTAATTTCAATTATTCCCAAATTTATTTCCAAGTTATAATTGCCATTGTACAAAAAATCATGCAAAAAAAAAAAAAAAAAAAAAAAATCACTGAAAACAATTGCAGTAATGAAACTTGGGAATCCAAAATTTTCATAGCATAAAAGTTAGAGAGTTGTGTCCCTTTAATTTAAAAAGAGATAACACCGACATTAGCATTTATTAAATAGAAGGAGACGAGCTATTGAGATATGTGTCCCTTTAATTGAAAAAGTATGACACACTGATATTGGCATTTATTATATATATAAAAACAATAGTAATAGATAATAAAACAAACTATCACATATTGTGTACTGCATTGTAACCAACATATCATGCAGACAGAGCTAATATTATCAAAATGATGAAAATGTAAGCACAACTGTCAATTTCATGCTTAGGCAATCATCAGACACACTAAAATGCCTGGGTTGGATTTTAAGATGTACTAATATAGATGTTTCAATGAAAATTTTGTCAGAGGTAGTTATCAAAGAATGTTCATATGCCTACATTTGAAAACCAATCTTGACTTTTTTTTATTAAATAGTCTCTCTTGGGAGGGGGATTTTAAAATGTATAACTTTTCTTCCAGGTATAATACACATCTCCTAGGTCCAGCTTTACATGCAAATAATTTTCATATTTCCCATTCTACTTCTGGAGTATTATTGCTTTTGTCTCCTGCAAATATGTAGAAAGTGTTGTACTACTGCATTATGTGGCTTTCCCTGGACTTTTAGAAAAACTATTGGTTGACTATATTGGTAGTTTACTATTCCTCACCCCAAGGTGGAGGTGTCTCAATTTCTACAGATTCATATGACATGCACACAGCTAGGCAACTCTGAAATTCAGGGCAAATATATTTAAGATATATTCATAACAGCTTGTGAAGTTTAAGAATGGAGATATTTTAGCTTAAGAACAAAGAATGCATTGCAAGATTTTAGCAATTAAAAACTGATTAAAGAGAGAAAAAAATGTTGGAGGAAGTACAAACAATATGAGAATTTGCTGAAATAATAAATTAATCAGTTTTATGCTGTTTCAGAACCTTCTACATGGACTTAGAGAAAGTAATATTAATTAGCATTTAAACACTTACTCTTTTTGTTTGATAAAGAAAGAAGTAATCTTGGCAGAAGGGATGAAAAATAGATTTATTACAAAGATTGAAATCAGAGAAAATTTGTACCTGAATCCCAAACAGCTTTCAACATCTTGATCTAAACAAAATGTACAGGAGAAAAAAAACAACTCTCATAGCATTCAAATTCTTCTATGCACCATGTTGTTTCAGGATATTGGCAATCATGGCTCTCTACAATTTTTTGTCTCTTCTCTTTTCATCATGCCTACAATATATCTTGTGAGTATCAAATTTTCCAAGCTCTTTCCCCATTATGAGCCCAAGAAATCTCATGTTATGTATGTGTCCTTTTTGTTTCCATGCATGTTCTCTAAAACTTCATTGTTGCTCACATGTTTGATCAATGATATTCTCAGCATCCTTCTGTAGAACAACACTTCCATTACTTCAAGTATCTTGTTCATTTGAGGAGATTGTCCAACAAACACTGCTAGAGAAGGACTGATATATAACAGTGCAGAACTCTTTTCTTTGTTTCCACCAAAATATTCCTGTTTCTTAATACTTTGCTTCATTTTTGAAAGACATCTTTCAGTATCTCAAGGCACCTTCATATTGTCCTCAGTTAAGAGCCTTCCTATATATTTAATTTGTTGTACTTGTTTGATTTTGGTATCCCCAATTTGTAATTTGAATGTTCAGCTGGCCCTTTTGCTAGCAACCATGCATTTTTATCTTATTTCAGCTGATAGTCTTTTCTTCTTGCTTTTTTTCACTGTCTTCTTTAGTTTCTTTTTCATGCCTGCTATGAACACCATGTCATCTGCATATATTATGTTGGCTGCCAATAATGAATCCTGGTAGGATTTCTAATTCTTGTAGTATCACCTCACTGTATACGTTGAATAAGTCCTGTAAGAAGGCACATCCTTGTATTACAAGCCTTTCTATTTTTTTTATAATTACTGAATTCATTTTCTATTCATATTCAGGTAGTTTGTTGAAAAGATTTCCTGATATTAAATTTTTGTACTTACTGTATGAAAATGATGATTATTGAAAAAAATAAATAAATAAAAGCAAAAAAAAAGCTGCTAAAAAAACAAAATGAAAACTCATCTGTGATTCTTTGGTCAAATTTGAGTAAATGGATGAAACCAAGAATTAAATTGTCATACTTATTTGATTTTGGTATCTCCAATTTGTATGTTGGGCTGTTTCTTTTTTTTTGTGAACAACCATGCATTCTATTTTCTTGTAATTAATGTTTAGTCTTTTTTTTTTTTCTCACTTTCCTTCACTATCTTCTTTGGGAGTTTTTGTAGTTTTCTTTCAATGTCAGTTATCAACACTGTGTCATCTGCATATCTAATGTTAAAATTGTTGCCGTTAATAATGAATCTTTGTCAGACTTCTAATTCTTTCTGAATTACCTCAATGTATAAGTTGATAAAATCTGATGAGAAGACTCACCCTTGTCTTACACCCACCAGTGGTGGACCTACATTTTGGGGGCTCTGACGCCTGAACAGATATGGTGGTCCCTTTCCATCCAGCAACAATAGATTTGAGGATCCAACTGCCAAAATGTATGCTATGAATAGATTCTGGTGAACTCAATGAATCCCTACAGCTGATGTTTTGGGTGCTGCAAACCCCCAAGACAATTTTTAAATTTGACCAATTACAATTTGAGGCCATATGAAATAGAATATATCCTATGGATGACATTAGCTACTTATGATTCTATCACTAAAATTGCCTTATTTTAATAACATTTTGTTGAAAAATTCACTAAATAAAAAAAAAAAAATAAAAAAATGTTGCTTCAAGTGTCCCCCTGGGATTAGAAACCCTGAAGCTTAAGTTTTATTGTACACCCACTTTTTATTTTAGTATATTTACTGAATTCATTTTCTAACTATATGCAGGTGGTTTGCTCCCAGTGTAGATTCTGGATTATTTTAATACCTTTCCTGTCATGGTTATCTAGCAGTTCCAATAATTCTTTATGACATATTGAATCATTCCCCCAAGTACGAAAACAAAAATTCCTCAAAAAAGTTTTAAAGTGGGGATAGGAACAATTCTTTAACCTGTTAATGTCAATTATTAAAACCTTGTATAAGTTATAGTCGAAGATACATTCCAAAATCTTAGCAGAATATTGAGAAACAGAAAAAAAAAATCATTGAAAACAAATAATAGAGTACCAAACTGTCCACCTATATGGCAATGAATGCTAGACAATCTCCTCAAAGATGAAGAGACTTAAAGCAACAAAACTGTCCTTCTACAGAAGGATGCTGAGGATACCATGGACCAAACATGTGAGCAACAACAAGTTTTGAAGAAAATGGAAACAGAAAACTTATAATTAACATCAGGAAGAGGTAGCTGCAATTTCTAGGACACATAATGAGGAAAGAAGGTTTGGAACATGTGATACTTACAGGACAGTCTTAAAGCAAGAGGAAAACAATGCATAGCATACTTAGTAACCTTGGCTAAATGAATGGTAGAACAAGATTTAGGAGAAATAGGAAAAAAAACAAAATTTATTAAGAACCGTGAAGGACAGGAAATTGTGGAGAGCCATGATCGCCCCTACATTCTGAAGAGACAGGACACATAAAGAAGAAAAATTAATTATAGGATTCTAACAATGGAATTTAGAATGCGTATTTAATGGGATAATAATGAACTGCATAATTTACCTGAAAGAAGGAAAGAAAGTAATGAAGAAGGATTCTATGAATTTTATATTAATAAAAGATTTTGTCAAAACCGCTGGACATTTTTTTTCATTAAAATAATACATATATTAGCAGCTGTATCACTTGAGGGTGTGGATGATCTGTCACAATGTTCATATTATCCCAAATCACCATGTATCAGGGAGGCAAAATATTTGTTTGCTTTATTAAGTTAAAATGAAGGACAGATTTGTTATTTTTCCAATTAACTTTGCCTAAAAGATGGCAGGAGAATGATAATTCCAATTCAACAAGACTTTATCTTTGTCAGCAATCTTGGTACCTTTTACAATCTCTTTTTATCCTTAAAAATTCCAACATATTTTTCTTAAACACAATTTTGTTTTTTATTCAGACCTGAAGAAGCCAAAACCAACACACATTCAACAAATCACATTGTTTCCAGCATTTCCACATTGTCATCATTAACTATTTTGTTTCAGATGTATGTGCATTTTTTTTATATCTACACACATTCTTGTAATATGTATTTTTTTTTCTCCTATTTTGCTGTACTAGTTATCTTCCTTGTACTAACAATCCTAAATGGCAGTGTCTCGGTTATAACAATGACAGGTATTTTGAAAATGTTTACAAAGCTGAGAGCTTAAAAAAAAAAATCAACTCCATTAAAAAAGAAGGTATAAAAAAAAAGTATACAAAAGACTTGCATATAAAAGTCTTAATCAAAAATAAGGTCTTGATAAAATACCAATTCTATATATATATATATAGTATCATTTTTATGGCAAGGGGAAACTAGTACATATAGATCAAGCAAAAATTGTATATTCATTGTATGTGTTAAGTTTCTGTATAATATATGTGTATCAACTGACATTCATGAATCAATATGTATTAAAAGTTTCCTTTTAATGGAACTTCCATTTTGTTTTTAATATCCAAAACCAATAAAGAAAGAAATGGCACTTCAGAAAGAGGAGGAGGATACTAAGGTTTTGGTAATTAAGAAATACAGGGAAAAATCTGTGTCCAATTCCAAATTTATCCCAGATGTGGGAATTAGACTCTAAATCATAGGTGACATGAACAAACATGAAACTATAATCTCAAATCTCGGCAGAAATATCATCAGATGAGGAATTTTTCATCAATCAAACCAGGTATCTAGATATATGCAGGTGTAAATGGTTCGGCTTTCTGATTGAGCCAAAGGATTTACTTGGAGGCAATGTTCTCAACCTTGAACTATATACAGCGTCACACTTTATTTATGTAACAGCAAGGATATTTGATGTCATCAAGATTGGATAACATATTCTGCCATGCAATTCCAATCTTCTTTTAATATTGGGGGTGGGGAAATATCGTTATCTAAAAAAATAATAATTGCCTGTTTGTGTCAGTTTCTCTAATATTTCATGTTGAAATCAAATATGTCACACTAAAAGGTTCCATTTGAAAAGAATTTTGCATAAATGTCTGAACTGGTGAACATGTATGATTTCCTAAAAAAATAATGATTTATTTACATGAGCAGACAAAACTATACTATATGATTCATATTTACAGAAAACATTTTCTTGAAAAATCTCTTATGTTTACAAAGCTGTTGAAGTTATAGTTCCATGATTTTTCAAATTATTATCCCAACACTTAAAGTTCAAAAGAGACAGCTGAAATTTCTGGCAAACATAATTAGAAAAGAAGGTCTAGAAAATTTAACACTCATTCTATTGACTGAATGCATGAAAATTTGGCAAAACTGTAACCTACTTAAGGTTTTTCAAATGACTGGCAGAACAAGGGCAAAAGGGAGAGTAATGGATCAACGGTTACTTTGAGCAACAAAAAACAAGAAGTTGTAGAAGATCATGATCAAGGAGATTCCACCAGTATCATTCCGCAGCTAGATTTTGAATCCAACAGGTTGTTATATTGTTTGTAGAGGATAAATAGGTATATTGAACAATTAAGTACATAAATATGAATAAAGTCAAAAGGAAAACTTATCTTAGCTGATACACTTCATCCTTTGAGGGACATTATCAAGGCAAATGTAAGAATTTTATTTTGTGATAAATTTTCCTTTTGTCTTTATTCATATTGTCCTTTTACAAATATACTCTATCTGATTATTTTACACATAGATAAATATATTAATGTTTC
>OZ010583.1:47797677-47815177 GCA_963932145.1 Acanthosepion lycidas
TACAATCTTCAAAAATTTAAATTCATCAATTACAATTTTCTGTCTTGTTAAATAACTGTTCTTTTACTGTCCTCACAAAATGTCTGCTACATGGCATGATGTAGCAAAAACAACAAGACTTCTCTCTACTAGAGAGATTTCTGCCTCCATCAGGCAATCTTCTTAATTTCATCCAGCCTCATCACACATATTTTCTAACAGCAAAGCCTGTAAATGTTTTGTTCTCTTTTTCAGATATCTTTTCTCTCTTCATATGTTGAATTCATTTCTTTTGACAGTTTTCCAACTTGGCCATGACAAGTTGTAACTCCTCCTGCTACAAACTGTTGACCAAAATCAGCATCATCTTGTTCAAACCTGTAGCATCTATTCATCATCAATCCATTTTCACCACAACTACTTAAAATATGCCCAAAAGATATAAATTTACAACTACTTAAAATATGCTCATAAGAAATAAATTTGGGGGTAGGATTTTAAATGTTGAATTTGCTTACTTTGAAAGTTTTCCATATTGGTCATAAAATTGTAATCCCTGTTAGAAATTAGTGACCAACAGTAACCTTATCTATTTCAATCTTGTAGCATTTATTCACCACAAATTCTTCAACTGAGTTTACTAATACAAGATTGTCCATATTTTTCATGCAATAATGCCTTCAATATTTTAGCAAACAATATTGTCCTTTAAAATAATTAATCATAGCTCCAGTTGAAAGTCATTTTTTCTTTTACTTACTTATCCAGTAACTACTTGTCTCCTCCACCTATACAAGAGGCTGAAAATTGAGTACTGATGCCATATATGGGCAGGAGCATTCCAGAGTCCAAAAGTGTCATTGTGGGCACAGATGAAACATTGCAAGCCTCTCACTGCTGTATCAATATTTCCACAGAAAGTGTTCAGACAAATTACATTCTTTAGTTCTACTCATTATGCCAGGCATATTGTAGCAAACCATCCTCATTCCCTTCGAATTCCATTAGTGAGATGGAAGTTCCATTTGAACAGCTTCTTCCCATGAACTGCTGCCTTGTGGAACCAACACCCAAGAGGATCACTAGAATCTTATCCTGTTCAAGTCTAAGAGTTACCATTGTCTTTCCCACATATCTCCATAAACTGTGCCTCTTACACTGCAACCTTCTAACTTGATTGGCTCTTGGTCCTTGTACCAGGTGAAGAACATTGAATTTAAACTTTTTTTTTACAATCTAAAACATTTATAGAAAGAACTCTGTTAAAAAAATGCCAGTGTCTCAGAAAGTGTTATCTTTTGACCTTCAAATATTGCAAACAACAGTTCTTTTGTTACCTTCCAAAAAGCCTGATGAGAGAAAACTAACCTTGAAATAATTCATTTAGCTCATAGACATGCAGATGCTGCCTTTGTTTATTTGAATTGAAAAATGTATTTGCCACATTGTCATTATTGTGAGGAGAAAAAGGCTACTGCTGTTATAATAGCTTATTTTTTATAAATTAATATTTCATGAAAAAATTTCACAGTCAATTTTCTCCTTCACTTGAACTTAAAGACTATTTTTTTAATTACACCAAAGTTTAGCATATTGTTATTTTTTTTTAAATAAAACTTTTTAAACACGTGTTAAAAAAATAAAAGGCAAAAAAGATGGCTGGAGCATATGATGAATAAATTACATCCCTTTAAGAAAATTAATCAATTTACTGACCAAAATAAAATCTGTAAAGAAATTGTAATAAATGAAATATTAAAAAAAAAAAAAAAAAAAGGAAAAATGTAAATTCAAATTTTTCGTTATTAATTATTTTTGCTTTCATTTATTTATAAAAGTTTGAGAAAATTCAATTCCCAAAACGGATTGGAAATTCTTTGTCACATTTCAATGCACATTCTTCAGTTTTGGCCAGTGGGGTAGAGGGCTTAGTAATGGTCAATGAAGGATGGGTCGGGTAGAGGTCTCATCAATTATGTTGACAATTTGTTGTGTGAATAGCAATTCAACCTTGGATAAATAACTTGATTACATTATTGATTTCCCATTGCTGCAATGGTCACTATATTTGTGTGTCCAATGAATATCTAGGGTTTTTAATTATTTAAAAATTCAACTTTTTACACCTCTGCATATTCTCTTGTGTGTGAGAGAGAGGAAGTGAAATAGAGAAAGAAAAGAAGTATAAATAACAAAAGAGAAAACAAGAAACAGGAATAAATAATATATTATAATAAAGAATAATTTTAAAAGGAGAAATAAAATAAATGTGAGTGAATAAGAAAAAGTGAAAGGCTAAAAAAAATGTTGGAAAAGGAAAACATTTACAATAACATCAACAACAATATATGCAAATAGATTTAGTCAGTGCTATGGTTGGACAAACCATTTACATCAATTATGTATTATTACCAAGAGCTTTTAACATGCCTTCACCAGAGAATTCAACTGGGAATTTATAGGCATTAATTCCAAGCTAAATTCAACATATTGGATTGAGCTTAAATCATAAAATGAAATGAAATAAAAGCAAGGAAAATAAAAGTGGTAATGAAATCAACTATCAAAAGATTGTCTTTTGAAGTCAAAGTAAAAATCATTGTAAAGAAAATCTAAAAGAAAAACTTCTAAAATGGTGGACTCTGAATGGAGAGAAAAAAGAATTTAAAAAAAAAATAGAGAGTGAATATATATGAAAGGGAATAAAAGGATTTTTTTAAAAATAAATATGTATTAACACTAGAATTAAAAAAAAATGTGATATAAAAAGAAAGCACATTCATAATGTAATTTTTTTACTGTTGGGAGAAAACTGGACAAAAGCAACCTTAAAGATAAACTTAAAGAGAAATGCAAAATAAATGATGAAAAAAAAAAAAACAGGAAGAGAATTATTTTGTCAAAAATAAAATACATTTCTTTTTGCACAAACAGACAAACAAGAATATCACAAATTAAAGAAACAAGTGATATGTTGAACAAAACAGCCAGTTTTTTTTTTTTCAAAATTTTCTGTATAAAAAATACAAGCTGTATATGTTCAGCAGACTGCATTTAGTTCTGAGGCAAAATAGAAGAAGGCTTGTGCTATCATTATGCCAACAACAAGGGACAAAAAGATGAAGTAAATAAAAAGTAGTTAATGAGAGTGCTTATTTGTGTAGGAGAGCTAAAAAAGACATGCTTAAGACAAATGGCTTGAAAGCCATGAGTTCATGCCTTTCTTAACAGCCTCTAAAAAGAGTTCAGTGAAAATAGGAAAAGAACATAACAACATAGGTGTTAAAAAGAAACCAGCAAAAAACCAATATCACATAGTTTCAGTAACACTAAAGGTGTAAAGTGTGCAATGACTAAATTGTCACCATTTTATATTTTTTAATTTGATGCATGTTTGTAGTTTGTTTTTGTTGACTGCACAGTATAGTAGGATCAGTTGGACACTGTCTGTGAGTAAAAGAGCACCAGGAATTTGGAAACGGCATGCTGTACTGCTTGGCATTGATGCCAGAAGCTCCAATACAAACAAACGGTACAGAGGATTTAGAAAGAGTTGGATGAGTCTAATGGTGATTACAAAGGCATAGTGGCTCAGAAAACTCACTCTGATCATTCTGATAAGAAAAGAACTCCCGATCTTGTTGGTGAGGGCCTCAGACTCAACATGGAAACATACATCAAGTGCCTTGAGGAGGTAATGCTGCCTTGGGTCGAGGGTGGCTACAGGTACACCCTCTGTCTGGTAACACCAAAGATGAACTGAAGGCAAGGATTATGGCAGCATTCACTAACTTAAATGAGGAGACTGTCCAGAAGAGATTCTAAAGTTATCTGGAAGCCGTGGTTGAAACCAATGGTGATTTTATTGAATAAATTTACTCATTAGTATTTAAAGATATTTTTGTGTAATTTTGGTAAATATATCTATTAAATTAAATATATCTATTATAAGGAATTCATGTTATTTTCATTTTTGCGCAATTTAGATGACAATTTATCCTTCACACCCTGTATATGGACATGGAGAAACACAGAATCAAATTGATTATATAACTATTGTTTACAAATTCAGCAATGCAGTTTTACACTGTCAAACATACCCAAGTGCCAACTGCTGGAGTGACCAGCTTTCAATGATATGTAAACTGAGAGTAAAACTACAGAAAAATAAAAAGAGCCAAGTTAGCACCTAGTTTGCAATATGACAGACTTGTGAAAGAGAAACATATGGACAGTGTTAAAAGCAAATACGATGTACTAAATGGGGTAGAATATTGAGTAACATCAGCAAATGAGATCAACCCAAAGAAAACTAGATGCGGAAAAAAAGGAATGGATTCTGATGAGACAGTAAACAATGTTATGGTATGGCACAGAATACAGGGCACTGCCCAAAGAAATTAGGAACAAATGTGCAGATATAGAACAAATGAGTATTACAGATAAAACAGATATGCATACAAAAATAAAAGAATAGGACAAAAGACATGCTCATCAATAGGATACAATAATATTCAAGGACAGAAGATTGATAAAAGAAAAAGAAAAAAATACATCAGAAATGAATATATTGGAGAATGCTTTCACAATGAAAGAGGTCAACCCACAATATACAGAAATATCAAAAATATTAAAATCTGAAGTGAGCACTGACCAAATTAAACAGGAACATCAAGACCAGACAGAATTGTAATAGAGATGCTGGTAGCTTTAGACGATTTCATCATTGATAAGATTAAAGACATCAAAAGTGAAATCTACAGCAGTGATGATATACCAGAAGACCTAAGTAGATTCATTTTCATAGCATTACCTAAGAAGCCAGGTGCAAATGTATGCGACATCCATGAAGTAATCAGCTTAAGGTGCCATATAACAAAACTCATCATCCAAATTCTGGTGAACAGCAGAATCAGAATTGAAATAGGACAAAAACAATGCAGTTAAAGACACTGGAACAAAGAATGTGATATTCATGCACAGAATGATATAAGAAAGAGTGATACAAATTCAAAAGAATATATAACTGTGTTTTATAGATTATGCAGAACTTATACTGGGAGCAAACTACCTGCATATGGATAGTAAATATACAAAAATAGAAAGCTGTCTAAGACAATGATGTGTCTTCTCACCAGACTTATTCAATCTTTACAATAAAAAAACCTTGAGAGAATTAGAATTCCTACCAGGATATCTTATTAGCAGCCATAATCTTAACATTATATATGCAAATGACAGAGTGTTGATAGCAGACATAGAAAGGAAACTACAAAAAGTAGTGAAGGAAAACAAAACATCAATTGCAAGCACTAAGCTTTTTGAGGCCTTAATCAACAAGGTCATCGAGCACCTAGATAAGAACATCCTCTTGAGGGGCAAGCAAAACAGGTTTTAGTCAGCCCAATCCACTGTTGATGTCCTAACATTACTCCCAAAATTAGTGAGGCTCTTAGTGACAAACACATCTTGAGGACTAGAGCATTGGATATTTCAAAGGCATTTGACAAGGTGTGGTATAAAGGTTTGCTGCCCAAGCTTCCAGCTATGGAATTACTGGAAGGGTTTTCTCAATTATAAACTCCTTCCTAATGGCTAGGTCCCTGTAGGTAGTTATTAACAGCAACGTCTTCTGGTCGTCTTGGCAGTCAATGCAGGCATTCCCCGGGTGTCACTTTTTGGACAAACCTTCTTTTTGCTTTGCAAAAATGATCTGCCTAGGAATATACTCAGATCATTTGTGAATGCCTATGCCAATGATATAATGATATACAAGTGCACTTCTAAAACTCTTGGTCGTCAGAGATTGGCATCTGATCTATCACTAACTTCTCAATGGGAGGAAAATGGCTGGTTACATTCAAAGTCTTGATGACCAAATTAATTATATTCCATCATCGCTGATTGGACCTTGTGCTACCGTCAGTCTTGATGAATGGATGTCCCCTTGGGGAGGCTCCATGTTTTTAGAGACTGTTGAGCCTTAAACTCACACCTGACCATAAGTGGAACTTGTACATATGATCGATTGCTAAAGATGCAGAAAAAATGGTCAGTTCACTGTACTGATACAGTAAGTACCTAACTACTCGTGCTATCCTCTACTTTTACAAGAGGCAGATTAAGCCTCAAATGGTGTACTGTTGCCATATTTGGGTGAGAATTGTTCACGCTCTCAGTCTTAATAGAGTTCAAAAGTGTCTCAGAGTCCTTGTGGCTGAAGAATTATTTTCCACCCTTCAACCTCTCTCTCAAACAGGTGGGGTGTGGCAAGCCTCTCCCTGCTCTATCACTACTTCCATGGAAAGTGCTCAGACAAACTACATTCCTTGGTTCCACTTGTTCTAACCTTCATGGCCAGGACCTGTCATGCTATTCACACTGTAGGAAACTACCCACATTCCTTCCAAATTCCACTGGTGGGAAGTAAGTTCCACATGAACAGCTTCTTCCTATGAAGCACTGCTCTTTGGAAATGACTCTCAAGAGGATGTTTCCCCCAATCACAAGCTGTTTGAGTGTAGAATTAACTGTTAGCTTCCTCTTCTATTTGAATAAACTGCCTCTTATGGTAAACCTCTACATCAAGCAGCCCTGGGGCTTGTATAGGGGGAACCTTACTGTGAAAAAAAAAAAAAGATAGAATGCATGTTTGTTTGCAAAAGTGACAGCCCAACATGCAAATTATAAATTGAAGATACCAAATTGAAGCAAATACAAAAAATTTAAATATCTACGAAGTATTTTGACAGAGGATGGAAGATGGGATGACAAAATCTGAAGTTGCACTGGGATAGGGAAAGATGCCTTCCAAAAGCTAAGCAAAGTAACAGAAACTGGAAGATTTTCTTAAAATCAAAGGTGTACTGAACATGTAATATCAGTCCTCAAATATGGCAGTGAATGCTGAACAATCTCCTCATAGATGAAGAAGAGACATGCGGCAACAGGAATGTGGTTCTACAGAAGGATGCTGAGAATACCATGTACTAAACATGTGAGCAACAACAGTTTCAGAGAAAATGGAAGTTGAAATTTCTAGGACACATTAACAATTTAATGCACCCATGAATGCAAGAGAGACAGAGGAAAACAGCATTTAATCTACCTGACAAGCTTGTGTAAATGGTTGGCAGAACAGGGATTAGGAGAGATAGCAAAAAGACAAACTTTAGTAAGAACTGCAAAGAACACAAAATTGGGTGAGGGCATCATGATCGCCCACGTCATGAAGGGACATGGCACATTGAAG
The DNA here is from genome assembly GCA_963932145.1 of Acanthosepion lycidas. NCBI lineage: Eukaryota > Metazoa > Mollusca > Cephalopoda > Sepiida > Sepiidae > Acanthosepion > Acanthosepion lycidas. The sequence goes on from OZ010583.1 coordinate 47,804,909, forward strand.
AATAATAATGTAGAGTTCAAAATGGGAATTAAACCTTTGAGCCCTGACCACCATTTTACTGGTGGTAGAGAAAAATGATGTAATGTCCAGCCACTGTTTGAACAATGGTAGCGAAAAATGACTTAATGTCCAGCCACTGGTTGAACAGTGGGTAAACACTTGTAACTATTTTTATATCTACTGTGAAACATTACATACCAATTGTTTGCGAATTTTGACTCAGGAGCTCAGGCAGAAGGATTAAAATTGTTCAGGAATATAGGGCTCAAAGGGTTAATGAAAGGTAAAAGATAGGACAAAAAATTTCTAACATAAAAATTAGATATTTTTTTTTTTTACTTGTTCAAGTACACATCTGTTCTGTGGATGAGGCCATGACTTAGATCACAGATGATTGTAATGAGAGTTAAATGCTTCCTTTGTACACTAATGGCAAGATGGTAAGACAAGTTATATATAAACTTGGATATATAAAGTCCGGAAAAGTAGTCCCACATAATTTTTAGCATCAAAGTGAAATAAAAGAATAAGAAATGTCTACTTAACAATATCTATTTATTGTCATCGTTCACATGTATTAAGAATCACTATCAGTGAAATTGGTCATATACAGTAACTGCATAATAATAATAGCATAAAGAAAAGAAAAACAAAAAGATTTCATTAACTAATTGATCAGGTTGTTCAAATTCCATGATGTCAGCTTTTAGGAGGCATGGTGGAGTAATGGATAGTGGCTCGGATCGAGGAATCGTAGAGCCAAGTTCGAATTCCAGTCAAATCCATTACATTCACTTATGTGCTAATACCCTTGGGAAAGGAATGATTCTCTTCTTCTCCCCCCACTTATGGGTAAATAACAGGGCAGACTGGGTTCTATAGCCTTGGATAGAAAATGGTCTACTGCAGAAAGAAATGGCAACCTACTAGAGGAAAAACTAGATCTGCCTCGTCAGTTATGTATCAAAAGATACATGATTGCCTATGCGTGTATCACACATGGCATATAACTGACTGACTGACCTTTTATATATATATATATATATATATATATATATATATATATATATATATACACTATCTGAAGTATCCATCTATAGTACACCATGTAAAATCAAGATTGCAGGTGGTAGTAATGACAGTAGAACAACTTCTTAGTGAAAAGTAAAAATATATTTTGTGGAGAAATACCCTTCTGCAAACTTGTTTTTCTTTGTCTAGATATTAATAAAAGAGAAATTATAGTCCTACATTGAACAATTACAGACGATAATTGATATTTCAGAATATGTTTGTGCATAACAGTGGTAGAGAAACACTTTCCAAATGATGAACAATATATTTTTTACATTAAAATGCCACTCACTGAGTCCAAAAAATATGCATACCAAACTTGAGGCTCTGTACAGAAAAGGGTTTAGCCCTGTATAGCAAGTTGATAAACTCATCCTAACAGTTAATAGAATAAACTCATTTTTATTTATTTGTGCATTCATAAAGAAATTTAAGATTTCTATTAGTTTTAGTCTCCATAAGCATGTATTTTTTTGTGCTATATCCATTTAAGGGATAGACTTTACACAACTTTGTCAAGTAGACAAAAATGAACATCAAAGGAGCAAATGACAAAATTAAACACACTGAACAAGGGCTCTGCACAGCCTTCTGGAATTTCAAACCAACTTCAAATTTTCAATTTAATAAAAATGAGTAGTCAATAAAATCAGCTTTTGCCAGTAAATAAGCACATGCCTTTGGATCCTACAGAAGACCATAAAAACCAGACATTCATTTAACTCCACAGAAGAACTGGCAGCAGTAAAGAGACACGAGTCAACCTCAGTGTCTTGTCTTTCTCATCAAAGCAACAGCAGATTCTCTTTGATCATCTCTCCCAAATCCACTTTCTCTCTTCCTCACTGAAAGACTATTCATGTTCATTTCCTTACAGTCGAAGACAAGAACTTTCTAACTTTCATTTCATGATAAATAATTAGTTAACTACTTTTACATACATATCATTTTATTTGAACATGCAACAATCTTTTCCCTCAATTTTTTTATTCAAATCATGATCCAAGGAATCTTTCCCCAACAACTTTCCTCTCTTGAATACCTGCAAATTACCATGGCTTCTTTAGAAATATGAGTGGCTCCCTATTGTCTTCTCCACAGTTTTGAATATTGCTTGGTTACTACCTGATGCTAAAAAGCTCAGTTTGCTCTCCTATTTAACCAACAGCTGAGTGATGACAGAGAAGAGATGGATTTATACCTTTTTCCCAAGAGCATTAGTCTGAAAATGAACATAGCAGACTTGGTCAGGATTCAAACTCAGCTCACCAATTCCACTACATACACAGCCAAATGTATTATTTACCAGTCATTAATTGTGATTCTGATGTTTTTCACAGTTATGAAACAACTCAAATCCTAAGCTGTTCAAGATGACTGAAGTTTGCCCATCTTTACACAAAGGAAAATCATAATTTTTATAAAAGAGGATAAAGGACTATGGTTAATGTCAGGTAAATATTTCATGAAAATATATTGGTTCTTATCTGCAGTCAGACTAATATCCTCATCTCTGTTGTTATCACAACATTTCAGCTGTTGTGCTCTCCAGTCATTTTCAAGTGTCAATCTGAGTAACTTTCATGGAATTTTAAACTGAACACTTTATTCAATCTATGGGAGTAGATTGTTCTCATCCCACTCTCTATGTCAAGAGCTATCTCATTTTGTTCTCTTTTTAGTACGGCATACTTATTGCTATTTCTTTTTTTTTTTTACCAAGTCTAAGTCTATACTACCTGGTGCAGACATTGAAGTCACTATTACTATAAGATCAAATTCATGAACCAATACTTTAACCATAGCTAGCAATAACTGAGCAGTATTAAAATAAAAAACAAGAGATTTGCAAAGTCCATTATCAACTGAAGTGAGTCATATACTAGAAGGCAAACAAATGTTACTAAATAACCCTACACACAGTATTTTTATTTAGTCATTTTCCATGGCTTATCAACCCTTTTTAGGTTATTTAAAGTAGAAAATATTTTTAAATTGAAATAATTTCTTTATTTTCTTAGATAATGATTTAATGATACAAGGCTTACTAATTAATCAATAGCTGGGGGAGAAAAGGTAGATTAAAATCTTTCCCAAGGATATTTGCATATATGTGAATATAAAAAAAACGAATTGGAATTCAGCACTCTGATTAACAATTCCGAGCTATTAGCCATTACACTATCTAAACATCCAAGCATACAGCACCTGTCACCCATCTTGGTACTGACCCGGCTCGATGTTAACTTTGGTGGTCATAGGAGAACTGGTGCTTAAATATGATATGGTATAAATCCATGCACTATTTTCTTTGATGGCATAACTTTGCAGTCTTCTAAAATCATTCACATGAATAAGGTTGAACATTAAAAAGAAGACATAATTCCTTTCCATGTAAAAATTGCTTTTTGTATTTTCTTTTTCATGGTGTATATCTTTTTGTCATATATTGCCTCTATTATTCCTAATTTATATGTCATATATCAAGAAAGAGAGAGAGATACTGAAAATTGTTCAAAAAGTGAAAGATTATGAATAAAACAACCTCCAAGGTAAAGTAAACAACAATTGTACTTACTTCAATATAATTTCTGTCCAATTTTCTGAGATGAGGAATTGTCAATGTGATGTATTAATCTATTTAAACTTGTGCCCTCATCATAACTGTACCCTTTCACCTCTTGGATTCATTAACCTTCTGGGAATTTTCAGCCAACCCCTTTTATTCAATCCATGGGGGTTGATTGTTCTCATTCCTCTGTCCATACAAAGGATATATTGTATCAGTTACTTCATGCTTATGATGCGAAAGTTGCTTTTTTTCTCTTCTCTTGTGAATCAGGGTATGAGACTTTCATTGCTTGACTCAGAGATTGAACCATATCCAACAGGTAACTAGATGCACTTAATACATTTGTCCAATTGTGACTATAACAACCAAGTTGATAACACAAATCAATATTAATTAATGTCCAAAATTCTATAATAATAATATTAATGAAAAGAACAATTGCTTAGCATTTGTTTGTTAATTTGGCAGCATAATAATTGTGAGTTCAGTCTCAAGGCAGAGAATTACTCATACTCTGGCTCAGTAAAAATAGGGTAAGCAAGAACCATGCAGTACTAAAATAGAACAAAAGATATCTTTAAACATGAAGAACAATCTATCACAGTAAATTAAATAAAGTTTAGTTTGAAATTTGCTGAAGTTTACCTGGATTAACAGACACCTGAAGAAAGTCAGAAGGCACAATAGCCAAAATATTATGATAATAACAATAAAGATGAAGACAATTTACAGTGTTCAGATTGTTGTCTTCATCTTTATTGCCATATTCATGACATTTCAGCCATTGTATGCTCCAGCCTTCTTCAAGTAACTGGAATTTCAAACTGAACCTTTTATTTCATTCACTGGGGTATATTATTCTAGTTCCACATGCCATACCTCTACTGAATGCGTCAGTTTCAGTTATCTCGCTTTAACTCAACTCTCCAAGTTTTTGTTCACCTCAGTTGTAGCCAGGTATTGAAATCACAACTTTTTGGGTCAAGTCACTGCATTCAACCAATGCTTTTATCCAGTGGATAAATCTACCCAGGTGGATTAAATAAAGGGTTCAGTTCGAAATCCCAATTACCTGAAGAAGGCAAGAGCTTCCATTGGCTGAAATGTCATGAATATGGCAACATGATGAGGAAAACAGTCGGAACAATGTAAATAATTGCAATGCCTATCTCAGAAATATAGACAAAGATGAGGACATTAACTTGACTGTAAATAATGTAAATGATAATTCTCAAATAAACTAAATTTGCACATTTCATATAAAAAAAAAAAGGTTAACAATATGATCCTGAGAATAAAGTTTGCTACTTATTAACAATTAACAAGAATTATTATATTTTTTATATTCAGTTATGACATTGTGAATATTGATGTCAGAGTACTTTCTTGCATTTGACTGAAATATCTTAATCTATAAACTTTGGCATGTTTCTGTATTAAATTAATGGATTCTTTTTTTTTTTAACTGTTTACCCTTTAAGTAAATTCCAACATAATGTTTTTTTTTTTCTTTGCATAGCATAGTAGAGGAATTTCCCTGGATATAATTTACAATTGTCTTCCTATTGAAATGGAATTGTTCAGTTAGCGTATTAATAGACATTTTTTATTTTTTGGGGGTGAGTGGGGAGAGATTTCTTTTTTTCCTCACAGAATACATCTACTAAGGACTGAAGAACATGTAGATAAAGAAAAGCTTCAATTGTTCAAATAATAGTTGCTTATGTTAATCATTCTTTTAAAAGTAATAGACAATAAAGGTTAAATAAAGTGGAGTGAACTTAAACAGTATTGGTGCAAAATGTTTTTCGGGAGAAGTCTTTAGTAAAATTGTAGTTTTAGAAAGACAATCATTAGTGTTTAAATGTTTTTATTTTTATAGCTTTTTCTGCAAACAAGAAATTGCTAAAGAAAAAAAAATGTTGAAATAAAGATAATTTATTAAAACACCTGTGTATTCATTTTCAGAGTTCAATATGTCATAATTGCAATAAAGTTAATTTCTTCATCTCAATATTTTCTCTGTGATCAAAGCATTACATCTGTTCATAATTTTATGGCTTCAACTACAGATGAAATGTATTGTTGGTAATGTTACTATAAATATGTATTGTTAATTGGTTGATATTTTAGTGGCATATCAACATCGCTATGGGTTATTTAATGCCAAAATCTACATATTTCATACATAATTTTATGCTTTCAACTACAGATATTTTGTAGATAACTTTTATAGTTTCAGGGTTATTTTTTTTTTAATTATTTTTAGATATATATAGTTTGTAGATCATAATATGTATTGTTAGTAATTTTATTATAAAATGTATTTTTATATTTTTTTTAGTGTTGCATTGATTGTTATATTTTTATAGAAATCTATTGTTGCACATTTTATTATAAAAATGTACCATTGATTTTTGTTTGGGGATTTACTATTTGCCCATAGCTGGGATCCTAACAGGTGCCACCACCCAGAGTCAGAGTAGACCTGGGAACAACAGCAATTAAGATGTGGTTCCATGCTTCTCAAAACATCCATTATCCTGATTTCTTGCAGCTGGATGTAGTTTATTGTTATATCCAAGATGATAAGAAGGCTTGGAGAATTTGACACTCACAGGACTTATGGAAAGCAAGAGGGACAGATGATAACCTAGCTAATGAGCTAGGGCAAACAGTTGGCAGATCAGGATTAGGAAAGCTATTAGGTTGGTGCAAAAATAATGACGTAATAATGTCGTTTTTTGACGTTAAAAAATACGTCAAAAAACGACATTATACGTCATTATTTTTGCACCAACCTAATAGCAAAAAGACAAGTCTAAGAACTACAAAGAACAGGAAGTTGTGAAGAGTCATGATCGCCCAAGTGCTGACAGGATATCCAGCATAGATCTTGTTACCTGAAGACAAAAATCTGATTATAAATAATAAGAATTGGTAACTGGTTGTATAAATACAAAGAATTCTCCGATGATAATAATTTGCTTGTTTCATACCATAATCACCATTACTATTTTAGTTCATTTTTCTATTTTATTTTAAAAAAAGATACACGTAGACTTTAACATCCCAACTGACCTTTCAAAACAGAAGTTCACCTTAGACTTATAAACAAAGAAAACAATTGTCAGATTAACCTACCTTGTCTGTTAGGTGACCTCAAACACCCACTAGGTGGCATTGTATAAAGAAAAGGGCACATAACAGATCACTTATGTTTTTTTTATATACAAATGCAAATTTTTACTTGCACCTTGACCACTACTCAAAATACTAAAATATCAGGGTTGGGTCAGTGGTATCTTCCTTGTGAATTTACTCTCAAGGACAAGAGCTACAAAAAGTGGGTGAGGGAAGAGAAAAATAAAAATTAGATGAGGAAAAGTAAGTTAAAAAAAAAATGAAATTGGTTCAAAAGAAAGGTGAGATAAAATTAAAAAATAGAAAAAACTTCATGATGTGGTGGGGATATTTGAAATTTTTCTTCTTTATGCTTTCGGGTCATTAGCAATCATGGCTCACCACAATTTCATATCCTTTGTAGGGAGGCACGGTGGAGTAATGGATAGCAGCTCGGATTGAGGAATCGGAGAGCCGAGTTCGAATTCCAGTCGAATCCATTACATTCACTTATGTGCTAATACCCTTGGGAAAGGTGTGAATCCTCTTCTTCTCCCTCCAGCTATGGGTAAATAGCAGGACAGACTGGGTTCTATAGCCTTGAATGGCAACTGGTCTACTGTGGGGAAAAAATCTGCCTCGTCAGTCATGTATCGAAAGATACATGATCGGCTACACGTGTATCATGCATGGCACATAACTGACTAGATTTTAATAAATTTTGCCTTGTTGTTATCTCTTCTAAACCTTGTTTCACCATCCATTTACTCAAGCTTGCTAAGTAAGCTAAGTGTTGTTTTCCTTTGACCCTCTTCTCTTCAATATCATTTGAGTATCAGTTTTTCCAAGCCCTCTATCTTCATAATGTACCCTAGAAATTTCATCTATCTCTTTCTCATGTTAAGAATAAGCGTCTGTTTTGTTTCCATCTTCTCTAAAACTTTGTCATTGTTAACACGTTCAGTCTTTGGTATCCTCAGTGTCATTTCTTCTAGAACCACATTTCTGTTGTCTCTTCTTCATTTGTGATGAAATTGTCCAGCATTCACTGCCATATATGAGGAATGATATTACATAACAGTTCAGTACTCTTTTCTTTGTTTCTAACAAAATTTCCCTGTTTCTTAATATTTTGTTTAGCTTTCAGAAGGCATCTTTCACTATCCCTATACACCATTGGATTTCAGTGTTGCACTTTCCATCTGCTGTTAAAACACTTCCCAGGTATTTAAATTTTTGTACCTGATTGATAACTCCAATTTGCAACTGGTGTTTAGTCCTTTCTTTCACTACCTTTCACACACACACACACACACGTACAATGATTTAAAAAAAAAAAATGACAGCCTAGACCACAAAACTTCTAGTGTCTGCAATGATAGTGATGCAGAAATTTTCCCGAGACACACTTTTGTTGCAGATTTGAGCCAACCCACAAGAAAGGTTTTTAAGTATAAAATGTTTTTTATTTTCATGGTTATTAGGTTGGTGCAAAAATAATGACGTAATAATGTCGTTTTTGACGTTACGTCAAAAAACGACATTATTACGTCATTATTTTTGCACCAACCTAATAACAGTCTTACACAGCTGAGAAAAATTTATTTGTAAAATTCCTTGTTCTTGATTAAGATGCAAAGAAATGTGATTTTTCCATGTGTGTGTGTGTGAGAGAAAATAGGTAAAGGAGGAGGAAAGTGTACACGTGAATGATTAAGGAAATCTATGTTAAGCCATAGTGTTTTGAACTGATGTCACATGTTAATGGCGTCCTGGGTATGACGATAAACTACATCCGCGTCCTGGGTACGGCGATAAACTACATCCAACAGCAAGGCCTCAGATAATGTTTTCGGAAAAATAATGTTGCCAGCTATAAGTTTTTGAAACAGTGTTGCCAGCTATACGTTTTTTGTAAGAAATAATGTTGCCAGCTATACGTTTTTAAAACAATAATGTTGCCAGCTATACATTTTTTATTCCATACAAAATAGACATTTAAAATTCATATAAACTGGATTTGGCATTAAATAACCTACAGTGGTTGATATGCCATAAAACCCAAACAAACAAACACATGTTAATGTGTCTTCTCTATACTGCTTTGTTTGGTCTGGTGACTTTCCTTATATACTCCTCAAACCATTTTTTTTAATTGTTGGCAGAACACAACCCATTGGTTGAAATTTATTTTCAAAGTATGTGTGAATCCTCTGACTGAGAATCAATTTTTTTGTCATTTGATGATTGACTGTCTTGGTGTTTATTTCCATCTTCACTCCACATTTTTGCTCAATATCTACCATTAACTGCTAGATATTTAGTCTGAAATGAATGATCCACTATGATTATTATGACTACTTAAGTTTCTGCTCTTTCAGTAAATGATGGCAATATCTGATTTAGTACCATTATTAGAATAATTGGCGGTGACAGTGGCACCTATAGTTATCAGAGCACTAGGTCACAAGAAATCAGAAGAAGAATTTAAACCATCAAGATGATCAAGGAGAATACTAATGGATCAAAGAAATGATCTGTTGTTCTTCCATGAGAACCACTAAGGATCAATGCCATGTGTGTTGGGGGGGTACCGGAGATTGAAGAGAGTCTCGTCCCTCCCCTAAAATTCATTTGCCTTCCTACCATGACATGAACTAATTTTAGAATGCAAAATTTTTGCTTTCCTCCCCTCCATTACTTTAAGCCCTCCCCCACCCTGACACTACTGGTGTCAGTAAATGTTCAGTTAGTATAAAAACCAAATCTTTATTTGATATTTTCTTTTGAATCTGAAAAGCTGGTATAGGATATCAACTTAAATTTGTTCTGTTCCAAAATAAAATCGAAAAATGATTAATATATGCATAGCAACATATTATTTGATTGGCGATAAATAAAAAAATAGGCAAATAAACTTCCACGTTCCTGTCAGTTAAGAAATACCAAATGAAGTTTAAGGGTTGATTTCAGTTAACTTAACTTGCAACACAATTGGATCTGGGTTCAAAGGTAAAACACTGAAAAGAGCTTTCAAACTCTGAGTGACCCCAGCAAATATAGAAAAAAATTGATGAGACAGGAAATAGACAAGGATGAAGGGACAGAGGAGGTTGAAATAAAAATGGAAGAGGAATGAAGAGGTCAGCCAGAGAAGAAGGAGGAAAAGATGAAGAAAAAAAGGAAAAGAAGAAAAAAATGAATATCAAAACGGTCAAGTGGAAAATAAAAATAATGAAGATTGAAAGTGGAGATAAAAAAGGGGGGGTAGGTAAAGCTTGTGGTAGGTTGAGGAGATCAGAAAAATGTTTGGCGGAAGAGGGGGGAGTCAGAGGAGAAAAAAGGGAAAGACAGGGAGGAAAAAAAAAAAAAAAGAAAAGACGGAGATAAATCCCAAAATGCTAATAACGAGGATTTGATGGAGAAAACAAAAGTATCAATGAAAAAAAAAAAAAAATAGACAATTTTGTTTGACAGAACAATAAAACGGTTAAAAAAAA
>OZ010583.1:47820177-47877677 GCA_963932145.1 Acanthosepion lycidas
TGATGGGCAATTGCTGTTTAGTCTGAGATAAATAGAAATATATCAGTCAGTGGCTGCTCAAAGAAGAAGTAAATATCACTGATTGTAAATAATTAACATCAAAGATATCATCTGGGTTTTAATCTGTGCATTTTATTTGTTGCTAATAAAGAAAACTAATTTTTTTTTTTTTTTACAAAATTTTTTTTAACTTCTATCAGTATGGCTGATGCTAACCACCAAGAGAACAATTCTGTGTATTTCGTCTCAAATTTTATACTGACATTTTTTTTTAATCATTTCATCTTAAGCAAGGAGATAATGATGAAAAGGAATTCTGGTAATGAAAGAGAAGGAAAAAACTTTGGAAGGAACCACAAACACAATTCTCAAGAGGAAACAAGGGATAAACCACTTCTCATGTTCAAAAAATTAGTGACAAGGGTGAACTAGATGATGACTGGAACTAGTATATTTATAAGTTTACCATTCATCCAAGAGTGCTACAAAACGACAGGAAGTTGTGGAGAGCCATGATCACCAACACCATGACGAGACATAGCACATAGAAGAAAAAGTGAAAAAGATAATTTAAATCCATGATATTGTCAAGTTTTGAGAAATAGAAAACCAACTCTAAATTCCCAATTTATCTTTCATCTTAGAATTTGTTTTCAGACTATAACAATTTTAGCTGAAACTGGACTCCTGAAACCTCTGTAAAAGTGGTAAACTGATCTGGCATCATGCAAAAAACCTGGCACTCTCCTAAAGATATTTAAGATGAATACATTCCAGATGTGCCTTAAACTTTTATAGCTTAGATGCCATATTACCTGATGCTGAATAATCAATATAAACATTGTTAACTTCAAACAAGTCAGCAAGAATAAACAAAGCTTTTAACAATGTTTTCAAACTCCTCGTTCTATAATTACTGTACATTTGTCAAACAGTGGCACAAAGCCATAGGCCTAACTGCATAAAATAATCAGGTATAGCTCCCAGTAACTAAGAACCACCTCTCTTGATAACTTCTACCTGAATGGAGGGTTGGGAGAATCCTTTCAACACATTGTTAATTGTCTAAATTTCTCCTCTTGATCAACTTTACTTGGTTCAGTGACATCATCTGAAAAGCAATTTCAGTTCGAAATAGATGAAATTGAAGTAAGGAAAACAACAGTTTTATCAGTTCTAGTTAAGTCATTTATATCCATATTAAAATCTAGTGTGGTAATAAAATAAGCACCCCTCCCCATTTTCCCTCTCACTTGTAACTATCCATTACAATAAATATATCATTTTCAGTGCTGAAGTTGAATTAAGTCTAATAAAGCTTCATACACTTATACTTGGTGTTGTTACTATATTAACATCTGGTATTAATTATAAAAATTTAAGATAAAAATCCAGTATTACAGAGTTAAAAATTGAAAACAAACCTGATATTCTACCTATGGGTCATTAATACTCACTGTCCCATTTTTGACATTAACTGGCTAATAATGAGAAGTTGTTAAAGTTCAAAGTTTAAAAATGCTTTTTGTATTGTGCAAGTAATTCTAAAATGATGTGCACAGAGTTAAGTGTAGTCAATGTGTGTTTATGCATAGCAGTATATCCACTCTTATGTTTTAATTTCTAGGCCAATGGACATTAATTTCAATGTTTAAAAACTAAGCATGAGAGATAACTACGTAAACACATGTAATGAATAATATATATGTTTACAAATGGAAATTAGTGTGTATGTATGTAGTGATTTACTAAGCTAGAGTGAGTTTATGTCCCAACAGACGTTCCAGGATAGGAGCCTCATTGAGAGTTCAACTGTTCACCATGACTAGAGAAAACTCAGTGCTGCTCTGTGATGATGAAATGTTACTAACTTTGGGAGATATTGAAAAGCTATAAGCCAGTTTCTTTCTTATAGTGCTACCTGAGCAAGATCAGAGGAAAGATCAGTTGCCAGGCTCTGGCCATGGAAATTTTTGGTGTTGCTACCATAAACTGCATATATATATATATTTAATGGTTTAACTCTGGAAGTACTACCAGAATTTATTGTTGGGGGACATAATCTTTACAATGTAAGATATACAGATGACATAGTGTTGATAGTAGATACAGAAAGGAAACTGCAGGAACTCCTACAGAAGATAGTGAAGGAAAGCAAAGAGAAAAGGACTAAATACCAATTGTAAGAAGATACAATGTGTGGTTGTCACCAAGAGGGAAAGACCAAGATGCGAACTATGAATTGGAGATATCAAAACCAAGGAAGTACACAAATTCAAACATCTAACAAGTTTCATAACAGAGAGTGTAAAATTTGACACCCTCCAGATTTATATACCTTTTTCAAACTAATTCATTAGCTTATTCAAGCCAGAGGGACTTTCCCTCCTTGGAGGATTTTATTCAATAATAATAAAAACAACAAAATTAAGCCATTACCATATAAAGTTACCTTAAAATTTTCTTCCCCCACCAGCCAACCTTGCTGGCTAATGGTAAATCTTGTGGGTGGGATGAGGGGGATTTTAAATTTTAGGTAACATGCTCAATAAAAATAATTGGACACCATACATTAGTGGTTTAAATAGTTTCATCATCTAAGATTAGTAGGAGCTAATTAAACCAAAGCATGTATGAAACTAAACTTACTAATTATTAATAAATCATAAGGGTGGTCCCAAACTTTTGGGTTATAGTAAAATATATATATATTTATATATATTTATATATATATATATATATCTATATATATATATATATATATATATATATATATATATATATATAGCTGACCACTTGTATTCGCAGATACCTGTCTACTAGGACGGTTGGCCAATCCTTATTGTAGACACTTGTTCAGGTGCATTTGTGTTTATTCAACACCCACAGAGCCCACCTATGGTTTATACTGCAACTATGCTGAGCAGACCTTAATTACAGTTTCTGGGAAAGAGCATGTTATCTAGCATGATCAATATTTTGAACAAGGCCAGCATGCTCAAGCCCTCGGCCATGATGACTTGTGACTTTGTGCTAGCACAATTATCAATGGTCTCCAAGGGATCTGTCTACCCAATTTTGCTCACAAGCCTTGCGTCAATCCGCGGTATGGTTTTCAGGCACTTTCCAAAGGTGCCACACACTAGGAACAACCTTAATCCAGTTCAATAACATCAGGAAGTCTCCTTCCTGACAAATCAACCATGGTGAGATTCAAACTCAGGTCTCCTGTTCAGAATGTGACCATAGTATAATCTCATGATCATTAGTCTCATAACCTGATTATATATATATATATATATATATATATATATATATATATATATATATATTAGGCTGGTGCAAAAATAATGATGTAATAATGTCGTTTTTTGACGTTAAAAAATACGTCAAAAAACGACATTATTACATCATTATTTTTGCACCAAACTTATATATATAGATATAAAATGATCATTAGTCTTGTAACCTCTCCTGGTCATAGGGACACCACATGTACTGCAACCGTAGCAGAAGAACCGTAGAAGAATGTCTTTGGTAAGCTAGCCTGACAGATGAATGTCAACCCACCCCAGGCTGGTTTGAATTCAAAGTTTTCCTTCCCTTGCCCAGTTTTAGCTGAGATGGGGACCAGAGATGGATTCATGCCTTTTCCAAGGGTATTGTGTATAAGTAAATGTACCAAACTTGACAAACTCATCTCTCAAATTTCCCATTCTGAGCCACTATCAATTACACCACTGTGCATCCACACACATTATATATATATATATATATATATATATATATATATATATATATGTATATATATATATATATATATATATATATAAAGAAAGAACAGTAAGATATATAATCCGGTGTTCTTATAGATATTTTTATTTTTACAAAATAGTGCTCAATGTAAATTTACAGAGCATTAATATTATAAATTAACTGATTTAAAATATTATTTTTTCGCTACACGGTTCTAACCATGTTTCAAAAATGGAAGCTAAAAGCTTAGAATCTAATTTTGTAATTAAATTAAAGATATTAGTTCCATTTCAAGCGAATTTTGGAGAAGTTACTCCATTTTTGAAACATGGTTAGAACTGTGTAGCGAAAAAAATATATTTTAAATCAGTTAATTTATAATATATATATATATATATATATATATATATATGAAGGCAAAACATTAAACCATATAACACCATATCTAATTAATATTTATTGTATCTCTACAGATGAGTTCCTTCAGATCCTACATACTCCGAATCCAATCAATTAACTTCTTGCATTAAAAACTTATTTGTCTCATTATATGAAAAACATTTACAACCATCCCTCTCTTCCTCCACTTGAAATTAAACTGAACATTTTATCAAAAGTGTCATGTAATACTAAAGTTTTCTTTTATAATCAGTGGTAATTTTTTTTTTTCATATAAACTGATGTATTCGTTATGAGTTCCCCTCTTGGTCCTTGTTTTTATATATATATATATATATGAAAGAGAAAGAGAAATACCACATATTTCAATGTTATTAATGCTATAAAATGAGTTAAAATATTTAAAATAGCAAAATTAAAGTTAATTTAGTTGTGGTGTATAACTGTGGGACAAGAGGAGTGATTTACATAGGAGGTCCCAATTCACTCAGATTTCAACGGCAGTTGGAATTTTTATTCTAAAACTTTTGCATTCACTATCTTCAGTTGAGGCCTGTTCCAAACATCATACTCTTTATTCATCTCAGCTGGTGAAATATGAGAAAATATTTCAAGAAATAGATGGGATGGGATGGGTTGCCCCACCCCACATTCCGTTTTTAAACTGCTTACCTTGTTTCAAGCTCAGAACATCCATATAATGAAACATACTCATAACTGCACAGATAGAATATGCACTTGTATACACATGATATGTATATTTATATACACTAGCACTGACTTAATAATCTGCTCAAAATTGTATACATAAATATGTAGCTACAAAAGATAAAGAATACCTCTTTACATAATGATGTAAATTTACTTATGAATACTTATATGTAATTATATCGTTTGAACATATTATCTTAAGAGATTTTATTTACATTTGTCACATTTTTGTTATAATTTTACATACTTACCAACACATATGCAATGGCATAAAATCTTTTACTGAAAACACCAAGGACGAAACAATTTACAGAATTGGAGTTTTTTTTTTTTTTTTTTTTTGTTACTAATTGTTCATCTCATACAAGAATCACAAGAGTGTTACTAAATGAGATAGTTATATGAACATAATAGAAGGAGGTAAAAAGTACATATTATAAGGCAATGTAGGAAAGTTAACAGCTGACTCTGGATTGAAGTGATTGAGGACGCATCCTCTTGGGAGCCTGTTCCACAAAGTAGCAGTTCTTGGGAAGGAGCTGTCTGAATGTAACTACCTTCTTCAGTCAGTTATGTGCCATATGTGATACATGCTTAGGCAATCATGTATCTTTCAATACATGACTGACAAAGCAGATTTTTTCCTGCAGTAGGTTGCCATTTCTTTCTGTGGTAGACCAGTTGCCATCCAAGGCTATAGAACCCAGTCTGTCTTGTTATTTACCCATAGTTGGGGGAAGAAGAAGAGGATTTATACCTTCCCTAAGGGTATTAGCATGTAAGTGAATGTATTGGATTCAACTGGAATTTGAACTTGACTCTCCAGTTCCTCAATCTGAGTCACTATCCATTACTCCCACTAAGTCTCCTTTCTGAAAAATCGACCCTGGTGAGATTTGAGCCTGGATCAGAAAGTGACTTACTATGAAGAGAATGCAGATGATTCATCAGAGTGTATGTGGCATAACAGGTCTTAGTTGTGAAGGTCTGATCTGATTGAACTAATGAATGTATCTTGTCAGAACTGAGGCAGTGGGTTTTAGAATGGTAATATAGGAACTTTACATTGAGCTTGACAAGAAAATCTTTTTTCTTTCCCTATTTTTAGTCTCAAAAGACAAAAAGAAGACCCATCAAAAGATAACAAAAATATTAATCTGTGTATTTGTATATATGGTACCCAGAGTCCCCGTGCAGTCGAGATTTTTAATACTTTCTCTAATATTTAATTAATTGATTCATTCATTTTTATGGCTTATCAACCTTTGGCAGGTTATTTAAAGCCAGGAAATATTTTATATCATAAGAATGTTTTTTTTGGTTGGGGGATAATAATGATTTAGTGATACAAGTTTTACTAATTAATCCATAGCTAGGGAGAGAAGATGTGGATTCATACCTTTCCCAAGGGTATTTGCACATAAGTGAATATTAGAAAAATAGTTATTGAAACTCGGCTCTCCGATTAACAATTGCATTATTCATTATATCATTTTCATATCTAAGCTCTTGATATTCTCAAGTGGTCACTCATGTATGTACTGACCAGGCTCAACATTACTTAACTTCAGTAATTCTAAAAGAACCAAAGTTTTCAATATGATGTAAACTTTATACATTGTACAAATGAAATAGTATTTATTCTAAATCCAATATATTCAGTTAGAGGAATGCTAATTTGCAACATAGTCACATCTCCTTTTGGAAACCAACTATTAATATATTCTTTTAACTTCACTGAATATATTCTGCAGGGGTACAAAGACACTTACATATGTGAAGTAATACAAAGACATGAAAATGCCATATAGATGCTCTCATTGCAACGTAGGACCTGTCTTGATGATTTCAGTACTCTTATTTATGGCTAGCCAAATCAACAAAAATTTCATGTTCAAAATTTCTATTGAACTACTTTGTAAAATATATTTCAAAGAAATAAAATATAAATAAAAACTGACATAAATGTTTTATAATAATAATATTTTTAAAATATTAAAAACAATTTTTTTTTAAATCCTTTTAAATTTCCTCAAAGCCATCAAAATCCAAGTCTTAATTTTTTCTTTTTTTTACACAGTGGTGTTCACTCTATACAAGGCTCTGGGGCCCCCACAGTAGAGGTTTACAGAGTAAGAGATACAGCTTTTGCAGACATGTATAGAAGATAACGATTAACTCTAGATGTGAACATGTTAAGATTGTGCTGATCACAAGCAGCCTCTTCAGAGTCAGTTTCACAAGGTTGCGGTTCATATGAAGAATCACCTTTAGTGGAATTTACATCTTACCAGAGGGATATGAAAGGAATGATGGTGGTTTGCTACAATGGCATGGCAGGTTTTTGCTGTGAAGGTTAGGACTAGTGGAACTAAAGAGTGTAGTTCATCTGAGCATTTGCCATGGAAATAGTAAAAGAGCAGTTAAATGCTTGTGATATCTCATCTGTGAGAAAGAGGTTGCAGAGTGGAAAATAATTTGTCATCTACAAGGATGCAGAAACACTTTTAGACTATTAAGAATGGAAAGTGAAAACTGAGCAGCTTCCACCCATTTTTTGGCCAGATCTGGCTCTTGTAAAGGTAGAGAATAGTAAGAGGAGTCAGGTACTTACTGAAACAGTACAGGGAAATTATATTTCCAGCATCTATATATATGTACAAGCATCTTTAGTAATGGATTATATGTACAAGTTCCACGATATCTGGGTTGAATTAAAGTCCCAAAAAATGCTCTAAGCATGGGTTGTCCATAAAGAAACATCTATTTATCATGATTGCTGAAAGTTCAGGGTTCAATCAGTGATGATGAAAGGTTACTAGTTGGGTCTTTGAGACATTGCATGTGACACCCAATTTTTTACCCACGAAAAACATCCTGATGGGGAAAAGTCAGTTTAAAAAAAAAAATTCCACTTACTACTAAAATATTTTTGTGCAATCCATTGCATTTTCACAGTTGATTTGCTTGGTGTGGGGGAGGGTGTTGTGTCCTCTCTGTATTATATAGTTGAGTCCCCACTTATATAATGAAATCATTCATAGACACAGTAATGCAGTGTGTAAATCACTCTTTGGAGTGGTTTGTAATACATTATTTATCATCTCTCAGTTGCAACTCTGTCAAAGGACAGAGTTGCAACTGAGGAAAATTATACAGAGAGGTACCCAGCCCTGAGGAACAGCTATCTGAGGCTATGCCCTCTCATTACACAAGAGAGAGGCATAGCCAGTGCAATCAACTGTTGTGGGGGTTGCAGGCAATTTTTGTCCCTAGTCTGGGTGTACGTTTTTGGGTCCCTACCTTAAAATAGACCTTGTTTCGCAACTTGTCTTAGTGGGGAGACAGAGTAAATACCTAGACACAGTAATGCAGTATTAGAATAGTGAATATTTCAAGCTATTCACTTTTTTTCCTTTAATTTTAATCAGCTTTAACAAATTAAATTTCTTGAATAATGTGTTGATTTCCTGGTTAAAATCTGTTTTACACACAATTATGGTTTACTATTTTTTGCAAATTTCACCATTCTTTGGAAACTATTTTCTCCCAATTCTTTTGTACACCTATATATCTATATATAAAATCTTGTATATTTTTTCACATGCAATACCAAAATAGATTTGGTTTGGTTTGTTTTACAGCATATCAACATCAATGGGTTATTTAATGCTGACAAAATTTATTTTGCTGGTAATATTTTGTTTTTGTTAAAAATCTATTTCTAGTAATATTTTTCCTTCAAAAAGTATATTGCTGGTATATTTTTTTTTCTACAAAAGTTTATTGCTGGTAATAATTTTTTACAAAGTATTTCTTGTATTAAAACTTATTTTTACACTATCATAGTGTTTTTACCACAATTTTGCCCATAGCTGAGACCCTAACAGGTGCTATCACCCCGGTTCAGGGTGGACCTGGGTACACTAGCAATTAAGAGTTGGTTCCACACTCCTCAAAACATCCCAATCAGAGGCCTTACTGTTGGACGTAGTTTATCGTCTTACCCAGGACACGGATGTAGTTTATCCTCTTACGCAGGACGGCCCAAAATAGACATTTATTGAGTACAATAATATGGTATCAAGTGAGAATTGAACTCATTCCACTCATTTACTCACTATCAATAGACAGGGCCATAGCAACCATGGGGTTTGGTTCTCCCATAATTTTCACCAATTAGTTTTTTTGTTTTTTTTAAAAGGTTTTATTTTAACAAAATACAAAAAGAAAGAAATACAAGAAAAAAAACTATCAAAGTAAGGAAGAATATAACTTTCAAAAAACCCCGATGAAAGAATTCTTCTTTAAAAGGTGTATGATGATGATGATAATTTCCCTTTATTTCATGGGTGTGTTTTCATTTTAATTTTAAATTTTAGTGAACCAAGTAAAATAAAATATAAAATGAGAATAAAAATAAAATATAAAAATAATTAAAATAAAAATGTACAAACAAATAGAAAAGAATTCAAATTAAAACAAAGCATTTGGCTTCTCTTAAAATTCCTATATCTTTTTTTTATCTCTCTATATATTTCTAATTTCTTTTTGCTCCCCTCCCCCAAAAAACAAAAACATTTGTCTCTGCTACAGCCCTGATAGAGCAGACTCTCAACACATATCATCCAGCTTAGATATTCCAACACAAATATTTGGTGTTGAAATCCATATAAATGATTTTCAAGACAAACAAGCTCAACTTGGGAGAATGAAAGCCTAAAATATTTCATCAAGCAAGGCAGATTCTAGTACTTTGAAAGTCTCCATTAACTCTACAGAATAAATATCCTTAAGACTTAATGTCTTTGTTGATAAAGATTGTAGTCTTTATCTTTGCTGGATTCTAAAAATAAATTGGCTAACATAAAGACAAATATGCCGCCCACATCCAAAGTAATAAAGCAAAGAATTTTTTTCAAAAGAGAAGATGCCAGAAATGCAAGAAATATCATGCTCTTTGAAGTTACAATAAAATGAGAATGAGCCAAAAAGAATAATAAAGATGGCAACATTTGCAGCCCCAGAAAAATGTAACAAAAGAATTAGGTGAGGTTAATTCCAGCCAGTTCACTTGTGTAATATATTTTTTGAATTCCAGGTCCTGAAGGGACATGGACAATCATAGTTCTCTACAAATTCCTATTCTTTATTGTCTGCAAATTGCTATGATTTCTTCAGAAAGAAAGCAGAGTGGTTTCCTATTATCTTATACACAGTTTGTAATTCAAAGTTGTTCTTTTGATAAAAGCTTTAGCAGAAAAGTGAATGTAACAGACAAAGCCAGGATTCCAATTCCATTTCCTGTGCCAATAACTGTTATACTACCCCCACCTTTCATCTATAATATTCTTCTTTTATGTGCGATTTCCCTTCAGGGTGTTGGCAATAATGGCTCTCCACAATTTCCTATCCTTCGTAGTTTTTAATAAATTTTATCTTATTGCTATCTCTCCCAAACCTTGTTCTGCTATCCATTCACTCAAGCTCACCAGGTAGGTTATGTGTTGCTTTCATCTGTGTCTCTTACCTTCAAACTGTCCTGTGAGTATCAAACTTTCCAAGCCCTCTTTCCTCATTGTGTGATCTAGAAAGTTCAACTGTCTTGTCCTGATTTTAAATATAAATGCCCTTTTTGTGGCCATTGTCTCTAGAACATTGTTTTTTTGCATACATGTTCAGTCCATGGTATTCTCAACATCCTTTTGTAAGACAGTTCATGAATATTATGTTAAAATCTTTCTCTCTCTTAATCTTTTTATTTTAGTAATTATTGAATTAATTCCTGACTTTAGAAATCCCTTTATCCTTGATTTTTAATGCATAACATGACGACTAAATACCGAGGCTAATGTCAGAAAGATTTAGTTTGTACCAAAATTATGAAAACATTACAAGGAACAGATAATGTAATGACAAAGTGAGAACAGTAAGAAAAGCCTAATTGAGCTCATTCTAAAATACTACTAGACTCATACACACACACAACACACACACACACATATATATATATATATATATATATATATATATATATATATATAGAAAAATTTTAACTTTGATCAAGATGGCTGATGTTAACCTATAGTTGGAAGGAGAGCAACTCACTGCACATTCTTGGTTTCCCGTTTTCCACTGAAATGAAGTGGTACAATTATGCTGAATCAATTGGTAAGTCTGCTGTTAGGAAAGTTGGTGTCTACTTTCATCAATGCATTGAATATTGCTGTCACATCTAGAAAAGAAGAACCTACAACATTATCAGTCCAGACAGCTCAACTTCAGTCATTTTCCCTCTGCCATAAGATAGCTTCCCTCTGCTTTTCTATTTTCCTGCATTTCTTGAGCGTTAAACTCTCTTCCAGCTTTCCTGTTAACTTTTGATATTCAGAAATTTAAATACAATGTCGATCATCATCTTCTGTCTATTTGAATCTTGATCTTTTATTGTCCTCTCTGTTTCTTTCACTTTCAGTAACCCATTACATCGGAGAGGCTTTTATTTCTTTAACTGGGGTGAAATGCCTTAAAATAATAAAAAAAAAAAAACAAAGTGTGAATTTTGATATATTTGATTTAAAAATCCTACCCATGATATTAAATATTTACAGAAATAGTTTAATGATAATTAGATAATAGCTACTAAAAAAATCTATATCCAAATACTAGTATCAATCTTGACTGGTTCTTGAGTCTTGTATTATAAGTTTACAGGTAACAAGTCAAAGATCTTCTTGATAAGGGGAATTTCTCTTCATCAAATTAACGATTTCCATCATTCTTCCTTTTAAATGTCATGTCCCTTCAGCGTGTGGATGACCACAACTCTCCACAATTGTCTTTTGTTACTTTAAATATGTATGGATTCTTTACCATCCTTCTTTGTCATTAGTGTGCCATTTATTTGCAAAAACTCATTAAGTAGATTACTTGTTGTTTCCCTCTGTTTCTACTGCTTTCATTATGTTCTGTGAGTATTAACTTTTCCAGGATTTCTTTTCACACTGTGTTCTAGAAATTTCAGCTGTCGTTTTCTGGTTGTAAGCATAAGTTTCTTTGTAGCTCCTATTTTCCTTAAAACTTCCTCATAGTGCACATTTTATATCCATGGTATTCTCAGCATTTATCAGCAGAAAAACATTCTATCACATCAAGCTTTGTCTTCATTTGTATAGCATTTACTGGCACATGGGGGATAGATATAACATTGCAATTCAGTACTCTTTTCTTGGTTTCTACATTCAGCTATAGTACCATATTTGTTTTTGAGCCTCTTCTTCATCTGTTTAAAAGAGGATAATATATTCATCACTTTAATCCTCTTTTTTCTATGTTAAGAGATTGTCCACTCTTTGTTGCCACATAGGAGATTAGATATTACATAGCAATTCAGCACTAGAGACAATCTAATAAAATTTCTCTATCTTATTCCTTAGTTCTTGGAAATTCCTATCTACCTTTGGATTTCTGTGTCACATTTTCCACTGCTGGTTGCTACCCTCCCAGATAGCAAGGAGGAAATTCTACTCAGGCTGATTTTCCTCAAAAACTGTTCTTTTGTGAAACAGATTCTGTGACGGCTTCCCTAAAGACTATAATCTTAAAATCTTTAAGTCATTTATCCTCATATTCTTCATTTCTTACGACCAAATCCCATTCACCATAGCCATTTTAACAGCAACTATCTTGAGTGGCTCTCGAATCTTGTATTGAATGAACTTTAGTACATAAATTCCTTTCTTTTTATTTTTTTTAAATTCATTTAATTTTGATGTCCCTAATATATAGCTTACACCTTGGGTGGTGTCTTTTACCGGCATGCATTCCTCCTGTTTTCTTACAGGCAATAGTTAGTCTTGAAAATACAAATAAGGTTATGGTTTTGGGTGGCAAATATCCAGCTGCATTATTTTAAGTTTGAATGACAGACTTTGACATTTATTTTTATCCCTGAACTTGTGAGAGAAAGAAAGAAGTGGTTCTTTCTGCTTCGAAACATATTTCTCAGCAGGAAGATTCATTAGCGTCTACCCAAAATTGAAAATAGATTGCAATTGCAGTTTTAGGCTGCTTTATAGATAGTTTCTTGAGATATGGTAATTGTTCAAGAGTTTTATCTTACTTTTGATCTTAGAAGATAGAAACCAAAAAAGAAAACCTGAAAACAAGAGGAGACACAAACTATTGGGTAAAACAAATGAAGTAAAGTATAATTTGTTGGTTTATTAACATCCTATGTTTTTCTGGTGGTTGTAGGCACCAGTACGAAAAGAAATGGATGCAGCTTCTAAATTTTCATAGACTGATTAAAGGTGTTGTCAATATGAGTGGGAAAAGAAATGGGGGAGAGAAATACAAGAATAGAGATGTTGAGGGAATGAAAAAAAAATGTTCAGAGTGAAAGGAAACAATGAGGGAGTCCCTAAAAAGACAAGTAAATAAGGTAGAAAGAAAGGAAGGTGTAAAAGAGAAAAGGATTATGAAAAGAAAGAAGAAATTAGAATAAGGGAAAGAAAGAGACAAGCATGAAATGAGAGAAATTAAGAATGAGTAGTGGGGGAAGAAAGCAAAAAGTTGAAACAGTTTGAAAGAGAATATATCAGAGGGTGTTGTAAAGTTTCTACTCTTTGTATTGTTTTGTTATTTAAATTTTTTTAAACATTTCCTCTCCATTTCTATCAATACCACACCTTCCAGGTATGATATGATAGAAATGGGAAGAAAAGATTTTAAAAAAAAAGGTAAGAAAAATAAAAAACGGAAGATGATCTTACAGACTGAAAGGTCAGTCTGTAAGATCATCTTCCGTTTTTTATTTTTCTTACCTTTTTTTAAAAATCTTTTCATAGAAAGTCAGTAAAGTGTCATACGTGATAAATGCTTTGGTAATCATGTATCTTTCAATACATGACTGATGAGGCAGATTTTCCCGCAGTAGGCTGCCATTTCTTTCTACAGTAGACTGGTTGTCAATGAAGGCTAAAGAAGCCAGTCTGTCCTGCTATTCAACCCATATATGAGAGGAGAAGAGATGGATTCATACCTTTCACAAGGATATTTGTGTATAAGTGAACCTAATGAATTTGACTGGAATTTGAACTTGGCTCTCCAAGTTCTCATTCTGAGCCAATATCCATTATACCACAATGCACATAGAAAGTAGTTAGACTTAAGCTCAACTTAGACCTCAAGTGGAATTCATACAAAATTCATTGCTCAAGATGTTTTAAAAATGGCCGCTTTCCTTTACCATTCTAGTT
The DNA here is from genome assembly GCA_963932145.1 of Acanthosepion lycidas. Classification (NCBI taxonomy): domain Eukaryota; kingdom Metazoa; phylum Mollusca; class Cephalopoda; order Sepiida; family Sepiidae; genus Acanthosepion; species Acanthosepion lycidas. Next base: position 47,834,304 of record OZ010583.1, read on the forward strand.
AGACTCCTTCTGCTATCCTCTAACTTTATGAGAGCCAGATCAGACCAAAAATGGAGCACTGCTGACATATTTGGGCAATAGCTGTTCAGTCTTCTATTTTCACTCTCAAAGTGGTCTTGTGGATGATGAATTACCTACAGCTTGTTTTCTACAAATGAAAAACTGCAAGCCTCTTGCTGCTCTATTTCCATGGAAATTGTTCAGATGAACTACATTCCTTAACTTTCACCAGATGTAACTTTCACAGTTAAGACCTGTGTGGCACCATTCTTGGCAAAATTGTAACAAATTTTGTGATGATGTTCTCCGATTGTTCATCGTTCACTGCACCTGTGATGACATTCAAGGATGAGTCTATTTGCATATGCACCCAACTTGCCTTGTGCACAGGTTTGTCTTCTCAGCCATGATTGCTTTCAACAAAAAGAAATAAATAATTTTTTTTCAAGACACTCTGGTTGGGAATTAGCAAAAATACAATTTCTCACTTAAATGTGGGATCCTTCTTTCAGCTTCAAGAGGTGGGCTGCTATCTTCCTAACTTCACTGGCCTCAGGAACTTCTGATTACTCACTATTGGTCCTTCTGTCACTGTCCTACCAGTTCTTCTGTCACTGGCCACTGGGCAATTATTTCTCTCATGGCTGGACCTACTTTCCTTCTAAACTTCCTGCCTCTCTCTGCTTATGTGGATAATCCTGGGATCCACCCCCTCCATCCACAAAGCCACATGGGTGGTTAAATCTTCAAAGGACTACTTTTATGACTATCTAAAATAATTTAAATTTTTTTTATGTTTCTCAATTCAAAGGCAAACTGGAGACATGTATCCTGAAATACTAAACCCTAAGTTCACTCAAGATGGACTGGAGACAAAATTCTAACAAAACTCCAATAGCTGAGTGGACTTAGAAGATAAGGAGATAAATTCCTTCCTTTTAAAAATGTTTGAGAAATCATATTGTTACAACTGCTATGCCATGTATATTGCAGCATGGTCACCCTCATGCCCTTCTTAATCTATTGGTGAGATATAGGTTCTACTCTAAGAACTTCACATAGATCACTACTTTGTGAAACCGACTCTCAAGAGAGTGTGTCCCTGATCACTACAGTCTTAACCTGTTCAAGTCTGGGGCTAACTGCTTATCTTTACCACATACCTCAATAAACTGTACTTCTTAATCTACCTCAATTGGCTGCTGGGCCTTGTACAGGGGGACCATTATTGTAAAAAAAAAAAAAAAAAGAGAAAAAGAATATACTGAAAGAGAAAAAAGGTAAAAAAGAAGAGTGAGTAAGAAAAATGAGAGATAAAGTTTTAGTAAGAGGGAATGAGAGAAGTGAGGAAGTTAAAATAAGAGTAGGGAGATAAAGATTGATTCATTTTCTATGACTTATCAACCCTTTGCAGGTTATTTAAAGCCAGAAAATATTGTTTTAGATTTTAAGAATTTTCTTTTCAGATAATAATTAACCCATAGCTGTAGGTGAAAGAACTGGATTCATGTCTTTCCCAAGGGTATTTGTGCATAAGTGAGTATAAAAAACTCAATGGGAATTGGAACTTTGCTCGCCATTTAACACTTCTGAGTCATTATCCATTACGCTTTCAAGCTTACAGCACCTGGTAATTCTCAAACAGTCAACCTTCTAGGTACTAACCAGGTTGTATGTTGCTTAACTTTGGTGATCATATTGGAACCAGTGTTTCAATTTGACGTGGATGTAAGCTGGGAGAGAAAAAGAGGGAAATAAAAAAAAAATTATTGACAGTAAAAGGTAGAGAGATGTGTGCAGAAAGGCAAAAGTAAAAAATGGGTATATTGAAGGAGAGAAAAAACAGAAAAATATGAAAAGTATGCCTGACCATAGTTTGATTCTGCTTTCTTTTTTTTCTTTTTTTTAAATCAATGTATTGCAAGAAGAAAGAATGCATCATTGTTAGCAAAAGTGACAGCCCAATATGTAAATTACAAATTGGAGATACCAAAATCAAACAAATGCAACAATGTAAATATCTGGTAAGTGTTTTAACAGAGGGCGAGGATGATACCAAATCTGAAGACACATTGGGACAGCAAAAGATGGCTTCCAAAAGCAAAGTATTGTATTAAGAAATAGGGAAATTTCTTTAAAAACAAAAATAAGAGAACTGAACTGTCATGTAATATCAGTCCTCTTATATGGAGGTGAATGCTGGACAGTCTCCTCAAAGAGGAAGAAGATACTTGAAGCAATAGAAATGTGGTTATACAGAAGGATGCTAAGAATAACAAAGTTTTAGAGAAAATGGTAACAAAAAGCACACTTATACTTAAGATGAGAAAGAGATTATTTGTTTATTTGTTTAACAGCATACAAAAATCCTTATGGGTCATTTAATACCAAAATTAAATTTTCTTGGAAGCTTGAGTAATTTTTTTCTTTTACAAAAATCTGTTGCTGGTAATTTATTCTTTTATTTTTTTTTCAGTTTTCTGACCCTTGTTTGGGGGGGTTTACTATTTGTCCTTAGCTGGAACCCTAACAGGTGCTACCACTCCATATCAGTGTGGATCTGGGAACAGCAGCAATTAAGTAGTGCTTCCACACTTCTCAAAACCTCCCAATCTGATGCCCTGCTGCTGGATGTAGTTTATCGTCATACCCAGGACAAAGAAAGAGATGAAATTTCTAGAGTACTTAATGATGAATAGGTCTTTGGAAATTTGATACTTACAAGGCATATTGAAGGCAAGAGGAGAGAGAAAAATAACCCATAACTTACCTAACCAGTTTGCATAAATGGATAGCAGAAAAGGATTTAGGAGAGATAACAAAAGGACAAAATTTATTAGGAGCCACAAAGGATAGGAAATTGTGAAGAACCATGACCACCAATGTCCTGAAGTGACATTTCATATAGAAGATTCATACTGATACTGGATTAATAGCTATATGTATACTCTTGAAAACTCAAATGGTTTTGTAATAATGTTCATCTGCTACTTACTTAGAATATAAGACTTAAAATCTTTCCTACTTAGCATGATATTTTATTTTGTATGGGTAGCTGGGTGTATGTGTATGAGGGCAGAGTGCTTGGCTTGATTGGTTGATTTTGTTTAGTGCTATACGGATTATTTAATACTGAAATCTAAATATCTTGAATGCAATTGTACGTCTGGATGCTTTCAACTACAGATAAAATGTATTGTTGCTCATTACGTTAAAAATAGGTACTGTTGATAATTTAACCATAAATAGGTATTTTTTATACTTTCATAGTGTTTTGTTCTTGTGTGTTTTACTATTTGCCCATACCTGGGTCCCTAACAGGTACTACCATCCAAAGTCAGAGTGGACATGGAAACAACAGCAATTATAAGATGGTTCCATGCTCCTCAAAACCTCCTGATCAGAGGCCTTGCTGCCAGATGTAGTTTATCATCATACCCAGTACTAGCATGTGTGAAGTGGGCCCTATCACTACTGGTCTGAATGAGGTCCTTACATACTTGATCTGCAAGACCCTCAAACTCCTTTCTAGAGTGGTCATTTATATAACTCTCTAATGCTTGTCATTCCCATGCTTCTAAAATCAGATGCAGACATGATGTTTCAACTTTCAGCAACCAGGAGTAGCCTCGGGTCAACCTTGCACTTGGCCTGATGTGAAATTAAGTGCATTTTGTCCAATGAAGTAGTAATCACTTCAGCTTTCAGTAATAAATAAATCCTACTAACTTATAGTGGAAGCATGCAAAGAACTTTTCATAGAAACACCCTCATGAGAAAGTAGCAAAAAGTCCATATCTAGTCTTGTCAACCATTGTGCTATTAATTCTATACTAAATAATCAGAATTGTCATTATAATATAAAAGGCCGCACAACAGATTATAAACAAAATTACCACAAATATCAAATTACTAAAAGAAACAGAATATGAAGAAATCGCAAAAGATGAAACACTAAGTGAAAGAAGAGAAAGTAAAAAGATGAAAGAGTAAGAAAAGCTTATTTTCTGAAGTGATTTTTTATAAACATTTCCACTTTATTATTTTTCCATTGAGAATAAAACAGACAGCTTGTGTTCAAGAATGCATTCTATATACACCCTGCTTGTACCACATCATGTGGAGGGGCTTATTTTAATTATGACATCACTGCACCAATGATGAACAGGTTTCCCTCCAGGTAAGAAGATTAAAAGAAACAACTGGGTGACAATCACAAGTATGAAGCTCCGTAGTCTACCTTTCAAGATGACATTTTCTTATGTAAACTTTGTTTCACCTCAATGAGTGTTTAATGCAGTATAAACTCTTCAGAAGTTTCAGCAAGGAATGTGTAAAAAGATATTAAATCTGAACAGTTTACAAAAATAAATTTTCAATTCCTTTCACTATTAATTTGGGATATTTTTATTATTTGTATATAGATTTTTGTCCTCATATTTTTTGTCATTGTGACCTTCAGCCTTCCTCGGGTTGCAGAAATTCAAACAAAAATTAGAATATTTATTTCTCAAGAATATTTTTTTTCTTCACTATGGTACCTAGCCTTTTTGAATTTAAGTGCAGTATTAGACTTGCATCGAGATCTCATCAATTTACAGTTGAGATGGTGAGATGTAACTGTAAATTCCATTCTAACAATTTCTTTTCTCAATTGTAGAATTCCTTCTTGGCTCCATGCTTTCCAGCCAACTTTACTCTGCAAAATTTTAAGTGGAATCTCAATCGCTATCTACTGTCCTCCTGATTACTCTTTCTGCTCATTATTAATGTTTCTCTTTCTAATTCTTCCATACCCTGTAGCCCCTTGTGTCTTAGTAGCTTTACTGCCTTGCATGGGGTGATATCGATTAAAAAGAAAAAAAAGTGCCTCTTGTGGGGATGTACAGTTGATGTAACAGTGGCTCAGAAAGCAAAATTAGTAAAAGGGTTTCAATTCTGGCCAAGTTTGCTACATTCACTTTTGCAGAAATACCTTTTAGAATGAATACATATCTTCTCCCCAAAGCTATGAATAAAAAGACTGGGCTGTCTAGCCTTGGTTGGCAAGCAATCTAGGAGAAGGACAACTCTGAATTCAAAACTAGATAGTGTGCTAATGGGCAGATAGAAGCTATTCAGCCTTGGTCAGCAAATCATCTAGAGATGACTTAAATAAAAAGAAACACCTCTTCCATAACTTGTGCTGCTTGTAAGAAAAAAGTGCTGGCCCCTAAAAAAGTACAATGACTGAAATTTTTTAATCTACTGAGTTGGAGATATCATCTTTTGCTTTTATCTGTTGTTAGGTATTAGATCACATTAATCACCCAGTTTTCAGGCTTTATGAGCTGGTGGGTTAATTCAAAATAAAGTTGACATCATTAACCCTAGAACACTAACCATCAATTAAAGTTACACTACTAACCATGGGTATATCATACCCAATTTTGAAAATATTAAAAAAAAAAAAATTAAATATAAACCTTTATTTGAAATATTTTACATGCGGGCATTTCAAACTTTGTACTTTGAGTTAACATTAATTAGGAACTGAAAAACATTATTTAGGTAAAACTCAAGTACTGAAAATTGTAATTAAAAATAGGAAAATTTGCACTGGGTACTATATACCCATGGTTAGTGTTTTGGGGTTAATCTTTCCTTTTGAGTCAAATATCACCTGTATAGTTCATCATAAGCTGAAAAAATTACTTAAGACTTGATTTTAAGTGGCATTTAAAAAAAAAAAAAAAATCACTCTGTAGCAATTCTTTGCTGTAAAACTCACTGTATATAGATTGTTTGGTGTAAAAAAATCACCCTATATAGATTCTTTAGGGTTAAAATCATCTGATAAATGTTTGTCTTTTAAATTAAAAATGACAGGATAAAATCCAGTAATAGAAAAGGGTAGTATATCTAAAATAATTGCTAAGTTTCATCAATTTACCCAAGAAAAAAAAAAGAACAGTGGGAGTGATGAGAATGATGGCCTTACTTATTATTACAATTGTGCAGCAAAAAATCTTTTTAGCAAGATCAAAAGGTATTATGTGAGATGTTTCTATTAGAAATAACAACATGTTACATCCTTCTTCTGTGTCATGTCCCTTCAGAACATGGGGGATCAATTCTGCAACTTTCGATCCTTCATAACTCTGGGCAATGTTTATCTTTTTACTATCCCTCCCAGTCTCTGTTTGCCATCTATTTACACGAACTCATTATATAGGTTACTCTCTGCTTTCTTCTATCCCACTTGCTCTCAATATGTCCTGTTAAATTAGGCTTACATTGAAACACTGGAAGTTAACCAATGTTGAGCCTGGTCAGTACCTAGATGGGTGACTACAAGCTGCTGTCAGCTTGGATGTGCAGGTGGTGCAATAGATAATGACAGAATTTAAACACAGAGAGCAGAGTTTCAATTCCAGTTGTGTTCATTATATTTATTTCTACACAAATACTCTTCGAAAATTTATGAATCCACTTCTTCATCCCAGCTATGGGTTAAGTAGTAGAACATCAGTAAACCATTATCTCCAAAAAAAATCTTACAATCAAAAAATATTTTCTGGCTTTAAATAACCCACAAAAGGTAGATAAGCTGTAAAACACAAATCAAGCAATCAATCAAGTGTTAAATTTTCCACAATTTCTTTTCTTGTTATGTATCCCAGAAATTTCAACAGACTCTTCCTGATTTTATATTAAAAAAACAAAAATATACTACTTTGAAAATAAATTTCATTGTTTCTGATTAAATAAATTAACATTTGTAAAATATAAATTAAGCTTGAAAATTGTGAAAGTGAATTGTATCCACTTTTGTCCTTGGGGACACATGGCCCAGTGGATAAATGTGTTGGTTGAAATAATCCAGTGACTTGACTCAAAGAATTGTGAGTTCAATACCTGGCTACAAAAAACTTGGAGAGTTGAGTGACTAAAGGCTAATAACTGAAATATATGGAAGAGGCATGGCACACGGAACTAGAACAATCTACCTCAGTGGATGAAATAAAGGGCTTGGTTTGAAATTCCAATCACCTAAAAATGGCTGGAGCATGAAACGTCATGAATATGACAAAAAAGATGAGGACAACACTCCTCATTACAGTTACAATACTCATTTCAAAAATATAGACAGATCCTGAAGAAGACTGGAGCCCACAACAGTCAAAACATTGTGAATATGGAAATAAAGATGAGGGCAACAGTCCGAACAAGGTAAATAGTGTAAATAGTTACAATATCTCATCTCAGAAATATAGACAGATCCTGAAGAAGATCGGAGGATAAAACAGCCAAAATGTTGTGAATATGGCAATAAAGATGAGGATAACAGTCCAAATAATGTAAATAATTACAATATCAAATCTCAGGTATATAGACAGATATTGAATTGTATAAGGTGAAGATTTATTGACAAATGTCCCATGAAATATGTTTTTTGTCAATAAGACTTTTTTTGCAATTTTTATAAAAACATGAAAAAACTAGTGTTTTCATACATGGTAATTGTTTTGATCTTTCCTCTTTGGTTACCATGACTTCCCACCACTGTAAAGTTGCTTCCCTGTGCCTTTTCTATAGATACATTAATAGTAATTGTTCAAATGAGCTCTTTACTATTGTACCTGAACTTTATGAATTTAAGTGCAGTACTAGATTGGCAGTGAGGTCTCATCATTTTGCAGTTGAAATGGTTAGATGTAACCATATGTTCTATGCTAACAGTTTCTTCTCTTGCCCTTCTTGCTTATGGAACTCTCTTCCAGACTGTTGCTTTCCAGTTAAAAATTTAAATGCAATATCAATCTTTATATCTGATCTTTTATTGTTTTATCACCTTAATATTGTTTTTCTTTTTTTTTATTTTGTCATACACAGTAACTACTATGTGTCTTAGTGGCTTTATTGCCTTGCTTGTGGTAAAATGGATTTCTTTATTGTAGCAACAAATGTATTCTTAGCAAATGTATACACAAATTTATCTGAGGGAGTTAAAGTTTTTAATAGCACTATTAGTTTGTATGAACATGCATTTTGTTATATATATGTAATTTTTATCATGTATTCCATATTTTATTTGTTTCTTATCATTCCAGCCCAGGGAAGAAGTGTTAGGTGGAATGTCAAGACTGCTGCAGCTGCCTTTGTTGTTTTTATTTTCAGAAAAAAAAAAAATCTTGCCAAGGAAAGTGCTACCCAAGAAGTCAAGCATCTCATCCACCCTGCTACCCCTATTGCTGTAACTTACTAAAACTAACTCAATCTGAACCAAACTAGGTCTAGAATTAACTATGAACAGACACAGGTGAGACAGTTTACCTAGATGGGAGTGGAAAGCGAGTAAAGAAAGGAGTTAAAATGGTATCAGAAAAAGGTGGGGAGAAGGAATATAGATGGAGATGTTGGTGGGGGTTTGTAAAATAGAAGGTTGAAAAGTTGTAAATGATTAAAGGAAAGGTTAAGCAAAACAAGAGTAAAGAAGTAAAAGGAAAGAAAAAAGAAAAAAACAAATGATGAAGAAGGAAAATGTAGATGAAATGAAGAAGGAAAAGGTGGACAAAACGAAGAAGGAAAAGGTGGACGAAACGAAGAAGGAAAAGGTGGATGAAACGAAGAAGGAAAAGGTGGACGAAACGAAGAAGAAAAACACGAATGAAATGAAGAAAGAAAATTAGAGAACAGGTGAAATTACTGAAGAAAAAAGAAATTTAAGAAAGCTTTCAGCATTTATAGATTAAGTAAAACAAGAGAAAACAGTAGAAAAATAAAAATGAGATGATGGGTGGGTGTAAGGAAATCTATTCTATAGTATAAAAAAATAATGTGATACTATATATTTATCAGTCATACAGCCTGATCTCCCCTTCTTTTTATTGAGATATCCCATTGTTTAACAACAAGCATTACTTGAATTCAACAGACAGACTTCATGTTAACAAGGAGTAAAACGAGATCAAGTTGCTAGTATGTTAGATTTTATTTCTTTTTGGCTAGCTTTTGGATTTTTAAAAATTTTAATGATTAAAAAGAATTTTTTCCTACATGCATTGAGAATTAAGTATACACCCAAATGCTAGTTTACTCATGTTAAAACAAAAATCTAACAAGTTTGATCACAAAATCACTTAAATATTTCCATCATTTTTTATGCTACATGTAAAAACTAATAACAAATAAAAAGGTACTTAATTGCAAGAGAACAATACAAATGGTTGTTAGCAAAAGGGACTGCCGAACATGCAAATTACAAATTGGCGATACCAAAATCAAACAAGTACAACAATTTATATATCTGGGCAGAAAGTGTGATACTGAAATCCAAAGGTACATTGGGATAGCAAAAGATGCCTTTCAAAAGCAAAGCAAAGCATTTAGAAACTGGAAAATTTCCTTAAAAACAAAGAAAAAGAGTACTAAATTAATATAATTATCAATCTAACTATATGAGAATGAATACTGGTGAATCTCCTCATAGATGAAGAAAATACTTGAAACAACAGAAATGTGGTTCTACAGAAGGATGCTGAGAATACTGTTGACAGAACATGTAAGCAATGACATTAGTTTTAAAGAAGGTGAAAACGAAAAGGACACTTATATTTATCAGAAAAGTGAAATGTCTAGGGCACATAAAAATGAAATTTGTTACAGACAGAAAAGTTTGAAGGCAAGAGGAGAAAAAGAAAACAATGTATAACCTACCTATTGAACTTGAGTAAATGGATTTAGCAAAAAAGACAAAATTTATTAAGAGTTACAAAGGACAGGAAATTGTGGAGAGCCATGATCACCAATGTCCTGAAGGAGCATGGTACATAGAAGAAGGAAAAAAAACCCAGAAAGCTGTTAGGTCAGATTGGTAAGAGTAAAAAGAAATAAAGAAAAGATAGACAAAATAATATTGAGAAGGCAAAGCATCTGAAGATAGAAAATTTGAAACATTTTGAGTAACATGGGCAATACCGAAATTCTTAGAATGCACCAAAAAATCTTTGAAATGGTAATACTACCTATATATCAAAATAAAATTAGATGGACCTGGGGAAATTTTTTTACAATAATGTTCACTCTGTACAAGGCCCAAGAGCCACTCAAAGTAGAGGGTTATAGCGAAAGAGGCACAGTTTATATGGATATTTGTGGAAGATAAATTAACCCTAGACTCGAACAGGCTAAGATTATAGTGATAAGGAAAGCAACCTCTTGGGAGTCAGTTCCACAGAATTGCAGTTCATGGTAAGAAACTGTTCAAGTAGAACTTACAGATCACCAAAATGAATATGAAGGAAATGAAGGTGGTTTGCTACAATGTACATGGAATGGCGAGTCTTAGCCGTGAAGGTTAGAACTGGTGGAACTAATGAATATAGTTCATCTGGCTATTTTCCAGGGAAATAGTGATAGATGAAACATTACAAACCTCTCACTACTCTATGTGAAAGGGGTTCAAGAGTGGAAAATATTTCATCACCTACAAGGATACAAGAACACTTTTGGACTTTTATTGAGACTGGAAAGTGACGACAGGGTAATTCCTGCCCATATATAGCAGCAATAGTTCATACATTCCACATCTGACAATTAAGATTATCCATTATTTCATGCCTCTGCTCTTCACATTCTCGTCCTTGTCCCACAGACTAGACCAACAGATATTTCATCAGTGTTAACAACTATGTTTATCCATTATGCCTTTCCTCTTCTCTCATCTGTTGCCTGTATCTTCTCATTCTCTTCCTTATCCCAAAAAACTAGACCGTCCTGGGTATGATGTTAAACTGCATCCAACAGCAAGTCCTCTGATTAGGAGGTTTTGAGGAGCGTGAAACCACCTCTTAATTGCTGGTGTTCCCAGGTCCACCTTGACCCGGGGTGGTAGCACCTGTTAGGGTCCCAGCTATGGGCAAATAGTGAACTCCTAGTTTTTCCAGATCTTACTCACGTCCTGGGTATGACGTTAAACTACATGTGCGTCCTGGGTATGGCGATAAACTACATCCAAAAGCAAGGCCTCAGATAATGTTTTCGGAAAAATAATGTTGCCAGCTATACGTTTTTGAAACAATAATGTTGCCAGCTGTGCGTTTTTGAAACCATAGTGTTGCCAGCTATATGTTTTTGAACGTCCTGGGTATGACGATAAACTACATCCAACAGCAAGGCCTCAGATAATGTTTTCGGAAAAATAATGTTGCCAGCTATACGTTTTTGAAAAAATAATGTTGCCAGCTATCTGTTTTTGGAACCATAATGTTGCCAGCTATGCGTTTTTGAAACAATAATGTTGCCAGCTATACTTTTTGAAACCATAATGTTCCCAGCTATACATTTTTTGTAAAAAATAATGTTGCTAGCTGTACGTTTTTGAAACAATAATGTTGCCAGCTATATGTTTTTGACTTTTAAAATCACTCAAAATCATTTTCGGCATAAAGTGACTACTAAGTTTGAGATGCCGTTAAACAAAACAATTAATCAATCAATCAAGAACATGAAGAAATTATTTGCAAAAACTGAACCAAAAATTATATTGGATTTTCTAAAAAGAATTGGTCTCTTATCAAAGATGTAGACTGATGTGTAAACAACATATCCTACCTTTTACCATTTTGCAAATAAAATGTCCTTATCAAATGGAAATTCTTGACTTAAACAAAAATACCTAGGATTATTTTGCAGTGTACAAGCAAATGAGCTCTAGCTTGCTAAAAATGTTCCATACAAAATAGGCATTTAAAATTCATATATTTGGCATATATATATAAACTGGATTTGGCATTAAATAACCCACAGTGGTTGATATGCCATAAAACCCAAACAAACAAACAAAAACTAGACCAACAGAAATGAGTGTTGACAACTAAGACTATCCATTATCTCTTTCCTCTGCTCTTCTCTCACTGATTGCATGTATCTTCTCATTCTCTCCCTTACCAATTTTTACTACCTTGTCTATGTCTTTATCGAAATGTACATAAGCAAATTATTTTCATATGGGGTGGGGAGAGAGAATAAAGAATAATTTCTACTGCATCCTTTTCTCTTATCTTTCTTTTGATCTATTTGTTCATAAAGAATTTCAATGTATCACAATTTTTATGTCTTTCCATCATCTTTCAATCTTCCATTCATTGTCTCTTGATATTCAGCCAGCAAACCTGCTTTTGTGTCATTCTTTCATCCTCATCCTTCTTTCTCTCAGATACACACACACACACACACACACACACACACACATATATATATATATATATATATATATATATATATATATATATATGTTGTGTGTATTTAGGCAGCATCTTTTCATTGATACACGTTTCATTACATATTATAGACAAGTGTTGTCTATTTATTTTATGTCAAATTTTTCATAACATCTGATAAGTTTAATAACACTATCGCTGAAAGAAATTCACAATATTGATCCATATTTTTTTATTTTAATACAATCTAAGCTTTCGGCTTACATAAGCCATTATGAAAGATGTCAATTACACCATATTAAACAATATACGGACAAGACAGTGATGATAGTCTGTCATTGTTCACATAGATGATTTCTAAGCAACGATAAAAACGTGCATAAAGACGCTAGAAGTGAAAATCGCACCGCATCTCATGACATCACACATGACCACATGAGAGTGAATTGAGAAGTATGGGAAGCCGTTGGTATATAACAGAAGCCATTAGTTTATACCTACGGCTTCCCATACTTCTCAAACTTTTCATATTTCTCTAGCTTTCTTACATCATATATTTCCTTATTCACACAATCATTTTCCCTCCTCTCTTCTTTTCCCTTTTTTATAGCAATACTTTAATATGAAGAAGATTTCTCAATTATAAAGTGTAACTGATTCCAGTTCAGAAGACCAGGAATCAAGCACAGGCACTACACTCTGATCCTCGATGATGTTATGGCTGCAGATACAAACAAGTAGAATAATTCTATAGATAATAAGATATATATGAAAATGATTATTTTTTTTTTTTTGATTGGTTCATTTTCTATGGCTTATCAACCTTTTGTAGGTTACTTAAAGCCAGAAAATATTTGTAGATTGTAAGTATTTTTTTAAAGATAATAATGATTTCGTGATACAAGTCTTTGTAATTAACCCATAGCTGGTGGAGAAGGAATGGATTCATACCTTTCCCAAGAGTCTTTGCACATAAATAAATATAATGAACCCAACTGGAATTGGAACTTGACTTTCTGATGAACAATTCCAAGCCATTAGCCAATACACCACCGAAACATCCAAGCTTACAGCATCCGGTATTCCTAAGCAGTCACCCATCTAGGTACTAACCAGGCTTTATATTGCTTAATTTCAAAGATCATATGAGAACTGATATTTCTACACTAGATGAATGTAAGCCATGAAAATGATAAGGAATTAACTAAAAACATGATTTAAAAGGCAACAAAGTGAAGATAAAGTTAAAACTGAAACAGAATTAATAAGCATAAGAGAAGGAATTGAATGAAAGAAGAAAGGAAAAAGATTAAATAATGAAAATATGTTGAAGAAAGAATCAGATTAGGAATGAATTGGAAAATTAAAGAATTAGATTAAGTTAAAAAAACAATTAATTAATCAAAAAGAAAGAAAGGAAATTATGGCCAAAAAGAATTGAAAAATTAAAGTGAAGAAGTTCCCAAAACATTTAACAAAAACTAATGTAGATGTTGATTTTGTTAACAATAATGATGATAAAAAGCGGCATTTTAAAAAATAGAATTGAAATAAATTTAAAAACCTTAAGACAATGAAAAAATAAGACCAATGAAAGCTTTAAAAAAAATACCATTTCAGATTCTGTGTGCTGTATCAGCCTACAGCTATATCAGTTGACAGGGTTTTGATTTCTGTAGAATTTTTACAAGGTTCAAATGCTAATTCAGACAGATTGCCTTAAAGAGCTAAAAGACTCCAACTATCCTACTATTTACCAACAATAAAGAATAAGAGCATCATCATGATAAACAATAAGACAAAAGATAAGATGATGATCATGATGATAAAATGACGATAAAAAGTAAAATGATTATGATCATACTAAAAAATATGATGATAAAATGATGACAATAAAGAATAATGATGATAAAGAATAAAATTTACAAGTAAACTAATGAAAAAAAAGCCAAGTAGAATGATGGAGAAAGAAAAATGAAAAAAAAAAAAAAATGAAGAAACTTTAAAAGAGAAAAAAAGAAGAGAAAGATCATCAAGAATTGAAATTTATCTGTTCAAATGATTGTAGAATGGACCTGAAGAAATTTGAAACCTGAGTAACTTTGAAGAATACTTGAAGCTATTAGCATAGATTCCTACAGAAAAAATCTGATATGGTAATGGTAACGCTAGTGGTGTTGGTAGAGATGGCAATGATGAGGTTTGGTTGGGTTGGTGTGCTGGTGATACTGTGAGATGAACATTCTTCTACATATTATGAAACTCAAATAAAACTATCACTCCCCACCTTACCCTTTACATTATGACAAGTGCTACTTTGAATGTTGCTACTACTACTATTACTATTATAATAGTCATTAGTAGTACCTTTGCTATTGTCTGTTACCTGTATGTTTTCTATTATTAGGTGGGAAGCACAAAGTATAAATTTAACTAACTTCATATGATCTCTTTTCTTTGTTTAGTTAGAGAGAAAGGTATGTCTTCTCAAAACACTATTACCTATATACATATTTGTTTGCCCTACCATAAAGTAGCATTTAAATAGGCATCTATATAAGCCATTTTATACATACACGCAATACAGATACATACACACACACACACACACACTGGTGTACCATACATGATTGCTGGCAGGATGAAATTATGTCTTTCAATACCTTATCTAGTATTTGGTATAGTACATCGTCACATTCCATGTCACTTTATCTAAATTATATAAAAATTTTCAATGAAATGTTTATTGGTATATATACAGTACTGGATGTGTGGTGTGGTGTAATAGATAATGGCTTGGAATGAGAAATTAGAGAGCCAAGTTCAAATTCCAGTTGGGTTTGTTACTTTCATTTATATGTAAAAAAAAGGAAAAGGTATGAATCCATCCCTTCTCCCCAGCTATGGGTTTAATAGCAAGACAGACTGGGTGCTATTGTCTTGGTTGGCAACCAGTCTACTGCAGAAATAAATGGCAATCTACCATGGGAACATATTCTGCCTAGTTAGTCATGAATCAAGAGATATTATCAGCAAAGCATGCATCATATATGGTACTTAACAGACTGTATAGTAATTCCTTGATTATCCATAACTCAGTTTTTAGGAATTTGATTACCAGGGTGTGAAATGAAGAGAAAAAGTGAAATCATCTAAACATTGTCCAAACTAAACATATTCAAAAATGTCATCTCAGACAAGTATTTTGAACATTTGGGAAATAATACTTAACATTTGAATAGAATCAGTTGAATTAATTTTTGTTAATTTTTCTCATTTTTTATACAAAAAAAATACATTTGAATTATCATAGTTTCATCATATCAAAGATAATGGTTTCCACAATTCTCATATGCATTTTCTTCATAAAAATAACTGGATAAAACTCTAAACAAATCATTTGAAAATGTTACTTGATAATATAAATATTAAATTTCTTTCAATGTCGTATGTGTGTATGAAAATATAGGCATGCAAAAATATGTATTTTTTATTCATTTTTCTACTAAAGTTCACCTAATCCAAGGCTCAAGAGCCACTCATGTTAGAGGGTTATTGAATGAGGTGTATTATATGATTGTAAGACGAGACAGAAGCAAGTGAGAATAAAGAAGATAAACAGCAGAGTTGACACTTGACATGAAAAGATTAAGATTGTAGTCTTCAGGGAAGTATCCAGGTTGGATTTTGTTCCACAACGTAGCAGTTTTCAAGAAAAAGCTGTCTGATTGGAACTTCCTCCTTATAAATGAAAGGCAGTAAATGTTGGTGATTCAATTCCACGGACATAGCATGACATGTCCTAACTATAAAGCTCTGAATGTAGACCTAAAAAGTGGAAGTTATGTGAACATTTGCTATGAAAATAGTAATATGGTAGCAATAGTCTTGTAAGATTGTGCCTATGGGGAAAGTGGCAATAGAGAAGAAAATATGTCATCAACTGCAAAATGATGCCAATGATTTTGAACTATGAAAGCTGGACAGTGAGAATTTATCAGCTCAAGTTCAGGAAGAAATACTCATTTTTGGCCTAATATGACTCTTGGAAAGATCAAGCATAGCAGGAGTCAGGTACATTCTAGAGTGGTACAAGGAACCTGTCATTTTACCAGCATCTTTAGTCATGGATCATATAGATGAGTTCTACTTGAGTCTCAGATGTTAAAAACATGAAGCCTCAGTGAGAGTGCAACAATTTCTTGCAACAGGAAAAAATTCAGTGTCCAATTGGTGATGATGAAATGTTACTACTATTTTTAGTCCACCAAACTGAAGAGCATCCTTTTTATTTTAAAGACCACTATGAAATTCTTACAGAAAATGTGAGAAAGAAAAACCTGTCATTGAAATAGTGACATAAATTAACAAGCTATGAAATAAAAACTTATCACAGAAAATAAAGAATTGTATCTTTATAAAGACAAATGATGAAATTCTGTTGACATACTAATTTTTTTATATTATTGTTGAACTAGTGAGATCACTCTCCAGTAGAAATAATCTTGTGTTCACAGAAATAACACTAAAAGCATGTTACATTGTAAATTAAAATCATACAATTTATTTTTATGTACTGATGTGTGTGTGTATTTTAGTTACAAGTATTTTAAGGTTGCATGTGATAAAAGGAAGAAGTCATTTCATATTATAACAAGCAAATGTCCTGAGGAGAGGATACGGACATCTAGACTTTTCAATGGTTGTTGTTGAAGACAACTGAATTCAGCATCTGATGGCACAAATTCTGTTTTCAGGCAGGGAATGTATCTGCTGCATTTTAGGAGAACTTATTTTTCGTTTTGGTTTTATTTAATTTATTTTAAAGTTTTAATGTTATTTGTTTTATTTTATTTATAATATTTATCATTATTATTATATTTTATATTTTTATTTATTAGTAATGATAATATCCTTACAAACTTTAAGGGCATTCCACTATTTCAACCTACTTTTGAAGTGTAAACTCAGGAGGTTTAGTATTAGGTTGGTGCAAAAATAATGTCGTTTTCTCTCATATGTTATTATGTGAGAAAACGACATTATTTTTGCACCAACCTAATATAACTATAAATCTTTTAGATTACTTCTAGAGGTACTAAAAATTACACTGGGTACTGAAAAGTACCCATCATGATCCACTACCAAAAAAAAAAAAAAAAGAAAAAAAAAAATTTGAAAAATAATTATTCTGATATTTTAAGTAATTTTTTAAAATTACTTCACTCCAAGCAAGACAATAAAGCCACTAAGACAAGGTGTTACTGAATAGGAAAGAATATGAGAAAAAGAAAAATATCATTAAGGGGAGAGAACAATAAAAAAAATTAAGGAAGAAAGGAATTAAGACCGAAAATAACAATTGCCATTGTATTAGGTTGGTGCAAAAATAATGACGTAATAATGTCGTTTTTTGAGGTTAAAAAATACGTCAAAAAACGACATTATTAAATCATTATTTTTGCACCAACCTAATATATAATTTTTGAAAACCAAAGATGACTGAAAGACAAAAAACAGTTCTGCGAGAAGAGTAAGAAACTTATGGTTACACCTGGCCATTTCAGCTGTAAAATCATGACACCTAACTGCCAATCAAGTACTTAACTTGAAATACATAATATGAGATACCAAAGAAATACATAATATGAGATACCAAAGAGAAAGTTTTATCAGAACAATTGCCATGAAAATATTTATAGAGAACGCAAAGGGAAGGTACATTATAGAATTGGAAAGTAATTGATGCCAAGTCAGGAATTGCAATGCATAGAAGAACCACTGGACCAGATATGGCAACAATATTCAATACATGGTAGAATGTACAAGTTAGATTGTGGCAATGAAAATTATCAAGCACCACACAGTGAACCAACTTTCTTAGCAGTAGATCTAACAATATAATCTTTCCACTTCATGTCAATGAAAAAAAAAATGAACCTGTGAAGGTGCAATGTGTCCCTCTCCTGGAGGTTAACATCAGCCATGCTGATGGAATGCACAAAGGTTTTCTAAGATGATTTCATCCCATGCAAGGTGATAAAAGCCACAAACATGCAAAGGTTTATGCAGAGAAACAGAGTGGGCATACTGACAAAGCAGACATTTCTTAAGAGTTTTAGAAATGAGGTCAATAAACCTCACATTTTGATTACATGATTCCACTGTACATTGTTATGGATTATCTTGTAACAGTAATTGGATAAATCAGAAACATCTTTTATGTGCTATGTCTCTTCAAGATGTTGGTAATTATGGCTCTGCACAATTTCCTTTCCTTTGTAGCTCTTAATAAATTCTGTTTTTTTGTTATCTCTCCTAAACCCTGTTCTGCCATGCATTTACCCATGCTCACTAAGGAAGGTTATGTATTGCTTTCCTCTGTTCTGTGTGTATCAAATTTTCCAAGAGCTCTTTCCTCATTTGTTATTTGGTAAAACTCTTTTTTGATTTTATAGCACCAGTATATAAAGCCTGGTGAAGAACAATAATTTATTTATAAGTTTTATTATTTTGAAGCCATTTTTAATAATTAACCTGAGAAAACAACTGTATACAGATGATAGACCAGATCTGAATAAAAAGTAATCTATAGGACAATAAAATGTGGCTTTCAAAATAATAATTTTTTGTGTTCATTAGAATAAATTTGTTGACTGATCATGTAAAAAAACAAAACAAAACAGTTTTCTACAATTAATGTTGAGTTATAAATTTTTTTAACATCGTAAAATTTGATGAGTGGGTTATCACACTTGTCTTTGCTTAAAAAAAAAAAAAAAATGTTGCTAGGGGGAACTCCTTAAACCTATAAAAAGTGGTACATTTCTCCCCCTAGCCACTTTTATAGCTTTTTAGCCCTGTCTTTCAGATGTAGTTGCATATGGGTAAATTTTCCCCCAGTGGGGCACGTTCATTTTCATGGTTTTATGCCTTGACTTTTTGTACTCTCTCTCACACACACTTGCTATGAACATACACACAAACAAGTACATTTTTTATTATAGCTAGTTTCATGCTTTTTTTTTTCCTTTTGTCACATGTAATTTCTTTTGCAAATACATGCATTGTTGTTTGTTTTATATTCATTGTTTTTGTGTCACTCTTTTTTACCTGGACTCACATTAAGTCTGCCAGTATTTGTTTGCAGAATAAATTTACCAGGAACCTGTAAATATTTACCATCCAAAGTGTTGATTCCCGCAACATAATGGTGACTAATATTTACCCAAACATACTAACATCATGCAACAGAAGATCTAAAAATAAAAAAAACCTAACCAGGATTCAAATCTAAGGATGTATGTGCTAATACATCAAGAAGTAAATGTAAACCTTTCTTATCCAAAAATAAAAAATAAATAAATAAAAAAAAATGGTTGACATTTGCTTAACCATTACCAAAAACAATGCAAAAATTTTATTGTCATATCTCTTTTGGGATACATTTATGCATTTTTTTCATTCAGTAATTTACTCTAAAAATGTACTCTTACTGCCTGTAGCTAATTTTCTGCAAGCAGTGTGGTCCTTCACATATTTTTAATTGTGCAGGTCTGGGTTTAGATATTTCATATGTTGTACATTACATGTATATCAAAGTCTAGATTTAACAAGGTTACTTAAGAACCTGACTAGTTTTCAGGTCAATATTTTGGTTTTGTAACATCTTACAGAGCTGAAGAAAAAGGAATTGTCATTTTCCAAAGTATAAGATATATGAAGATCAAACTGGGATTGATTTCTCTACTTGATAAGCTGATTACATTCAATCTAAATGTTTGCAATGGAAATAAATTTGTACTTATTTAGAAGTTAAGCTGAAAAGAGACCAAATCTTTTGTCATGAGAGTACTGGCCCTGATTAGCCTCTATAGAAACGGTCACAACTTACTGGCTGAGAAGGTAAAACTTGTTATAACTAAAATAGGAAAGAAGATTGCTTTATTGGAAAGCAAATAGGTTAGTAAATAGCATCGCGTATCAATTCAATAGCTTCTGGGAAATTATGTTTGTTGTTGAATATTATAAATATGACGAAACTTGTTTCAGACAATATAGTCCTGTTCTTAGTTTCTGTTTAAATATGAGTTTGTATATTATTTCTCTATGACATTTATATTTCTGAAAAAAATTGTGAGGTTACTAAATGCTACCGAACTGGTTTCCCCATCTGGCTTTTCTGGTGAAGAGGATGGCTTGACACCAAGCATGATTAAAAACAAAATATCTCAAAAGGTGGATGAACCTCCTTGTAATGGGGTAGGTTGAGCTCCAAAACATATACAGGGTGTCCCTAAAATCTTGACACGCAGACGAAAATACATATTTTCAAGAAATTAAATTTTCGACATTTTATTGAATTGGAATATTAAAAAAAAAAATAATATCTTTAATATAATTTAGATGCAAAGGTTGATGCACTTTAAAAGATTCAGATGAACTCGATGCAATAAATCCATAGTGTCATCAGAAAATACCTACTGCAACCATAATAACGTGTCCTCTATAATAAATCATGTAAACATACATATATATTTCTCTCTTTTTCTAAGCTATGTTACACCTAATTTTGTAAATAAATATATATAAAATCCATGTCTCCTACTTGTGTAGCATAGTGGATAGTAGCTTGGAATGAGAATCTGGAGAGGAAAGTTCAAATTCTAGTCGAGTTTGTTACATTCAAACATAAATACTCTTGGGAAAGGTATTAATCCAGAGCTCCCCTCCACCTATAGGTTAAATATCAGGGGAGACATGGCTCTCTAGCTATCATTGGCAATCAATCAAAGAAAAGACAACTATGAATTCAAAATCATAAGTGACCTTGAGGCTGTGAAACCTTAAGCAAAATCTCTATTAGATTTTGACCAAAGCGCTTTTTCAAAAACAATTGAACAAAGCCATGTAATGTAACTATTGCATTTTTTTGAAAATACTGAATTGACTTATTTTTATATTGTTGAAATATTCTACTGTATACCATTACAACTGATAACCCCCTTTCTGTTAAAACATATTTACAAAGAGAATATATTTTAATAATGTTAATGATTAATTTCTCTGGTTTGCAGGGATGTACAGGTGGTTAATGGATAATTGTTCGGAATGAGAAATCACATAGCTGAGTTCAAATTCTGGTCAAGTTCATTGCATTCACTTATGCACAAATACCCTTGGGAAAGATATGAATCCATCTGTTCTTCTCCCAGCTATGGGTTAAATAGTTGAAATTGTATCTGAAAAAAAAAAGAACCATTGTTATATCCAAAAAATTGTTAATGCAATATTCACTCGCAAAAAAATTCTAATAATCTAAAATATGTTTTGCCTTTAAATAACCCATGAAGGGTTGATAAGCTATAAAAAAAATCTATCAATCAACTTTTGTCTGCAATATTTTTAATTATTTTTCTATTAGTTTTTCATAAAATTAATGCTTATTTTTTTTTACTGCATCCTTAAAAATGAAATATGGAAGATTGTATTTGTAATAAATATGGTTGAAGAGACCATCAGACGAACAGCTGTGCAGTTTTGTAAAGACTAAAGGAAGCACTAAAGTCTTTCCTGTAAGACGTAAACTGAAGTAATGATTAACAAAGGAGAAGTGATCCAGTGTAACTAAGAAACTTCTGCTTCTTAGCTTACTCCCTACATTTTAAGTATTTTTTTTATTTTTTCATCTAATCTAGAATTCCTTCTCTTTCTTGAATTACTTCAATATCTATCCTGTCAGTTTCAGAGTAAATTATTTTTGTCATGGTTACCTGCAGGTGCAAGATCAGTTAGGTGATACTTTTTTTTTCTTTTTCAGTGAAAAAATTCAATAATGTTTTATCATCTAATGATTAAACATTTGCAAATATAAATGTCAGTTTTATGGTTGATTAATGCTCTCATTCATCGACTGTCATTTTATAGCTAAAATTTAAAAAAAACAACTGCATCTATTCAAGCATACTGTAGAAAATACAGTGTATAAATATTTGTGTTTGTATTTATACTTAGCAGACTAATCTAACATTGACTTTAGAGATAATGAGTACTCACAGAAGTACAAACCTACTATCAATGCTTGGGATTGATGTCTGTAGAAACTTCTATGTACTATATTTCCTGCCATATAAAAAGTGCTTTGCTTCTCCAAAATAATCACCTTGAAAATAATCTTGTCTCTTATATTATACGTTTGGGATTTTGGCATACTATTCTACCAATGAAAAGAAACATGCTAAAAATCATTAAATTATTACTACAAATGAAAGTCAAAAGAAAAAAATAATTATACACATTTCAATTTTTTTCTTAAATAACAAGGCGAATCTTATATAGTTGGGAATACATATGCACACACACACACATATATATATATATATATATATATATATATATTGAGCGCTTTCTAATAAGTACCGCGCATATAATATATAAATAATTATACATATATATATATTTATTTATATTTATATACACACACTTTTCACACACACACACACATATATATATATATATATATATATATATATATATATATCTCAATAAAAACAAAAGGAAAAACCAACAGTATATTTTTAATTTTTTTTATCTGTACCCTCTTTTTTTTAGAAAATGATGTACATCCATAATTATGATTATTAATGCAATATTTCGTTAAAGATGTTAATCTTAAAATTTATCAATGCAATAAAGGAATTTCCATTGGTATTTTATAATCACGGAATTTGCACTTACAAACTTATTCATTAAAAAACTGAAATAGGTATAGGAATTAAATTTTATATATATTTTTCAACCAATAAAATCCTATCAGACAGTTTGTTTGATAAACAATAATTTCTAGGGCCAAAATACTACCAAAATACTCACGGATGTAAGTGTAAAACTACCACATGCGATTTTTGAACCATTTAAAAATAGCAATAACTCCTTTCACCAGTCCTGCAAATTTGAGAAAAACATTTTCATGAGGCAGTGTGAAACTATTCTCTAATTAATGAAAAACTTGTATTCAAAAAGTTCACATCTCTATATGAAATTAGATTTTGGATCTCCTTTATGGATATAAATATAGAAGTATACTGCTTCTCAGGGTTCAAAACAATTTTGGAGGCCTGTTTGATCTACATGTGCATGCATACATACATACACACTCATGAACACAATGGACGGGACTGACTGCTAAAAGCCACCAACTAAGGCCTTGTCCACACATTGACAGAAATATTAGTCTGTCATAAAGTAAATCTGTCCACACATCTCAAACCAAAGAACATTTAATTACTTTATAGAACAAACTTCACTGCAAGGAAAATTGAACATTTTATTGTCATTGTATATTTCTGAAAAGAATATATAAATGTTATTTCAACTGACATTCTCTTCTATTTTTCCTTCAAAGAATATTCTTTTTTATGTTTCATTTAAAAGATGCGTTGTTGTTGTTGTTAAATGTTTGGAATCCCAACACTCATATAGCAACAAAAACTTGGGTTGTTGGATCCCAACTTAGGAAAACCATGAAATTTCCACATGTACTGCTAACTTTTATAAAAAGGATCAAAAAAAGTTTAAATGATTTATTGGTTTGTCCAAAAAGTTTGCTTTATTAAGTAAATTTTCAAGTTAATAAGTGAACAAACTTTTTAGCTAAATCAATATATTTTTTGTTCATTTTTTTGACAAGAAAGAACAATTCTGTACAAGTCAACTTGGGTGTTTTCCATTCCATCACACACATTTCAGTACAATAATTAATTTGCACAATAAGTTTGAATGATATTGCCAATGCTTTTTGGTTAAATGTGATCAAACTTGTAATGACATTTGCTATGTTCATTACTTTGTTGTTCTATATCCTTAAGCTTATTCAAACAAAATGTGTAGAAGAGTCTTCTCTTTAATTAAAAATAATCCTTAGTCAAACAAAATGATCAAATTCAAAAGACATTGTTGTATAGAATCAGCAAATTTTGAAGACAAATCCCATAAGTTGATCATAGCAATATAAAAGAAACATTCTCTTTCCTAAATTCTTCACACATCTTACCAAATTAAAAGACATATCCTTAATTTTGGAATCACTTGGCAGAAAATGTCTATGACAGTTTAAAGAAAGCACCAACAAAAAGGATTATGACAATCATTGTCAGTTAAATAAAAGAAAACAAAAACTTGTAAGAAAGAACATTTACTTTGAAACACAATTGAATAAAGACTTCCCAAGCTCAATTTCCTCCAAAATGTAATCCTTTATCAAGGAAAAATGCAAAAGACTGGTAATGGTTGGTGGTGAAACAATCAGCTTTACATCATGTAGATTGTAAGAAAAATTAATGCTCAAATGCTAACAAGATGAAGAGGCTGGAGACATGATGATAGGCAAAAACCAATTATTTCTTTCAAGAAATTTCGCGAATCTTTCTCTGCTGTCATCCAAATTTTGGGAAGATTAATTTTTGTACTTTATTTTGATAGAAAACTGAGCAGAAAGAAAATGAAAGATTTTTCTTGATCCAGTTCTTAAATAATGGCTGCTTGTTCACTATCAAAGCTGAGATAACATAAATTCTTTATGAAAAGCCAAAAATATTGGGTGGATTTCTTGATATAAGCTTGTGTGTGTGAGTGAGAGAGAGATATGGTACACATACATTAGTATGTGAATATGATACATATTCATTAGTTTTTGTGTAAATATGATACATACGCTTTAGTGTGTACAAATATAATATATACGCATTAGGGTGTGTATGTGAATATGATATATATGCATTAGTGTTTGTGTGAATATGATATACATTAGTTTGCGCATATGAATATATAAAAAATAAAATCGAGCAAATTGGATAAAATATTGAAAAGAAACCCTATAAAACAGTTGTAGCAACATTGAAAATATGATACAAATAACAAAATAACACAACAAAAATGAAAACATCCTCAGTACATGACAAACATTCACAATTCCAGCTTGTTATTGCAGAACAAATTTCAAATGTTCAGTAAAATATAACTACCTACATACCAACATAATATACAAAGCTACTGTAAGAGCCAAAGAAAACAGAAAAAAATGAAACTTATGACTCAAAAGAATACAACCTTTGCTGAGAACAGAAAATGGGAATAATCACCTTTCCAGAATAGTATAAAATCTGAGTTATAAAAGATTAGAATTTATTTTCAAATGCTGTCAATGCAAAATTCCTATAATGCTACTTATAACCATATCCTGACTCCAAAGACTAAACTATTAATAACTGAAAATAATAAACTTTCTTTCAAAGCAAATACCAATTTTTAGAACTATATAAATTTTACAATAAATAAACAAGTACAAAATTAAAAAACTTTCTTATCCTCCTATTTGCTTTCATGATTCATCTCTTTCAAAATATAAGGGGTTGCTGAAAAGTTATAATTGACTGATAATGTATTTGACATAAAACCTTTTTACATATTATATATTTATGATATAACACTACATAGAGAAGTCAGTCACTGTACATTATGTAACAGCAGCTGCAAAGAATGAGTATTATTGCCACATCTGCACAAGATAATGTAAGACTCTAGCAAGACTAAAAAGTTATTATAATGCTGCTCATATTTCCGGATGGATCAAGTGATGACATTACTTGAAATCAAGTTGCAAACAATTATTGTAAGAGAATATGCATCAAAATAAAAATAAATATATAAAAGTCATTTACATACACATTCATAGTCAACTAACAAAATCATTTTCATATATATATATATATGTATATATATATATATATATATATATATATATATATATGGGCAGCAATCCCTTTTTCAGGCAAGTTTTATTGAAAATGACTAACAAGGTGTGATTGTCGAATTTTTAATTAATTTCTCATGTGTTCGTATAATTTTTTCTTATCAGGAAATAAATTATATAAAAAATTGTCCTAATGTTTGAAAATCAATAAAATTATTGGAAATTACCAGCCAAAATACCAATTCAGAAACGTCAAAATACACAAACCCAAATACTCATTATGATTTATCATTTACAGAAACCAACACCTATATACCAAATGTCAAAAGTTCTCAATGATACTATTATCCTACATCTACCTACCAATTATCGCATCAGATCAACCCATGAGTTCCACCAAATCTTTCAAAATACAAAACCAAACCAAACCAAGGCATTCTGGTGTCAATTGACATTGAAAATTTATTTACAAATGTCCCTGTTGATGAAACCATAGATATAATCATTAACTTTATATATAACAATAATTCCATCTCTATCCATCAAACCCAATATTCTTCAAGATTACTGCATGCATGCACTACTAAAGTCTTCTTCTATGACCATAACAGAAAAATTTATACTGAAACTAATGGAGTAAGTATGGGAAATCCTCTCAGTCTGTGCTTCTCGGTTACATGCCTACATAGAAGACAAGATTTTTAAAAAGGTTACTAAACCAAAAATATGTATCCATTACATAGACAATATTTTTATTTTAGCTGAGACAAAAATAAAATTGATAATCTCAAAACTACATTTGAAAAAAATTCCATTCTCAGCTAAGCCAACAAAATAAACTCCCATTCTTAGATGTTCTTGTAGAGTCTAGTGATAATACATTCACAACTTCATTATATAAAAAACCCACAAGTAAAATCTCTTGCCATTTCAATTTTACGAGCCAATGTCCTCTCAGATATCAAATAGGTGTTATTAAAAATTTCCTTATGCAAGCACACAAGAATTCATCTTCTTGTATGCTTTCCTTTAAAGAACTAATAATATGAAACAAATGTTTGATATTAGGTTGGTGCAAAAAAGTTTTTTGACGTATTTTTAACGTCAAAAAACGACATTATTATGTCATTATTTTTGCACCAACCTAATAATAACAGTTTTCCAAAACATCTTATAGATTACCATATTAGAGTTTTTTTTCCTAAGGCAACCAATAACAACACAAAACATACACAAAAGCATTTAGAAAACATTTGGACAATTTTTATATAATTTATATCCTGAAAAGAAAATTATATGAACATATGAGAAATAAAATAAAAAAAAATCAAACACCACACTGTGTTAGTCATTTTCAAAATTATATATAAATATTTATATAAAAGTGAACATTGAAGGTGACATCCTGACGATTGTGTCTCGCATGAAATAGTCTGTTGCCTCTGAGTGTTGACTTTTATATTTATATTTACATATGCTCTGTCTCTGATATTGAGCACTTTATCCCATAAATATAGCAAACTTTAAAACTATATATATATATTTTGCTTGAAATGGAACAGAGCTTACTTTAACTCAATTTAATTCAAATAATTATATTGAAGTTTTCGGCTCTTGTTTTGAAACATGAGACCTCTTATGTAGCGTGTTGGAATCATATTTTTAAATAAATAATTATATTATATATATATATATATATATATATATATATATATGTATGTATGTATTTATGTATATACAATTATAGATATGTTTGATAATGATTCAACCATTCATTTCCCCTTACATCATGATCTCAAGATCTAAAGGCTTTGTGTGCTTGTAAAACCTAAGTATTTCCTGCTAAGTTTAAAGAAAATCTGTTATTCAGAATATAGTTGTCTTGTGAATTTGCCAGAATGAAATGACAAGAATGTATTTAACTAACCTGACTTTGGTAAGAGTGTGCATCACAAAAAAGAAGTTAAGCATTATTGAGTATGTAAGTATGTAGATGGGTAACCGCTTGGGAATATCAGGTTGTATAATCTTGGATGTGTAGTTGGCGTTATGGATAACAGCTTGGAATTGGAAATCAAAATGCTGAGTCCCAATTTCAGTCAGGTTCATTAAATTCACTTCCATGCAAATACTCTTGGGAAAAGCATGAATCCACTTTTTTGCACCCCCTCCCCAGCTAAGGGTTAACTAGTCGGACTTATATCAGTAAATCATTATCATCTCCCAAAAATTCTTACAAACTAAAAAATATTTTCTAGCTTTAAATAACCTGCAAAAGGTTGATAAACTGTAAAAAAACAATCCTTCTATACAAATACAACCTAATATTACAATGAATAAACAGTAGAATTACTTTTAAGTTCTAAAATTTAAAATGAATAAAAATAAAAAAATAAACTATTACAAATGACAATTATATATCTGAGATTGATAGTGACAGTAATTTATACAAGTTAATTATACAAATTTGTATTTTTCCTACATTGGAATTACAAAAGATGTCATCCAAAAGCTAAGCAAAGTATTAAAGAACAGGAAAATTTAATTAGAATCAAAGAAAAGAGTACAGAAGTACTATGTAATATCAGTCTTGCTTTATGGCAGTGCATGCTGGACAATTTCCTCACAGATGTAGAGGAGACTTGAGGCAACAGAAAATGGTTCTACAGAGGTATACAGAGCAGAATACCATAGACTGAGCATAAGAGCAAGAAAGAAGTTTTAGGGGAAAATGGAAACAAAAAGAACTCTCATACTTAGACTCAAAAAGAGGTAGTTGAAGAAAGCTTGGAAAATATGATACTCACAAGACCTATGGAGAAAAAGATATAATCATTATATAACCTACTTACGAAGCATGGACAAGTGGATAGCTGAAGATGAGGTGGGAGGGATAGTAAAAAAAGCAATTACTGTTAAGATATTCAAAAAAAAAAATTTATAATGTTATTCACCCTGTATAAAGCCCAAGAGCCAAGGTTACATGTTAAGATTGTAGTAATTTGGGCAGCATTTTCAGTGTGGGTTATTTAAAACCTAAATATATTTAGATTTTAAGAATATTTTCTTTTTGTGAGTGAATATCTCATTAACAATCTCTAAAGAATAACAATGATTATTTCAGACACAAGTCCTACTATTTAACCCATAGATAGGAGGAAGAGATTCATATTTTTCTCAAAGGTATTGGCTTGCAAGTGAATGTACCAACACCAACTGGAATTCAAACTCAGCTTTCCATTTTTTCTTTCTGAGCCACTATTCATTAACAACCCATTGGTTGACCATCCATCCTGTACCCAGATAGATGGTCAACCAATGCTAAACAGCTTCATTCAACCCATCAGTTAAGTACCTGTGATTCTGTGCTAGTACAACTATAGCAGCTTCTGAACAGTTTTCTCTAATTTCATTCCCAACCTTGTGTGAACTGATGGTAGGGTTTTCACGCAATTCTTAATACTGCCACATGCTGGGATCATTGTACAAGGTGAATATCATGGTAAAATAAATAGCATGATATTGTTTACAATATCATGCTATTTATTTTACCATGATATTCACCTTGTACAAGGCCCAAGAGCCACTTGAGATAGAGGTTAAAATAAGGAAACGTAGCATAAATGTCTACTCCAGTTTAAAATACCAGGAAGAAGTGTGAACTTGATGATACTTAATCATTAATCTTGTACTATATACACACACACACACACACACACACACAAAAGTCACCGAGAAAGTAATGTCTCCTATTTTATTATACTGGCCATTGATTCAAAGACAGGTGTTAGAGGATTAAAGTTTTCTGCCAGTAGTGCATAATTATTTTGCCTGGTTACAGAGAGAAGCAATCTTCAAAAAATATTTTGAAGACCAAACAATGGATATAAGCACAGTTGGGCTGTTGAGAATTCATTTCAGCAGTAGAGACATCAGTGTTCATGACAAATCATATTCCAAGCACAAAAATACATTGCCAATAGTGGTGCTTTCATACTATGTTTAGCTAAAAACTTTCTCTATCCAATGGCCTTATTTTGCTCCCTATATGGAAAGATATAAAAGGCATTACTGTTGGAGAATCTCTCCTAATAAATATATATATATATATCACAAACATACACTTCTTATATATATATATATATATGTGTGTGTGTGTGTGTGTGAGAGATTGTATTTTTGTGCAAGTATGTATACATGCCTTTTCATACATACATATATATATATATACATACATACATTCATACATACATGGCACCAATACAATTGTTTTTGCTTATATATGTGTTTTTTGTGTGTGTGCGAATGCATGTCATTCATATGCCATTGTGGGAAAGAGGATGGGTGTAGCCAGTACATGACATGCATATCAAAATATTTCTACATTTCATATAAAAGTATATTTATGAGCAGTGAGGAGTCATATATATATATATATATATATATATATATATATGCGTGTGTGACGTCTGCAAAGACATGTTGTGGTCACTTCATTGGTTCTATTTGCAGACACAAATTTGATTTGGCATCATCTACTCTTGGAGATTTCTCAAGGTAATTGTTAAGATAACACGTCGCAACTTTATTGCTGACAATGCTGATGAAGTTGACTGCATGTCCTCCATTCACTTGGTTTGGTGATTCCATCTGAATTCTGAATTCAGCAGTGCCAGTATTACAATAAGAAAAGGCACAATTCAACAAAACTAGGGTAACTGACGGAAAGAAGATATGAGAAGCAAATCATAATATGAATGTACTGGAAAGGATTATTTTGTATTCGAGAGAAATCAGTTTCAGCGGCTGATCATAAGTACTTTTTTTTTCTTTGTTGGTTGGATTGGTTATTTTTTCTTTTAGGTTTCTTTTAGGGCATGTAAGGCTTGATAAAAAATAAAAAAAAAAGCAAAAAAAAAAAGACCTCTTCCTAAATACTGCTCAAGCCTTCTTGATTATAATTTTTTTAATATAAATCAATGTGTATTTTTTATTAATTTAATGTGCCTTGTCCTTTCGGAACATCAATGATCATGGCTCTCCACAAATTCCTATCTATTGTAGCTCTTGGCAATGTCATTTTGCTATCCCTCCCATCACTGACATTTCATCTGTCTCTTTCTGATTCAGAGTATAAGAAACTATTTTATTTTTGTTCTCTTCAAGACGCTTAAACGCTCTGTTCATGCTATTCTCAGCATCCTTGTGTTGAACTATGTTTCTGTTGCTTCCAGTCTTGTCTAAATTATATTTTTCACTCATATGTTTATGACTCATAATGTCTGCTCTGCTAGGGAAGCTATTGCAGACGACGCCTGCTTAGACACATTTGTGTTTGTTTAACAACCACAGAGCCCACCTGTGCTTTATACTGAAATAATGCTGACCTTAGAGTTTCTGGGAGAGAGAACCTTTTCTGAATAAGGTCAATGTGTGCAAACGCTTGGGAATGATGACTTGTGACTTTGTGCTAGCACAGCCATCAATAGCTCCCAAATAGTTCTCTCTACCCAATTTTACTCACAAATCTTGGGTCAACCTAAATCTAAATATTTTGAACACAATTATATACCTTCAATTACTGATGAAATGTATTGGTCATTTTGCTATAAAAAGTATTGTTGGTAATTCTATTTATAAAATGTATTGCTGGCAATTTTTTTATATATAAAAATGTATTGCTGGTAATTTTTTTTATATATAAAAATGTATTGTTGGTATTTTTATACTGTCATAGGGTTTCGTTTTTGTTTTGGGGGTGGGGGGTTACTACATCCCCATAGCTCACAGTTCAAGGTAAACCTGGGAACAAATGCAATTAAGAGGTGGTACTATGCTCCTCAAAAGATTAAAAGGTTGGCTGTTGAAAGACCCTGTGTCTAGCAACAGGACTCTGCACCATGCCACACAAGCAGGCAAACATGGATGTCAGACAGTTTCTGCGACCACATCAACCCTTACATCTGGCCACCTAACTCCCCAGACTGTAACACCCTTGATTATATGTGGGGCACAGTTGAGCGAGAGACCAACAAAATTCCTTTTAACACCAGAGATGAACAGAAGGCAAGGATTATGGCAGCATTCACCAACTTAAACAAGAAGACCATCCAGGAGCAATACAGGAGATTCTGAAATTGTCTGGAGGCCGTGGTTGATGCCAATGGTGATTTTATTGAATAAATTTGCTCTTTAGTACTCCAAGATTGATATTTGTCACATTGACAAAGAAAGAGATTATGTTGAAAACTGGATATTTTCTGTGTAAATTAAATATTTTTTTCATAATGGCACAGGCTTAGTGACGTAGCTATCAACATACCATACTATATACAACCTACCCACTCATTCAAGTCACTCCAAATTCAACACTGCTTAAGTTTGAAGGCTCATGGAGAACTAAACTTTTTCATAGGACATGTCTGCTAGATAAATAAGTAAATTATTGTTGCAGAAGTTATTCCCTAAAAACCAATTGAACCAAACCATTTTTTGTTCCATACTGTGCCACATCTTTAGCAGACACGTGCTGTCAGCATTCTGAAAATTGATATTATTTTTCCAAGATGTGAAGTGCCCTTCTTACAAAAGAATTTCAAGAGATTCCACATGTATATTTCTAACATCTGGATTAGGACTATGGCTTTCAGAAGCACAAAGATGGAATATTCTATATTGGTGATTAACAATCTTTGAGATTCTATATTCCTCAGACTTAAATGGCCTGTTTCATAATATGAATCTCTTTATCAGCTTAGGCAATAGCTTGTAAAATTATTTTTTTAAAGACAATAGTAAAAAAAAAAGATCAAGTGTAATAATTGTGTATTTGTTGAAAATTAGCTGATAATTTTTATCTGATTTCAAATGTCAGCAAGAGAAGAAATTTCAGTCTGTATCAAAAGTTTAAGAACTGAATTTTGCACCTACTTCCGCTGTAACATTTGTGAAGAACAACTTCACCCAATACAAGGCACAAGAGCCAATCAAGGTAGAGGGTTACTGTGTGAACTTACACTAGCATAGGAAGGAACAGGCATTAGAAATATAGAGCTGAAGTAGACTTTAGAAGGAACTGGAAACCCAATCCTAAACAGAAAATAAACCTTTACTCCTGCTCAAAAGGATGAAGAGGTGTGTGAAGCAGACGATATGCAAACCTATCTACTCTGAAAGAGGAGAAATATATAGAAAATTTCAGGGCTTAGGCTGTTGTAGCATGGTACAGAGTCCTGTTGCCAGACATAGGGTCTTCCAACAGCCACCCTTTTAATCTTTTAAGGAGCATAGTACCACCTCTTAATTGCAGTAGTTCCCAGGTCCACCCTGAACTTGGGTCAGAGCTATGGGGATGTAGGGAACCCCCCACCCCCAAGCATTTTCTTGACAATGGCCAAGTTTTCACCCTATTTACCTTACTTCACCCTTGCTTGCATATTCCATTCTCTAAATGTTTGAAGTATAGAGTTGAAGTAGACTTTCGAAGGAACTAAAAACCCAATCCTAAACAGGAAACAAGGGATAAACCTCTGCTCCTGCTCAAAAAACTGGGGAGGAGTATAAACTAGATGATAGGTGAACCTACCTACTCCGATAAATTAAGATTTGGTAAAACAAACAAATGAAACAGATTCAAATTATTAATGAATCAGTTTCAGGCAAAATAAACTCTTTTAATTGAAAATTATTAATAAGATACAATATTTCTATTGACTGGATATAAGGTTAAAATAAAATTTAAGAAACATAATTCATAGAGAAAGATGAAAATGCACATCTTGTAAAACATATATCAAATTATTAATCTGCAAATTTCAGCTTTTAAGCATGTAAAGTTGTTTGTTTGTTTGTTTGTTTAGCAGCATGTAAACTCCCTATGGGTCATTTAATGCCAAACTTTAATTTTCTTGGGAGCATTTGTAATTTTGTTTACAAAAATCTATTGCTGGTATTTTTATACTTTCAGAGTTTTGACCCCCAGTTTGTGAGGTTAACTATTTGCCGATAGCTGGGACCCTAACAAGTGTTACCACTCCAGGCTAAGCTGAACAGGGGAACAACAGCAATTAAGAGGTGGCTCCATGCTTCTCAAAACCTTCTGACCAGAGGCCTCATTGTTGGATGTAGTATATTGTCAAACTCAGGATGGTGTAGAGTTACAGTGTAACCCGGATATAAGAGAGATTTTCTCTGGTCCCAAATTAGAGCCATACTTACCTAAACAAAACAGACCAAACCCGGATATAAGAGACTTCTTCTCCGGTCCCGAAAACTCTCTTATATCCGGGTTACACTGTATTAAGTTATTAGAAATTATATATTCTTCAAGTAACACACTTTAGAATTGAACCTAAACATTTTTCTGTTAAATATCTGCATGTTTGTCTCTTATTTCATTTGCACTTGAGGTACAAATAAAATAACAATGTAGTCAGAGTCCAAGTGGTTTTTTAATGATAAGAGTAACAGCTGGAGGTAACAGTGTAAGATGAAGTCATTAAGGAATCTTTCTGTGTCTAGTCTATTCCCTGTCATATAGAAAACTGTCTTTAGAAGAAACTTAACTAAGAATGATTTTTGTAAATCCACACAACATGGACACATTATGAAAACATATTCCATTAACTTATCTGTTTCAGACAAAATGCAATCGTTTTTAATGAAAAATATTAATAAGATACAATTTCCATGCTGAATGGATATCAACTAAAAGTAAAATTTAATTTACTTATAAAGAAGGAAGATAAAATTTTAGCATTTAAAACATATCCAATTATTAATCAGCAAAGTTTCAGCTTTTAGGCATATATAGTTATTAAGTTATTAGAAAATATACTCTTCATGTAACAAACTTTAGAATTGAGACAAGTATTATTTTTTTTGTTAAATATTTGTGTGCATTTTGTGCCGACTATTATGTTTGTGCAGGAAGTATAAATAAAAGGACAATGTATTAAGTAAACAGTCAGCATCCAAGCAGTCTGCATGATAATACAAGTAGCAGCTGGATGTAACAGTCCAAGACAAAATCATTAATTAATGTTCCTGTGTCTATTTTTCTGTAGTACAAAAACTCTCTTTATAAGAAACTGAACTAAAAGTTTTGTGAAAATAGCCTCATTACTTGAATAATTTCTGGATTATGAAAATTTTGGATTTACACTTAATCCGTTTTCTTCTTTTCTCTTCTTTTTTTTTCATTGTGGATGAATTGAATATTTTCTACAAGATGTGAAGAAAGGTCAGGCAGGAAAGGAGCAGTGTATTTAGCTTGTGTTATTGAAATACTTATTAAACAAAAGCTTGTTATTTTCTGTACTAACCCTTTATAGTTACAGTTGTCATAAGACAGAGTTACCATATGATTCCAGAAATTGCATAAAAAGGGAGGAAATTTATCTCTTTTTTTTTATTACTAAATTTACCTACCATGTTATCAGATTGTTATACGTTGTGGAAAAGTGACAATATATTTCACAACTCAAGATAAGTGCTATTGCATTTTTTTTCTTCCTCAAACTAACCAATCTCTGTTCGTCTGGGGTATTGGAAGCATTTTCTTGAAAAACGCCAAGTTTTCACCCCTTTTACCTTACTTCACACTGTTTGTTTAAAAAACAAAAAAAAAAACAAAAAAAAAAACAGAATATTTACTCAAACATGTTTACCCACTAAATATAACATAAGAAATATTGTCGGATTGAAAATATTCATTCATTGATTTAAAAAATTACTTTGTTTATCTTTTGGTCATGGAAATAAAATTATTATCTGTTTAAAAATTTCTGGAAGTATTTAAATTTTTTGACTAGATATTTTTTTTTAAAGTTTGCTAAATGAATGCCAAAGGTTGTTTTTAAAGAACGTATAAAAAAAAATTGAAATTTAACTTTTTGAAATGTTTTCCAATTTTTTTTCCTGCTTTCATTTTCCATCTCTAAATGTTCAACTCATGTCTTTCTAGAAAATAGCCCAATGGATTAAAGCCTTGGTTTGTGAATTTGGTGACAGTAATTGTGAGTTCATACCCTGGACCAGGTGTACTTGGATTTAGTGGAAACAGGATAATCAGTGACTGAGGAGTAATATTAAAAAAAAAAAAAAAGAAAAAAGAAACGAGACATAGGTTGAGGAATAAAACAGTCTACCCCATAGTTTAGATAAAGGATGCAGTTTGGAATTCTCTGTAGGTCACTCAGGTGGATATACCCCTAGTGAAGCAAAGAGGGCACAATAGCCAAAAAACTGTTGTAGTAACAACAAAGATGAGGACAATGGCCTGCATGTTAATAATGATAACTTCTCATGCCAGAAATTCAGAGACTGATATACACACTATGACAATATAATAATAATGAAACCAATGTATAATCAAAAAGTTTGATTTACACATTTTCATTGGCACAAATTTTCTTTAGCATTTGTATTTAAACTTGATAGCATCACCAGTCTGGTGAAGAATCAAGTTTATCATGTGACCAAGATCTATTTGGTTGTTGAGTTTAATTTAAATTTGGTTCTATTACACAGAGATATTTCATAAAGTACAACCCAAAGATTTGTTGGAACTGTTCAGCAATCTTGACAAATTTGGGAAGGATATTGGAATAATCAAGAACCTATAGTGGCAGCAAACTGTCTGCATATGAATAGAAAATGAGCTCAACAGCTATACAAAAAATAGAAAGAGGTGAAAGACAGGGATGTGTTTTCTCACCAGATTTATTCATCCTATACAGTAAGGGAATTCTGAGAGAACTAGAAGTCCTAACAGGATTCATTATTCGTAATCTTAACAATATAAGGTAAGCAGTTGACAAAGAAAGAAATCATACAGAAGATAATGAAGGAAGGCAAGAAGAAATGATTAAACATCAACTGCATGAAGATAGAATGCATGGTTGTTAGCAAAATGATGACCCCCTCCCAAAGTGCAAATTGCATATCAGAGATATCAAAACCAAACAAGTGTGGAAATTTAAATATATGGAAAGTGTTTTAATAGTAGGGACATAAAGTGTGACACTGAAATCTGAAGGTGTATTGAGATAACCAAGGATGCATTCCAAAAGCTAATTATTAAGTATAGATTAGAGTATTAAGAAATAAAAAAATTTAACTAGAAACAGTGAGTGGTGGATGATATTCTCAAAGATGAAGATACTGGAAGCAAGAGAAATGTGGTTCTACAGAAGGATACTGAGGATACAATGAACCAAACATGTGAGTAACGACAAAGTTTTAGAGAAAATAGAAACAAGAAGGAAACTAATACTTATCATCAGGAACAGACAGTTGAGATTTTGGGGACAAATAATGAGGAAAGAGGGACTGCAAAATATGATACTCACAGGACAGATAAAGGGCAATGTATGACATGCTTGGTGAGCTTGTGTAAAGTGATGGTGGAACAGGGCTCAGGTGAAATAACAGAAAGTTTATTAAGAGCTAGAAAGGAATAGGAAGTTGTGGAGAGTCATGATTGATTATGTCCTGAGGCGACACAGTACATAAAGAGAAGAAGAGGTACTGTTTAGTATTATCAATTTCTGGCATCCGTACACAAAATTTCTGTACCAAAGGATCAATTTATATCATCTCTTTCATCCCATACAGTACCAATGCTAGCATTTATTTAACTATTTTCTTTATATTTAAGGAGCTGCCTCAAAGCACATTTCCATTCTACTGGAATGAACAATGAACACTTTTTTGTAAAAAATATTAGAGGTGGCCAAAAGTTTTCAGTTTTTGAAAACTGGAGACTGAATACACACAACTGTTCTTTTATGTGTTGTGTCAATTAAGGATATCATCTTACTGTCCATCCCACTCCCAGTTCTACCATTGCTTCCCTCTGATCCTCTTGTATTTAATATGTCATGTGAGTGTTAAATTCTCCAAGCTCTCTTTCCTCATTATGCGCTCATGAAATTTCAACTCTTTCTGATAATGTGTCCTTTTCATTTCTAGTTTCTTTAAACTTTCCCATTGCTCACATGTTTCATCCATGTTATTCTCAGCATTCTTCTGTAGAAGCACATATTTGTTGCCTCAAATCCCTCCATCTGTGAGTGAATTATCAAGCAGCATTCACTGCTACATAGATATAGTTAGATATGGCATAGAAGTTCAGCACTTTTTCCCTTGTTTCTTATTAATTATTCTGTTTCTCAATACTGTGTTTAGCTTTTAGATTTCTGTGTCATATTTCCCATCATCTGTTAAAAGACTTCCCAGATATAAAAATCAAGTAAGTACCCCAATTTAAACATTTCAAAAAAGAAAAGAAAACAAAGGAACAAGTACTGGAAATTTCTGAACAGTTTAAAAAGTCAATGATTTCTTCCTTTTGATTTCTATAAAGTATTTTTTTTTCTAATCACTCCACCCCAAGGAAAGCATTAATGCTATTAAGGCATAAGAGACTACTGGAAGTGAAAGAGAAATGAAAGATCTTACAAGGAACTGGAAACCCAAACCTAAACAGGAAACAAGGATGGACAGACCTGTCATATACTGTCGGCACTTCCACATTTTTAAAAACAACCAGAAGAAAAAAACTTCACTTTCCATGACAAGTGACTGTTGTAAAACTGATTCAGTACATAAAAAGGCCTCAAAAATTGACAAAAACAACAATCCGTGGTCAAGATGACTAGTATCTCTTGCAGAAGCAGACAGCCAGCCCACAGCTCCAGCCATCATCACTAAGAGCAACGATAGACAATAAGCTGTCCATTTCAGGACAACAATTCTCTGTGGCTACAAAATTATCCTTCTTAGGACATTACTCTTCAATTCTCTTGTCACCCTTTAAATGGACATGCAGAGATATTTTTTGTCAATGTATTTTCTTTGATGAAAATAAACTTGGCAATATATTTTTTCAAGTCCTTGTTTTGTTCTGTTTATGGGCCAATATCCACCTTCAGCAGAATAGTATTCATATATCAGATAAAGCAATCACTAATGTAGGCAATATTTGAAGTAAATTTTGAATTTAAAAAGCTTCAGATTGGCTTAAAAATCACACTAGAAAACTAAAACTTAACTGAAAAATTACTTCTAAATTTTTGTTCAATCATGAAATTCAAGTGTCCAAAGAGGAAAAAATGCTTTATTTTATAAATCCCTTGAATCAGAAGATTAAATTGAATGAATAGTTGTTAAACAAATTTTGTCTTGCTCACTGCATTTCTAAATGATATTCATTGATACAAAAAAAATCTACTGAAAAAAGCTGTAGGAGTTGATTTCATCCTGTAACTAGATATTTTTTTTTGGCTATCATTATTTTTTTTATACTCCACAGCCATTCCAATATGAAGTGACCAAAAAGAGTACAAATGCCTTTTTATTGGAGAGATACATTTTGGATTGCCAATTATTTCAAATGAAGGAAAGAAATATTTGGAAGGTAATTGAGCATATATGATCAGCAGAGCTTGTGAATAGCCACCATTAACAATGATGTAGAAACAGCAAAAAGTAAAGATAGTGAAGGGAGATAATTCAAGACAAATTTGAATTGTGTATCATTTTGTGCTCTTTTTTTAATGTTTATTTTAAACAAACATTTGAAATGATTTCTTTAAATTGTTGTTTAATTATATTGGAAAATGTTAATGAATAAATTAGCTAAGTGCTGTTAAAGCCAATGAAGCTTAAAAAGTAATGAAAAATGGTGTATCTTTGTTTACATGAGACGTTAGCTTTTTTTGGAAAATTTTAATTTAAAATTTAGGTATTTTCTCTTTCTTTATTCTTGGTTTTTTTTTTACTGTGCTTATTCTGCTATTCTTATTCTTTCTGTTTTCTCTCTTTTCTTCATTTTATTTCTTTTCTTTTTTTTAACTTTTTCCTTCATTATTTCTTTCTCTATCACTATCTCACTCGTCTTCTTTTTTGCTTTTCTTTGTCCTTCCTTAAACCTTCTTTCTCTTTCCAGCTTCTTTCTTTTTATCCATGACTTTTTTTTTTTTACTCGCTGATTTTCAGAATCTGAACAAATGCAGACATTTATGAATCTGGCACAAGGCCAATGAGAAGAGAAATAGAGCAGGTAAGAAGGTTGTGCTGTGCTGATCTTGCAAGGACAGAGGTTCAAATTTTCTTTAAAAATCCACATTTGTTCGTTTGGTATTTAAGCCCAGTTAAAAAAAAAAACAAAAAACAAAAAAACACTACCATCAGAAGAAAATAGCAAACTACTTCATTGATCACAAATTCATGCCTTTCACAAAGCAATTTGTGTAAAAGAGAATGCAATGAACTTAATGAAAGCTTAAACTTTGCTTTCTGATACCACTCTCCGCACTGATAACTATTACACTACCTGTGAACCAACAGATACAGCTCAAATAGATATATACACAATTAGAATCATAACAACTTTTTTTTTATATAATTTACATCATTTCTATAATCAGTTTCTTACCCTGAATTCTAACCTGTGGAACAGACACTTTCGAGGATGATTCCCAAATCACTATGATCACATCAAGTTTCAACCATTATCTATCCTACATATCCTAATAATTTGCACTTACTTCATCTTCTTATATTCATACAATAACCTCATTCAATAACCCTCTACTTTTAGTGACTCTTGGAGCATTGTACTAGATGAACAATAGTATAAGAAAAGTTTTCTTTAAGCAATATGAAAATTGATAATATATGAAACTATAGAACTAAAAGGTAGTTTGTGAGTGTGTTGTAGATGTGTGTGTGTGTCTGTGCATGTTCACATATAAACAATTAAAGAAGCAACAAAACTTGGGTTCTACTATAGAATGTTTATTCTTCTTTTATAGTGGAATCTGTAGGGGAAAAGTATTCAATGCCTCTTGGATATGTTCATCTTTTTCTGTTCCATTAGTTAAGGTAAGGATAAATATTGTTTTAATGGCTGATCTCAAGTCAGCCTTGCACAGAGTTGGAATGACCAAAGAAAGATTGTACTTATCTCATCAGTGGAGGTTTAAACATGGTTATAATAGTCAAACTCAAATCAGCCTTGTGCCAAGTTGGAATTACCACAGTAAAGTTTATGCTTACTTCATTCGTGGAGTTTTGGCAAAACATGTACGAATGCTATACGTTAGAAAATGGAAAGAGGGGACATCTTCATCAATGTTTAGCTACATCTTAGAGCAAAGGGGAGAAAAAGAAAGAGGAATGTAATGTTTGTCCTTTTATAGAACTTAAACAGTGCCAAATGTCATAATAAAATTTCCAGTTCCTTTATTATTAGCATCATGGGAAAATGTATTTCTTTTTCCTTTTATTCATTATTTAGTATTTTATTTATTGATTTTAGTTCATTTTTCCACAAAACTATACAAATTATTTGATAATTTCAAATATGTAAAAGATATATTTAAAAATGTGTGGTATATAAAATTGCAGAAAATATGTTTTCATCTTAGAGAGATTCTGTAATGAATTTTAAATTCTACAAAATTTTTTATTAAAATACCAAAAATATGTAATACAACATAATCAGAGTTTTTTTGAGAGGAGTTTTATCAGTTTATTTTAGTCTTCACTTCCTTTCTCTATTGGCGATACTCTTTTTATACATTGTGCTTTTATTTCATGAGCTCTAAGGCCAAAACGTGGATATATAAATGCTTGTTGCAAAAAATTGACAGGAATTTATGAAATAAATTCAGTATATGGATGATACAAATACAACTTCCTTGCTTTAGTGAAGGCAAGTTCTCAACTTTGTATTCCAAGTAACAGGATTGACATAATAAAATAAAGACATTTCATAATTTAAAACATGTGTTAAATTTTATTCATGGAGCCCTGTATATATAATTTATTATATTGCACCCTCAAATAAAAAAAAAACTAAAAAAGTATCTCCCCATTTTTTTTTCTTCCTGTCCAAAACTTTAACTTGTAGAATTAGATTTCTACATTCTGTTTTAAACCTTTTAAAAGTGGATCACAGCAAAGTATTCTCAGTTTGTGCTGAACCCATTAAAATCGGCTCCAGAGTTCAGTACGAAACAATGCTTTCTGATTGGTCCATAAATAATAATGTCATGTTTCTGCCTGCTTCTGCATGGTTAACCTCGAGTTGACCTGTTCAGAGTACAACACACCAAAAAAAATGTAAACATGTTCTCGAGCTCCCACGTGATCAAGAAAACTCATAAATATGAAACTTCGATGCAACTTGAATCCTTAAAATAATCAACTCATCACAAGAATTCATGAAACATAACTTCCTTATTAAAAGTTAATTTTTATTAACATCAACCCGGCTTGTGGAATTTCTTTTCAGCATCAACCCATCTACTGACAAATTCAACCAAGACGAGATTCATAAGCCAACTCACTCAATATCTTAACAACATAAAGGAAATCATAACTATATCAGTCAAAGTGAGACAACTCTACAGTAAGTCAAGCAATCTATTTCATTCAATTTCACCATCAACATAAACTGTTTAATTCCTTACCAGGTGTATAGCATAAAACTTTTTATATTACCCTTGATAACACTACCAAGAACTCTAAAGTGTTTTGAACAACTTTATTGTGTGTACTTGTTGTCATAAAAATATTTTTTGTTAAAATATCTTCCTATTTTATTATTTCTCTTGTTGTTATTTTTGTTTCATTTGATTTAGTAAAAATAGTAGAGGGTCAGTTTAATTTGTATTTGTCACCGATACAGATTGGCTAACCCACTACAAACTACTAATAAACACTAGCCTGACTCTAGTAAAATTTGAAACATATACAAAGAGCATTTTCTGAAATTGCAGAAAATTTTCATATCAGCTAACTTTTATGCTCAGGTTTTAGTACAATGTCTTCCCAGCATCCTCTCTCATAGGGGACCTGAAAATGATCATTTATGGCAACATGCTAATATCAATTTTTTGCAAAGGGTTTCTATTTTTTTCTGCTGTTCTTAAACATTGAGTTTGTGATAAAAAAAAGATACTGCTTTAATAGTGCAGGCATCCTATTTTAGAAACTTATTTGTTAGTATGCAGACAATCTAGATGTCATAAACTCCATTGTACGATTATCTTGAAAAGATTACTTAGTTCAGTGAAGGATTCAGTGATGAGGCTCCACAGTGAGTGGAGGAGGTGAGTTAATCAGCTTAGTGTTAGTTGTGACTTGGTCTCAGAAATAGAAGTGGATATATATATGTGTGTGAAGAAAAATATACGGAAAAAAATAAACAAAAATCCTTATATGCAATTATGCTGTTTTAATGTTAATATAATGTCAACGTCGGACGTTTCGGTCTAATAAACAATCTTCAGGACATATTCATAAAATATAATTAACATTATCAATTCAACATGACAATGTTAATTATATTTTATGAATATGTCCTGAAGTTTGTTTATTAGACCGAAACATCCAACGTTGACATTATAT
>OZ010583.1:47882677-48002677 GCA_963932145.1 Acanthosepion lycidas
ACCCCATCTCAGAAATATAGACAAAAACAGGAGGTGTCTATTCAAAAAGTGTATCCACTAAATAAAATGCTTATAGTAATAATCCAATAATAATAATGTTAGATTATAAATAAAATCCCTTAATTCTTTAGAGATTGCTTTTTTTAAAGGTTTTGAATATTAAAATAAGTCTAGCAGATATAAACTTCAAAGGATTTGAACAAATGATGTGGATTAAATTGAAATTGATTGTGAAACCTTTTTGTGGATGAGTGGTTAAATCATACCGAACTTAATAGTGGTTTCCCCCTACAAAAGAAATGCAAATTTGAAACCTGCCAGAAAGCACATTTTCTTTAAGACTCTGGATTGCACAGGACAATTTACTGTTTTTAAAAAACAAAAACAGGGATATCTACTCAAACATTTACATCAACTAAATATAATCTTTAAAGTAATAAGATAAATATATTTACATATTATCATGTCAGTATACTCTTGTTTATCAACTTAATATTTCTGTCTGAATTTCTGGGATGAAGAGTTATCATTATTTACATTCCGACTAATGTCATTATCTTTGTTGTGATCACTAGGTTTCAGCAGTTGTTCTCTCCAGTTTTTTTCAGGTCTCAGTCAGAAACACCACAAAGATAAGGATATTAGTCTGTAGATAATATAGTATTGTTAGCACACTGCAATGTGAATACATATAAATGACCATTTTTTTTTTCTTTTTGCTTCTTATAACAATCTCCTGACAGATAACAAATAGACTCAAGGAAACAGAAATGTGGTTCTACTGGAGGATATTGGGAATACCATGGACTGAACATGCGAGTAACAAAGAAGTTTTAAGGAAAATGGAGAAAGTACACTTATATCTAAAATCAGAAAAAAAAGAGTTGAAATTTCTAGGACATATAATGAGCAGAGTTTGAATAACTCACAGGATATATTGAAGACAGAAATAAACAGCAAGTAACTTACATGACAAGCTTTTGTAAATGGATAATAGAATAGAGTGCTACTAAGAGCTAAAAAGTATAGGAAGTTGTGGAGAGCCATAATCGCCCACGTCATGAAAGAACATGGTATATAGAAGATGATATTCCTGTTGGTCAGTTATATATAGTACTTCAAAATTTTCTGGGATAAAGAGTTATTATTTACATTCCGACTAATATCCTTATCTTTGTTGTTGTTATCGCAATCTTTCAGCCATCATTCCATCCAGCCTTCTTCAGGTGTCAGAAATTTGATAATAACAGTAAAGATGAGGATATTTGTCTGAATTTAAATAATATAGTATTGTTAGCACACTGCAATGTGAATATATATGAATAGCCTTTTTCTTTTTGGTGGGAGTTTAGGGCTTCTTATCTTCTTTAGGATCCAAGAATAGTTTTTAAAACAAATCAATAAAACAAAGATTATATTGAATCAAATGCTAGGTCTGCTGCTAAGAAAGTTGGTTCACTGTGTTATACTAAACAATTTTTAGCTCCAGAA
Organism: Acanthosepion lycidas; assembly: GCA_963932145.1. Taxonomy (NCBI): domain Eukaryota; kingdom Metazoa; phylum Mollusca; class Cephalopoda; order Sepiida; family Sepiidae; genus Acanthosepion; species Acanthosepion lycidas. The sequence goes on from OZ010583.1 coordinate 47,884,169, forward strand.
TCTATCTTACATATTTATATATCTACCATTCATTTATGCTTTGACTGTTGCTGTCACATCTGGTCTGGTACTCCCACTATATATTAAAAGATTCTTGATAAAATTCAAAGAAGAATCTGCAATGTTATTGATCTTGACCTGGTATCTTAGCTTCAGTCAGTTTTTCCACCATCTCTGTGCCTTTCTTATAAATACTTTCACAGTAATTGTTCTGATGAACTTTGCTCTATGGTACCTAGACTTTATGAAATAAAGCACAATACAGAAAGGTCTCATCAGTCTACAGTAGAATTGGCTAGATGTAAGCATAAGTTCTTTGCTGACTGTTTTCTTCTACTTCTTGTCTATGGAATGCTCTTCCAACTTCTTGCTTCCCAGCCAACACTGATCTTCAAAAATTTGAAAGCAATGTCAATCATTATTTACGGTCTACTTTATCCCTCTCTTATTGTACACACTCCTTAATCATGTTTCTTTTTCTTTCATGCTCACTAATCCATTGTGCCTTAGTGGCTTTATTGCCTTGCTTGGGGTGAAATGATTAAAAAAATGCTCTCTATTTGTCAATGACATCAAAACCTCAGCCATTGTATAAGTAAACTTCACAGAAAAATGTCTGTAATAAAGGAAAGCTGGGAAAAGAAAAAAAAAAAACCCTATCCTGTTCAATTATCTTTAACCTGATGCTACAGTTTTACTGATTTTTAATGTCTTTTAATTTTCTAAGGTTTGCCAGTTTGCTTTTATCTTATATGAACATATGCTCAATATTGGGATTATTTTACATACAGCACAAATATTACTTTCCTTATAGAACTTTCACTCTTTCTGTATCATCCCCAAAAGGCTCAGTTTAACAAATAAAGATTTGTGAGTTTCTTCCATGTCTGTTACATGTTCTCGGATTGTTGCTGAGGCTTAGAAGAGTCATGCCTTTCCACTGCAAGAGAAAGTCTGGCAGCTGGAAAAGTTTTTGGTCTTGTGAACCAGCTTCATTTCTTTTTTTTTATCTCTCTGGTTTGATTCAACAAGGTTCCTGAACAGATTCAATTAACCATTTGTATGGAAAGATCTTTGCAACAATGGGAGAAAGGTCAAAATACGTCAAATATTGTAAGGATTTAAGAATTTTTTGGAATTTACCCCTAATATCTTATCAATGTTTATCTATGTTAGGTAGCATTTTGCCTCCTTCAGACAATTTGAAAGAGTATTATCTCCCTTTTTATTTATTTTTATTTTTCACGAATATTTGTTCTTTTATTGTCCTTTCTCCTCATCAAAATCTTATTCTCTTTCGCTCCCAATAACCCCTTGTATCTAAGTGGCATTATCACCTTGTTTGAGGTGAAATGATTTACAAAAAAATACCTAAACAACTTAGTATAAAAGTTATTTTATTAAGGGTTCAAATTTTGTTTAAATGAAGGCAATACAAAAAAAAAATGGTTTTCAGTATTTTATTTAACTTTTCTAGAATTTGTGTACCATAATAATTAAATTGTTGTCTTATCACAAAATACAAAAGATACTGCTTCTTTTCTGCACTAGTTCTCATAAGGATGTTAGCTTCCTGGTCCCTTGTAGCAAGTTTCTATGATGCTCTGGTAAAAATAAGTCACCACTGTTGATGAGGGATTTTACACTATTGCTATGAGTATGTGGAAGTTTTATAGTAAATATTTATGGTTTACTGGAACGTTTGTCTTGCAAACAATATTGGCAGACTCATTTGAGTTCAGGTAAAAAAAAAACAACAGAAAACTTGGAATTTAAAACAAAAAGCAATTAATGCATGTTATTAACAAAGGGAATTGCATGTGTACACAATAGAAATCAAATGAAAATACATTGAAACTAGCTACAAGAATGTGTTTGTTGTGTGTGTCTGTGAAACAAGAGTTTGTGATAGACATGTGTATATGTGCATGTATGAAAGAGTTCAAAAGTCAAGGAAGTGAACATACCAGTGTTCTTTACCCATGTTCAACTAAAGCTGAAAGCAAGAGGGGAAAAGAGAGAATATGCTTGCCGTTTTATACACTTAAAGTGTGCACCCTTATGAGTGTTTTTGACAAAGCCAATGGGGGTAATACACAGGCTCTAAGCAATATCTGACTATTCTTGATCTCTCTTTGTCCCTGCTCAGCCATCCAGTCACACAAACTCTTTAGATCAGGGACTCACTGTTTTCTCTATATGATTAGATTAATTTTTACCTCAAACTTTGACTAATGGAGAAGCGTTGGTTAAGCTCTTTGATAAGGAAGGAGATAATGTTAATATATTTATTGTATCTTTATTTCATTACAGACTCACTGACTGATATACTTTTGTATCACATAAACAATAGCAAAGACATTTTTTTTTAAACAGAAAGAAGTTGACTGGGGTATTTTTTGGAAGATAATACAGTGTGTATCAGAAATACCTCTTACTGTGTTTATGCAGGTGGTATTTCTGAGAAGTATATGTGGGAAGTATTTCTGAGATACCTTGTATTTTCAAGCCAAGCATCCTTTGTATTTATAGCACCCAATACCAAGAGATAGAGCATGTGTTGGGAAAAAAACCGACATTATTTTTGCACCAACCTAATATAAAAAAAAAAAAAAAAATTATTTTCCCATGATGCAAGTTCTAAAGAAATCAGAAAGGGTTTCTGGTCACATGTGTGATTTCATGACACCATTTTCAGAAAGGACAGAATCTTTCTCTTTTCCACTTTGCAACAATATGTGTTTCAGCAGCCCCACTCATGAAACAGAGGTTTGGTCTTCCCAATTCTGTTTGAAGCTGACTTGAGCTTGACCAGCTGTACCCATTCATATCCTTACTTTTGATAACTTTTTTAGAATCAAAAGTAAAAACGGGCTTACTCAAGAGACAATTAACTTAGTCTCAATACAGTCAAGCAGAAAGAAATAAACGTCTATAGCAGAAACAGAAGTTTTGTATGTTTTTTCTACACTGAAAAATACACACAAAAGCCACAACTTCCACACATTATTTGTAATAAACAACAGATAAAGGATAATGGTAATTATACATACATTATATATAATATATAACTTCAAACATTATTATAATGGAAAATATTTCAAATAGACATCCCATTTTTATTTATTATACAATGTGTATTTTATAAGCCTGTACATTAGAGAGATCCTGGTAAAAAAAAAAAAATCAAAAAAAACCAAACCTTTATCCCTCTTTGTAGAGGAAACTACCTTTTAATTTGGAATGATTTACTACTCAACCAAGAAAAATGTCACAGTAAGCAAGACTATGTAGAGCGTATCCTCTTCAATATATGCTACATTTCATATCAATAGTATTGAAACTTTTGAGAAAAAAATGCATTTGTTTAAAAATATCCATTGGACAATTATATAACATTAAAAATATAATCAGAAAGACATTTTAACTTTTTGCAGGTGTTGCTAAGTAATCTGCCAGGAAGAATGTTAATAACCTTTCTGGATATACTTTTATCTCTTCTTAAATAACTAGAATAAAAATAAATAATATTTTTCAAAGTAGATAGAAATATTTCATTACCAAATAAAATATTATAATAATGTTATATTATTGATGATAACATTTGGTGTAATAAAAATGTCATTTCTTCATATATATGTGCACGCAAACAAATATGAACATATCTCCTTCAGATAGGATTTGGTGTCATCTTAAATTAATCTGACAATATTAAATTTTGTTTGCTAATTTTTCAACTTTAACTCATATCTAACGAGGTTAGTGATAATAAATAGAACTAAACTTTCTGCTGAATTACATTAGAGTGATTGTGAAAAGATGGACATGTTATGGTAAGGAAATATCATTTGACCTGAGACCCTGGAGAACCAAAATGCAGATTACCCCTTCCCCACTTCCAAAAATGAGAAAGAAATTCCATATCTTCATCTCACATAAAAATGTTTAACTAGTTAAGGAATTTTTTTTTTAAATTATTTACTTTTTTGCAGGAAAAGGAAATTTCTCAAGAGATATCTTCTCAGCAAAATTCTAGAAGTTAAAAATATTTTAAAAAAATACCTAGGTTAAAAATTTAGTCTTGAGTAGGATGTGATTTTAGAAGAACTGGAAAAAAAAAAGAAAAAGAAAAAAAAAGAGAGAATTAAATGTCTTTTCCTGACAGTGATAATACTCCTGAGAGAATTTGTACATTTTTAAAAATAAAGAGTTAAAATGCTTTTAGTAGGTAAGATATAGACTCAAAAATGTGTAGTCCACAAGAAAATTTATCTGTTAAACTAAACAGACAAAAATTAATCTCTTTACGAATTTCCCTAGGTTCTTTGTAGCAGAAAGAGTTTGTAAGATCAAACTTAATTTTTGCTGTCTTTCTCAATGTTATTTAATAAAAGAAAACAAAACCAAAAATTTACAAACTAATAAATGTATATCCCTTTTCAAGATAGACATTACCACAGCTTCCTTTTACTTTATTATCAGTGAATTGCCATGCTTTCTCAGGGAAAGATAGTGGAGTTGTTTCCTCATTGCTTTCTCTATGGTTTGGAATTCAGTTTTCCTATCTTTAGACTGGTTGCCAATCAAGGCAAGAGAACCCAGTATACCCTGCTATTTAACTTGTAAATGGAGCAACAAGAGATAAATCCATACCTTTCCCAAGATCGTTAGTGTAAAAATGAACACAACAGGTGAGAGGGGAATTTGAACTCTGCTTGCCTGTTCTAATTTTCATACCAATAACCATTACACCATCAGCAGTCATCTTGATTATACTGCATGAACTTTTTTTCTTGCCTTTTTACAAAATAAAAAAAAATAAAATCACAGTCCAGTAAACTGAACAGGCATTCTGATTTAAATACCATCTTAATTTTAATATTAATTTTATTCATGTGCTTTTCAGAAAATTTTTACCTATATTTTCTATATTTTTGAACCTTCAGTGAAAATTTCTTTTTTTTATGCTTAACAGGCAAAACAGTGAAAAAGAAAGGTACTTGGAGCAGGTGGAGTCATTTGCCATAAAGAAAATCCTTTTATCTTTTATTAAATTTAAAAGTAAAGTCACGATTTGACTTCAGACTGCAGTCATTTAAAAAGCTATGTCATTTCCATGAAGATATTTTAATTTCAGTCACTGAGGAAGTATTTGCATATTGGGCACTCCTTTTAAATGCTCTAGTCAACAAAATACAGTAGGTTAAAAAAAAAAATCTACAACTACTCCATGAGAATAACCTTAAAAACTGGATATTATTTAGATATCTTACTCAATTGTTCATTAAGTTGAAGACCTAAGAACCACTCAAGGTAGAGGTTTACTGAATGGGGTTTTATTGCAGTGAGAAGAATAAGGATACATAATTGTTGGTCCTAAATTTGAAGAGATTAAGATTGTAGCATCTTCTTGAGAGTTTGTTTCACAAAGGAGCAGTTCTTAGAAAAAAGATATTGGAGCAAAACTTCATCCTTACAAATGGAATACAAAGGTAATGAGGATGATTTTATCCTGTGTACATGACATGATGTGTTTGAACTGGTCATACAGAATAAGACATTTGCTATGAAAGAGTAGTGATAGGCTTGCAATGTTTTGTCTGTGGGGAAAGGGGCAATAGGGTTTAGAATAATTCATTACTCAAAAGGCTGCATAAGCATTTAGAACTGTGAAGGTTAAAAAGTGAAGATTTGGCAGCAACAGTTCAGATATGGCAGTAATATTCCATTTTTTATCTGATCTGACTTTTGTGAAGAGAGAGCATGGCAAGAGGAGCTGGGTACTTTCTGGAGTGACACAAGGAGCTGAACAGTTTTACTGATGGACTTATACACCAGTTCCACTTAGTCCAGGATGAGTTTACATCATAATAGATATTCAAGGAAAGACAAGCCTCATTCAGAGTACAACTGTTCATCATGGCTGGAGAAAATTCATGGCATTTGTGATCTACAGAGTTGTTACATCAAGTAAGACATTTGTAATGAAAAAATTTCCAATAATGACAAATGGTTCCAAGTGCAGCATGGAGCTTCATTTTTTTTTTTTTAACTTACTGAACAGTTTTGATTTCCAAGAGTAAATCTGGTCTCTACACAATTTTATTTCAGTTTTTCAGGGTGTAAAAATTGTTTCAATAAGTTAATTATTTTTCTTTTAATAACAAATCAGACTACTTATTCCACCAACTGAATGATTTCAGTTTCATTTTAGTCTAAGATAACATTATTAAAAAGCACAATAAATTGGCTATAAAAAAATTACTGAAATTACTTGAATTTGCCTTTGAGCACTGTAAAAAAAAAAAAAAAAAAAAAAAAAAAAAAAGAAAGGTTTCTGTAATTGGAGGAAGCGTTATTAGAACATAGTGTCTTTCTAGACCAGAATATTTCCATGAAGGTAGCAGAATAAAAACAAAACTCATTTAATATAAATGGCAGAATGTATTATGGTTGGACAAAACCAAACTTAAATAATATGACTAAAATTAAAAACACCAGGGCTAACAGCATTTCACCAAAGTTAAGCAACATCAAGCCTAATCAGTATCAGTTGAGAGCTCAATCTGGCAGTGCCTTCCATGTTTCCATCAAATAATGGAAGCCTTATTAATAAAAAAAAAAAAGCCAACATGCAATAATATCAACTATGAACACGGCCACAATGTGCTGACCGTGTTTGGAAAATAAAACATTCCTATAACTCTAGATACATACATAAAACAATCCATACATTCAGTTAAAAGTGAAAATAAAATTCATCTTTGATAATGGCTAAAACTATAGCTGAAAAGCACACAGACATACACCATGTCAGTCACTTTTAATGAAACTTTTAACCAAATATATATATATATATATATATATATATATATGTGTGTGTGTGTGTTTGTGTGATAGATTTTCATGTCAATTCCAACATATGATGTTCCATCAGTTGAGTTTAGAATTGAACTGCAGGACTGCCTACGAATATGAACAACATGGTTTAAATTCAGAATTTTCATTCACTCAGACTGGCTTCCACTCAAGGCAAGTAGTCCAGTCTACCTTACTATTTAATCCTAGGAAGACAGACTTATGCCTTTTCAGATAGCATTATCGTGACATAATCGAAACAGATTCAACTGAAATTTGAAACAAACTTGTTGATTCTGTCTGTAGTACTAATCATTAAAATACCTCATACATATATATATGTGTTTCCAAAAATAAATATGCTATAAACCCACCTTCATCCTGACCGTGCGCCGACAGCTTAGTGGTAGAATATCCGCCTGATACCTATTCAGTCGGGTTTCAATCCTAGCTAGAGGCAACCGGATGTCTAGCCGCACTGATGAGCTGTGATACAGCGAAACAGTCTGTCTGTGGATGACATTATATATATATATATATATATATATATATATATATATATATATATATATAGGTACACGAGTAAGTCTGCTGCTTAATAATGAAAAAAAAAAACATTTATCTTACAGAATATTTTTCAGTATTATCTTCTTCCTTTTCTACTTGAACAGCTTCTTTCCTCACACTGCTGCTTTGTGGAACTGACACCTGTGAGGATGCTTTCCAGACCACTGCAATTTTAACCTCTTCAAGTCTAGAGGTTAATTGTTATCTTTTCCACATAAACTGTGCCTCTTACTGCTCATACAACAACCTCTTTCAGTAACCTTCTACCTTGTGTGGTTCTTGAGCCTTTTATTGGGTGAACAAAAAATCACAATGAAAAATTAAAAAAGCAATGAAATAACAGATGTATAAACTGTTATGAAACAACTAAGAGCATGCAATGTAGAAAGATGCAATCAAATGTGATTATTTCTTAACTGGCATCACCTTGAAAGCTCTTTAAAGAGTAATGGTTTGCAATTATCTATTATTTTGGAATTTTGCTTTGTTATTTGAACTTGTAGGTCATCATATATTTCTATATAGTCCCTGTTAGACTCTCCATATTTAACTGACTGGAATATGCAAAATTAACAGAAAATAAATATGACAAGTAGATGTCAAAAGGTTGGGAATAAAGCAAAAAAATATCAGTCAATATAAAAATAACAGTTTGAATAGATTTGGGTACAATAATTCCTCATCTCAAAGATTCAAAAAAATTTCCATTAAGTTGGTATAGGTGTTTTTTTTCAACTTTTGTATTGTTATATAAGTGAATATTTCCATGAATTTAAATCATTAAATGAAAAAAAGTTGTCAAAAGATTCTGCATAAAAACAAGAGTTTATGGTCTCATAATAAGCACTCTTTTACTATGAGCTTGTACCAAAGTTTATTTGGCTTAGTCTTAATCTTTGAAAAATATAATACTGATTTATTGATTTTGTGGCATATCAATACCCTTATGGATCATTTAATGCTGAAATTGTTTTGGGGTTAAAAGAGAGTAAAATAAATAAATTGATAAAAAGAAAACTTCATTTTCATAAGGCAAAATGACTTTTGGTGTTTAGATTATTGTGTAAACTGTATATTTTGAAAGTTTGAATATAGGAATTTGATTGGTTGTTCTGTTTTAACAGCATATCAACTGTCAGTTCAGAGATTTGTAAAAATTGGATATTTCATATAGAAATTGTGTGAGATATTGTGTTTTTTTTTAAGAATTTATTTTTTGAATGATGCTGAAATTTTGTGTAGAGAGGATAAAATAAATCTATAGATAAAAATATTTGATGATTAAAGATTTTTTCACGTAAAGATTGTATAGACTGTATATTTTGAGAACTTTGAATATATGCCTTGATCATAGATTGCATATTAAAATTGTATGGGAGCCATTGTATGTGTTTTTATGTACATTATATATATATATATATATATATATATATGTGTGTGTGTGTTAAATTTCTCAAAATAAATCTGCAGAGAAGACAAATTGAATAAACTAAACAGTTGGAAAATAGTACTTAGTCCTTGTTGAGATTTGATGATTAAAGATTTTTTCACATAAAGATTGTATAGACTGTATATTTTGAGAACTTTGAATATATGCCTTGATCATAAATTGCATATTAAAATTGTATGGGAGTTATTGTATGTGTTTTTATGTACATTATATATATATATGTGTCTGTGTGTTAAATTTCTCAAAATAAATCTGCAGAGAAGACAAATTGAATAAACTAAACAGTTGGAAAATAGTACTTAGTCCTTGTTGAGATTGTTTCTTCATTTGATTTTATGAAGGCAAGTGATGATAAGCAAAAGCAAAACATTGTGTGTATATATATATATATATATATATATATATATATATATATATATATATATATAAGGCTTAAACACTAATATTCCATGGTCATAATTTATTCCATTGGAATCATAAATACAATCCACTTCATCAGACCTACAAATTCAAAAAGAAAACAGAAAAAACAACTCCTCTTTTTTCTGTTTTCTTTTTGAATTTGTAGGTCTGATGAATTGGACTGTATTTACGATTCCAATGGAATAAATTATGACCATGGAATATTAGTGTTTAAGCCTTTTTATTATATCCTTACTCTGTCCTGGACATTGAGTTCTACCTGGATTCTATCCTCTTGGAATTATTTTTTATACAAATATATATGTATGTATGCATGTATATATATTTTGCATATGTATGTGTATATTTACCACTAATATTATTTTATATATATATATATATATATATATATATATATATATATATATATATATATATATGTAAAGATGTGTTGCAGGAGCAATAATTCTCTTGAACATTTTGGGTTAAATAATATGGACAAGTTCTGTCGATAAGAGTTTTTTCTTTTTATTTAATTTTTCAAATTTTCAAATTCTGTGCTCTGTATTATTGTTAAATTTGCCAAAGTTCATATTTACTTCTATATCATATTATTTTCTTTCTGAGTACTTTCAAATGTTGCTAAATTCATTTTCAAGGATTGTTCTGTGTATATTTATGCAACTGTTTTTAATTTCAGCATTCTAACATTTGATAGAACCACTTTCAAGTCACTCAAATTACATCATATAAACAGTCAAACTGAACACACACACATATATATATATATATATATATATATATATATATATATATACATATATGTTTGTGTGTATTAGTGTTTGTGGAATGTAACTTCTATGTAAGTACATTCTGTATCATATTTAGTGCATACAGGAATGTATTTTAAGAATTTTAAAATCTAATTCAGATTAACAGGTGAAAGATTTCTGTTAAGATGTTTTTCTTGGTAGTACTTTATTTAGGCAAGGTTCAGATGATAAGTAAAATAAAGTATACAATAACAGTTAGGTGTTAAAAATGCACAACAAGAAAGTAGAACATGCCAAACGGTTTGCAGATTTTATATTTAAGAGAGATAAAAAAAAAGGGAACGAAAAACCATTGAACTGATTACATGTCATGAATGAAAATTTGCAAAAAAATAAAGAAAGAAACAGACATGAACGAATTACAAGTGAGAGCTAACAATAGAAAAAAAAATATTTTCTAACATTTTCTCAGAAAAAGAAGTTCTCATCCAATCAACTGTCTCAATAAAAAAAAACCCATTAAAAAAGACCTTCAAAATGCATTGTGCACCAATTTGATACATGTGATCATGATAAACTGAAGATTAAACCTGAATTGCCAACAAGGAAGCCATACCTGTCCATTGTTCAATTTGTCTTTTTAGATTCCTGCCATCCAAGACAATGTACATTGACCCTCTCATCCGCACCAGTTTACCGCTCCACGCTAGTGCTCATTCCAGACCTTAATAGCCACTCTAACTTGATCTTGGCCCACTCAAAACATTCAGGATTCTCTCTAAAACTAATATTATGAAATAACCATTCTTGTTCTATGTAAAACTTTATAACTTTTTGGTTGATTTCAACTGTATTACAGAGTCAAATGAGTTAGTGTCATACACATTCACTCAAAAATACATGCAAATAGGAAGAAACTGCAGCAGAAAATAAGATGGATGTCATCATGAAATAAGACAAAAGCTATAAAATTTTAAAGATTTTAAAACAACAATATATGAAGAAAGGAGAAAAAAATCATGGCAGAAAGAAAAATAAAACTATAAAAATAAGGAATAATTGTTAAACAAAGCAGAATGACAAAAAGGTGAAAAAGGAAAAGGAAAAGTTTGAGGGGGGGAAAAAAAATCACTAAACAATAAAACACCAGAAAGACAGACAGAAAAAAAAGATGAAATAAAAAAAAAACATAAAACCTGACAATAAAGTGACAAAATAGTTCATATATATATATATATATATATATATATATATATATATATATTCCATATCAAGAAAGTACACAAAAAAATATCAACAAAGATTTAAATAAGATGCAGAATCTAATAAGCAAACATGTAAACAATTATACTGATTGACCAACCAAAAACATATTAGAATTGTACAAAAAACAATCCTCATCAGAACCATATTATTCATTGTTTTTTTTCCTGTTTTTTTTTTTCTTTGGGTACAGAATCATTTATTTTTTCTTCTTCTTTCTCTCAATTCTTCCTGGCCTTCATTTCTTTTTTTTTTAAATCTTTTCCTGTCCACCGTTATCTTCCTTAATACTTGTCAACATTGCACCATGCCCTATATTCAGGAATCAAGAATTAATTTCAGCACTGGTGATTTTATCCATTATAAAAGGTATTGGTGCCGTTAGCCTCAGGCATTGACAAATGAAAGCTTCAACCTATCATGGGTGGTCAATGGAATTTTCTAGAAGCCTTAAGAAATGTAAGTGGCCCTGGTGTCTTGATGGCACCCCAACTAAGCCCTGAGGCCAAGGAGCATTCCCCCAGAGGTCCTTTTGGCTAAGTTAGTTGACGTAATTCTGGTAAAAGATATAGTAATAGTGGACAGGACATTTGTAATGGTTGGTTAAGGTCTGTTAAGTGGTTGGTAGTGAGGAGGTGACCAAGGGAGTGGTTTGAATCTGAGAAGGGGTGAATAAGGTGGATGGTTAATGTATAATGGGTGGGATACATTTTTTTTTTCTTTTATTATTATTATTATTATTATCAACATTTTGTTTTTATTATTTTGGTGTTTATTGTTTTTTGGGTATTTTTCTGTCTTGTGATGAACAGGTCTTCATCTTTTTTTTTTGTCATTGGACACAAAGGACTTCAAAAGTCTTCATTTTACTTTTCTCTATAATTTTCTCTTTTACATGTTTTCAAATGAAAAGAGGAAAAGAAAAAGGTGTTTGGAGAAAAACAATATAAACAAAAAAAATACAGCTAGAGAAGAAAGTTGTTAATGTAAAAGGTTAAAACAATGAGTAGAAGAGTAATGTAAAAGATATTGGTGGTGCAGTGGTAGAGAAAACAATGTTAGTGGTGGCAAGAGTAAAGTCAGATGTAATATCTACTAAGTTTATCTAAGTGAGGTACAAGGCTAAATGGATGAGTGTAAGTTAGAAAGGTCAAGTTATTTTGATCCTAAAAGTAAGGATAGTATGCTTGCCTTCAAAATCAGCATTTCAAGTTATGGCTTTTTATTCTACTTTACTAAATACAAGTGCTGGCATGTTAAAATGATTTCCTCTAATTTGCCAATTATGGCACAATGCTAATTTGGTATGGCATGCTCATTATTTTTCAAATAATTCTCTTTCTGGCATGATTATTTTCTTCCATGTTTATTAAACTCACATAAAAAAAACAAACAAATCACTAGCAGAAAGTTTATTTGAGCTGATATGCTAATTTTATAAACTGAAAATTCATATTTTCTTTTCTTGCTTTGAATATTACTGCCACATATGGTCTGGTATTTCTGCTATATTTTTAGAGATTCTTGATAAAATCTAAAGAATAATCTGCAATGTTATTGGTACTGACCTGGCATCTCAGCTACATTTAATTTCCCATCACTGTAACAGTTTTCCTGAGCTTTTTCTATAAATACTTTCATGGTAACAGTTCTGATGAAATTTCCTCTATGGAAATTCAACTTTATGAATTTAAGATTGGCAGCAAGGTCTTATCATTTCACAGTTGATATGGCTAGATATAACCATAAGTTCTATATTAATAGTTTCTTTTCTTGCACTTCTTGTTTGTGGAACTCTCTTCTGGCTACTTGCTTCCCAGTCAACATTGATCTTCAAAAATTTAAATGCATTATCAATCATTACCTTCTGTCATATTAATTCTTGTTCTTTTATTGTCCTCTCTCCTTAATAGTAGTTACACTCAGTAACCCTTTGTGCCCAAATTAGCCTTATTGCCTTGCTTGGAGTGAAATGATTAAAAAAAGAAAATATCATGACTATTCCTTAGGGCCCTTGTATTTGATATAAAAGAGTAACTGGGTTTGAGCAACGACCACGGGTACCAACTAAGAGCTAAGTACTTCAGACATGAGGCAGGCAAAAAAAAAAAAAAAGGAAGATTTGAAAAATTAAGACTTTTTGAAGAATGTGTAGAGAAAATAAAAGAAATATCCAAAATATTAAAAAATTGGAGAAGTAAGAAAAATTAAAAATGTTTCATTTAAAAGAGAAAAAATGAAAAGGAGAATCAAATAAATTTAAAAAAAATAAAATAAAAACTGTCCCATAACTTGTTTCAATTTGTGTATAAAATTTATATGCAAAGCTAACAACTATTATGGGACAAAGGTAATAACAGATTAAAAATACTGTAAAGAGCATGAAAGAATAAAATTGTTTATAAACCGGAAGTTATAATAATAAGTGAAGATTATATTGCTTCAGGTTACTGGGGTGCAGAGAGAAATATCTTTTTGCTGATTGAGCTATTGATAACAGGAACTTGTTCATTGCTGCTATGAATTCCTTTTTCGACTGTAAGTTCTTGTAAAACATTTTATGAAGTGTATTAATTATTGTTAAGAGCAAAAGTTAGTTAAACATTTCTGGTATATGCCATGTCCTCTTCAGAATGTATGCAATCATGGATCTCCACAATTTTCTTTACTTTATACCACACAGCAATATTTGTCTTCATACTATCACCCCACATCTGTTATACTATCAACACAAGCCTGTTAGCTAAGTTACTCACTATTTCACCTGTCACACTTGCTTTCAATATGAATGTCAAATTTTCCAAGCATTCTTTCCTCAGTATTTGTCCTAGAAATTTCAACTGATTTTGAGTATATCCTTTTTGTTTCTATTTTCTTTAAATATTCTTTATTGCTTACATGTTCCATATATGGTATTTTTGGCATCTTTCTGTAGAACTACATTTCTGTTGCCTCACATTTTCTTGTCATTTGTGAAGAAATTGTTCAGCATTCCCTACCATATAGAAAGTGTGATATTGCATAACAGTGGAGTATTCTTTCCTTTGTTTTGAAACGCAAACATGGAAGTTTTAAAAGAGAAGAGAAAAAATAGGGGAAAAAAAAATAAGCTGAGTAGAGTGTGTGTGAGAAAGAGAGGACGACGACGAGAGAGAGAGAGAGAACAAGAGGAGAGAGAAAACAATGACAAGAAAGTCCTGTGACAAGAGAGAGAGCTAGAATGACAACAAGAAGAGAGAGAATGACAACAAGAAGAGAGAGAACTACAACAAGAGCAAGGGAACAACACAAAGAGAGGATGACAACAGGCGAATAGAGGACAATGACAAGCAAAGAGAGGATGACGACAAGTGAAGACAGGGCGATGACAAGAGAGAGAGAATGACAACAGGACAGTGACAAGAGAAAGAGGGACGAGAGAAGAGAGAGAGGACAATGACGAGAAGAGAGAGAGGATGATGACGAGAAAAGAGAGGAGAGAGAGGACAATGACAAGAGAAGAGAGAGAGGATGATGACAAAAGAGAGAGTGTGAGAAAGAAAACAAAGGAGAGAGAAAAGAATGAAGGCAGAGAGAAAACAAAGAGAAACAGTGGGAACAAGAAATGATAGGTAATCACAAACAAAAGAAAATGAAGAATAGAGAAAATGTAGGTGGTAGAATAAAATGCAGAAAAAATGCAGAAAGATAGTTGATGAGAAAGAAAAGAGAGAAGAAGAAGACGGAATAAAGGGAAAGGAAAGAAAAGATGATGATATAAAAGAAAGAAAGAATGAAAGTGATGAGAAACTGATGAAAAAGAAATGAATCTGAGAGCACGGTACAAAGAAGCTCTAAAATAGATACAAAGTGAAGACAATATAAAAATGGAGAGAATGAAAAATATCTTGTATTTGTTGGCTTGTCAAAAGCTTGGAAGCCTATTTAAAGTGTTATAGGAAAAAGAATGAAAATGAGAAGTGGAAATAAAAGTCAGCTGGAGTTTGAGATGTCTGGGGAAAACTAGAAACAAGTCCTTAGGCTAAACTAATTTCTCTCGTGGGATTAGAGCCTGTGACTGGTCTGTGTCCAGGCACAAAAAAAAATAAAATAAAATAAAATAAAATATAAAATAAAAACCAACAAAAGTTTTGTTATCGCCTTTCTCCTCATCATTCCTCCCTCGTTCATCATCTTCTGGCCTCATTTGATTTCATCTAGACCATCCATGAAAAATAACCCACCTACTCATTTTCTCATCTTCTCTCACACATATTCTATACACTTACTCACTCATATGCTCACATATTCATATATACAAGCAAACACACACACATATACATAACTATCTACTTATGCATATTACTTCTTTCTTTCATATATATATATATATATATATATATATATATATATATAAGCACTATATGCCAGGCTAACGGTGGGTAATTGAATGACAAAAATAAATAGAAAGTACATGGTCTTCTACAGTAAATTCACATCAAGGTACATACAGCAAGCTGCAATTTTTGACAAAACTACTCATGAATGACTTGAAATGAGAAACTGGAGAGGTGAGTTCACCTTCCAGTTAGGTTCATTGCAATCACTTATGCACAAATACTCTTGGGAAATGTATGAATCCATCTCTACTCCCCCAAGCTATGGGTTCAATAGCAGGACAGACTGAGTCTTATATGCTTGGTTGGCAACCAGTCTGTTGGTGAAAGAAATGGCAAACTACTGCAAGAAAATCTTCTGCCAAGTCAATCATGAATCTAAAGAAACATGATTGCCCAAGCCTGTATCTTGTAAGGCACTTAACTGACTGACTCCTCTGACAGTGTGAAATATTTGAAAACAGAAATACAATTGAAAACAAAAGCAGTTAGAAGCTGAATGAAATTGGCTCAGTCATACATCTATACACATCGGAGATGAAAAAATTTGAAATTTAAATATATAATATAAAGTGTCCCTGCACCTTCACCATATGTCTCAATGTACAACTATAACTGATGTTTGTTCTATTTTCTTCCCTCCCCAATATATATATATATATATATATATATATATATATATATATATATATATATATATATATATACATGATCCCATCAATAAAAACATTGGTCAGGAGAAGTTCTTTTGAAGCAAAAAACACATCACATAATTTCCTTTTTGCCATTTAATTACAAACCATATATTTTATGACTTAAATGTTATTTTTAGTGGATACCTATATTTGAGCAGAGGCTGTGTTTTTATTTTTAAATAGTATATTTATTATCATCTACTGGCCTGAATATTCAAGCAATTTTATTAAAGAAAAATATGTGCTCTCTGGCTGGATTTAAAAATGCATCCCCCTTGGTAGGAGAAACCATTGTTTGATCCAGAGGGCACATAATTTTTTCTTTAATAAGATTACTTGAATATTCAGGTTAGTAGGCAATAATGAATATACTGTTTAAGAATAAAAATGGATGATCTACTTAAATATGGATATCCACTAGAAATAACATTTAAGTGCTAAAAACCTGTCAGATCAATATGTAAATAAAATGTCCATTGCTTCTTTATATATATATATATATATATATATATATATATATATATAAAATGTTATATGTGCCACAAATATAAGAATTAAAATACCTCTCAACTGTAGTATTAATAGTAAATAAATCAAGGAAAATTTAAGTTAAAAGACTTATTGTCTGACTTAAATTTACCCTTAAAAAAGGACAAATTTAAAGTCTACATCTGAAATTGACATTTTTTTCATGCACGAAAATAGATATAATTTCTAATGAAGATCAGAATTGTATTTGCAAAACTCAGAGTTAGAATATGGGTTTTTGAACTTGTCATACCTTTGTTTACCCACACTCCCCACAAAAAAGGACCTCCACCCCTACCACATATATATATTTCTTATTACTATAAAAAAATTTTAATGGGCGCATATGTTTGACTTCCTATCGTGTTTTTTTAAACAGTGAAATTAATAACAGCTAGCCGAGATAAATAAGTCCAACTTAAGAAAAACTGTGCAACCCAAAGGAATTGAACCTGTGTCCCTTTATTCATTAGGAAAACCTCTTCTATAGCTGAAGCTTGCCATTACCAATTTGGCTATGAGATACCATCTTGATAAAGGAAGGTTCAAATTAGATATTTAAGGAATATACATGTCTCAAGATTCATAACTAAGAAATGCACATCTCTTCTAAGAATCTACACTTGTTAGCTTCATTTTTATAATCAAAACTGTAAAGATCTGCAGTTTTTCTGAATATACATGATCATCTGAATCCTACATAGAAAAACTAGAATTATGATACACTTATATACATAAAGTAATATTTAAGTTCTTTTAGTTAGGCTTGAAATCTGTTAATTTCTTGAGATTACAAAATGATGCATCATCTCCCCTTGAATTAAGAATGCTATAAACTATACTAACATATTTTAATGTCAAATGCATGTGAAGTCTTATTAACCAATGAAAATCAAAAAACAGAAATAAAAATACCAGAATTTCTTTTTTCTCCATATCTCATTCTCTGATGAAGCTTTAATAAGAGTGAAACATGTTAGATTGATAAATGTTTCCTATTTGTTTTTTATCCTGTCATTCTGTCAGATTCTGATCTGTATTTTATCCCAATGCACACACACACATATACATATATATATATATATATAATTTCTATAACTGTTATTCCTAGTGGGTACTCATATTTGAGTTGCTGTCCCTATTTTTTATTTTCTTGAAAATTGAAATTAATAACAACTGGCCTAGATTAAGAAGTCCTGCTAAAGAAAAAACATGAAGTGAACCTGTATCACTTTCTTCATCAGGGAAACCGCTTCTATAACCAACATATGTTGCTTCCAGTTTGTCCACAGGAGACTATCTTAATAGAGCAAGGTTTGCATTACCTATGAGGGTGGGCTGACAGGCTGACTATGAAGGAGTCATGTGAGAGCTAGGAAATCTTGCATGCATTTATTTCAAGTCTTCTTATTCACAGTATTTACATTATTTGAACTATTGTCCTCATCTTTGTGACCATATTTATTACAATGTTTCGGCAGTTGTACACTCCAGCCTTCTTCAGTTGGTTGGAATGTCAAACTGAACCTTTTATTTTGCTCACTGGGGTAGACTGTTCTAGTTCCACATGCCATGTCTAATGGATGTCAGTTACCGGTTATCTCCTGTTAATTCCCCTCTCCAAGTTCTCCATCGCCTTAACACTCTTTGGGTCGTGTCACTGGATCTAACTCTATCCACTGTGCCATGTGTCCTCCTTATTTATAACTGCACTGTTTATTTTCAGATAAACTAACATCTGACTCTTCAAAGAAGACTTCAAAAGTAACTAGCAGTGATCTCTCTTGAAAATGGATAAAATTTGTTATGGATTAACAAGTACCTGTGGAGAACATTCGTGCTGAAATGGTTGCTACATTAGAGAATGGTGCTTCAGCTTTATCAACAGTGTAAAAGTTGGCAGTCGAATTTAGAAGGGGAAGGGAGAGTCTTGAACATGACTCAAGATCAGGGCATCCTGCAACTGCCACCACTCAAGAAAACATTGTGTTCACTATATGACAGGCAATTGACTCTAAATCAAATAGTCAAGGCTCTTAACATATCCCATGAGAACTGAGAATATTCTGCACAATGAACTTGGTATGATGAAGGTTTCTGCTTGGTGGGTATCACGTCTTCTGACACCTGATCAAAAGTAGACCAGGCTGATCACTTCATGAGAAAATCTGACATTTTTTTTAGGTAGATCCAGCTGGTTTCCTTGAACGTTTCCTAAACCAGGATAATTGTTAGCTTAAGCCAGAGACAAAGATACAATCCATGCAATAAAAACACTCCTCCTCACCTGCTTTAAAAATGGCCATGGTCGTTTCATCTGCAGAGAAGGTGATCACCTAAGTTTTGGGGGATGTAAAAGACATTGCCTATGATCAAAAGGGTCACACCATCAATAAAAAGTACTATGCCAACTGGATGAGGTATAAAAGACTGTCAAGATGAAACATTGAAGAAAACCAAGGAAAGGGGTCTTGTTTCAGTGGGACATGCTCCAGCACACAAGTCCTTGGTTTCAATCACTGCTGTGTGTGAGATGTGAGAAAAGACAAGGTTTCAGAGGAAATGAAAACAAAAAGGACACTTATATTTAACATCAGAAAGAAATAACTGAAATTTCTAAGGCACAAAATGAAGGAAGAGGGCTTGGAAAATTTGGTACTCACAGGACAGATTGAAGGCAACAGAAGTAGAAGAAAACAAGCATGACCTCATGACTTTGAGTAAATGGATGACAAAACAAGGTTTAAGAGAGATATCCAAAAGACAATTTATTAAGAGCTACATAGGAAAGGGAATTGTGGAGAGCCATTATCACCAACATCATCATAATATCATCATAAAAATATACGCTGAAGAAATAAAATGTCGGGCTACATAGCATTTACAGAGAAAATATGTTGTAGAGTCGTTTCACAGTGGGGGCTTGTATTTCAATAAGTCGTCCTAAATTAGGTTCGACGTACAAAACGTTAGAACTTGGAAATAAGAGTTAAGGACACAGCAATCTAGTTGTGATGGTTGAGACTTCAATGTCCGATATCGTCTGACTCGCTCAACACCACCTGCCCCCAATTGGTGACCGCTACTGCTACTTATTGTCTCTGGAAGAGTCCATTACCATAGAATAGGTAGCATAACAAAATATCAATTTGGTGTATGAATAACAAGTGACTGCAATGAAAACTAAAGGCATCAAAACCAAGCTGCATTGAAGAAAGAAAATCTGTGATATATACTGAACAATCAGGAATATGCCCAGATTGATGTGAATGATATGGCAAAAATACCTGTCTGGTTCAAATCCTCAAGTATACACAACTTGCTGCTCAGAAGACACTGGCTACTTAACCAGATTTAACATTACAAATGACAAAGAAACAAACTTTTGATGAATATATCACTAGAACAAAAATTCTATTTTGCCAAAAATGATTCTTAACATGTGTCTTCATTTACTTCTGATATAAAACTAAATGAATGCATACGTGGTTAGAACATTTATCGCCTGGCCATGAAACCCAGGTTTAAATCTCACCAAAGTCATTTTGTCAGGGAGGTGACTTCTTGATAAAATTAACTTGGGAAGCACTTTTGAAAACCCAGAGCATGAATTAACCCAAACCAACTGGGTGAAATTGGGTAGGTGGCACCATTTGGAAGCCTTCAATGGTTGTGCTATCAAAAAAGATAATTAGTTGACTGCTTAGGTCTCCTGAAAAGCACAGAGAATTCTGAAAATTAATAATATCACTTCTTAAGGAACTGACAGAATTTATTTCCCATATGACACTATTACCTATTAATCCAGTCAATATTAAGTTGATACCCATGTTTGAGGAAAAAAGTGTAAATTTTGTCTATGCAATCATTGATATCCACCCAAAGCTTGAATATATATATATATATATATATATATATATATATATATATATATATATATATATTATTCATGTCTTTCCTCAGTGTATTAGCAACACATTATTTTTTATATATGACACTAATACCCTGAGGAAAGGTATGAATCCATTCTGTCACTGTGCCAAATATCTTGATAAAAATATCTTTTTACTATCATGCTATGATTGCCGATATAAAATACTAGATAATTCCCTTACTGCCAAAAAAAAGTTGTTACATTTATTATCAACCTTAAAAAATTGAAGTTATAAGTACTTCTACATTAAGGTCCACAAACACATTATTATATATATATATATATATATATATATATATATATATATATATATATATATATATATATATATATATAATGGTTGGCTACTTGATTCCAACCACACCAATCTTGCTAGACTGGCTATCAAATCACAGTTACAGATGCCCGCTCAACCAACAGATCCCACCTATGGTTTATACTGTAACTATACTGAGCAGACATTAGTTGCACTAGTAAAACCATAGATGGCTTCCAAATGGTGCAATCTAACCAATTTCACCTAGAAGGATTGTGTTAACTCATGCTCTGGGTTTCAGGCACTTTGCAAAAGTGCTCCCCAGGCCAATGTTATCAAAATGTCATCACTCTGACAAACTGACCTTGGTGAGATTCAAACCTTGGTTTCATGGGCAGGCGATAAATGTTTTAACTGACATATGCAGTCATTTAGTTTTATATCAGAAGTGAATGACGACACATCCTAAGAAATATATAGACCAATATCATTTAAGTATATAGTTGTGAAACAACATTGTAAAATATTTGTATTCACATAGAAAGAGAGGGAGACATAGGAATCAACACTGCAGGGTGACTGCCAATAACATGTAATCTTTCAACAAATTTTTATCGAAGCGTGAAAGTGACTGTCGCCATTTAATGTAGATTCCTATGTCTATCTTTATAAATGCTTTATCTTCTATATTGCAAATTTTAAACAATATAATGGCCGACTAATCCCTTTTACCAAGCACATACATCTTCTGAGGCAGCTAGCCAATCTCTGTCTTTTATAGTGCAACTATACTGAGCAGAACTTAGTTACAAATTCTGGGAGAAAGAATTGCTCATCATTTGAACACTGCCAGTAAACTCAAACTCTTGAGTCATGGTGAGTTGTTACTTTGTGGTAGCTTCCAAACAGTTCTGTCTAACAAATTTCACTCACAAGGTTTTGCTCAGCCCATGTTTTTGTTTTTTTTCCAAAGAGCCTGCATGCTGGATTTACCTCCCCAAACCAATAACCTCATGAAGTTACCTTCCTGATAAACTGACCATGGTGAGATTTGTATGCAGTTTCTTGTGGTTGAAAAGCAAACATTCTAAACACTCAGAAACATGCTTATACACACACACATCTATTTTATATATATATATATATATATATATATATATATATATATATATATATATATATAAATAAAATTATACACACACACAAAACACCTGCTGCAATAAAAGCAGTCTCTCCAGCAAAGACCACTTGATAATGACTAGGTTCAGGCATGGTTTGGGGTAACAGCATCATTACCACTAACTCAGGACATCCCAGCAGAATCTTATGATACTACCACTAGGCTTCATGGTTCTCCATCAAATTGCAACATTACCAGGTGCACTCTGACCCTATCTTGAAATCTGTCACCTTTGAGATTTGTTCTTGTACATGTGTGTTTAAATATTAATCATTTATAAAAATGTTCAATATATATATATATATATATATATATATATATATATATATGCATACATAGAAAATCTGTATATTTTAGTATAATGGCATGCAAGGATACGCAGTTATGCATATTGACAAATTTATTTTCAGTTCAAAGAGATTCCAAACAGCATTTAACTACATGTTCTTGCATATCAAAGGTCTTTCCAAGAAAGCATCTAGCCATTTTATATTACTAAAGGTAATGGTATGTGTCCTCTTCAAAGTAATCAGTTTTTCCAAATAGACTACAAAGTTCTCTTTTGGGATCTCTATCCACCATCTGAAATCCCACTTTCAATGGTGGTAATGGTAATATTAACAGTTTCCCTATAAAGAAAGATTTGGTGTTTCTCAGGTCCAGTAGCCTTTACCGCTTGTTCCAAGAGTGATGGTGGTGGTGGTGGTAGGGTTTTCTTTCTTAACCTTATATTTGAAGTGGTGTGGAATGTTAACATTTTGATTAGGTTATTATTTCCTCTTCAAGTTACATGTACTATCCATTTTAGTTGTTGCTGCTGTTGGTGGTCTTCAAGTGATGTGGTTTCTGATATTTGGTATACCCCTTTGTGATGCTGTAGCATCAGTCTGCAATGTACAAATAAGGATGATCTTTGCCAAGACCCTCAGCCTTTATTCACTCAAAGGCTTTTTGTGATGAGTTTTGCTTTAATTAAGGGTTACAAATCTGCGTAATGTGATGTTTTTGACAAAAAAACTTGGATGAGATGTGAAGACTGAGCAGTTGACTTGTCATAATGAATATGATGGTTACAAAGTAGAGAAACTCATTCAGTGGCATTTAATTCTTGAGTGAATAACCCCACAGGAGAGGGTCTGTTCATAAATACAAACTAAGGTCCCATCCAATTGGTTGTAAATATTACCAAAGCTTTGTAACTGGTCCTGAAGATTTTCAAAATAGCATGTCTGTATAGTTTCTAAACAGATCTTATGTTATATATATATATATATATATATATATATATATATAGCTTAAAGATTGTATTCAATCATGAAAAAGACAGTCGCACTTTGTTGTTAACCTCAGTGTTCACTTTTATATATACACCTGCACGATCCATGATAATGAGCGCTTTTACCATAAGCATAGCTTACTGTAAAACAATATATCTATATATATATCTCAAACAGGGAAAAAGAATCACTTAAATCCACTTTATACAAGCACACACATACACACACACACACACATATATATATATATATATATATATATATATATATTCAGATTTATTCCCAATACCTTGCAGCTAGACAGATGTATGTGTATGCCTGTGCAGGTTCTCAGAATAAGCACTTATGCATAAATCTCCTCATATCATATACACATACTTACAGATGAATATAAACATACACATCCATTCATGAATACATGTAACTGAATTTATTCACAACTTTTGACATTCAGGACATGAAAACCAACCAACAAAAACAAAAAAGTAGAAAAATAGTTGACCCCCCCCCTCCACTCTGAAAGAAAGAGGGGAAATAAATTACAAACCTGAATAAAATCATTAATGATTCCCCCCATGTTTAATATTTCAACTAACACCTAAAGCGTCACATCCATGGAAGCAGACCTCTTCATCACTCCACTTGCCCATTTAAAGGTGTCCACATGCCTCCCACACACCTGCATTCTCAACATCATTGTCCTTACTCTGCCACGGAGACAACGATGAATGGAAATAAAATGTGGGATGGACAAATGATTATCTCAAAATCATATTGACCATACTAAATCCAGAAAAAGACCTTTTGCTCTCTGTTCTCACCAAATATATTCACTGTTTGACAACCCAACATATTTTAACTCAGGAAGCAGTCTTGATTCCATTTTCAAAGTTCTCTCTTCCTCTTCCTTAATCCAGAGATAAAAATATCAGGAAAATGGACAGAAAGAGAAGAACAGAAAAAGTTTAAAAACAAAAAACAAAAATTCAGAATACATAAAATATAAATTGGGGGAGAAAATACTGTGAAATAAAAGCAAATGGATAACAACAAAAGAATATATTTTGGATCCACAAGGGAACAAATTTATTCTTTCTTGCATGAAAATTATTGTTCAGTTTTTTTTTTCAACAATGAAAATGAGATTGCAGTAATGACCATTTACACATTTTGAAGTTTTATATCTATAACTCCCTTGTAAAAATAAATAAATTGAGGAAAAAAAAATACTTTACCCACAAAATGGCACTTTGCTTGATAAAAATGGAACACAAACTAGTTTTGTGGCTTACTTTGATAAACATACTAAAAGAAACTATAAAGTTAGCAAATGTCAATAAAATTCTGAGAGGATATTAATATAGACAGAAATAATTTCAAACTAGCTGATCTACACAAACCTAACTCAAATTTTTACATTATTTTTCTCTACTGAGAGAACCTGCAGAAATTCTATAGAGAAACTCGTCAAGCTAAGAATCAGACCTCAAATAAAGTCACTCAATTTAATAATATATAGAAATTTTATATCAATTTTTTTTTTGATAGTGGTAAATATTTATAAAAATGTTATGAATAATAAAGAAAGAAAAAAAAAAGATGATTAGCTTTAATTTTTGTGACTGCAATCTCATTATCATTCTTGAAAAATAAAAAATTTTCATGCAAGAAAGAACTTGTTTTCTTTTGGATTCAACATGAATTCTTTTGTTGTTATCCTGTGCTTTTATTTCAACAAATAAAAGAAAAGCTCAGCTAATATTACCAATGAAAAATATTCCTCCACATTTCTTCTGAGACTGACTTTATCACTTTAACTAGTCTACCCATATCTGTTTATATTTCTGGAGAAGGCTGAAATATACAACGGACGAAACATTGTGAATATGGCAACAAAGATAAGGAAAACACTCTGAAGAATGTGAATAGTGTAAATAGTCTACCCATGCTGTCAAAAATGATGATACATTCTATTAAAATATTACCAGTAATTTTTCACATTGTGGTCTTTAAATATATTTCTCATTATCCATATTTAGTAATTCTAGTAGGGGATCTATTTATTACATACTAGATTTATATCCAGTAGAATCTTATATTAAAACTAAAAAATGATGGCATATTATATTGTCCCACATATTATTGGATGCTTTTCACAAATTAAGGTCTTCAAATACATTTTCTGTTTTAATCAGTGCTTTTGCAGAGCTGGTCTTTTCATCTCATAGCTTTTGAAACAGCACAGTACCACTTAGCATTGCAAGCACAAGGAAGGTAATTTTTGTACAATAAAAAGTTACAGACATGTCAAACAAAAATATAACAATACATTTGTCATATATATATATATATATATATATATATATATATATATATATATATATATATATATATAATGTGTGTGTGTGTGTATCCTCATTAAAGAATTGTAGAAAAATCCAATGGATTTTAGTGATATTGCTAAAAATCACTTAACTCATTTTTGTGCACAAAGTAGGCTCCAATTTGAATTCCACATTCACATATATTAACCAATCAATGATGTCATATGAAATGTGCTGTAGGCTTTGAATTTTCAAACAACAATGTTTAACATCTGCTACAAAATTTGAAAATTCACTCCAGAAAAATTATCAAAAATATTTTCCCTCCGAAAATTAGATATTTAAAAATTAAAAACATTTATTCACCAATAAACACCAGAGTTTAGAAAAGCTAACTTTTAGCTTCTTCTGCAGCTTTATTTTTTCTGTACAAATGTGATCATGTAAATTAACAAATATAGTTTTCAGTTTTTTGACTAGGGTCGTTTGTTCATTGTTGTGGACAAGATATAATTTAATAAATAACCTTTTGTATATTTATTCAAGTAAACTATGTTACAAAAAAGACTTAGTGATGTTGAATTAAGAAACATAAAAACACACAAACCTATTTCAACAACAGTAATATTAGTGGTAGTATGATGAAGTTACCAGCTGCTAATTCCTAGAAAATTACACACATACATAAAACTATGTCAATATGTGACACACTCATTCTCATATGGAGACACATTCTAATTTCTATCATTTTAATGCAAATATTCTATGGTGTGGTAAAATAAAGAAAATATTTTTGTGTGAGCATTTCACAAGAATTTTTGTAATCAGTTTCTTTCAACTTGAAAGAACACTAATACTCAATAATAAAATTTATTTAAATTTGTAGAGCCATGTTTGAAGATTATTTTCTTTATTTTACATGCTTAAGCCATTATATAAATAAGTATGGATGACTATATATATATATATATATATATATATATATATATATATATATATATATATATACACACTTTAAGTGTTATATTTAGTGGATACATGTGTTTGAGTAGATGTCCCATTTTTTTAAGCAGTCTGAATTATATCTACCACCCAGTGTGTTCAATAACCTTAGAGAAATTGAGAAATTGTCAAGGTTTAAACTAGTGTTTTTATTTGTTTTTTTGAAAAAAAATACTATCTCTTGGCTACAGAGAGTAACACAACCAAGCAAGTTTCAATTATCCTTTTTTTTTTAGGAATGTACAGATCATTCTTCAAAGGAATCGACCATAATCCGGATAACTGAGTCAATGTGAATGATCCTTCATTAGCTGCATAATGCATGTTTCAGCAGGGCTACATACAGTTTTGAATTCAGAATTTACTTTCTCCTAGACTCAAAGCAATAGAAACCAGTCTGTCTTGCTATTTATCTATAGCTGTGGGGAGAAGAGATGGATTCATACCTTTCCCAAAACTATTATTAAAGGCATGTAAGTGAATGTAATGAACTTGAATTCAAACTCAGTACTCCAATTCTTCAATCCGAGCCATAATCCATTAATCCACTAAAAATACATATGTGCTAACTTTGTTTATGTTTTAAATATGACAATAAAGTAATTTCTAAATAATTATTTTTATTTTTAATCTGACATTATTTCTTATTAATTTAAGCTTTACTAATATATGTTAATATGGTTGGTTGAAGATCAATTAAATTTCTTTGGTATATATTTTTATTTAATTATTCTTTAGTTTGGAACAATTTTCTGGTTTATGAGGAGAATTTGAACAGAAACAATGCATTGAATAATTTACATTCAAATTCTACTTGAAAACCAGAAAAATGGGCTGAAGTAAAGAAAATTTAAATTAAAAAATATTAAACAATATTCTTTCATTGATTTTCAACCATACAGGCATAAATAAAAATTCTCTCCTAAATACACTATATATGTTTACACTGTCTATATTTATAAATGTTCTTATCTGTAAATTATATATTTTTCTAAAGAATTAAAGAAATTTTTTAATCTGACATGTCTTTCTTTTTCAATTTTATTTTAAGTTGATACCCATATTTGAGTAGGCACTCCATTTTTATGATAAACAGTATTTATTTCTTCTACCAGTTTATATACTTGAGAAAACTTATTAAAGACAATGTGTTCCTCATCAGGATTCATACCTGCAAAATGGAAACAAAAAGGAAACATATTTAACATGAAAAGAGTTGAAATTTCTAAGGCACATAATGAGGAAAGGGGACTTAGAAAATCTGTTACTCACAGGACATATTGAAGGCAAGGGAGGAAAAAGGATAACCTACCTAATAAGCTTGGGTAATGGATGGTAGAACAGGGTTTAGGAGAGATGACAAAGAGACAAGATTTATTAAAAGCTAAAAAGAACAGGAAATTGTGGAGAGCCATGGTCGTCAGCAACATGAAAAGACATGATACATAGGAGAAGAGTCTCGCGCTAAGCCAATAAATTTATGTTATATTGATCTTGCAAATAACAGCCAATTAAATACAAACATTTGTACAGAAAGGTAATTAAACCTTTGGCTTCAATTAAGATAGATTTATGGTAATAAGTCATTTTTAAAGCATAAACCTGTCAGTTATCTTCAGCTTCCAAAAAGAGATAATTATTTGCATCATAAAAGTAATATTTGAGGGGGAAAAAATAGCTAAACAAGATAACTATTCAGATGCTCAAATGTCTTTTTGGTATCTTTGCTATTGTTAACATTATGTTTTGACTGATGCATTCTTGAGGTCTCACCAAATATAATCTCAGAGAAAAAGGAAAATGCTTAACTTCAGAAAACAATATTAAAAAAAAATGCATCATTCAAAACGTTTTTGACAACAGTAAATATACAAAGAAATGTGAGTGTCTGAATGATGTTTGATATATGAATGACCTTTCTCAAAGTTAGACAGTATCTAAACAACATTTTTTATCTATTATATTTAAACTATCAGAAACTATACAATTATTAAACATTGCTGACTCACTGAAAATATTTGAAACCATACAGTATTAAATCTCTTCCTCTCTCCCTAATATGTTACTTGCAGTCATTTTGCGATAGCAAGCATTTTCTTACTGAAACTGAATATTTTAAGTTGAAAATTAATATTTGAAAATCCAAATGTCACTATGAATAGCTTGCAAAATAAGCATGCTTTTGCTGTCTTACATTCAGGTGTTCAAGCATTCATTTAGTGGGTATATATATATATATATATATATATATATATATATATATATGTGTGTGTGTGTGTGTGTTTTTAATTTATCATATTTTAAAACTGAAAATAAATCACTGGTGTTACAGTATCAGTGATAGATATCCAAGTACAACTCAAGGTCATATGATGGGTCATCCAGATTACATCAGCCCCTCTTAATGCAATGGAGAGGTGCTGCCTGGAGAATGAATCTCCAGGCTCAAAGTTATAGTTTATTATTATTTGTGAATAGCCAGAAGAAAAACATGAAATCTTTATTTAGTATTATCAGTGCTTTGCAAAACCAATATTGTTTGTATAAGAATACAATAATATTATAATAAGCCTTACATTAGAGTATTTTCATTTCTGTTTAGAGTTTCTGGGGAATATCTTGAGAGTTCCTGGATCTTTTTAACTTCTATAAAGCTCTGGTATATGGCATTTTTTGATCATCAAAGTTCTTGTGAATTTTTTTCAATGTTAATGGTCAGGTTCTCTTCTGCTGCTAATAATCCATGTATGAGCATTATTTGAAACAAGTCACTGTCCTTAAAATGCTGCTAAGAGTCTTGGGCAGTAGAATAAAACCAGCTATGGATAAATTAGTAAGATTTGTATCACGAAACCATTATTATTTACAAAAATTCTTATAATCTAAAAATATTTTCTGTCTTTAAATATCCTGCAAATGGTTGATAAACCATAGAAAATGAATCAACCAACCAACACTTTGGAGGAACATTGAACATGATTGAAATCAGCAATATTTGCTTTTTTTCTACCTACATTAATATACATTACAAAGTATAAACTAAATACAACTGAAGAATGAAAAATGTTTGCTGATTATGACATCATTCTGGTGTATATTTTTTCCTTTGTCCAAATCTATGAATTTGTTTTGCTCATGTTAAGTGTGGAAAAAGACTATATAAAATTAACTATTTTTTTTATCCATAATGTTGAATTATATTCAACATTTAACAGGAAAAATCTCCATGGGATGTTGAAAAACAATGTTGAATTATTTAAAGTGGAATGATTTATTATGACATGTCTCTAATTTGTATTTATTACATTGTATTTATTTTCAATTTTTCTAGTTGAATTGTTCACCTATATTGCATATGATCCATTGTTGTTTATAATTAGGTTACAATAAAATTTCTATTTTATATGAATTCTACCTTATAGAAATCATAGTTTGGGCACTGGCACTGATTATTATTATTACTAAATTGGAAATCACTTTATTCTTCAACTAAGAATATTTTAAAAATATTAGCCTAGTGGAAACATTGCTAGAATGTGCTGTTTTCTGTTAAAAACTTGCAAACAAACCTGGAGAAATCTGATCATTATTATATAGAAAATTTGTAATAAAATGTGGAAATGTTTATGATAGGAGAGAAAATAAGTTTAAAATATTTGTAGCCCCAGCTAGTGCTTTGTGACACTTACTATTCAATCAACATTAGTCTTTTCTTTTTTTTTTTTTAACCTAAATTTATATATGTTACTAATTATACTAAGGAGAACTGACTACTAAAGCATGAACATTTTTTGCAGATTTGGACATCATTCTGGGGTCTATTTTTTGTTTTGTCCAAATCTGTGAATTTTCTTTTGCTTATGCAAAAAAACCCACTTTATACAAAAAAAACACTTTATAAAATTCACTATTTTTTATCCATAATGTTGAATATGTTCAACTTTTTAACATGAAAAAATCTCCATGTGATGTTACAAAACAGTGTTGATTTATTATGACATGTCTCTAATTTTTATTTAGATATGTTGTATTTATTTTCAATTTTTCTAGTTGAATTGTTCATCTATATTGCATATGATCCACTATTGTACATAATTAGGTTACCATAAAATTTGTATTTTATATAAATGTTAACTTATGAAAATTGAGATATAGCAGAGTGGAGGACACCATATCATGTGTATTGAGAAGACTGTTTGAAAATAATTGTTTTCAAACAATTATTTGAAAGAAAGTTTATTTGAATTGTAAATTATTTGAATGAAAATTAATTGAAAGGAAAATTATACTAAATGATAATTATTCAAAATAACTATGTTTGAAATACATATGTGGTCTTGCTTTGAGAGAGTCAATGCTGATTTACCTAAGCAAATTAATAACTCCCTTGAATAACTAAGAATTAATAATTCCCTCCCTATGGCATAGGGCTTTTTTGCAGCGTCATCCCACAACATGGAAATTCTCAGATGCTCTTAAAAGAGAACAGGACTTGCAAGAAATTCATATTGTAAAATGTCAACAGTGCCAACAAATATCACAATGTAAAATGGAAAACTTTAAAAAAAATTAGTGGCATCCTTTAACAGTAATTAACTATTTACATGCCATATCAGATAAATTAAGGATATAAGGAATTTTTTTACCAAATTGTTTTATTAATGATATTTATATTTCAAATAATTATCATTTGTGTATTTCCTTTTTAATTTTTACTGCAATAAAGAATTTTGCATTTCAAATAATTATCATCATTTAGTATAACTGTCCTTTTGATTAATTTTCATTCAAACAATCTACAATTCGAACAAATGTTTTTTGAATAATTGTTTGTAAACAATGTTCGCATAATCATATCTTAGATTCAGGGAGTGGGGCCTACAAGACCATTGCACCATTTAAAAATTGGTTGTGAAACTGTAGCTATTTTAACAATGCAGGAAAAAAACATTGTTTTGGGGTTTAAAAAATTGTTCAGTCCATTAACAAGATGATAATCTTGATTAATACCACAATCATCTTTTACTTTTCCAAGAAAATATTTATTAGAAAAAAAATGTACTCTTTCAGTTTCTTCTTTAATCGTTCCTTATTGTTTGACTTTAAAAGCAACATGAAACTTTCCAAACCTTTCCAAAATGGAAATTATGATCTGGAATTGGAATTAAGTCAGTGATAACATGTACCCTGAATCCATCATAAAAATTTAGGATGTGGAATTAGTAAATGCTAAACACTTCAAATAACTTGGCATTTTTTTTATTTTTTTTTAATCAATACTGCTGCCATATATTGTCTTGTTCTCCTGCCATTCATCTCTAGGTTCATGACCAAATCCAAAGAAGGATCTGTAATGTAATCGATCCTGACCAGGCATCTCATCTTCAGTTACTTTCTCACCAATATGGTGTAGCTTCTCTTTATCTTTTCTACAAATATTTTCATAGTAACTGCTCTGATGACCTTTCCCTACCCCTTGGTGCCCCGAATACATAAATTTAGGTGTGCTACTAGATTGGCATCTAGATCCCACCCATTTACTGTTGAAATATTAAGTTGGTGCAAAAATAATAACGTAATAATGTCGTTTTTTGACGTATTTTTTAACATCAAAAAACAACATTACGTCATTATTTTGGCACCAACCTAATAGCTAAATGCAACCACTGCTTCTACTCCAACAGTTTCTTTTCTCACACTTCCCACCTGTGAACCTCCCTTCCATTTACTTGCTTCCCAGATAATTTCAATCTTCAAAAATTTAAATGCAATGTTAATCTATCTTTTTGAATCCCATTCATTTTTTTCTTTTGACTGATTGTCTCAGATTAATCCTCCTGATACTCAGTCTTTTCTCTTACTTTCACACCCTGTAACTCCCTATGTATTAGTGGCATTTCTACCTTGCTTGGGGTGAAATGATTACAAAAAAAAAAAAAAAATCACCCCAAGCAAGCAATTGATAATGCTTCTAAGATACAAGGACTACTCAGAGTTAAAGAAAGTCCAAATGAACTCCATCAGACAAACTGCCTAATGAGCCATACAATAAAACTTATCTGATGAACAGAACCTGCAGCAGAATCAGACCAGAAAGAGGACAAGAATAGTGTGAGTTTGTTAAAGACACTGAAACAAGGAACATGATCTTTATGTTCAGAATGATATCAGAAAGAGCAATAAAAAATGCAGAAGGCTTTATACCTGTGTTTTATAGATTGTGACAAAGCGTTTAACAAATTATATTACCAAGAACTGTAGGAACTGATAAGTAACCATGACATATTTGGGAAGGATATTAGAATAATGCAAACCCTCCACTGGCAGCAAACCACTTGCATATGGAGAGAAAATTCAGCAAATATACAAAAATAAAAAGGGATGTATGACAAGGATGTGTCTTTTCACTGGATTTATTTAACCTATATAGTGAGGAAATTCTGAGAGAATTGAAAATCCTTCCAAGATTCATTATTGGTGGCCACAATCTTAACAACATGATATGCAAATGTCATTTTAATGGTAGACACAGAAAGTAAACTACAAGAACTCCTACAGAAGGTAGTGAAGGAAAGCAAGAAGAAAAGACTAAACATCAATTGAAAGAAAATAGAATGCATAGTTGTTAACAAAAGGGACAGTCCAACATGCAAATTACAAATTGGAGATAACAAAATCAAACATGAACAACAATTTAAATGTCTGGGAGGTGTTTTTAACAAAGGACAGAAAGGTGCTTTCCAAAAGCTAAGCAAAGTATTAAGAAATAGAAAAAGGTCATTAGAAACAAAGTAAAGATAACTGAATTTTTATGCAATATCAGTCCTCATATACAAAGAAGTGACTTGACACAACATATGCTTCTACAGAAGGATGCTGAGAATATCAAACAGAACATGTGAGCAACAAGTAAGTTTTAGAGAAAATGAAAACAAAAAAGAAATCTTACACTCGAGATCAAAAAGACATAGTTGAAATTTCTAGGACACATAATGAGGAAAGAGGGATTGCAGAATTTGATACTCTCAGGAAGGATTGATAGCAAGAGGGATTGAGGAAAAACAACACAACTTACCTAGCAAGCTTGAGTAAATGGATGGCAGAACAAGGATTAGGAGAGATAACAAAAAGACAAAATTTATTAAGTAAGTACAAGAAATTGTGGAGAGTCATGATTGCCAATGTTCTGGAGGAACACTGCACATAGAAGCTTTCTCAAGTCCAGTTTACAGTATTGATGGGGTTTTCTAATTTTTTGTTTAAAGTACCGTGGAATGTCAACATGTTGATGACGTCATTATTTTTTCTTCAAGTTACATGTACAATCATTTTTAGTTGTTGCTGCTGTTCAAAGTCCTCAAGTAATTTAATATGTGTTATTTGGTCCAGATCTTGGTGGTTCTGTACTCTACAAGATTTGAAGAACAGCTCTTACCTAGAGTTACATACTTCATTTGCTCAAAGTTATTTTTAAACATCTGAGAAAGCTGTTGTATGCAGTTGATCCATATGATAAACTTTATCTGATGAGACTATTTATGAACATTTTTGTAGGTGGAGGTTTTTATAGCAATTTGCAGTGTTAGGCAAAACCACCCCTAGTACAGCCTATTTTATGTGAATAAAGTGTGCATTATGATTTTTTTTTTTTATTAAATAAATTCACCCTAAGCAAGGTGATAATGCCACTAAGAGACAATGGGATACTAGGAGTGAAAGAGAATGAAAAGACTTTAGAAAGAACTGGAAACCCAATCCTAAACAGAAAACGAGGGATAAACCTCTACTCCTGTTCAAAACATTGTGGAAGAGTGTAAACTGGATGATAGGCAAACATATTTACTCCTATTGAGTTGAAAAAAATAATTAGTAAATAAAATTTCAGAGTTCAGGCAAAGTTGTTAGAAGTATAGAGTTGAAGCAAACGTTTTCCATTACATTTTTCCAAATGACTGATAAAGAGCTGATATGCTGTTAAATAAACAAATCAATCAATTCAGTGACCAATTTCAACTGCTTTACTTTGATTGAAAATGAAATCATAAAAAGTAGATGATTTCCAAAACTAACAACAGATTTTTTTACCTTTTTTTTTCAAATCATATCACCACAAGCAAGGTAGTAAAGCCACTAAGACACAAGTGGTTATTGAGTGTGGAAGAACAAGAAAAAAATGAGAAACATTAAAGTGCAAGGAGAATAGAGGAGTAATCACGACAGTAGATAATGAGTGACATCACATTTAAATTTTTGAAGATCAAAGTTGGCTGGAAAACATGAAACCAGAAAAGAGTTCTACAAATGACAAGTCTGAGAAAAACTGTCAGCATAGAACACATGGTTATTGAAATTATATTTGTTGCCACAAGAGCAGTAACATATTTTTTATTTGTTTGATGGAACATAGCTTGAATTCAACATTCTGGTAGCAAAAAAAGATGGTAAATGTGTTGCTAATTCAAGTTTTAACTCTAAAAATAATTATTATAACAGTCTTAAGCAGAAACAATTGTATTAAAAATGGTGACAGTAGGATTTGCCTCTCATCTTTCAATGACTTCAAATTTTTCCAGACCAATATTATTTGTTTTCAATAGTTATTTATCACAATAATAATATGCTATTCTCATTCAGAATTTGAAGCAATTAGATGCTCTGGATTCAAAATAAAGGTAAAACAAAAAAATATGCACTCTTTTCATTTTTTTTTTTTTAATTCATTCACTTTTCATTCATCTATCATTTAAAGTATGTTGATTCTTGTTTCAATAGCCAAGAATCTCTGTTCTAGTTACTGACCCTCCAAGACAGACCTTCTTAAGTGAAAAAGACTTCATTCAAATCAAAATGAAGAAATTTGGAATGAGAAAAAAGGAAAATAGAAGAGATAAATAGAATGATTGAAAAAAAAAAGTAAAAGAATAGAATGGAGACGGCTAAATCATATTCATGAAAGGTTTGATGAAAAATTTAGTTGGGGAAAGAAAATCATCATTTGTCAAACAAGGATTTGTAGTTGTTTTTCAGGAGGAATTGATGTGATTGTGGGAGTGGGTGTCGCCTTTTGTCCAGGCAGAACATAAATCCCTCATAACCTGAGATTTTCTTCAAATCACCCACCCACCAGACATTTTCGTTTGTCCTCTTGATTCTTGGTCATCCACTCACCTCTGTTATACACACTTCAGCATGTCCGGCTGTCAGCTTCAACCACACTGATTGTCAGTCTGGTTTTTAAGCGGGATTTTTATCACCTTCACACTACTTGTGGGGATTGTCCCGGCTGACATCAGTGCTACTTAAATGATACCCAAAGTTAAAATTAAATAAAATAAAATAAAATGGAAGGAAGCAAAAGAAAAGAAAGAGAACGGAAAGTGATGGAAAAGTAAATACAAAAACAAAGAAATTATAAAAAAAAAAATATGTAAAAAGGAAAAGAAAATAATTGACTCAAATAAAAAAAATGACAATTAACTGAGAATTTTTAGTTACAATTATCCAATATTTTCTAATTTATTTTAGCATTATTTAAGTTCTTTATTTTCAAAACCAATTCACTGAAAGTTATTTCTTATATTTATTAGGTTGGTGCAAAAATAATGACGTAATAATGTCGTTTTTTGACGTATTTTTTAACGTCAAAAAACAACATTATTACGTCATTATTTTTGCACCAACCTAATACTAAGAGTTTTATGAGACTATTTTCATGCTTTGTGATCACTAATTTCTGAACATACTGATTGACATATTAGTGAACAGAAGCAACAGAATGAAATCCAAGTCAATTTGGAATCATTATTATTTTGTTATAATACTTGAAATGGTATAGAGATGCCATAAGAGCCAGCAATCTTTCTACTGCCATTATCTCACAAGTTATCTTAAGCAACAGAAGATGCAGAGAGAAGGAAAGTGGGTTAACAACATCACTGAGTGAACTGGAAGATTATTCATACAGATCGAGAGATTAGTATGCAATGGAAACATATAGTGGGTGCTGGTCAGGTGCTGAAACATGCAATGATCCTATTACCACACTCAGTGATGAACTGATTGATTTGTTCTTTTTTTATTGTTTATCAACCCTTTG
Source organism: Acanthosepion lycidas (assembly GCA_963932145.1). Lineage (NCBI taxonomy): Eukaryota > Metazoa > Mollusca > Cephalopoda > Sepiida > Sepiidae > Acanthosepion > Acanthosepion lycidas. Next base: position 47,921,150 of record OZ010583.1, read on the forward strand.
TAGGTGATATGAAGCCAAAATATATTTTCAATTTTTTTTAAATCAATTCACCCCAAGCAAGGTAATAATAACACAAAAACACAATGGTCTACTGGAAGTAGAACAGAATGGAAAATACTTCAGAAGGAACTGGAAACCCAATCCTAAACAGGAAACAAAAAATAAACCTCTACTCCTGTTCAAAAGATGAGAGAGGAGTGTGAACTGGACAATAGGCAAACCTTTCTACTTCTATTATAATTAATTTCTCCTATTATTATTAAAAAAATTTTGTGAGTAAATATTGCATTAACAATTTCTTTTAGAATAACAAACAATTTTTTCAGATAGAAGTCCTACTATTTAATCCATAGCTGGGGAGAGGAGATGGATTCATACCTTTCCTAAGGATATTTGCACATAAGTGAATATAACAATCCTGACAAGAATTCTTGGTGATGGAACTGATGATAAGGATATAAAACTCCTTGTGATAGACATAAATCCACTTTTCTCTGGGCACTATTCCATTGCCAGATATCATAGTCAAGAGCTTTGTCACTGGCATGTTATATTGAGAGAGAGAGAAACAAGGTTGTACATGAAGATTTTTTTAATGCCATAACCCTTCAGTATGTAGCCAATTATGTCTACTCACATGCCTTTTCTTTATTAACTATAAAGTGCCATCTTGGAAAAGAAAGAGTGGTTACTTGATGCCTTCTCCATGGTTTTGAATTTTTGTTCTCTTAGACTGGATGCCAACTGAGGATAGAGAAGCCAGTCTTTAAGTTAAAAGCAGAGAAAAGTCAAAATGTATTTGACTTTCTGCTTTATGCACTAATTTTAAAACAATATCAATGTATAGTTCCCAATGTGTGGACTTTGTCAAATTTGATAATAAAGAAAGGTTTTCTTTTTTTATACTATTATCCAAGTAAGTAAATCTCCAAACACATACTCAACTATTTCTTTCTTAAAGGTCATAAGACATTTGCAACAAGGTGAGACAGAGTGCAGAAATCATGCCTTTCCTAAAAAGCATTAGTACAAAGTTAATATAAGGAGTCTGAGCTGGAATGTGAACATTATTGACCAATTCGAATTTTTGTGTTGATAACCATTGTATCAACTTGTAACCTGAACAGTAAATATTGGGTGTCCCAAAAGTCATCTGGGTATTAGATTTTTTTATACTTTTCCACCTACTAGAACTAAGGGAAAAACTTATAACTGAATTAAGAAATCAAAATCATGGAATTTTATTTCTTAGAAAATGAAAATGGCAATGCACTAATAATCACTCGTAAGTGTTATCGGTTCATGATTCAGATGATTTATGTCCAGCAGTGCAGAACATGAGATTTGGTTTTAACAAGATGAAGTCACTGCACACATTGCCTGGCCAATGATGGAAATTCTAAGGCAAATTTTGGTCACCAAATAATTTTCAGAAATTCTTAAATCTCATAAGCCCCATATTCTCCTGATCTTACACCACCTGAATATTTTCTGGGAGAGATACCTTAAGGTACATGTATACATCAATAAAACCACAAACAATTCAACATCTTAAGGATAACATCAGTTCAAAAATTTGATGGCTGCTGTCATAGCTTATAACCACTTTCAATGTTACCAAAAGAGTGAATCTATCAAAAATAGAGGATATTGGTAATTTGTATAATAGTAGTTAATAATATAATTTGTAAAATAGTTAAAGTCTGTGAATCAATGCTATCAAGCAGGTTCCCGTTATATATGTATGCTGCATAAAAAAATTTTTTGTTTTTGTTTTTCGATATCTATATACAGGAAAAAAGATGAAATTTGCTCAGGGCTACAAAGGACAGGAAGTTGTGGTGAGCCATAATCACCCACATCTTGAAGGAACACGGCACCTAGAAGATGTACAGGAAGATTTAGCATAAACACCTGTACATTTACAATTGCAATAGGATATCGTAATAGCTTATACTTTTCATTGTGTTAAAAGAACTCAAAGGCAATATTCATATCAAAATGTAACATCAGCTGCAAAAACAAAAAACCATCACAAAAATGGCATGATAAAAATAAACATATATGAACTTGAAAAAAGACACCAGAAAACATTAAAAAAAAATACTAAAAAAAATGTTTAAAAAATACTAAGAAAAATAAAAATAAATAGAAAGCATTTTAAAGAAAAGTAAGCATATTGTAAGATTATATGCAGGAGAGGAAACCATTTCTCCCCCTAATCTTCGCCATCTTGTTTTTTTGCCAAGGGCAAAGAAAAATTATAGAATGACAAGATAAAAATGAAATAAAATAATAAAAATGAACAAAAAATCCTAACAGCGCTAAAATATTGATAATAATTCCAAAACACTTTCTCTCTCCCCTACAACACCTCCCCTTCCATTTGTTGCTAAAAATTTGTAAATGTGAATAATAGATACTGGTAAAGAGTTTAAGGCCTCATTTTGTGTGAATCATATTCCTCTTATTTTCAATAACATCTTCTTCCCTTATTAATAACACACATACACACAGAGGGATATAAGACATTGTCATTCTGTAAGAAAAAAAACAAACTATGAAACAAATAGAAAAAAACTGAATTGTTGATTAAGAATTTCTCAAATTTTTCCTTTATTCCATTTTATTTTACAGAATGTTTCTTTTCTGAACACTGACACCATTTGCTGAAACACACACTGCAGTCAAGTTTATAAATCTGGTCTTAATGCTTCTAGATTTGGCAAATATAACAGAACATTGGCAGCTTTTCTTTAATCTTCTATTGGTAATCACAGCCAGAATGGAGCCTTAAATCTATCATTTACTTTACTAAAATGCATAAAAAGAGAGATTTATTTTAATAAATCTAGATTTACTTTTAAGATATTGTTTGCATACTTTTGAAAAAGAGCATATATATATATATATATAATCACTCCATGTATGTCAGTAAAGCCACCAGGACACAAATTTGCAGAAGAATTAGGAACAGAAACATTAATAATGAGCAGAAAGAGTAATCAAGAGTAGAGTAGATAGTGATTGACATTGCATTTAATATTTTGCAGATTAAGGAAGGCTGGAAAGCATGGATACAGAAGGAAGTTTCACAAGCGAGAAGTGTGAGAAAAGAAATAGAATTTATGACTCCATCTAGCCAGCTCAACTGTAAATTGATGAGGTCTTGACACCAGTCTAGTACTGCATTTAAATGGAAAAAATTTAGGTAACATAGAGAAGAGCTCATTCAAACAATTATCATGAAAGTATTTATAGAAAAGGTACAGAGAGGCAACCTTATGGCGATGGGAAGTGACTGAAACTGAGGTATCAGATCAGGATTTATTTTTGTTTTATTGGATTTCATAGATTTCATAGAGAATGGTGGAGTAACGAATAACGTGTCAAGTTCATCATATTCATTTATGTGCTAATAACCCTTGGGAAAGGCATGAATCCATCTCTTCTCCCCCCATCTATGAGTAATTAGCAGGACAGACTGGGTCTTAAGGCAACAGGACTAGAAGAACAACAAATCTGAATTCAAAAGCTGTGTGCCTAGTGTATGAACTGAGGGTGACCCACACCATATTCAGTGGTCTTCTGTTATTGGTCAAGAACTTGGAGAAGAGATGCATGCTGCCAAGCTATCTGAATGTCCACTGAAAGGATCATGAAGAAGAATCAAAGTCTGTTTCTTTGGCCCTCAGGTCTCCCTACTCCCCACATTGAGTGAAATGCTTGAGGGACTACTGCTGCTGCTGCTGCTGCTGCTGCTGCTGCTGATGATGATGATGATGATGATGATTAAAAAAAAAAAAAAAATTCTTGTTTGTCTTAAACATAATCCTAAATGATGGAAACTGAGGATAGGAAGACTGTGTTGCTCCAATCACCCAAATGGGAAATACTGGCATCTAAAATTTCAATTATTGTCTGGGCTTGAACACAGCTCTCTGGCATCAGTGGGAAATGTGCTACTATCTCAGCAACAAAGCAAATAAAGAGAAATGCAGTTAAGAAGATTGTATCGCATCAGTCTTTCAAGTGGGGAGGCCTGGCTGGTCTAACTTTGATATTTACTATACTTTGTTTTGTAGGGGAAGAAAAACAAAAAGAAGAAAATACATGTAGGAAGATTGTGGTGTGCCAATTTTCAAAGTAGAGGAGTGGTTGCTTTTAAAGAATGTTATATAGGAATAAAGTGTTGCTGCCGACATTTAAATTTGAACATAGATCATCATTTCTATTCTATCCTCTATTACTGTATGGACCGCTATTCTCTACACTATTCACTATACTATTTCTCTATATGAATTACTATTCGAGCAAGTACTATGAGTGCAACTGATATTCAAAGGTGTCTGGCACCAGTATCGTTCAACGGTGTACTATAGTTGAATCTGCAATTACAAAGTCTCTACAACAATGAGCATTATCAAAGTGACAATGAGTATTTATTGACATCACAAAAAAGAATAAAATCCTGCCTCTCTGATGCATGTGGAAAATATACATCACAGCTTTGTTGAATGTTGTTTACTTATTTCAGCTCTTCTATTTTTATCTCATTTTTCCGAAAGCCTCTTTTTTCTGATACATTTTCTTTTCTCATTTTGTTTATTTCGAATTCATTTTCTTCTTCAGCCATTTCTTATCTTTCTCTCCAATGTCTATGGCTTTTTCGTGCTGTTCCTTGAAAACATGGGATCATGGCTCTCCACAACTTCTTTTTCCTTGTAGCTTTAAGCAATGTTAGATTTTTGCCATTTCTCCTATCCTTTCACACAAACTCATTTCAAAAGTTAGTTGATATTTTCCTCTGCCACTCCTGCTTACAATATGTCTTGTGAGTATCAAATTTTACAAGCATTCTTTCCTCATTATTGTCCAAGAAATTTCAACCATGTCTTTCTTTCATACAATGTATTTTTAGAGTGTACCCTGCCATTCTGACTACATCAAGGACCAGGTGTGCAGCTTAGATTTAAATTGTATCCAATTAAAGTGAACTTTATTGTGTATATTTAGATAAATCACACAATACAAGGCACAAGAGCTCTTCAAATGAGGTTGTTCTATGGATTAAGATGAGAAAATAAGTGAAGATTATGAGGATATCTATGATAGGTAATAGTTGACTCTAGACTTCAAGAGGCTAAGATTGTAGTGCTTAAGGAAGCATCCTCTTGGCAGTATGTACCATAAACTAGTGGCTCTTGGGAAGAAGCTGTCTGAATGGAACTTTATTCTTATCAATGGAATATGAAGGAATTGAAAATGATTCAAGCCTATGTATTTGGCAGGGGTGAGCCACATTTGACCTTCAATGTTCAGCTCATGGAATATGTTCACTGACCTGCTTTTTTTCATCACAGTTAATTTAAAAAAAAGGTAAATAAGAAATATTTCGAGGTTAATAATTATTTACTGAGTATGAATTGAAACTTCATTGGATTAAAATGTAAGTTTAATATTAATGTGTATGTAACAAAAATTTATGTGTAAATTTTGCTGAACTTTATCGCATATGGCTCTTACATTAAGCATGTTTGGGCACCCCTTGCATAATCCATGGTGGGTTGTAGCTGTAAATATCTGAACAGGTGATCATAATGTACAACATCAGAACATTTTCCATGGAAATAGCGATAGAGTAATAATAGGCTTGCAACATTTTATCTCTGTGAAAGGTTGAAAATAATTCATATCTTACAAGGTCATGTAAATGCTTTTGAACTTTGTCATGACTGGAAAGAGAGGATTGGTCAGCTCCATCTTTGGTATGAGCTGACTCTTGCAAAGTTTGAGCATGGCAGGTGGAGTCAGGTATTTTCTGGAGTGATGCAAGGAGCTGACCATTTTTCCAGCCTCTTTAGCAATTGATCATGTATATGAGTTCCAACTGTGGTCTGGACTTGATTTGGTAATAAGATGCAAGTGTGTGAGTTTGTGACAATTGCAGTTACAATGATCATGCAAAGATCTGTGTTATATGTTATGCAAGGTTTCTGAAGATAATATCACATTGCTCACGTTTGTCATCCTTGATTGCAATCCAAATTTGACTCTTTGCAATCTCTGGCTTTCCCAAACCCAAAATCACTATCGAGACACTGAGAATGAGAAGATGAACACAATAAGGCAGCAGATGATAATCATAAAGGATAACTTTGCAGACCATTTTAAAGAGGTAAAGGAAGGCTAGGATAAGTGTATAAGGTCCCAAGGGAAGTAATTGAAGGGACAAAGGTGTCATTGCCCTAGGTAGGATTGTGGGGGTAGCTAGGTTAGTTGGTTGGTTGGGTTTTATGGCATATCAACTACTGTGGGTCATTTAATGCCAAATTAAGGTATACATATATATATATATATATATATATATATATATATATATATATATATATATATATATACACACACATACATACATACATACATACACATATACCTATACACATTAAATATACAGTACTATCAAACATATAGATGGCAACATTATTTTTTCAAAAACGCATAGCTGGCATCATTGTTTCAAAAACACATAGCTAGTAACATTATTTTTCCAAAAGCATATAACTGGCAACATTATTTTTTCAAAAAAACGTATAGCTGGCAACATTATTTTTCTGAAAATATTATCTGAAGCCTTGTTGTTGGACGTAGTTTATCGTCATACCCAGGATGCTGGGGTAGCTAATGCTAAATAGACAAACCAAATTGTTTTTTCTTTTTATACTTTATAAAATATTTTTCCATCTCAGTATCTTTTTTTTTTTACCCTCCCCCATTAATTTCATATTTTTTGGCTCTGTACTTTTTGTACCTAATTTCTCTTTATTATTCTTGTTCTTTCTGGTTTTAATCTTTTCTTATTTTCCACTAGCACTCAAGGGGTTACAGAGAGTGGGTGCAAGAGTAAAGAGGCATGAAAGAGGAAAGGATGAAGAGAAAGACGGAATAGATCAAGGTATCTGGAGATGTCAATTGACATTGAATTTGAACAGTTGGAGATTATAGCTATCAGGGATGCAAGTAAGAGGAAGGTAGTTTCACAGACAGGAAGTGTGAGACATGAAACTATTGGACTAGAAGAAATGGCTACATTTAACCGTTTCGTCAGTGAAAGGGTGAGACTGAGATACCAACCTAGTGGCACATTTAAATTCATGCATTTTGGGGACTAGCGAAAATAGCTCATAGGAGCAGTTACTGTGAAAGTATCTGTAGAAAAGACAGAGGAAGGCGACAGCCCGTATGTGAGAGAGCAACTGTAAACAAGATGCCAAATCAGGGTCAACCACATTGCATATCCGTTTCTTTCCTTAATATTACCATTCTTCATATTGCTGCTAAGAATGTTGTTATTGTTATCATCATTAAGTTATTAATTGTTATTATCATTTTTTTAATTTCATTAGATTTAATGTTTGCTATCACCAACATGTCTTCATTTTCTCAGTTTCTTTTATTGTTATCATCAGTTTAAATGTCTTTCAAATCATAAATCTAATATTTATCCTCACTAACAATTTAATTCCTTCTTTATCGGATTTCGTTCGGCAATTAATGAAATTTAATGTCCTGATAAAACAAGAAAAAAAGCTAACATATTTAAATACTAAAAAGGTTTACAGTTCAGAGATTTATAAATCTCCTTTAATTTCTCTTAAATTTCTTTTTAATTTTATCCTCACTTTATATAGTTTGATGAGAACCAGATTGGAAAAGACAATGTTGAAGGTGACAGACTGATCGATATATATGACAATGCAATTTCAATTGCTCTGACAGTGTTATCAAATTTTTAATTATTTTGAGTCACTGTATTTCAAGTCATTTTCTTTTGTTATTTTTAATTTTTGTTTTACTCCCTTTGGTCTTCAAACTTTTTTCTTTGATTTTTATTTAATGTAGATATTTTATTAATATGCTAGGTTGGCACAAGGCCATCATAATGAGGAAATAATTTATGAAACTTAATTCTTTACTCTTTCTGGCATATTTCCTCTTTTTTTCCTTTTCTGTTAAACATTTCCTCTTTTTTTTTCTATTCCTTAACAATTCTTTTCACTTTCTTCTCTTATTAATCTTTTTACAGATTATCTTTTTTTGAGAATTTCCCATGTTATTTTTGTTAATTTTTTTCCTACATGCAAACTATAATTAATTTCCTATTACACTCTTTCCATGTTACTCCATGTTATTTTTTTCTTGTGATCCTTTCCTTCCTTTCCTGTTGTCATTCCTTCTTGTAATCCTTCCTTCCCTCATTTTTTCTTATATTCCTTTCCTGTTGTCATTTTTTTCTTGTAATCCTTTCCTTCTGTCCTTGTTCTTTCATTCCATCCTTTTCTGCTGTCACTCTTTTTTTCTTCTTCCTACCCACCTTCCCAGTTATCATTTTTGTTATACTCTCCTTCCTTTTCTTTCTTGTTCCTTCATCCAATCTTTTTCTACTGCACTTTCTTATCTTTCCTTCTTTCTTCTTTCACCCCATCTTTTCCTGTTATAATTCTTTTTTTATCCTCTCCTTCTCTCATGCATAGGTCTTCCTTACTTTTCCATCCTCTGATACGCATCTGCTCAATGACAAGAAACATCTTATCTACTTTAATACTGAGCTGAATTTATCCAGATGCTTCAGAAATCATTTTATTATTGACTTCACTCAGAGATTACAAGATTTAGTCTAATCTGTGAATGTACAAGGGAAGTCTGAAAAGTAAGGTACTGATAGGTATATATAGACTGTAGAATTAAAATGTTATAAAAGCAACAGAGCATATGCAACTTGTTACAGCAGCCAAAACAGTCTCAGTATTGAATGCATGCATGTGACCAGAGAACACAGATGACTATCACAGTGAGCATTTCATTCTGCATTTAGATCGGTAAACAGGAGCTGATATGAATTCTCTGAACCACATGATCACAGGTGATAAGTCCTGGACCCCTCATGTTACCCCAGAAACAAGAGCTGGTTATATGACTTGAAAACATCTATTGTCACTAGTTCCATTCATGGTAAGTGTGCTCTGGGATGCAAACTAACTTCATACTACATGGTAAATTAATGCAGAGAGATAAAAAGAAACAGTGGACAGACTGAGAAAAGCACTTCAATGAAAAAGACTAGGATATTTACATAATGATGTCATTCTACTCTACAACAATGCCATACAACACACAGTCATCCTGACAAAGGAAAAAGCTTTACTGCATCCACCACACAATCTGAAGGAGCTAAGTGATGGCTATCATCTATATGGGCCGCTCATAAAACATTTAGCAAAAAAAATCAGATTGGTAGCTGATCTTGAAAATAACTTGTTTGTTAAATGGAGCAAGAAATGGCTTGTTAATTTCAATGCCTCCAAAATGAAATTGCTTTCTTTTAAGAATTTTTAAATTTTCATCAACATGACTGATGCTAACCTCCAGGAGAATGATTCACTGTGCCTTCTTTGTCTTACATTTTCCAATGACATCAACTGCTAAATCTGCTGCTAGGAAAATTGCTTCACTATATCATGCTAGACAATTTTTCTTACCAGAAAATCTAGCACATTTACAAAACTACCATATTCTTGCATCAAATATTGCTGTCACATCTGATTTGATGCTTCTGCTATATATCTAGATTCATGACAAAATCCAAAGAAGAACCTAATGTTATCAGCCCTGGACTGACTTCTTGGCTTCAGTCACTTTCCCACCATCTTAACAGAGTTTCCGTGTGTCTTTTCTAGAAATATTTTCAAGGTAATTGTATCCTGGGTTTTCCTCTTTGGTAACTTAGTTTCATGAATTTAAATGCAATACCAGATTGGCAGCTAGGTCTCATAATCTCAGTTTTGAAATTGTTAGTTGTAGCTAAGTTCTATGCTAATAGCTTCTTTCACACTTCTCACTTGTAGAACAATTTCAACTTCCCGCTTACTTGTCAACTATGATCTTTGAAAATTTAAATGCAATATCAACCATCATCTTTTGTCTCCTTGAATCTTGTCCTTATATTGTACTGTTTCTTTCACACTCAGTAACCCCTTGCATCATGGTGGCTTTTTTGCCTTGCTTGTGTTGAAATGATTTTATAAATACATTTCTATACAAATGATAGGATTGTTGCATAAGTGTAAGGGAATCTCCCAGTGATTGAAGCCATGTGTTCTTCAAGGAGAGTATTGTACTGATGTGGGGTGGGGGAAGTACCTCAATCTTAATAGTAACTGCAACAAGAAACAATCTATTAGTTTGGGTAATAATCTGAAGAAGTCAAGACTATACTCTGCTTGCCCTCCCCCACTCATTGAATGGCTAAAGCAGCTTTCAGGGATTAAAATTTGGGGACTGTCACTTAAAACGTGACTGAATATCACTTGAATGTAATCTGAATTCTTGAAGTTCTTGAACAAGCAGAAAACTTAAAAATGCTCAACACATTTAAGTTTCAATCAAAGGAAATCATTGACCAACAGTTTGAGAATTTGAAGGATCTCTGGATTCCAGAGAACACCTCCAAAGTATACAGCCACTTCAAATATCTTGACTACATATGTCTTAGTCATTCAGGGAATTTTAGCAAAACAACATCACCCAAGTTTGTTTAACTGACACCACCATTGCTATATCCCAGATTTGGTTTTCCCTGACTTCTTTCCTTAAAGCTAGAAATCACTGTTGGAATATGAGATTTCAAACTATGTACAAGATTATGGAGAATGTTACAAAGCACCTGATGGTGACTCCAAAAGAGGACGTTGCTTTTAAAAATAGAAAGGATACTGGATAGTTGTGTGAAGTCACACAAATAAACAATGACATGGGTGGTAAAAAAAAAAAATCAAACATTGCTTAAAGCTACAAGAGCAGTTGACCTTAAACTTAAGGGTAAGTAGCAGTTCCTGGGAAGAAGCTGTCTGAGTAAAACTTTATTCTTACTAGTGGAATATGAAAAGAATGAGAATGATTTCAACTGGCAAGTTTTAACTGTGAAGTCCTGAACTGGTAGAGCTAAAGAAGGTAACTCATCAGAATATTTTCCAAAGAAATATTAGGTTGGTGCAAAAATAATGTCGTTTTCTCACATAGTGACATATGTGAGAAAACGACATTATTTTTGCACCAACCTAATAGCAATAGAGTAGTGAGAAGCATGACACTTATTGTATATGAGATTGTGTGTACGTGTAGGTATGGAAACTTGGGTATGTCATTACGGCCACATGAGTTAGTATATGCGTGTATATATGCTTATATTTGTGTATTGCTGTGTGTATATATGTATTTATATGTGAGTATGTGTACATATATGTGTGTATATTTGTGGGTATATATGTGTATATATATATGTATGTGTATGTGTACTTGTTATCATGGAGATATATATGTATGTATATGTTTATGTATTTATGTGTATGTATTTCTGTGTGTATGTATGCATATATATGTATATGTGTAAAGAAAACTTATTATATATATATATATATATATATATATATATATATATATGTATGTATGTATGTGTGTGTGTATATATATATATATATATATATATATATATATATCTTCCTTTTTTTTTTTTTCATGAACGACCGTGGAGATGTTCTGTCTCGTCTCTTTTTGTGTGTGTGCATATATATATATATAAATATGTCTGGGTGCTTATATATTATAATCTGATTGTGTTTGTTTTACGCGTGAGTTTAGGACCCCATTCACACACTCTTAGGATTAAAATGTATACATTGTCAAAGGACCGGATATAAAATTAGCTAAAGTAACTTCAATGAAGAAATAAATTGAATAACATATGTATTTCTTCTTTTCTCCTCAGTAATTTTATAGTTGTAAACTTAATAGCGATTAAATTTTGATTTTGAAATTAGCAGTTTTTAATTTTAATATTAAATTTTATCATATAATTTAGTAATTATTCGTTGGAATAAATTCTTTTTTAATACTACCTATATTTTAAACATCTGAATAGATATTATAACATGACTTCGTTGTCAAGCTTTTTGAATTTTCCTATACTTGTATTTTGATTGGTCCATCTAGCTTTTGTAACAACGTTTTCCCCTTGCGAAGGATTGTTAATTAATTTGAAACTTTTAAAACCATTTATTTTACATTCAACATCATCACTTGATAAGACACCAGGGGTGTTGAAACAAAACGGCTATTTTTGTAGTGATTCTATAACATATTTATGTTATAAATTTTTTTTTTAAATAAATAATTATATATATATATATATATATATATATATACACACACACACACACACACATGGTGCAATGGATAAATTATAGTCTAAATTATGCAAAAATGACAATAACACTACCATCTCATTTTAACAGATGTATTTACCAAAATTACACAAAAATATCTTGAAATACTAAACAGTAAACTTATTCAATAAAATCACCACTGGCTTCAACCACACCCTCCAGATGATTTCAGAATCATCTGCATCTCTTCTGGACCATCTCTTTGTTTAAGTTAGTGAATGCTTCCGTAATTTTTGCCTTCAGTTCATCTTTGGAGTTACGAGGAATTTTGTTGGTATCTTGCTCAACTGTGCTCCACATATAATAATCAAAGGGGTTGCAGTCTGGGGAGTTAGGTGGCCAGATGTAAGGGGTGATGCAGTTGCATAAATTGTCCGACAGCCATGACTAGGTTCTCCTGCTTGCATGGCATGGTGCAGAGTCTTGTTTCCAGACATAGGGTTTTCCAGCAGCCACTTTCTTGATTCAGAGTAGCACTACATCCTTGGCTATAAACCCAATTGACTTAGTGTTGTGACCTGTTTAGGAGCCAGAGAGAAAGACACGGAAGATGAAGGTAGGTTGAACAAGTGTATTGAAATAACAGATATATACAAAGCAAGAGTGTGATTAGTCAGCAGATAAAGATGTACATCTGAACATTAGGTTAACACTTTGACTCCACTCTCAAACAAACTCGCAGTTAGTATTTATGAGAAGAAGAGTTCATTCTATTGTAGGAGGGTTTGCCACAACACTTAGATCATTTTCAATCATAGCCTGGATCTCACCAACAAATTTGGAAGTTCTTTTCCCATCAGAACAATTAGAGTGAGTTTTCCAAGCTACCATACCTTTGTAATTACTATCAGACTCATCCAACTCTTTCCGAATCCTCTGTACTGTCCTCAGTTTGATACCCAAACACTCTGAAATGTTCTTATAGCAGCTTCTGGCATAAATGCCAAACAGTACACCATACCGTTTCCAAATTTCTAGCAGAGTGAATTGTGTCATGGTGCTCTTTTTCTCACAGATCATGATTTTACTCAACTCACCCTACTATACTGTAAAATCAACAAAATCAAAAACAAATAACATGCATGCACAAAATTAAAAATATAAAATGCCAACAATTTACCCATCAAACTGTGTGTGTGTGTGCATATATATATAATTTTTAACATTTATATATAGATTGTTACTGATTAATATGTATTTATAAAATAACTAGTGTATCCATAATGTCAAAAATGACAGTAATTGTCAGAGTTTCAATAGTGAAATGCAGTGAAACAAAAGTCTTGAAACACTGTACTGAGATTCAATAAAGTAGAGATAATGAACACACAACTAAGTTATAGGCCAATTAACCATTTAATTAATCTGTTCCCTTCATATATTTTAGACATCAATGGTATCTATGATTCATTGATTATTCCTGGTATTATATTAATTGCTTTGTGCTCATATCTTTTCATGTTAAAAACTTTATGTGTTTACTATAACAGTGAAAATTGAAATATGCACAAAATTAAAAATATAATATAAAATGACAACAATTTACTTATCACACCCTGTGTGTGTGTGTATGTATATATATATATATATATATATATGTGTGTGTGTGTGTGTGTGTGTGTGCGTGTCCAGGGGGCGAGAAATATCCATGATCATACACATCATATTTACTGTGGGAAGAAATAGGTATTTGAACTCTTTCAAAATATTCAATATACTCCTTTTGCTTATATTTGCACAGATGATGGATCTTGAAATAAAATTCACAATTTTAGAATCTTTCTTGTTAAAAATATTCAAATCATTAATGTCATTAATTTGATCGTGAAAGCTTTACATCACTAAAGCAGCTCTACATTGTTCTGAAGAAAACTTTCACAACTTGAAACACACAGATCAGATTGCTTGGTGAAAAATCCCTCTTCAAGCTCCAATTGTTACACCAAAGAAAAAAAATTAGCTTCCAAAACATTCATAATTTGTGCAATCATATAAAGCTATCATGTACAATATTGCACTCATGAGGCTGTACAATTTTTATATTAATTATAAAAACCTGATATTGATTACAGGTTTCTACCTATAACCCATTAATAGGTAAAACTAAAGGAATAAAATTATACTCACCATTAATAAATAATAAATATGATTTCTATTTCACCAGAACAATACTGTTGAAAATTTAGAATGCAAAAAAGTCTTTTATATATATATATATATATATATATAGCACAAAATCCTTCTGAAGTATCTAAACTTTCAGTAGTATGCAGCCACATTCTCAAATCAATGGTTAAAAATAGTTTTGAATGAATGAAACCTGTAGGTGTTAGCAAGGACCATCCTTCTTTAAACAGAATCTCAAACAAATAACTTCACCAAATAATAGAAACTTGAAGACTTTGAACAAAAGCAACAACTAAAAGGATAGAACATGAAACTCAAAGAGAAAATAATAATGACATAATCAAGATGTTGATGTGCCACACTAGTTCAAACCAAAAGTTAGGAAGGAAACCCCACATCAATACTGAAAGGAGTGACAACAGCTACTAGACTTGAGAAACCTATTTTCCTGAAAAAGAATTCAACTGACAGTGACCCTGGCTGCTCAGACAATGACTGTCAAATGTTTCCTTATAAGGAAATAGCTTATATTACCATAACCATTGCATTTTATACATAATATTTAAAATAGAATTTAATATAATCTGACAATAGTAATAATAATAAGTAATTAACAAAATTCAAATTTGTCTCCCCTGATTACAACTAGCTGTTAAGAAGAGAATTTTGTTCTGAAATATTTAAGAATGCCATGTCCATTCAGGACGTGGACGATCATATCTCCCAACAATCTCCTATTCTACACATCTGGATTCATGAAGAAGACACTCTCTCAGAGAACAGTAGCTCTCCAATGATGATGAGGTTAAATAGGCAAGTCACATGTAGCAAAGAAAGTAGCTAGGAACATTCTATGAGTTGGATATACATCCCCTCATTCAATGGGGGAATAACTGAGTCAGACGGAAACTATGTTGAAAACAAAATTTTGAGTTTGTATTCATTTTGGTATGCTTTACATACTTTTTCTATTAAGCCTGTTGTAATTAAAGAAAGAGTATTGCTTTTAGACTGACATAGCTTGTAAGTTAAATTTCATGAAATTACAATCTCCTCTGTATCTTACTTTGCATGATTTTTTTTTTTAAGTCTGCACGGGGAGGAAGTAAAAGGTGCATATTATAAGGATATGTATGATAGATAATGTTGAGGAGGCATGGTGGAGTAATGGATAGTGGTTTGGATTGAGGAAAGAGAACCGAGTTCAAATTCCAGTTGGATCTATTACATTCACTTACGTGCAAATACCCTTGGGAAAGGTATGAATCCTCTTCTACCTCCAGCTATGGGTAAATAGCAGGACAGACCAGATTCTGTAGCCTTGAATGGCAACTGGTCTACTATAGAAAGAAATGGCAACCTACTGCGGGAAAAAATCTGTAATCAGTCATGTATCAAAAGATTCATGATCACCTAAGCATGTGTCACGCATGGCATATAACTGACTGAGGATACATAATAGTTGACCCTGGAATAGGAGGTTAAAATTGTAGTGATTGCGGAAGCATCCTCTTAGGAATCTGTTCCACAATGTAATAGTCTAGGGAAGAAGTTGCTGGAGCAGAACTTCCTCCTTACCAATGGAACATAAAAGGAATGACGAGGAGCTGCCTCCGTGTATGTGGCTTGGTAGACCTTCGCTTTGAAGGTCTGAACTGAGGAAACCACAAAATGTTGTTTGCCTAAACATCTGCCATAACAACAGTGGCAGAGTCAGCATGAGAGGTGGGTAACATTTCATCTGTGGGGAAAGAGATTGTAGTGTGGAAAACAATTCTTTCCTATGTAGCATTCTTTCTCCTCATCTGTCAAACATGTCACATATACATATGAACCTCTCCATTTTCATGTGTACTTTTACATAGCTCGACAACCCCCCACTCACTAAATTCTGTCATATCCCTCTCTTTCCTCTCACCTGTCAAATATTCATAAGCACACTTATATTTACAAACATTATAAGTCATATATTCCCACATTAACTCTCTCTTTCTCTTTTTTGCTGTGAATCTGCGTATTATGGTAAAACCTAAAATCTTTTCTCCATCTGTGTCTTTGTTAAATAAGGTGCCAGTGAGTGCCTAATTAAGTCTGGTTTAATTATCATTATATTTATTCAGTCCATTGCAAACTCCACACCCAGGGGAGAGGCATCTGGCATAGACACGTACTTTGTACCCATTCAAAGTTTTGTTTCTACCTAAGTGTCTTCATAACAATTCTGTGCCTCATTAATGATGTCTATACAAAATTGTGAGTAGCAATTGGAAATTGCTTGTGTTAAGAAACTACTGAGTATTATTTTGGTTGCTGTCTGCTTGGCATATATAAGTAAGAAGTTTTTTTTTTATCCATGATAGGTATTAGGGTGTATCAAAAATGTTATAGCTTTTATTTATTTATTTCTACACAGACTTTTCAAAGCATGTTCCATGTAGATACTAAAAGACTATGATACCATCATATTATCAACATCATCATTATTATTATATACTTATAAGATCTGTCTCAACTATGAAATCTTATTTACTATTTTTTTTCTTAGTAGGAGAAGATAAGTTCACCCTCCTCCACGTTTTTTCAACAGGTGTAGAAGTTTATCCATTGTTTCCTGTTTAGGATTGGGTTTCCGGTTCCTTCAAAAGAAAAAAAAATAAGAAATCACCCCTAAATCATTATACTTCCACTAACATGTCTAACAATTAAAATATCATTCAAGTTTTTTAATCATTTCCCCACCAAGCAAGGCAATAAAGCCACTAGGAAAGGTTAGAAATATGAGAATAAAGAAACATTATTAAAAAGAGAGAACAAGAAAAGAACAGGAATTAAGATAGAAGATAACAATTGGTATTGCATTTAAAATTTTTTTAAATCAAAGTTGACTGGAAAGCAAGAAGCCAGAAGAGAATTCCATAAGTGAGAAGTGTGAGAAAAGAAACTGTTAACATAGAAAAGGCAGGGGGAAGCAACATTGCAATAGTCGGAAAGTGAATGAAGCCAAAATCAAAGACCAAAAACATTGCAAATTCTTCTTTGGCTTTTATCAAGAATTTCTAAAACTCATAGTAAAAGTACCAAACCAGATGTAGTAGCAATATTTAATGTATGAAGAAATGATAGACTTATAAATGTGCAAGATGGATTTTGATGAGAAAAACTGTCTTGCACAAGACAGTGAACCAATTTTCCTAACAGTAAACCTTGCAATTGATTCAATTTAATCACTCCCATTCATGTTAAGATAAAACTTGAGAAGGCACAAGAGTCATTCTCTTGGAGATTAGTATCATCCACGTTGATGGAAGTCAAAAATGGTTCTCTCAGATGATTAAAAGAGAGCAGTTTTGTTTTTTTTTGTTTTTATATAAAGTATCCTTTCCCTCATATGTATTATAAACAGTTTACACTGTGGAAGTTAACAAGGTTTTGGGTTTTGTGTGTATTTTTTAGGTGAAGCATATAAACAAAGAAGATATAAGCATATAAAATAACTGGAGTTTCTACTATGGATGTTTATTCCTATAATGCTGGCTGTATTGAAACAAAGTTAAATGTATTTTGCTTGAGAATATTCATTTTCCTTTTTGGTTCAGAAATAATTTAATGGGAAGTAACGATAAGAACAGGTAAAGATGGTTGAACTCAAGTCAGACTTGTGCTGAGTTGAAACAGCCAAATGTATACTTCATGATTAGGGCTGCTAAAACATGTTCAGATGATTTCATTGGAAAGTGGAAAGGAAAAGATTCTGTCCTTTCCAAGAGTAGGGTCATTAAAAACAGAAACCCTTCTGGTTCCTTCATAACTTACATCAAGGTAATTAGTCCTGATTTAACAGCTTGGCTACAAACACTTGCCCACCGCTGTAAGCTTGCCTCTCTGTGCCTTTTTTATAAACACTTTCATGGTAATTGTTCGGATGATCTCTTTGTTACATTACCTAGATTGTGTGAATTTAAGCACAGTATTAGACTGGCATCAAGATCACATCAATTTACAGTTGAGCTAGCTAGATGTAGCCATAATTTCTATGCTAAAAATTTCCTTTTTCACACTTCTTGCTTGTGGAACTCCCTTCCAGCTCAATGCTTTCCAGCCAACTTTAATCTGCAAGACTTTAAATGCAATGCCAATCGCTATCTATTGTTCTGAATGCTCTTTTCTCTTTCTACGCATTACTAAGGTTTCTGTTCCTAATTCCTCCACACCCTGTAACCCCTTGCGCGTCAGTGGCTTTACTGTCTTGCTTGGGGTGACACTGATTAAAAAAAAAATGAATTTGTTTTTTTTAAATTCTTCATTATTTCATTTTCCACATAACACTAAAGAATTAGTCTTTTCAGACCATAATCTTGAGATGAGCAAAGTGAAGATGAGCATTCTGATGTCTAGAATTCAGCCAAAAAGGTCTTTTTTAGAGTCTTTGAAAGCAGTTCTACTCTGTGGAGTGTCTGACTAATTGTATCTTTGCTCACTTGTGTGCAGATCAATAGTCAGGTCATGTAACTTCCATTTTTGAATGATGGTTACTACCATACGGATGGAGATTTGAGCTTACTGGATATCATTTGATATCCTATTCCAATACTAGGATTATTACCTCACAAATGTTTGAAAGAGGTCTTTTCTCTTTGCCACTGTGAAAACATTTGTATATACTAGCCAGGCTTTCATGGAAAAATCAGTGTACACACAGTTATTGATCATAATACATAACATTCTAAGAAGATTTTTGCAATTTAATAATTGGAACAGTAATCAATCTTTATGTGCAGTGTCTCCACAGGTGATCATGGCTCTCCATAGTTTCCTGTCCTTTGTTGCTCTTAATAAATTTTGTCTTATTTCTTCTAAACCTTGTTCCACCATTCATTTACTCAAGCTCACTATGCTTTGCATTATTTTCCTCTTTCCCTTCAATCTGTCCTGTGAGTATCAGGTTTTCCATGCTCTCTTTCCCCATTATGTACCCTAAAAATTTCAACTACCTCTTCCTAATGTTAAGTATAAGTTAAAATTTTCTCTAAAACAACATTGCTCACATATTTGGTCTATGGCATTCTTAGCATCCTTCTGTAGAAACATTTCTACTGCTTCAAGTCTATTCTTTATTTTTGAGATTATCCAGCATTCACTGCTATATAGGAGGAAAGATATCACATAACAGTTCTGTGTGCTTTTCTTTGTTTCTGACAAAGTTTTCCTGCTTCTTAATACTCTGCTTAGCTTTCATATTTGTCTATCCCAATTGCACTTTCGATCCTCTGTTAAAACATATCCCAGAGTAATTTTTATCCTGCTTCATCTTTAAGGAATGTATGTTACTTTGTTTTATCAATAAATTTATGTAAAAATAAATATTTCCTTATTTTTCATTATGCAGCTTAAATTTTAAGTTAGTAGTAGTAGTAGTAGTAGTAGTAGTAATGGAAATTATTGTTTTCTTAAAAATATCTTATGTACCCAATACATATCGCTAAGTTGTATGTAAATATGAAAAATAACACAAATTTACATCACTTTATTGTTCTCATTTTTTATGCATAATACAGCTTATGTTTAAATCCATTGAATATAAATATTGGACAAATCTAAGTGCTTTCAAACCTTTCTTTCCTTAAGATTCAGGGGTTCAAGGACACCTTTAGCCCTTACATATTCAAAAATTGATATTTGTCATTGGCAATAACTGTTGGACATTGTGATCATGTCACATATGCAGGTGAGATTCTTCCCTGGTTTAAATGTCAGTTGATGAAGACATTTAAAAACAATGTTCCAATATAGAAGTCCTTTTAAAAATTTATGTTATATAGTTTATATTGGGGAAATTGTGTGACAAAGTGGAAAAAGTTTACTTGTTATGCGTTTTGTCCTCCTGGACTTCATTGGACAAAATTTTTTATGTTGTTACAACTAAACATATGTATGACAGGGGTGCTGGAAATTTGAGAATTGTTTTTTGTTTTTTGTTTTTTTATCTATCCGAATTCATTTACAGTCTTTTTCTCTTATTTTTCCATCATGTTTGTAAGTCGGTATTTCACACTATGATATTAGAAGATCTGCCAGGAATGGTGAAATGTTGATAAGTGCAAATTTACTGTAGATTACCTTGCAAATAAGGCACTCTCTAGACATTTATGTCATAGTGAATTATTTTCTCTTTTGACTAGAGTAGCATTTTTATGTCAAAATTCTCGCCTGTCTCATTACGGTTGGTAACAAATAGTGCATTGAAGACCCAAAAGACAAAATGCATTACAAGTGTTGTCACTATGTTACTGGAGATGTTAATGTCTCACAATCTTTTGTTTAATAGTATGTGTATAAACAGCACTTTGATTAGACAGATGCCAATTTAATCTCTGGGATTGGGTGGTAGTTACATATCCAGATGCTTTTACCATAAGACAAAAAAAAGAAAATTAAGAACTTCAATATTAAAACAGCAGTCTTAAATATTCAATAACTGATGATACATTTAGATCAGTAAAGAATGTTGCCTGTATATAATGCAGAATGGCCAATATGGAGTTTTAAAGTATTTTAATATATGAGAGCTTGACATAAAACGGAACTCTCTTCCCAAAATCTTGAAAATGACCAATAATGCTGGACTGAATGCATAGACTGAACATATAATATGGAATTTTTAAGGAAAATGTAAACAAAAAGTAAACTTATACTTATAATCAGAAATAGTTGAAATTTCTAAGACCTATAATGAAGAAAGAAAGCTTGGAGAATTTGACACTTACAGGTCATAGTGAAGGCTAGAAGGACAGGGGGAAACAGTAAGTAACCTACCTAAGAAGCTTGTGTAAATGAATGACAGTGTAAGGACTGGGAGTAATAGTAAAAAGACAAACACTACTATAAGCTATAAAAGTCAGTTGTGGTGAGCCATGATTGGAGAAGTAGTATGAATAAGCACACTTGATCACAAACATTTGGATAATATTTTCATTCATTGGACAAAGTTTTTTTATAGAAGGAAAATGGAAACTTTGTTACTTTTAATCAAAGTTGTCTTGTATTAAAAAAAAGTAGCTGTCTAAAATACACAGTATATGTACACATATATCCTAACACTAGTTGATTTCATAATGGCACTAACAAGATGGCATTCTATTTCTCTGAATTTCTCTTAATTTGATCTTTGAACATGAACAATCAAGAGTGTGAGACTCACCTTTGCAAGGAGGTTTCCAACTAGCATCCAGTTGGTTGACAAAAATAACCTGGGTTGTAACTCAATACAGTCACAGTACTGTTGGATATTTATTGAACACAATAGCCACACCGGAATCATCAGCCAATCAGAACTTATAGAATAGGCTTGCCCAGAAAACAGAATGGAATCTCCCAGGCTGTTATAAAAACCACCTACCAATTTACGCAGAAGATTAACTTGGTCAGTCAGACTCAACTTTGTATTACAGTCGAGTACTGTCTGTTGCTATTACCAAATTCTACAGAACACTGTATTTTTTTTTTTTTTTTACAACAGTAATTATTTTATATCTATCAACTTCAATTATATATCAACTATTGGTTTAAATAGTAGTGCATACCATGCTCTTCCCTACATGCATGCCACCAATCTGCCACTGGGGGGCATGTCATTAGTGTTTGCCGTTGGTGACTCACTGCCAGTGTGTTTGTCTTGGCAATGTTACCATTGGCAGATTGCTAGAGGCCTACTGGTGGCTGCCACGAGTGACAGCTGGTATTGCCACCAGCAGGCCACTAGTGGCTTGCATGTAGGGTTCAGCTTTGGATGGCAACCAATTTAAGAGAAATACAACTCTCAATTAAAATCCTCTGTCTGAAGTTATTACCAATCATCTTAAGTATTCTTGTCACTGGCATTTGATGTTCAGAGAGTCACTATAATCTCATTGAGTTACAGTTACATGCTTTTTTTTTTCAAAAAACTTCACCTCAAACAAAGCCAATAATGCCACTAAGATGCAAGAGGAGTGAAAGAGAATAAGACATTCGTGAGGAGAAAGGACAATAAAAGAGCAAGTTTCAGAAAAACAGAAGATGTGGATTCATACTTGGCACATGCTGGGGAAGTGTCAAAAATATTAAGCCCAAGCCCCAGAGAGACTTCCAACCAGGCAATACCCCACCTTCTGGAGGGTGCTGGCTTTATTGTCCAAAGCCTGCGGCATCTGCAAAAGGAGAAGCCTTGAGGGGGCTTGGGAAGGTTTTTTATGGTATTGCTGGTAAACACACTTTAAACCTTGAGCTTGTGTTGCATTCAGTAGCGACATAAGCACACTGAAAAATAGCCATATTGCAATTAAATATTTAAGGATTAGAGGTAGTAGGGAAGCAAGGAACTGGAAGGAAGTTCCATGGGTGAAGAAAACTATTAGAATAGAACTTGCATTCAGCTAATTCAACAGTAAAACAATGAGACCTAATTACCAATCTAGTAGTACATTTAAATTCATGTGGTTGAGATATTAAAGAGGAGAGCTCATTAGAACAACTGCCATGAAAATATTTATAAAAAAGATTGAGAGTAGACATTTCGCAGTAGTGAGAGAGTGACTGAAGGGGAGATGCCAGGTCAGAACCAATAATATTACAAGCCTTCCTTTAGATTTTGACAAGAATCTTTAGTAGATGTACTATAGAAGCACCAGACCAAATATGGCATCAATATTCAATGCACAGAAGAATGGTACTTTTATAAATGTGAAAGATTGATTCTGTCATGAAAAACTGTTTGGTACAACACAGTAAACCAGCTTTTCTATCAGCTGACTTAGCAATTGATTCAATATAATCTCTCTACTTCATGTTAGTGGAAAACATCAAACCAAGAAGGTGCAATGAGTTGCTCTTCTGGAGGTTAGCATCAGACATACTGATGGTAGGCAAAAATGTAATAAAGTGTAAATACACAAAATCAAGTAGATAGCTGTCATACTTATATAATGTATTTAGAGAAAATAATAATATGCATATTCTTGAGATATCTATTTAAGCTCCCAAGGAATATGAGGATAAGCTGCTAGCATCATTACTTTTAGTTTTCACTATAATAAACAATGTTGAAAAATAAAGTTTCAACCTGAAACATATCTGTAAACTCAAGAGAAAAAAATTTGGTTATTGCAGATTTTACAAGTAGTCCATTGAAAAATGACCACTTCTTCAGTTTGAAGTATATTAAAACATGAATACCATTTGACACACTGACTGTGAAATGATAGTTCCAAACAAGACTTTAATTAGACTCTTTTGCTGCCTCAAATATAAAGGAGGAGTTTTCAATTTTTATTATTAAAACTCCTCCTACCATTTTTATTACCACTGCTTAACACTATTACAACATTATCTCTCCTTCAGTTTATCTCCCACAGACATTTTAAACAAATAAGGGTCCGTGACATTTTGAAAATGATCTAGCTTACCACCGCCAGCATTTGCATTCATTTGTACAATATTGAGTGTCAGTTGACATTTTCAATCTATTTGTCAAGGAATGCCATCATTTTCCCACCTGGACTCTTTCTAGTTCCCTCAGGTAATCAACAGCATATAATGTCAATAATTTATTGCAAAATGTTGATGCAGGTGGATGTAGTAAACACTGATGTATGCTGACACTTTAAACATCGTTGTAGTATTTTTCACTGGTTAGTTCCTTACCTGACCTGATTTTTGCTGGGTTCGGTCATATTGTTTTCTGGAAGGCAGTTTTAATTGCAAAAAAGAAGGCAAAAAATATGCACAAGACAAAGCTCTGCTTATTCTGACGCAAAGCCAAGAGCAAAAAAAAAAAAAAAAAAATACAACATACAAATAAAATGAAATAAGGAAATTTTGATAAGAGGAATGAAAATTAAAAATCAGTTGAAAAATAAAAGACATCTTCAAATGAAGAAAAAATTTAAAAAGATACACAAAATAAGAATGGTGTGTGTGTATATATGTGCATGTGTGTTGGTAGGTGAAGGTAAGCAACAGTCAGTTAAGAGAAAGATGAAGTGAGCAGGGATGGCGGAGCAAAAAAAAAATGCTTGTTCTAGAATATACAATAAATGATTAAATGTGATTCTGCAGAAAGATGCTGAGAATACCATGGACCAAACATATGGGAAACTACAAAATTCTAGAGGCAATGGCCACAAAAAGGACACTTATGCTTAACATCAAAAAGTCAGAGTTGAAATTTCTGAGACATACTGAAGAAAGAAGGTTTGGAAAATCTGATATTTCATACAGGACATATTGAAGGTATGAAAGACAGAGGAAAGCAATGCATAACATACTTGGCAAGTATCTGGATGGTGAAGTAGGGTTTGGGACTGATGGCAAAAAAATAAGTCATTAAAAGCTAAAAAAAGACAGGAAATTGTGGAGACCCATGATCAACAGCATCACTGGAATTCTTGAAAGTCAGCTGAATGTTTAAACATTTATTCCTTTGTTAATTTTTCACTCTGGACAAGCATATTCAAGACAACTGAGCAAATCTGAGAAGATTTAGACTATTCTTAATGCTTATTTACATCATTAAAGATTTATAAATACAAATTTGAAAAAAATACCATTACTTACTTTGTTGAGACAACATAACTTTGATCTTTGTTTTTCACTGGAAAGAACTTTCCAAATCTAAATTATGCAAAAATGAAAATAACACTGACATCTCATTTTAATAGATATATTTACCAAAATTACACAAAAATATTTTGAAATATTAAAGAATAAATTTATTCAATAAAATTCACCATTGGCTTCAACCACGGCTTCCAGACAACTTTGGAATCTCAAGCATCTCTTCCGGACAGTCTCCTCATTTAAGTTGGTGAATGCTTCCATAATTCTTGCTTCCAGTTCATCTTTGGAGTTACAAGGAGTTTTGTTGGTCTCTCACTCAACTGTGCCCCACACTTAACAATCAAGAGTTTGCAGTCTGGGGAGTTAGGTGGCCAGATGTAAGGGGTGATGTGGTTGCAGAAATTGTCTGACAGCCATGACTAGAGTCTCTTGCTTATGCGGCATGGTACAGAATCCTGTTGTCAGACATAGAGTCTTCCAGCAGGCACCCTCTTAACTCAGGGCAGCAGTATCTCCTCAATGCACTTGATGTAAGCCTCCATGTTGTGTCAAAAGTTCTCACCAACAAATTTGGGAATTCTTTTCATATCAGAATGATCAGAGTGAATTTTGCGAGCTGTCATACTTTCACCATTATACTCATCCATCTCTTTCCAAATCTTCTGCACTGTCCTCTGAAATGTTCATATTGGAACTTCTGGTGCTAATACCAAGCACCAGAACATGCCATTTCCAAATTTCTGGTGGAGTGAATTGTGTCATGGTGTTCTTCTTCTCACAGATGAAGCTCCTCTGACCCTACTATATTGTGCATTTGAAAAATAAAAATCAAAATATGCATGCCAGAAATTAAACATAAAAAGGTTTCAATTTATTCATCACAACATGTATATGATAGAAAGATGTATGACAGCATGGAAAATATTCATGTGATGTGTTTCATTCTTCAAGACTTCTGGGAAAGAAATGCATCACAGACAGAACTTTTTACACTTTGTCACCCATCTTTCATCAAAAAATTGTTCTTGATATATATATATATATATATATATATATATATATAAATAAATAAAAAGAAAGAACAGTAAGATATATACACCCCTTGTCTAGTGAAAGTGGATTTATCTGTAACCTTGGAAACATGAATTATGATTATAGCTGTGTCTTTAAAACCCAGTAATTTTAAAAGTTACTCCAAAATTTGCTTGAGGATGAAATGGAACTAATGTCTTTAATTTAATTACAAAATTAAATTCTGGGCTTTTAGCTTCCATTTTTGAAACATGGTTAGAACTGTGTAGCAAAAAAAACATTTTAAATCAATTTATAATATATATATATATATATATATATATAGATAGATAGATATATAGATAGATATATAGATAGATATATAGATATATAGATATATAGATATATAGATATATAGATAGATATATAGATAGATAGATATATAGATAGATAGATAGATAGATAGATAGATAGACAGAGAGAGAGGGAAAGAGAGGCATATAATTATATAAGTGGTTAGAATGGCCACTTTCTAACTGAGACATGGGTTTGAATTTCCTCATAGTTGATTTATCAGGAAGGTGACCGTGATGTTATTAGCCTGTAACAAGCAATCCCAGAGTGTGGTACCTTTGGAAAATGCCTGAAAACCACCCTATGATTTGACCCAAGCATTGTGATTGAAAGTGGTTAGATGGAATGATTTGGATGCCATTGATCGTTTTGCAAGCAGGAAGTCACAAGTCATCATGACCGAGGGTTTGAGTGTACTGGTCTTGTTCAGACTGCTAATCATATCAGATAATATGCTCTCTCTCCCAGAAACTGTAACTAAGGTCTACTCAGCATAGTTGCAGTATAAACCACAGATAGGTTCTGTGGGTGTTGAATAGACACAAATGTACATGAGCATGCATCTACAACAGGGATTGAATAGCCACACTGGGCGACAGGTATTCTTGGGTATGAGAGGCTAACAGCCATTATATAATATTTATTCAAACATTATAACATAAGCATGTTATAACATCACTACAAAAATAGCCATTTTGTTTCAATACTTATGATATCTTTTCAAGTGATGGTGTTGATCGTAAAATAAAGAGTTTTTTTTGTTGAAAATTCAAAATCAAATGAAGCCCCCCCCTAACAATGTTTCCCCTCCTGAGAGGGTTTTGATTTGGTTTTGAATTTACTGTCTTACTTGGGTTAATTTGATTAATATATATATATATATATATATATATATATATATATATATATATATATATATATAATAAATCACAGATTTGTTTTGTTTACTTTCTCTTTTTATTATCATCATCTTCATGGAATTTTTATTTTTCATTTCTTTTTTGCCCTTACAATTCTGTTGCTCATTTCAAGACTTATTTCTCCCCACTCCACTGCATTATTTACTCCTACTTCTTCTCTTTGCTCTTTTCTCACACTTACATCTTTCTTCTTTTTAATACTCCCAGTTTGTGCCTCTTTTACAGTGTGTGTGTGTGTGTGTGTGTGTATATATATATATATATATATATATATATATATATATATATATATTCTTTAATTTTTTTCTTTCTTCTCCACTCCCACTCATTTAATTGTTTCTCATTTCTCTGTTCAATCACCCCCTCCACCACACAACTCTTTTGGTCATTACCTTCACCCTCCCTTTTCTTTCATCATCTTATCTGATTTTCTCTTAGATTTCACTTTATGTCTGCCCCTAGGGAAAACACCCTACTCTCCTGATGCTACAACAAACAATAGTACCAAAGCTGAAAAACAGCAAAAAATATAAATTAATAAATTCACAAATTTATCATATTTTTTAACTATTATTTTTTTTTCTTTTTGTAAATTCATGTTTTGTGTTTTCGATCTTCTTTCTCTCTCAAGTTAACAGTTGTTATGTGGATTCTGAAGTAGATTAACAAGTGTACTTATAAAACCTATTTTTGAAAAAGAAAAGATATAAATAATAAATGAAAGAAAATGAAAATGTTATATATTTTTTATCAAAACCAAAAGAACAAACTAAAATTAATAAATAAAAAAAAGAAAAAACTCTTTTTTTGTGTATGTTTAAAGCATTGATTTTGGATCACTTCAAACAATCAAGATGTGTACTTGTAGCCAATTCAATCGAATTATAAAGAAACGGAGACTGATTGGATTTATCAACTGCAAAACAGCATCAAAATATAATCTATTTTTATTATTTGTTTTAAGCATTTTAATAGCAAAAAGGATTATCATGGAATTAATTCATTGGTCAGAGAAAAAAAAAACAAAAAAAACAGAAATCAAAGATAATGACAAAAATAATGTTGTAAAAAGTCAATCAAATAAGATAGTAAAATGAAACAAATATACATACACTCTACAGTTCAAAAGTTTGAGGCTATCACTGGTAGGTATTTTTTTATATTGGCCCAAAAAGTAGCCGTTTTGTACTTTAAATACAGTGTAACCCGGATATAAGAGACCCGGATATAAGATAAACTCGGATATAAGAGAGATTTTCTCTGGTCCCAAATTAGAGCCATACTTACCTAAACAAAATAGACCAAACCCGGATATAAGAGAAACCCGGATATAAGATAAACCCTGATATAAGAGACTTCTTATCCGGTCCCCAAAACTCTCTTATATACGGGTTACACTGTATAACAAAATTATTATACATGGTTAAAAAAAAAAAAAAAAAAGAGATGATTTCTTATTAGAAATTTTATTATGACAAAAAGAAAAAAACATTTCATGATTAAATTTTGCTCTCGTCAAAATATCCTCTTTTAGTTTTGATTACTGCAGAACAAATTTTTGTCATTCACTGCAAAAGTTTCTTAAAGCATAAGTCTGATAATTGATTCTATTCTTTTTTCAATGACTCTGAGAGGTCTTTTCATTTTTTTTTTTTTATTTATCACTGTTTTGTCAAGTTCATCCGATGCTAATTCCGGGAGTTGCTTCAAACTTTTGAACTGTAGTGTACGTAGGGGATTAATACAAATATAAAATTTGTCACTTACCTAATTGATGTGATTTTCAGCATCCTGACTAGAGACTTTCGCAGACCTACCTTCCAGCAATGGCTCTGCCCACTCGTCAGGAGATTGTCTATTTTCAACTATTCTGTTTTTGTTATTTTACACCTTTTAACCTGATTATCATTTTAGAACTTGAGTCAGTATTACGAGTATTTTGTATGAGCAGTACCCAGCATAAGGGCTGGAAATCCTGTTTAAGGTTGAAAGTTTACAGTGAATTTTACTAATTTGATGAAATAGTGAAATAGTGTCACTAAATTAAACAAAGTTGTAATTTTAAAAACAATGTACCAAAAATTAATATTGTTCATGTAAAAGGCTCTCTTCATGATCCTACTCTGATTATTATTTTTATTAACATTCTTGTAAATTTTGACACCTCCAGAACAAAACAGCTTTCATTTAACTACCATATAGAACTTTTTCTGTTTGTTGTCATCATGGCTGATACTAGACTACAACACACTGCTCCTTTTTGGCCTCGTGTTTTTCACTGACTTGTGAAGTGGGGCAAATACATCAAATCAATAGCTGCATGTACTGCAAGGTAAGTTATGTCACTGTGTCATGCAAGACAATTTTTCTTGTCAGAATCCATTTTACACATTTACAAATCTACTATTCCCCTGTACATTGAATACTGCTGCCATATGTGGTCAGGTGTTCCTGCTATTCATCTTGAGCTTCTTCATAAAATCCAAAAGAGGATCTGTAATGTAATCATTCCTGACCAGGCATCTTGACTCCAGCCATTTTCTCACTGATGTGATGTGGCTTCTCTCTGTCTTTTCTACAAATGTTTTCATAGCAACTGCTCTGACAAGCTTTCTTCCCTTGTGCCCTGAGTACATGAATTTAAGCATGCTACTAGATTGGCATCTAGGTCCCACCCTTTTACTGTTGAAATAGATAAATACAACCATCACTTCTATTCCATCAGTTTCTTTTCTCACACTTCTTGCTTGTAGAACTCCCTTCCAATTTCTTGCTTCCCTGATATCTAAAGGGTGCGATGGATAAATTGTCACCATTTTATATTTTTAATTTTGCACTTATGTGTTTGTTTTTTTATTTTTTGACTGCACACTATAGTAGGGTCAGTTGGGCACTGTTTGTGAGAAAAAGAGCACCATGTTGTAATTCACTCCACCAGAATTTTGGAAATGACATGCAGTATGGCAGCTCCAATATGAACATTTCAGAGTGTTTGGGTGTCAATCTGAGGACAGTGTAGAGAAATTGGAAAGATTTGGATGAATATAATGGTGATTACGAAGGTGTTTGGAGTGATCACTAGTGATAGCGATGTTCTGCCTCTATTCATCTTCGAATATGTCCTCAGACTCAATGCAGAGGCTTGAAGAGGTAAAGCTGCACTGGGTCAAGAGAGTCAAAAGGGATCTGCACCATGCTACACAAGCAGGAGAACCCAGTCTTGGCTGTCAAACAATTTCTGTGGCCACATCACCTCTTACACCTAATTTCCAAGACTGAACCCCTTGATTATTATTGGGTACATTATTATTATTAGTTTGGGGTACAGTTGAGCATGAGTCCAATAAAACTCCTTGTAACACCAAAGATGAACTGAAGGAAAGGATTATGGCAGCATTCACCAACTTAAACAAGATCATCCAGAAGAGAGGCAGGAGATTCCAAAGTTGTCTGGAGACCAAGGTTGAAGCTAATGGTGATTTTATTGAATAAACTTACTCATTAGTATTTCAAGATATTTTTGTATAATTATGGTAAATATATCTGTTAAAATGAGATGTCAGTGTTATTTTCCTTTTTGCACAATTTAGACAATTTATCTATCACATCCTGTGCAATCTTCAAAAATTTAAATGCAATGTCAATTGCTATCATCTATCTTTTTGAACCCTCTTTCAATTTCACTACCTACCTGCAACACCCTTAATACTCATAGCATTCTTGCCTTGCTTCGGGTGAAATAATTAAATTAAAAAAATAAAAAAATTGCAGTCTTTTTAGAAACATTATCAAATCATTTGTAAACAAATATGCTGATGATATGACAGTTTATGTTCAGAGCCTTACTTACAGCTGACCTCTCTGCTCAGTGGCTTGTAATTTTCTATACCTCCAAACAAAAAAAAAAAATTATTTCATCACCAATCAGACACTGATCTTTCTCCAGTTACTGTCAACAAAGTTACCTGCTTTGAACAGCTGCTGGTGCTAAATTTCATTCCAGTATTTAATTGGAAATCACATATATGACCCAGCAATAAAGATGCTGGAAGAATGGTCAGCCTTTATCATCTTCAAGAAGAAGGTGATCATGGCTTTCTATAATTTGCTGTCCTTTGTATCTCTTATTGAATTTTGGCTTTATCATTATTTTTCTTAACCCCTGTTCTGCCATCCTCATCCATTTACTCAACCTCATCAAGTATGTTATTCATTGTTTTCCTCTGTCAGCTCTTGCCCTCAATCAGCTCTGTGAGTATCAGATTTTCAAAACCCTCTTTCCTCATTATGTGTCCTAGAAATTTCGGCTATCTCATCCTGATTTTAAGTATAAGTTTCCTTTTTGTTTCCATTTTCTCTAAAACTTCATCATTATTCACATGTTCAGTCCTTGGTATCCTCAGCATTCTTCTGTAGAACTACATTCCTGTTGTGTCAAGTCTCTTCTTCATCTGTGAGCATTCACTGCCATAAAAAAAAATTATATGACATAACAGTTCAGTACCCTTTGTTTAACTGCCTCTTCTACTCCAACAGCTTCTTCTCTTGCACTTCACTTCCTTTTATTTGCTTCCCTGATAACTATAATCATAAAAAATTTAAATGTAATGTCAATCAACATCTGTTGCCTTGATCCACGTTGTCTGCCCGTTGTAAATTTTATCTTTTTGTTGTTCTTCCAAACATTTACACAAGTTCATTTGGTAGTTTATTCACTGTATAACTCTAACCCTCTTTCCTTTAATGTCATGTGAGTGTTAAATTTTCCAAGCCCTCTTTCCTCATTATGTGACCTAGAAATTTCACCTATCTCTTTCTGATGCTACATATAAGTATCCCTTTTGTTTCCATTTTCTCTAAAACTACATGTTCAGTCCATGATATTCTCAGCCTCCTTCTGTAGAAAAATATTTCTGTTGCTTCAAGTCTCTTCTTCATCTGTAAGATTTCCCACCATTCACTACCAAATAGGACAAATATCACTAAACAGTTCAATATTATTTTTTTGTAATGAATTTTTTATATTTCTTTATCATTTCCTTCCTATCAAAAACATAGATAAAATAGAATAAGGAAGCTGGCATAAAACTCAAGTCTGTATTTTGCAATATTACAAGTTTATATACAAAGATTCAAGTTTACCTTTTATCCATTTGTGCACCAGAACTTCGACAATGAATAAAAAATGTTAAGCTTTCAATTTTGAGAGCAACCAGATGTCTGGTGGTGCCAAATTCAGGCCTGTACAGAGGGAATGCAACAATTGGGAATTTCATACTATTTGTTGACAGCAGTACGGCCTTGCATTACCATAATGCATTCAGGCTTTATACTGCAGGTGTATATAGTTTGAATACTTGTAAGGTTTCATCACTCTCATGCAAATGAATTTTTATTGGTACACAATCTTCTAGGTGCCAAAAATTCTATTACTGATCACTGTCTTATAAATAACTTAGATATAGTAATGAATGCTTTTATTCAAAGCTGTCATATAGGGAAGTGATACTAATCATTTGAATAAGATTTTAGATACTCCTAAATAGATCTTCAAATATTTCTATCTTCAAAAATATTGGCCTTAACTTACGGATCAACCCAGGTGTATATGAGATGGATCCTTATTGTATAGGTAGATTGAAAGGTGTGTGCAGTATTATCATTCTTTTATGTGCTATTTCCCTTCTGTACATGTGTGATCATGGCCCTCCTCAATTTCTTCTCCCTTGTAACATCTACAGATGTTAAAGAACAATAAAAAATCTACAGAAATCAATCAAAAATTAAATTAAAAATGTTTACAAGAACAAGAAAAAAAACTAGCTTTAAGAATCTCACAAAAAAGATTTGAGAAAAATCATAAGAGAAATAAATTGACCAAAAATTAAATATCTGAAAAAGCTGGTTTTGTAATTGTAAGCTGAGAGAAAAGATACAGAATAAGAAGAAAATTGGCTAAAGACATGAAAGCAACCAAACAACAACTTCTACATCACAAATATGTTTCAGTGAAAAATTACAAGAAATCTCATTCATCAGTAGTAATTTTTATTGATGAATATAGAGCTACATTGGATTGACTAGATGTTTAGGCTATTGTCTGGGTCCTTCATGTAAATAATAAACTAACTTAAAAGACAACAGGGCATGTAGACTAATGTTTGGGACATTTATTTCAATCAATAAAATTATAGGTGCTTTCAATGTTGATGATTGCATCAAGAAAAATACACAGAATTATCATAAGTTCTTGGAGAAGACATTTTTTGTGTGGTACAGTTTACAACCAAGAATTAAACTAAAGTGTATATTGCTGCAAGACAAGCCTCCTTTTCATTCTGAAAAGCTGATTATTGCCCACCTAACTGAAAAAGTTATCAATGACACCGAATTAATAGAATGGATCTGAAGCCTCTCCAGATATTAAATTAATAGAAAATGTGTTGCCCATCATGAAAAATATGTTGATGAGAATGGAAAAAAATATTCAACGATATCTGAAAAGCAATAAAATCTGTTGCAAATAATGTTAAATTAGAAATAATAGGAAAGTTAAAATTAATGAAAATCTGGTAAACCTTTTACAATGCAAAGGAGCCCATATTAAAATGCAAATTAATAAAATAATTTATTCACGTTTCTGTCAAATATTTTCTATTTATATGAATTCATATATTTTGTTTTCATCACAAAACCTAATGTTTCCAAAGCAAATGAACAAGGTTCTTAATAAAGAAGAGATATGACAACTGAAACTCACTTTATATATTACTTAATGTAAGTATACTCAGAAAACTTTACCATTGATTGGTTAATACTAATTTTATTGTAAAAACATTAACTTCCATAATAAAATCTGAAAGTGTATACTTCAATGTTTTCACGTTGTAAAATTTATGTAAAATATTCAGGGATAGTCTATAAGAAAGTGGTTAGCTTTTAAAGTTCAGTGGACTAAACAACATTGAAGAGAGAATGTTTTGTCAACTGGAAGCCATCAATGAATGAATTATGCATGATTTGAGCCCATGAAAGACTATTGTATTATTATAATTAAATTCATTTCTTTTTCAGACAAAACAAGCAATACATGCTCAAGTTGACTTAAATATTTATGTTCATGTTAGACTCTTGTTAACAAGTTGGATAATGAAATCAGAAAATTAAGTTCAAATGTTAGACACACTCCCTGGTTTCATTTTAACACCTCTTTCCACAAATAGTTTTCTACTGGTTTCTTCCAAAAGCCCATTGAACTAGAGTACATCATAAAATTGTCATTTTTATAATTATCTATCAAGGGGCCATTATCTTCTCAGTCATAACAGATGAAAGCCAATGTCAGGCAAGCATGCTAAGAGTATAAATATTGACTTAATTATTAAAGTCAGAAAAATGTTGCTATATATATATATATTTTTTAAATCGGTATCACTCCAAACAAATCAGTACAGCCACTAGCTCTAGTTAACAAGATGTGGAAGAATTAGGAACAAAAACCTGAGTAGAAAAAGAAAAGAGCTGCCAGGAGGGCAATAGATAGTGATTAACATTACATTTAAATTTTTGAAGATTAAAGTTGGCTGGAAAGCATGAAGCCAGAAGGGAGATCCACAAACAAGAAGTGTGAGAAAAGAAACTGTCAATATAAAATTTACAGCTACATCTAGCAAGCTCAACTGTAAATTGATAAAATCTCACTGCCAGTCTAGTATTGCACTTAAATTCATACAGTCTAGGTACCGCAGTGAAGAGCTCCTCTGAACAATTACCATGAAAGTACTTATAAAAAAAAAAAAAGCACAAAGAGGCAACTTTACAGTGGTGAGCAGTGGAAATCAAGCTGCCAGATCAGGACCAATAATATTGCTGATTCTTCTTTCTAACAAGGAGCTCCAGATAAATAGCAGGGGCACTGGACCACATATGGCATCAATATTCTAAGCCTGGGTGAATGGTAGACTTAGATAGGCAAGATAGATTTCAGAGAGAAAACTGTCTCACCTAGCATAGTGAACTAACTTTCTTAGCAGCTGACCTAGCAATGGATTCAAGATAGTCATTCCACTTCATGCCAGCTGAGAACGTTAAACTGAGAAGGCACAACAAATCACTTTCCTAGAGGATAGCATCAACCATGCTAATGGAAGGCAGAGATGGGGTTCTCAGATGATTAATCAAGTTAAATTGTCAATTGTCAGTTAGCTTTGGTCTTGAGGTCATTTTAGATATCAGCTGCCATTTTGACCTAGTCAGACTGATCAGTCTTACTATCAAGGCAGGAGTAAATGGTAGTGTCATCAGTGTAGATGCCAAGTTGAGAGCTACTGTCATCGGGGAGGTCATTAATGAAAATTAAAAACAGCATAGGACAAAGGATGGAACCCTGGGGAACATCCATGTTAGTACGAAAGGATGTAGATGAGTGGCCATTCAGGACAACTTTCATTTCCTGAATAAGAATGACTGGATCAGCTCAAAAATATGTTTTGAGATAGCGTAAATTTTCAGCTCGTGGAGAAGACCTGAATGTCAGACACTGTCAAAGGCTTACAAGATGTCCAATGCTGCAGCCTGGGCTTCACCATTTTTATCTAGAGCATGATAGACTTTCTGCAATTATTGTTAGTACATCACCAGTTGATTTGGAAAAATGAAAGCCATATTGCTTGTCTGAGAAAAGGCCCTGTGATGTGAGATTAGAATCAATTCAGCATTGATTAGGGCCTCTAGGAGTTTCCAAAAAAAAGGTAGAAGGTTAATAGGCTGATAGTTGGAAGGATCGGATGGTTCAGCAAAGTTCTTAAAAAGTTGAACAACAGATGATGACTTCCAGCAGGCAGGAAAGCAGGAAGCAGCAAGGCATTTACTACACAATTTAAAGACAACAGGAAGTAGTTCAGGAGCACGCACTTCTTATCGACTATTAGAGGGACGCCATCAGATCCACATGCTTTGTGGGGATCAAGGTTAGAGATGATACCAGAAAACATGAAAGGGGTTATGTGCTTATCACTCAACAGAGAATCAGTTCTAAGTGGGAAGTTAGGCAGGGATACTCCAGATGAATCCAAAGTAGAGTTTGAGGAGAATTTATTGAGCAAAGTATTCAGCTTTATCAGCATGGGATGATAAAACTTCAAATCGATTGAAGAGGTGGGGAATAGAGACCTTGTACTTATTTAGTACCCTATTATAGAGATGCCAGTAATCATGAAAACCAATGTTTTTAGAGGCAACATGGTGCCTCATCCTCTCAGTAAACAGGGATTTAGGTCCTTCAAGGACTTACTTACATTTATTACAAGCAGTAACAAATAGGCACCTGCTATGATGAGTGCAGTCATTCTGGTATAGCCGGAAATAGTGGCTCCTGTGTGCTATGGTTGCTGAGCATGCTGGTGTGAACCATGGAGAGGATTGTGGTTTCATCTGGTATTTCCAAGAAGGGATGAAAGCCTCCATTCTGGCTTTGACCCATGAAAAAACCTCAGTGGCACAATTTTCTAATTGGGGGTAGGTGAAGATGATATATATAAAATAAACATTATCCCTCACCACTAGCATGATAGAGATTCATGCATGACACAATCTTCAGGTGCTGAGTATGAACAGACCATTGTCAGTTCATACTCAGCACCTGAAGATTGCCTCATGCATGAAACTCAGTCATGTTATTGGTGAGAAATAATATGTGTATTTATTAATATATACTTAATAGCTCTGTTACATCACATCAAGCACTATTATATTAACACCATTAAGAACAACTAACAAAGTACTGCAGTTAAGTTTTTTTTATTTAATTTTTTTGTGTTTTTATAATTGTTTTTGTTTTCTGGACATAAATTATGTAGAAACTGTCCAAATGTTTTCTATGTCCGAGCACTTTCAGCTATTCCTTTAGCTATTATCAAGGATGATTTTATTTTTATTTGTAACCGAATGTATGGATTTTTTATGTATGCATTTAGAGTTACAGGAATGTTTTATTTTCCAAAGATGGTCAGCATCCTTACAACTCTAGATCGATACAAAAAAAAAAAAAATCCATGAGGGAAAACTGATAACAAAGGTGAATCCAGAGAAGGAGAGAATTTACATTGGATCAACTGGGAAATAATTACAGAAAGATATGTAAACCATTTATTATTAGCTAAAATATGAAAGATATAGCAATAACATGTTGTCAAAACACACATGGGAAGTAAAAATGACAGTTAACAAGCCCTGTAATTGAATGGGATGTAATTAAAAAGATAAAGAAAACCAGATGAAGAAATGGTAATGTTATTTTTATGTGTTAAAAAGCTCTTTCAAAATTATTGCAAATAGAGCACTCTTATATACATAAGAAAAGGAATAACCAAATCATATATGAGGTCTAGCTATTTGAATAATGCTTTTCTTATTACTTTAAATGCTATATTTAGTGGATAAATGTGCTTGAGTAGACTGTTTTGTAAACAGTGTAAATCTATATCTAATATCTGTGGATTTGGGAGTCTTAATAAAAAAAATATGCCCTTACGGTAGGATCTATTTTTAAGTGTAAAGTAATATAATATTTATTAAGTTAGAAACACAGAATCCACTAGCTAATTTTGAATTCATTTTATATGAACACAATTGTATCATTCAGCTATTCATGCACAGTCCCATCACCAGTCATTTTGACATCATCATGCCACAATGGTACAATGAGAAAAGGTTAGGTGTATGAGTTCATAGGTGATCCACTGTTTCATATTTATTTTATTTATCCAGTTGACAGTTGAAAAATCACTGTATATGTAGACATTTTTTCTTACTTATACATCTTAGTTCCTATAGGTTTTCTAATTATCAAATTAATTATTTAGAGAAAAAGTCCAGTTGCTATTTATCCTCCTTATCCTTATAAATCCATCAACCTCTTCTTGTATTCAGTAACACTCTAGCACAAGTGGCTCTTGAGTATCATATTAGACCAACCTTAGTATAAAAAAAGTTCATTATTGTTTGTATCTTGAAAATGAACTTGTGTCATACCAAAAATGAAAAAAAAAAACAAAAAAAACCCTCCAATCACAAAACTACCAGACCCACTGCCCAAGTCATTGAATCAAACCTCACAAGTTCATATGTTCTTTTTGTAGCATTTTACAGTTGCTAACATTGTTTATTTTATCACTGGTGTTTTGTGGCTTTTTTTCTGTCCTGATTGATATTTAATAAAATTGAAGCAAAACAAAAACAATAGAAAGAAAATTATTTTTTTCTTTCTTTTATTAATTTACTCATTGTTCTTTTATTTCATTTTTATTGTTGCCAAATTAAGGACCAAAGCCCTAATTTGTTATCACATTGATGAAATTCTATTCTCTTGTGACTTGGTGGCTCAGTCAATAAAAATGGCTATCAATGCTGAATGTGTGTCCAAACAGCCAGCTGGATACTTCTGAGTGAAAGGAGGTCTACCTCACAGCAGAAGGTCATCTCCTGTCATCTCAGTCCCATGATAATGACTCAATCAGGACAGTATAATTTAATTTAAGGTCTAAAGAAAGTTAACTTGCAGTTCAACTTGAGTTCACAGATTTGAAGAACCACAATGAAACTCAGCAGGAATTTGGTTTGATAAAATGCAGTTCTTATTTGGTTGAAAGATTAAAGACAAGATAAAAAAAAATATCATTGCTCACCATTTTGAACATTTAAAACTACAGTTCATCATCTTCCTCTTGTTAATAATTTATTCACAGTATTTAAGTGGAACTCATTTCCATGGCCACACTTCCCTTTGGTTTACATTTCTGTTTCAAACTGTGTCATTTTATTTTAATATGTCCACATAAATATTTTAGGGTTTGATAATATTTCAATATGGGTTTTACAAATTTATTTTTATATTAACCTCTTCTCTAACATTTTCATAATGCATAGTTTTACAGGTATGAATATAGTTAAAGAGAAAGACAGCAAAAATTATTGAAAGATATTCCACTTTTTGGGTTTACCATCATAGATTTTGTTTCAGGTTTGTGACTTTACTTATTTTGAGAGTCTTGCACTGAACAGGAGATTTGAGGAAGTTATAAAAGTAATTTAGCCATTTCAAAAACTTTAAATAACTAAGCCTTAGCACTCTGCATTATTAATATTACTTCCCTTCCCACTGAATTCTTTTTCAAGATCTCTCAATTGCGGTAATCTTATTGTTAATTTCATTCAAAGGTGTTTTCTGTTATCATAGCAGGATATGGCAACACAACTATGAAATTCAAACAAATTCCAATTTAGGGATCAAAGTCACTTTCAGTGGCAGGATAAGCTTTTTGCACAGTAAATGAAGCAACATACAAAAGGTTAATGTGGGGACAAGAAGCATGTATAACATGTTCACAGAGCAAAACTGATAAGCACTTTTGTAAAAGCTTAGTTTTGAAAAAGTCCTTTATATATCTATATTTTATCAAAATTTACTGCATGAAAAATAAACTGATAATTTAAATATAATACAAAACACCACACAATCTTTAGGACATAGATGATCATGAACCTCCACAGCTCCCTTTTTTAAATCTCTGTACACAGCCATAACAGTTTTTGGAAAATGGAATGGTTTCCCTTGCCTTTTCCATGGTTTGACATTCAGAGATGGTCTTCACAGAGATTAGCTGTTAACCTAATTTAGTGTGTGAGAGAAAGATTCATGCTTTCCCAAAAAATATTAGTGCAAAGTGAAAGTAAAAGCTTGAGCCAGAATTTGAACCCTGCCTGCCAAATCCATTGTTTGTGTAAATAACTATTCCCTCACTGGCACATGAGCTATGATTTTACAAAATAAAAAGCAATATTATTTTAATACTAGCGGGGATAAATGGCATTGCCCAGAAAAGAAAAAAAAAGAAAAAAAAAGAAAAGAAAAAGAAAAGGAAAAAATTCAATTATTGGAATTACTTATCAAGTTTCAATTTGAAATTATCCCATGTCTTACAAGACTATTACTGTACCATTCAGAGTTATAACATTTCCCAAGGCAAAATACATAAATAAAAAATTAATTATACTATCACTGGGATATGTCCATAAAAAAAAAAAAAATTAAAATTAATTATAACATCAAAAATAATTATAATAAAATAATTAACTTCTGAAAAGCAAACTTATAAGCAGTGTTACTACATCTGTCTATATTTCTGAGATGAGGTATTGTAATTATTTACACTATTTACATTGTTTGGACTGTTGTCCTCAGCTTTTTTGCCATATTCACAATGTTTTGCACATTGTATGCTCCAGCCTTCTTCAGGTGATTGGAATTTCAAACTGAACTCTTTATTTTGTCCACCAGGAAAGGTTGTTCTAGTTTCACGTGCCATGCCTCTTTCAGATGTCTCAGTATCAGTTATCTCCCTTTTAACTATTAGGGTTACTATATTGAGCTACTTTTGAAATTTCACTACTTGAGACTTTGGGGGCTATTTAAAAAAAACAAAAAAAACTGAGCGAACTTGGGCTACTAATGAGAAAAAGTTAAATCCGAAATCTATGAATATTTGGCTTTTAAATTTTGCCCAATTGCTTACTTGATACTTCAGTCTAGCAAGATGACTTATTTACTGTTACCCCATGCTTCCTTCTACAACTGGCAATATAGAATATATGAATAGGGCTCTGAAAAGATCTAGGCTCGACCTTTTTGAAAATCTTATAAAATGAAAATTATTTTGTTTTTAAATTCTTTCTTGGTCAAGAAGAACTTTTCAGCACCCTGTTATATGCATAATTAATGTACTTAAGAAAAAAAAGAAAAAAAAAAGAAAGAAGCTTGTCATAATGCTTACAAT
Organism: Acanthosepion lycidas; assembly: GCA_963932145.1. Classification (NCBI taxonomy): domain Eukaryota; kingdom Metazoa; phylum Mollusca; class Cephalopoda; order Sepiida; family Sepiidae; genus Acanthosepion; species Acanthosepion lycidas. The sequence goes on from OZ010583.1 coordinate 47,962,268, forward strand.
CTACTCACTTTCAAGCCTGTAAAACTATGCACTCATATTCAATACCTATATGTATATCTACATATTCAATACCTATATGTATATCTACATATTTAATACCTATATGTATATCTACATATTCAATACCTATATGTATATCTACATATTTAATACCTATATGTATATCTACATATTTAATACCTATATGTATATCTACATATTCAATACCTATATGTATATCTACATATTTAATACCTATATGTATATCTACATATTTAATACCTATATGTATATCTACATATTTAATACCTATATGTATATCTACATATTCAATACCTATATGTATATCTACATATTTAATACCTATATGTATATCTACATATTTAAATGCTGAAATGAAGAAATGTATATAAATGGATGCAATCACAAATAGTGATAAGTTAGTTGATTAGTGAAAATACAGGTAGGTAATAAATAAGGAAGGAAAATAGCAAACAGTAAAAAGGAAGAAAAAAGAAACTATATTAAGCATATTATTATATAAGTGTCTGATTAGTCCATCTGTGCAATCGAATGATTTACTTGCCTATTTCTGCTCACAATCTTTTCATTCAATTGAATCACTTTTTTTTTTTTCATGAATTTGGTGATTCCGCTTGTATTAATGAATTAGTCATATTGAAAGGAAATTTCAGGCAAACTGAATGAAGCTGTTTATTGACTCAATGTTTCAATGATTTTTAAATACCTTTGGTGAAAATAGAACTTTGCCTAGAAGAAAAAAAAAGAAAACAATTATTACACATGTCCAATAATAGTCTGTTATATTTGCATTTTATCTTTTATCTGATCATTGGTAACAATTAAAAGGTTATATTTATATACTCTAAAAACAACTTTGTGTTAGGTTTAGATCTGACTGTACTAATACATCTTTTATGTGCTATGTTCCTTCTGGATATGCATGGCTATCCCCAGTTTCTTGTCCTTTGTCAATCTCAGCAAATGTTTGTGTTTTAATATCCTTCCCACTTCCTATTCTGCTATGCATTTACACAAGTTAGATAAGCTACTGGTTGTTTCCTTCTCCCCCAATTGCTTTCAATATGTCTTATGAGTTACAAATTCTCCAGGCTCTCTTTCCTCATTATGTATCTCAATCTCTTTCTAAGTCTATGGTTTCCTTTTAGTTTCCATTTCCTTAAGATTTACACATTGCTAACATGTTTCGTCCATGGATTTATCTTCTGTTGAATCACATTTCTTTTGCCTGAAGTCTCCTCTTCATTTCTGAGGAAATTTTCCTGTATTCATTGCCATAGAGGAATACTGATACTGAATGGAAATTTAACATTCTTTTCTTTGTTTCTAATGAAATTTTCCAGTTTCTTGATAGTTTGTTTAGCTTTTGGAAGGTGTCCTTCAGTATTCCACTGCACATGAGGTGTCTTAATAAAATTGATGAGCAAATTTCAAAATTTTCTAAATTGTAGTTGCTGTCTTTATATATTTTAGTAGACAATATTAAGCAGGAGCAAAAATTTAAGAAAACCTAAAGGAAAACTTGAAATGACAAATGATAATCGAAATACCATGTTACAATGTTCTAAAAATAGAAAACTTATGTGTGGCTTTGGTGCCACACATAAACTTTGTATTTTCTCCTTCTGAAGCTCATGTTATCTACTGACATGAAGAGGAAAGACTATATTGAATCCATTCCCAAGTCAATTGCTAAAAACGTCAGTTCCCCCTGCTATTTACCTGAAGCTCATTGATAAGAGCCAAAGAAGAATCTGCAATATTATTGGTACAGATCTGGCAGCTCAGCTTCAGTCACTTTCCCATTGCCTTAAGGTTGCCTTTCTATGTCTCTTCATGATAATTGTGCAGATGAGCTCTTTGCTATGGTATGTAGAGTGCTTGAATTTAAGCTGGTGTCAAGATCTCATCAATTTACAGTTGAACTTGCTAGATGTAGACCTAAATTCTATGCTAACAGTTTCTTCTCTCACACTTCTCAGTTATGGAACTTCCTTCAGACTCTTTGCTTTTTAGTCAACTTTAATCAGCAAAAATTTAAATGCAATGTCAATTGCTATCTGATTACTCTCTTCTCTTTCAGCTCATCATTGTTGTTTCTGTTCCTAATCCTTCCACACCCTGTAACCCCTTGTGTTTTAGTGGCATTAATATCTTTTTTCGGGTGATTCCGATTTTAAAAAAATATTTGAGTACATTGTTTTTATAATTGTCAAAGATGTTGAAATGTAAATTAAAGGATAAAATTCATTTGGTTTTTATCATTTTTTTTTTGTTTAAGGAAATATAAAACAATCTTATCAAGAGTTTGTCAATTCCACTCCCTGTGCTGTTAATATGAAACCATCCGCAACTCCAACATTACATATACACATGAGATACTCTGAAAATTACTCCAATCATTTATTTCCATGGAAACACCAGAAATGGAGCATAATGGCACCAATGGATAGAGCAAGTTTTTGACTACACACTGGCTATGTACACCTAAAATAAAGAACTAAAATCAGACAGAAACGAAAATTCTTAACAATTCAAACATGCAAAACTAATATTTCTCAACAGATGAGCCACCATTGTCTAAGCAAATTTGAAATTTTGCAATTTTCTCTTCTCTTATTGGCCTCTCTTAATGTTTTGTTTTTTTTTTGTTTTTTTTCACAGGTTCTTTCACACTCAGTAACCCCTTGTGTCTTTATCACTTTGCTTGGAGTGAAATAATTCAAAAGAAAAAATTAAAACTTTAAATCGTATTTTGCCACATTACAGGTTTTATTTAACCTGACACTTCTTCAGTGAAATTCTTTAAATCCTCAAGTTTTCAGTTATAAACCACATTCTTAAGTATTGTCAGGTTCAATAAAATCTGAAATTTGACAAAATATGCTTTAAAGTATTCATTTTTTTTATTGTTTTTATTAAAATCATTTTACTTCAAGTGGCCGCAATCTCCCAAGCCACTGACTTGGTAATTTTCTGTCTAAAAAGTCTAATGACACAGGTATAATTTGCAGGTGCATCATCGCATTGAAAGATTGTTGTTTGCAATGCTCTTCTAAATAAGTGTGAGGGGAAAAAAAGCCATTGTCCAATGTGTTCAAGTAATTTTCATCTGTTATGTTTCCAATGATAAATAAAGGTCCATAATCCTTTATTGATGACAACTACAGACATTTACTTTTGGGATTGAGTGACATTTACCAAATTGTGTCTGTGGGTGATTCACTGCTATGCAAAACATTTTTGTTATTGTTTGATTTATTAACAAAAGAATTTATTTGTATCTCATTTTACTTTTCTTCTAGTTTTAGTTTTCAATAAGACTTATTTTTAATGCTTATTTAGACCCTTAGATGAAACTTCAAGGACACACACCGAGGAAAGAAGGCCTAGAAAATTTGACACTCACATGACATACTGAAGGCAAGAGAGAAACGGGGAACTAACAATTTTATGTAAATGGATGGCAAAATACAGAGTGGGGGGGATAGGAAAAAGAGAAAAAATTGCTCAGCACTACAAAGGATATGAAATTGTGGAGAGCCATAATTGTCTATGTTCTGAAAGGATATAGCAAATAGATGACTTTCACTTGCGATGAACAAGTGCCTGCATGACATTCATATAAATCTGCACCCATACAGCAGTAGCCACTGCTAATGAATGTCAGTGGGAGCAATTTTTTCGATTTCTTTTTTTTACTAATATAGAATTCAATGGCACCATTCTACTTCATATGCATTTTGATGTCAGATGCATTTTTTCCTTACTTCTGTTCAACTCACATATAAAAAAAATTGGAAAAGTATTAGAGGTTACTGGTGGTAAGGTTCAACCTCTTCTGCCAAATCAGCAACATCCCTCTCTGATCTCAAAATAGGCTGTATTACAGAGCAAGTCACATATTTAAAAAGAAATAAAAAGGAAAAAAAAAGGTTTTATTCTCATTAACTACTATGAAAGCCTCGTTTTAAATATATTTCTCAGAGTTTAAATATTTTTCTGTATGTCTGTATACAAACTTCTTATTAAAAAAAATACAAACTTTCCTTTCAATTTCAATATAAACAAACCTTTTGTACAGAGTTGATTGATGCATTGCAGGAATTGAAGATTTATAGAAATTTCACTCAAAACATCTAAAAAAATGTTTAAAGAAAGAAAAAGAAAAGTAAAAATTAGATTTGAAAAAAAAAAATAAAGCAAAAAATGTTGAGAGGCAATAATTATTTCTCACCCTAAAGTTATAGAAAAATCGCAAATTCTCAAAACATCACCAAAATGTATCTTTTGAGAAGCTGATGTTTTGAAAATAGACTGCTTTCTTTTTTTATTTTTAGTCATAGATATATTAAATGCATTTTAGTAGATAGCCTAATTTAATATGAATCCAGAGAAAAGTAAAAAAAAAACAAAAAACATTTAAATGTCCTTCAATATAGCATAAACCTAAACGTAAATATATCTTTGTGTTCAATTTAATATTTGTCGGATTCATAAGTAAACAAGTTACTGCTTAGGATGAGCTAATCTGTTCAGCAACTGGTTAATGTTTTATTCTTTTGAATTGATAACATCTTCCCCACCTAGACTGGTTTGGGGGCGAGAATGTTTAAAATAAGTATAAATTACAACCCATAGTTGACATGTTCCAAACTGTCACCTTTCTACTTTTGGAGGACCAGTTGCCAATTGTGTTTCTTGTTTAGAAGAAAATACACTGGTACTTAAAGTTTTTCAAATAACAATGCCCTACATGCATAAGGATTTTTCCATACTATCTTAAGACAGAAAATACAAAACAGTGATATTTGTTCTTATGTTACTACATTAAACTAACAAAAAAGAAAAAGGCCAAAAATTGAAAATGTTTCACTCTTTTAGAAAAAAGTAACTTTTATAGGATATGCAGATGACACTTTGATGGTAGCAGACAGAAAGAAAAGCACTGGATATCCTAAACAGGGTATTTTACTGTTGAAATAGTTAATAGTTGAATGCAACCACCACTTCTACTCCAACAGTTTCTTTTCTCAAACTTCCCATTTGTGGAACTCCCTGAAAAGATCAGATTTCCAGCTGCCAGGCAACCTCAAATAGAGATTCTTTTGAGCCACTGTAGAGGCATTGTTAATATATGATGCCACTGCTTGGACATTAACTAAAACCCTAGAGTCTAAGCTTGATGGCATACATACTCAGATACTGAGAACTATACTTAACATCTCTTGGAGACAACATCCAAATAAATCACAGTTGTATGGACCTATTCCCAATACGTCTACAATCTTATGTAAATGCAGAATGCACTTTGCAGGACACTGCTGGTGAGCAAAACAAGAACTTGTGACTGATCTAGTGCACTGGAAACCTAGACATAGCACAAGATGGGATGGTTACCCAGCTACTATCTACATTAACCAGCTATATTATGACACAGAATGCCACCCTAATGACCTAACCTTGATGCAGGACCATGATAGTTGGCATGATAGATTCGTGAATGTTCAAGCCAGCTTGATCAAATAGTAACAATAAGGAAAGAAGGCATGAAGAATTTAACACTCATGGGGCATATAATAGGCAAGTAGGACTGGAGGCGGTAGCAGGCCACCACCTTGATGAGCTTATGAGGGTGTAGGAGATTTGGCAAAAGGCAGAAATTGCTAAATGCTACAAGTGGTAGAAAGTTGTGGAGAGCCATGACTTTCCATGTTTTGAAGTGATACAGCACATATAAGAAGAGAGCAAATGGAGTAGCTCTGAAGTTGTTAATTTACAATGAAAGAGTCCAGTTTAGCAGATATTATGTTGCAAACTGAACAGTAGTTTTGTAAAAAGAGACACAAAGGCAAGAGCACATTTTATACTATAGAATGTAAATCAATTACCTATTTGAGAGTTAATTCGTTCACTTTTCCTATAAAAATGATTGAATGCATGACTGTATTATTCTTTTTCTATGTGCTATGTCCCTTAAGCATATGAGCGATCATGGCTCTCCACAATTTCCTGTCTTTTGTAGCTCTTAGTAAAATCTTTTTTTTTTGTCCAGCATTCACTGCTATGTAAACTATGTAAGGGGACTGATATTATGTAAGAGTTCAATACTCTTTTTTGTTTCTAATGAAAATTTTCCTGTTAATACATTGCTTATCTTTTGAAAGGCATCTTTTATTATCCCAATGTGTCCTTGGATTTCAGTGTTGCATTTTTTTGTCCTCTGTTAAAAAACTTTCCAAATATTTAAATTGTTGCTTTGGTGCCAATCAGAATTTGAATCAATACATGTAATTTTTTTTATTTAATTAAATATTATGGAGGCTGTACATTCTCAAGTAAGATAAGTAATGAGTAGACTACATTAAGAGTAAATTTTGTTAATTAGTATACAGATTATGCTAATTATCATACAGCTACTGACATTTATTTTCATGGCAAACAACTGTTAATCCTTCATTTTCACTGTGCGCATCATTGCTCTCTGCAGCTGACAACATACATGAAATGTAATACACTAGCTTTTCACTTCTGTTTTCCACTTGATAAGACCTCACTACTTCTCTTCTGTAATCAGAAATGTTTACATATACCAGAAATTTGAAGGGTCAACATATTACTGCAAAGGTAAAGGCTGCAATATTTTTTTAGTAATTTTTGTCTGATCTGCTCTCCAAACCCAAGTCTTCGTCTTCTTTATAAAATGACACAAGATCCCAATAATAGTTGACTATTGGAGTAAAGGAAGTATATCAAATATAAATTGTATATCACTCAGTCTGTAATGAGTTGGTCGGTCAACTTGACTGGCATGCCTCGCACTTCTGCACTACTGTCCTAACATCTGCCTTTTTGACTGCTGGATCAACCATCTTCGAGAAGTAGAGTATCCATTTAATCCCGGGATGCCCACACTGTTCATGTGTACTCATGATCTGCTTGAGGTCCATACATGCATGCACTGGTTGAAAGTTGCACTGAAATCAGGTTCGTTTATTGCAATGGAGGCTCTGAGGGGCACGTTCTCAGCGGCAAAATTCACCTCACTTATATGGACTCCTTCCAGTTTTGCACCCTGATCCAAGAAACAATCAACAGCTTTCTCCTCTTCAACTAGATTGCTAACTTCTATCGCTGTCTGCACTTTTGATAAGTATGTCCTATACGCTTACATCAGAAACACTTTTTATTTTCACAGCACAAGGTAGTTGATATATCTTTTACACTGCATTTAGTCAACTGTTACTTAGATATATGGCTGTTACCTAGAGCCTAAACTACAAAAAAAAGATCCTGACTTTTTGTAGTCTACCCAGGACAAGTAACTTGGTCTAGTTACACACAAAATCAAGCTACTATCACTTTATTCAAGATGCCAGCTCACCAATCTGTGTGAAGTGTACAATATATGGAATTGCAGTGAACAATTTCTTCACCTTCTCAAACAGGATGGTGCCTTGTCACTCATACAAATTCATAAAACAACACTCAAAGAGTTGCAAGACCAAAGCTCTGAGGTGATAGACAGGTGAAACTGTTTACCTAGTGATGTTGTGAATGCATCAATGCTGGTTATTTACAAGAAGAAACTGAGGACCCTGCTCAAATCGACTGAAGAACTGTTAACTAATACTAATTCTTATTCACAACAAAAACATTTACATTTCTATGACAATATGTGAACAGGATGTTTAGTCATTCCATGGTAGGTCTTGTGTACTTTGAATATTTGGGGAAAATTTTGTGGTTGCCACAATTGCTACAATAATTTCAAGGGCTTTCTCTATTGCAGAGTTTAATCAGCGATGTTCATTAATTTGGTTTCTGAAATTTTACTTCTAAGAACAGAAGACATACTGACTGATTGACACATTGTTGTGTCCTGAAAAGGGAACAAAAAGTGCTCGAAAATTTAATTCAAGGCAGGATGAATGTTTTATGTTCCATAGGTTGATATAGTTTTCTCATCAAAATTGCATAACATTGAGCCCCGGCCATAATAGTGGTCATTGTTGATTATCATCTTGTACATCTTTCGGGGATAAAAAATTCAAGCATTTTAAATAATTTCTCCCATCTTTCTCATCACTGTTCCACTCCATCTTAAGAGACACAAAGGCAAGAGCACATTTTATACTATAGAATGTAAATCAATTACCTATTTGAGAGTTAATTCGTTCACTTTTCCTATAAAAATGATTGAATGCATGACTGTATTATTCTTTTTCTATGTGCTATGTCCCTTAAGCATATGAGCGATCATGGCTCTCCACAATTTCCTGTCTTTTGTAGCTCTTAGTAAAATCTTTTTTTTTTGTTATCTCTCCTAATCTTTGTTTTGTTTTTCGATTGATTTGTTTTCTTCGGTTTCTCAACCTTCTGCTGGTTATTTAAAACCAAAAAATATTTTTTTAGATTGTAAGAATTTTTTTTGTAGATAATAAGGATTTTTAGTAATAAAAGTCTTACTTAATTAAGCCATAGCATTCCTGAGTCATTATCCATTACATCATCCACATATCCTAGCTTATAGCACTCGGTATTCCCTTAGCAGTCACCCATCTAGGTACTGACCAAGCTCAATATTAGTTAACATCAGTGACTATGCAGGAAGCAATATTTCAATGCAATATGGTTTTGAGCATAATCCCTGTTCTGCTAACCATGTTCACAGGCTCTTAGGTAGGGGGGGGGGGGTGATGCAGTTTTCCATCATTTTTTTTTTTTGCTTTCAATATGTCCTGTGAGTGTCAAATTTTACAAACTCTCTTTCCTCGTTATGTGCCCTAGAAATTTCAAACTCTTCTTCATATTAAGTATAAGTATCCTTTTTGCTTCAATTTTATCCCAAACTTTGTCATTAGTCACATGTTCAGTTTATGGTATTTTCAGCCTCCTTCTGTAGAACCACTAAATTTTTTAAATATTGCATAGCATTCTGAGGTACAGAGGGACACACTTTGGGAATCTGTTTTAATGCTCTCTCTTGTTAAAGTAATACCTACACTAGGTCAGATTTTTTTTTATACAAGTTAATACTTTAAAAAAATTAGTATTAACTGTTGTAGGTGAAAAATTCAGCATCTATCTAGGTATTATAAATAAATTTCCGCTTATAACATACATTTTTATTAAATATTTAAAATGACTTATTGAGTAATATGAAAGTATGACGCTTGAGGAGTGTACATCATATTGTAAATAAGAATGATAATACTGTCACTGATATTTATATTTTAATTTCAGAGATAATACACACACACATATATATATATATATATATATATATATATATATATATATATATATATATATATATATAATAAATAAAAGATGGTCATGTGCTGTAAGAAAGATATAGCCTCAAAAGAGAAACCAGGTATTGTGAAGTTATTGAATGGTAGAAGAACTGTATTGGAAATATATTGGAGTTTATATTGATTGATTTGTTCTTTCACAGGTTATTTCAAGCCAGAAAATATTTTTAGATTGTAAGAATTTTTTTGGAGATATTGATTTATTGATACAAATCCTACTAATTAACCCATAGCTGGGGTGAGAAGAGGTGAATTCACAACATTCTCAAGGGTATTTACATGTAAGTCAATATAACAAACCCAACCAGAATTGGAACATAACTCTCTGATTTCCAATTTTGAGCCATTATCCATTACATTACCCAAGCATCCAAGCTTATAGGACTTGGTATTCCCAAGTGTCACCCATCTAGGTACTAACTAGTTTCGATGTTGCTTAACTTTAGTGATTGAACAAGAAACGGTGTTTCAATGTGATATCACCATAAGTCTGGAAATTACAAGATCAGAGGACATTCAAAACAGAAACTGGAAACATAGTTATGAAAATATCAAGAAATAAAATTGGTTTTAACAGTGTTGTGAATATCTTTTTTAGTTTACTTTTGAAAATATGTCATGTCCTCTTATGACATTGAAAATCATAACTCTCCACAGCTTTTTTCTTAAGTATCTGTGAATTGTCCGACTTCTTGGGAAAGATAGTGAAGTGGTCTCCTGTGGCCTCCTGCACTGGAAGTGGCCTCCTGCATTGGAAGCCAGTCAAAACTAAAGAGGTCAGTCTTTCCTGCTATTTAAGTCATAGCTGTCACTTTCCAAACACTGTAATGTAGCTTCTCTGTGTGCCTTTTCTATAAATACTTTCATGGTAATTGTTCTTATGACATATTAAAGATAAAAGGGACAGAGGAAGGCAGCAGCTCACCTACCTGATATGTTTGTGTGAATGGATGGTAGAATGGAGAGTTGGCGGGGAGGTGGGGGCAAAAAGACCAATTTTACTAAGAGCTACATAGGATAGGAAGTTGTGGAGAGCAATGATTGCACACATCTTGAAGGAACATTGTACAAAGAAGAATTGAGCTGTGTTTTCTTAAACATTTCAGTTTTATTTGCTTCCACTTATCAAATATTATCTGAAGATAAGGCAAACAAACACGGAAATAAGAATAAAATTATTTGCTGATTTATACCAATTGCAAAGAAAAAAAATACATTTTAAGAGTTATTTTTCTTCTTCATATTTTAAAGATGTCTGAGGGATAAGGTTAAAGGTTAAAGGCAAAAGAAGATCACAGTCTATGGCATTAAGGGTATATGCATCTATGTCTGATATACACTGACATTCTAAAAGTAATGTGATAGGTGTCTAAAATCATGTAGCTCCTCCCTCTCATTTACAAAAGTGCTGAAACAATAGTATAAATTCCATATATGGTCAAAAGAACTCTTAAGAGTTTCAGTCTGAATTTCTGGGATGATGAGTTATTATTTACATTTTTTATATGTGGATGATTGTCCTTATCTTTGTTGTTGTTATAGTTTTTTAGCCATTGTGCTCCTGACCTTAATCAGGTGTATGCCAATCTAGGTAACCAACAGAGTATTCCAAATAGAACCCTTTATTTAATCTATGGGTGTATACCATTTTTGTTCCACTGGCCATGTCTATGGAAATCTTGTCTAGTTCTAGTATTGTTCTGTTTCTACGGAGTTCAAGTGCATACTGCCTGACTTAGGGATTGAACTCACAATTACTATGTCACCAAATTCAGAAACCACTGCTTTAATCCACAGGACAATAACCCAGTGATGAAAATCCAGAGTGTGAATATATTGTAAAAATATGTGATGAGCAGGTTTCAAGAAAATGGGTGGGTATGTGGCAAGCTCTACAGAATCAGAAGAAATGGGGAGGCAGGAGAGAAAAGAGAAGAAAGAAAAATAAAAAATAAATAAAAATATTCATAGGGTATTTTAATTAAAATTATATTTGTTTAATGATATTTTCTCTTAACTTTTATGTAGAGGATAAAAAAAAAAAAAAAAAAAAAAAAAAAAATCGCTGATGGTGAATAATACAGAGATTTACATTGTGGTTCCACTGTAAACAGTGTAACTGCAAGTAGAAAACACTGTTTACAGTTTAACTCTCAAGTAGAATAGCAGGACTTAAATTTAAAATTCCTGACAAGCCCAAATTTTTCTTTGGAAAATTTAAAATCTTCAGATCAAGCATGAAGATCATGGTAGAAAATTTATGTTTAGTATTAGGTTGGTGCAAAAATAATGACGTAATAATGTCGTTTTTTGACGTTAAAAATATGTCAAAAAACGACATTATTACGTCATTATTTTTGCACCAACCTAATAGATGGAAAAATTTCTATTTATCTATATTTATCAATCCTCAGCAAATCTAGATAAAAAAATTAAAAAGAAAACTACTTTGATATAATAAAAACCCTCTCTTCATCTGGGAGGAGATTGTCCAGCATTCACTGCTATGTAAACTATGTAAGGGGACTGATATTATGTAAGAGTTCAATACTCTTTTTTGTTTCTAATGAAAATTTTCCTGTTAATACATTGCTTATCTTTTGAAAGGCATCTTTTATTATCCCAATGTGTCCTTGGATTTCAGTGTTGCATTTTTTTGTCCTCTGTTAAAAAACTTTCCAAATATTTAAATTGTTGCTTTGGTGCCAATCAGAATTTGAATCAATACATGTAATTTTTTTTATTTAATTAAATATTATGGAGGCTGTACATTCTCAAGTAAGATAAGTAATGAGTAGACTACATTAAGAGTAAATTTTGTTAATTAGTATACAGATTATGCTAATTATCATACAGCTACTGACATTTATTTTCATGGCAAACAACTGTTAATCCTTCATTTTCACTGTGCGCATCATTGCTCTCTGCAGCTGACAACATACATGAAATGTAATACACTAGCTTTTCACTTCTGTTTTCCACTTGATAAGACCTCACTACTTCTCTTCTGTAATCAGAAATGTTTACATATACCAGAAATTTGAAGGGTCAACATATTACTGCAAAGGTAAAGGCTGCAATATTTTTTTAGTAATTTTTGTCTGATCTGCTCTCCAAACCCAAGTCTTCGTCTTCTTTATAAAATGACACAAGATCCCAATAATAGTTGACTATTGGAGTAAAGGAAGTATATCAAATATAAATTGTATATCACTCAGTCTGTAATGAGTTGGTCGGTCAACTTGACTGGCATGCCTCGCACTTCTGCACTACTGTCCTAACATCTGCCTTTTTGACTGCTGGATCAACCATCTTCGAGAAGTAGAGTATCCATTTAATCCCGGGATGCCCACACTGTTCATGTGTACTCATGATCTGCTTGAGGTCCATACATGCATGCACTGGTTGAAAGTTGCACTGAAATCAGGTTCGTTTATTGCAATGGAGGCTCTGAGGGGCACGTTCTCAGCGGCAAAATTCACCTCACTTATATGGACTCCTTCCAGTTTTGCACCCTGATCCAAGAAACAATCAACAGCTTTCTCCTCTTCAACTAGATTGCTAACTTCTATCGCTGTCTGCACTTTTGATAAGTATGTCCTATACGCTTACATCAGAAACACTTTTTATTTTCACAGCACAAGGTAGTTGATATATCTTTTACACTGCATTTAGTCAACTGTTACTTAGATATATGGCTGTTACCTAGAGCCTAAACTACAAAAAAAAGATCCTGACTTTTTGTAGTCTACCCAGGACAAGTAACTTGGTCTAGTTACACACAAAATCAAGCTACTATCACTTTATTCAAGATGCCAGCTCACCAATCTGTGTGAAGTGTACAATATATGGAATTGCAGTGAACAATTTCTTCACCTTCTCAAACAGGATGGTGCCTTGTCACTCATACAAATTCATAAAACAACACTCAAAGAGTTGCAAGACCAAAGCTCTGAGGTGATAGACAGGTGAAACTGTTTACCTAGTGATGTTGTGAATGCATCAATGCTGGTTATTTACAAGAAGAAACTGAGGACCCTGCTCAAATCGACTGAAGAACTGTTAACTAATACTAATTCTTATTCACAACAAAAACATTTACATTTCTATGACAATATGTGAACAGGATGTTTAGTCATTCCATGGTAGGTCTTGTGTACTTTGAATATTTGGGGAAAATTTTGTGGTTGCCACAATTGCTACAATAATTTCAAGGGCTTTCTCTATTGCAGAGTTTAATCAGCGATGTTCATTAATTTGGTTTCTGAAATTTTACTTCTAAGAACAGAAGACATACTGACTGATTGACACATTGTTGTGTCCTGAAAAGGGAACAAAAAGTGCTCGAAAATTTAATTCAAGGCAGGATGAATGTTTTATGTTCCATAGGTTGATATAGTTTTCTCATCAAAATTGCATAACATTGAGCCCCGGCCATAATAGTGGTCATTGTTGATTATCATCTTGTACATCTTTCGGGGATAAAAAATTCAAGCATTTTAAATAATTTCTCCCATCTTTCTCATCACTGTTCCACTCCATCTTAATTCCAAACAAACTGTCAATGACTCTGATATCATAAATTCCCATGTTAATTCTTTTCACCTTGTCTCCAATTTTATGTATGAAGTAATGCCTGAAAAACAGTCACCCAAATGTTTATAATATCATGATATGCAGCACTTTCACCTGGTGGGATTATCACAAAACTGAAGGCAGATAATTAAGATAAGGTAAGTCAATTTGTAACAATGCTATCAATGACAAAGAAAAAAGAGAAAAGGTTCAGTTATCTAAAAAAAAAAAAAAGAGAGAGAAGAAGAAGGAGAGAAAGGTAATATGATAAACAAGACAGAAAAGAAGTGCAAAAAGAGGAAATAGATAAAGAAAAGAGAAAAAATAAGAAATGAAAGGTAGAAAAAATAGAAAGGGATAGTGAAGAGAAAATATATTGGGAATAATAAACACAAACAAAAAAGTAAAAGTAAAAAATAAAAACAATAAGACTGAAATGAAATAGAGAAACAAATGATTGGAAGAAGAGTATGGGGGAGCAGAGAAAGAAAGATAAAAAAAAAAAAATAAAAAAACCCGAAAGGAAATGTTTAATATCCAGAATAAATCCAATAATCTCAAAATCCTTTTTCATGATCCTTAACAGAAAAGGACTGAAAAAGGAAAAGTATCAAATGAAAATGAAAGAAACAGTAAAGCAAATTAAAAAGTTCACTTTCTTGAAAAACTTTGAAGATTATAGGCTCAGAAATTTTAAAATTCACTCCAATGTCAAAATTCAGGGAAACTACAAATATTCAAGTTCTTCAAATATCATGTGGCAACTTGTTTAACTAAACAAGAGGCCACATGAAAAACATGCCATAGAGTTAACAATTAACAAAAGGTGTCCTTAAATATCTGGTTGTTTTTGTTTAGCAGCATATCAAACTCTGTGGGTTATTTAATGACGAAATGTAAATATTTTTTACACAATTTTATTTTATTTTAGATAATAATAGTTTAGTGATACAAATCTTACCAATTAACTCATAACTGTGTGGAGGAGAAGAGGTGGATTCATGCCTTTTCCAAGGGTATTTGTGCAGAGGTAAATATAATAAACCCAACTGGAACTGGAACATAGCTTTCCAATTAACAATTCCAAGCTATTATCGATGACACTACCTACATATTCAGATTTACAGCAGACAGTATTCCAAAGTAGTTGCCCATCTAAGTTCTGACTAGGATCAATACTACTTAACTTTGGTGATCATACGGGAACTGGTATTTTAATGTGATATGGCTGTAAACCTCATTTTCCAAAATTATTTTACATATGTGTGTAAAAGCTAAAGGTGATAATCTTCACATTTTAATTAACAAAATTGAGTCAAAATTAACTAATTATTCTACTTATATGTATTTTTTAATTTCTTCTCTAATACAGTGAAAAATATATTTCTTCACTTCTAGAATGGAAAGAAATAAAACAAAAATTAAGCAAGCAGAAAAAAATAATGGAAAATATGTCAATAAAATTAAAGATAAAAAAGAAAATTTCTATATACAATTTGTCATGTAATAAGATGAACTGCCTTCAGCACATTTGAAAAGCCAAAATAAACATATAAATGTTGAAAAATTATAGAAGAGAAGAAAGCTTTTAAAATATCAATCTAGTAAAAAATAAAAATCAGTTATCTTAGGATTCCACACAATCTGACAACAGAAGTTGATATCTTTAATGCTATTTGCTGAAGAGAAAATCATCTATCCATCTAATGCTGGAAAAAAAAAAAAGATGGAATAAAAACAGAAAAAATATAAGGAAAAAATAATACTAGAAATGGAGAACAAAAAGGATTCTATATCCCATGAATTTGATGAGGCAAATTGATAACTTTCTGTTGACTGGCATAAAAATAACAAAAATTCAAAATTAGATTTCTTCAAACAAATGTAAAATGCTCTCATCTTTCATGATCCATAACTTGATGAGGTGAACCGATAACTTTTTCCATCTGTATCAAGCTTAAACTCAGTCTTCCAGATACTGAATGAATACTGAAAAAAAAAAAAAAAAAAAAAAAAAGAAATAAGGGAAAAATGAAAACAAATTAATGAAACAAATTGGGAGGAAAGAAAGAAAAAAAAATCAGTGATTTACAATCAGCCATGATCCTTATAAAATAAAAAGGGTCAATATAAAATAGAAAGGGTCAATATAAAACCTATCAAACCATAATAAAGAATAGTCTTGATTGATCCTTCACCACCTGTTGAGGCAATATCTACCATCTTTGTTGACCTCATTTTCACTTGATATGAAAAAAAAAAAAATCATTAAAATAAAAACCAACAATAAATTCTCTCTCTGATCTTGCATTGCTTGTTGATGTATCAAATCTTTGTGTTGAACCTAAAATCTAGATACCTCAATTTCCCCCTCCCACTAAACCAAAATTAGCAAACCAAAATAAACAAAAGAAAAAAAAGTACAGTATCTAATCACCCATGATCCCTCACTATCTCATAAAGTAACTTTATGGCTTCCTCTATCATTACCAATCTCAAAATCATCCAGGCAGAAAGAACTCCTGCCAATAGAAAAATCACACACACACACACATATCTCTCTCCCCCTATATATATATATATGCACACATGCAAACTGATTAAAAAAAAATATATCTTAAAAAACATAAAATTTTCAGAGTCAGCTTTTAATGTCATCCATCATTACATCTCCATAAAATTTTCTCGGAAAACCACAGGTAAAATAGTTATTGTCATATGAAATTTCAGTGGTGTATCTCAACCAGGTAATAGGATAGGATAATATAAACAGGAAAACATAGGGACAGCAAATCAAAGTTAATGGCACAGCAAAAAGGAAAGTGAGTGAGTGAATGATAAGGTACC
Organism: Acanthosepion lycidas; assembly: GCA_963932145.1. Lineage (NCBI taxonomy): Eukaryota > Metazoa > Mollusca > Cephalopoda > Sepiida > Sepiidae > Acanthosepion > Acanthosepion lycidas. The sequence goes on from OZ010583.1 coordinate 47,979,028, forward strand.
CTATTCTTCCGTCCTTCCTGACATTGGCGCTTACATCTTTTCCCATCTTCCGCATCATGTGATTGATGGAGAAGATGGAATTTCACCTATTCTAAACGTTTCGAAATTTAAATTCAATCGTATTTTATTTTTATTCAATCAATTTATCAACAATTAGATTTATTGGGTGTGCCTCTCTTAATTAATCCTTTTCTTTCTCCCTTCATTTTTATCTCTCAATTTATATCTGTTAGCCTCTACCTTGAATGGTTCTGGGGTCTGGATTAGACAAACTTTAGTATTAGACAGAGAAAAATATTAGATTGCGTGTAAAAATTCACTACATATTTTGGAGATTATCATATTTATTTTAGGCAATGTATAAAACTACCAACTGCATGAAAGAAGGTACACGAGTGATACTAGTGTCAAACTAATAGATGTTTTTATGTTGAAAAATGTACTATGCAATTCAAAACATCATTCAAGTTTAGACTTACAATAAATGCTAACATCAGCAGTTTCCTTATAAGGAAACATTTAGCATTCATCAATTGAGTTTTATCCAAAATTCTTGGGACCAGAATGCTTCATTTTTCAAGATATTTAATTTGTATATAACATCTATAATATGGGGAAACTTGGGAATATACCCTGAAGATAGTTTTATACAGTGTAACCCGGATATAAGAGATTTGCCGGGACCGGAGAAGAAGTCTCTTATATCTGGGTTTCTCTTATATCCGTGTTTGGTCTATTTTGTTTAGGTAAGTATGGCTCTAATTTGGGACCAGATAAAATCTCTCTTATATCTGGGTTTCTCTTATATCCGGGTTACACTGTATAAATAACATACATATACCCTAAAAGTAGTTTTATATAAAATTTAATAAATTTTGTGTGCATACAGATACAGGTAATGATGCTAGTCATGTGATGATCAAACAGTTTTTTAAGTAGCGAAATTAAGATTTCATGTAAAATTAATGTTTGGTACTTTTTGTACATATACAAAAACAATGATAACTACTTAGAAAAATATATAAATGCAGGACTTTTTGACATTTTGAATAATACCTTTACTGAGTACAAAATGCCTGGTACGTAATCCATGAATGAAGGTGTTGTGACAATTACTAGCATAAAAATGTTGCCAATGTAGGCTACATAGGCTGGGCTTTCTGAAATTCTCCATTTATGGCAAGTCATGCTCACACCAGGAAAACTTTTGGAATTTTGGATAAAGGATACTGAACCTGTACTACTTTCAGTTGAGATTTATAAAATCTTTCTCTTAAAACCATTTTTCAGGAAAATAGATTTCAAGTCCAGTAGCTGTTGTTGCTCTTTCCAGTATTGACAAGGTATTTCCATCCTAAGATTTTATTTGAAATAGTGTGGAATGTAAACTTCTTGATTACATCATTATTTACTCTTTGAGTTACATTTTATATCTACTTTAGTTGTTGCTACTGTTGAAAGTCCTCAAACAATATAGTTTGTTATCTGGTACATTCTTCAAACCCAATGTATGTGTTTGTTTATAAATATGATTATTTACATTAATTGGACTGTTATCTGCATCTTCGTTGCCATATTCACAACATTTTGACCGTTGTACACTCCAGCCTTCTTCAGGTGATAAAGGGTTCGGTTCAAAATTCCAGTCACCTGAAGAAGGCCGGAGCATACAACATCTGAAACATTGTGAATGTTGTAATGAAGATGAGGATAACAGCCTGAATAATGTAAATAATGTAAGTAATCATATTTATAAATCAACACATACATTGGGTATATTATTAAGTACAGACCAAGTATTAAGAAAAACATGACAAATTTGACATATTTTGCAAAGCTAAATTAAACAGCAAAACTTATTCTTCATATAATGTTAAATTTAATCCCTTTGTTCAATTCATCATTTTGGAACAGAGAAATGAAGCTAATTAATGAAACATGTTAAATTTATGACAATTTTCCTATTGTTCCTGTGTTGTTGTCAATTGAATTCATAAAATCTTTCATTTAAAACAATTTTTCAAGAAAATGTTTCTCAAGTAGAGTGATTATTAATTGTTTTTTTCCAGTAGTGATGGAGATTTCCTTCCTAACCTTTTATTTGAAGTCGTGTGGAAAGTCAACATCTTGATTATGTCATTATATTGTCTTTTCTCATGTGACATCCCTTTTAACTGCTACTACTGTTGAAAATCCTTGGGTGATGTGGTTTCTATTATAAGGTACAGTTCTTTGTGATTCTGTAACACCAGGCCACAAGGCTCAAAGAAGAATGGTCTTCACCAAAACCCTCAGGCTTCACTTGCTCAAAGCCATTTTTAACCATTAATTTTAGAAAGTGGCAGTATACAGCTGAGAATTTAGATTTTTCTGAACAGGTTTAGCACCATGCATGACATCCTTATGAATCTCTTGTTTTCACACGGCTTTTTAAGAATATGACTTTAGTTTTCAAGTTAATGTTTTGGTTTGGTTGCAATTTGTAGTGTTGGGCAAATCTATCTCAAGCACATCCTATTCTATGTTCAATTTCCTTTTCTTGCATACTAAATTTGTTATAACTGATACTTATACTGAGTTATTTAAAACATTTGGTATTTTTATGATAGATTCAGGGGATGTACCATTATTGTTTTCATGGAAAACAAATTTTTCAAGTCCAGTAGCTGTTATCACTCTTTTCAGCACTGATGGGGGTTTCCTTCCTAAATTTTTTATTTGAAGTCATGTGGAACACCAGCATCTTGATTGTCATTATTTTCTCTTTGCACTACATGTGATATCCATTTTAGATGTTGCTGCTGTTGAAAGTCCTCAAGTAATGTAGTTTGTGATTTTTTCGTGTCAGTTAACAAAGTTCGAAGAAGGATGGTTTTAGCAAAGACCATCCCACATGCTTTACTCACTCAAAGCCATTTTTAACCATTAATCTTAGGAAGCAGTGGTATACAGCTGATAGTTTAAATATTTCCAAATGAGTTTGGCATCATTCATGACATCCTTATTAATTTTTCCATCTGACTAGCCTATTAAAGATCATGTCTTGAGTTTTCAGGTTAATGTTTTGGTTTTTGTACAAATTTGTGGTATTGGGAAAAACTACCTCTAAAAATGATGCAATGTTCAGAATACGTTTTGTCTATTATACTTTAAAAAAGGCATTCTGCTAAAACATTTAATTAACATAAACAAGATCAGAATGAAAGGCGCTTATTTCATGCAAAGCTTTTAAAAGAAAAAAAAGATAAGATACTCGCTTCAGTACTTTAATTATACATAATGCCAGTAACATACCAGAAATTTTATTCCTACCATTTTATTAAAAGTCTATCTAATGCAGCTCATATATCAGTCTTCAGAACAGCCGATTCCTATACTCATTTCTATATTTTTAATGTATAGATCAAGTTTTCTTTAAATATATTGATGTATCCATCAGATCTGCCTCAAGAAAAGAAAATTTAATACAGTTGGGAAAATTGAATATAAACTAAATATGCTTTATTTCACTTTTCTATGTTCTTGAACAGCCAATCATAATTTTGGAAAAATTCATGAAAGATTATAAAAATGTTTCAGAAACATTTTTTTTTTCAAACAACATTTTGAATTTTAAGTTAAATAAGTCATATAAGTCCTTAGTCTTAAATAAGTCCTAAGAAAATAGAAGCTAAAGGGGGAGAAAAGTGGAATAAAGAAAGAAGGAATAAAGGAATAAAGAAAGTGGGGGAGAAGAGGAATAAAGAAAAGAGAGAGGAGGGAAAAAGAGGAAGAGGAAAAGGAGAAGGACAGGGAGAATAGACAAATAAAGAAAAGGAGGAGGAGGAGTATAGACAAATAAAGAAAAGGAGGAGTAGGAGTATAGACAAATAAAGAAAAGGAGGAGAATAGACAAATAAAGAAAAGGAGGAGGAGGAGAACAGACAAATAAAGAAAAGGAGGAGGAGGAGAAGAATAGAGGAATAAAAAAGGAGGGGAAAGACAGCAATAAAGAAAAAGGGAGGTAAGAGAAGAATAAGGTAAAGAAGGAGGAATGAACAAAAAAGAGGGAAAAAGAATAAAAGGGAAAAGGAGGAAAATAGAGGAAGGGAGGCACAAAAGAGAGGAATGAATAAAGAATAGGATTGAGAGGGCAAAAGAAATAGAGAATGGGCAGAAGGCAGTAAGAAAAATAAAGAGAGGTGGGGAGAGGGAAAGAGGGAGAAAGGGGAGACAGGGAAAGAGAAATAAAAAATGGGAGTGGGAAAGAAAGAGAAATAAAAAAGGGAGTGGGAAAGAAAGAGAAATAAAAAAAGGGAGTGGGAAAGAAAGAGAAATAAAAAAAGGGAGTGGGAAAGAAAGAGAAATAAAAAAGGGAGTGGGAAAGAAAGAGAAATAAAAAAAGGGAGTGGGAAAGAAAGAGAAATAAAGAAAAGGGAGTGGGGAAAGAAATAAAGAAAAGGGAGAGGGAAAAAATAAAAAACGTAGAGGACAGAAAAAAGGGAGAGGGAAAGAGAAATAAAAAAATGAGGGAAAAAGGGGAATATGGAATAAAGAAAGCAGGGAAAGAGAATAATAAAGAATTGGAGGGAGGTGAAAAGAGAGGTATAAAGTTAGGGAGGGAAAGACCAAAAAGAGGAATAAAGAATGAAAGCAAGGGAAAAAGAGAAATAAAGAATGTGAGGGTGGGGAAAAATCAGAATTAAATAATGGGAGGGTGGGGAAAGGAGAGGAATAAATAATGGGAGGGTGGGGAAAGGAGGGGAATAAAGAATGGGAGGGTGGGGAAAGGAGGGGAATAAAGATTGGGATGGAGGAGAAAAAGTGGAATAAAGGGAAGGGGGAGAAAGAGAAGAATAAAGAAAGGGAGGCAGAGAGAAAAGGAAAGTGGGGAAGGCGAAGAATAAGGAGAGGGAGGGTAATAGAGGAATAACAAATAGGAGAGAGGGGGAAGTGAGGAATAAAGAGAGGAAGGAAAGAAAAAAGAGAGGGAGGAAAGGGAAAGTGGGGAAAGGAAATAGGTGTATTTTCTGAAGAAAATAAACCCACATTTACATCCATAACAGATAAGAACTTTTTATATTTTCATTTCCTTTCTTATTAATTGTTAATAGAGCTATAAATCCTAAATTTATCTTTGTAAGTCTGAATTTGAAAGTCCCATTTTGAACATGTTATTTTCAAGTTTATACTTATTTTGTTTATTCGAAATATATCATTTTCTATTCTTTTTTCTAATTTCCTGTTTTCCTCTTTCCTTAATTTTCTACATTTTGTTTTCTTTTTTTCAGATTATCCACATCCCCCCTTCTTTAACCTCCTCATTTTCCGCTTTCCAAGAATTTTTTTTTTTTTTGTTTCATTCCATTTTATCAGGAAATTTGATCCACTGCATTTTTCTGTTTCCTGCAAACCCTATCCTCCACTAACCCTGACCCAATGCTGGATTGCATTGACCAAGCAATTCAAGAGTCCCTGACTACTAAATTTGACCTCTGGACCACACTGCCATGCCATTTGATTCAATTAGATTCAGACAAGAAGAGAGATGAGTAATCTTTTGCTTTGGAGCAATATCCATCAAGAGATGTCCATCTTGCTGGAAAAAATTCTTTGTAGCCATTAAATTTGACAAATACTGCCCAATGTCTGTTCTTGTTAGATCTTATGTATGACATGGCAGGTAACCCATCTGATCACATGACATGAAAGTAGGAGGTTAGCCGACTGGTGGTAGTGGTGACAGAAAGTTAAAAGAAAAGAAGTTATAATTTATGGGATGGGAGGAATTGTTTTTTTTTTAATATATTTTAGGTGAGGAAGAATGCATTGTTTTATTCAGACAAAAGTTATTTGCAGAGAAAAGGAAAAGAATGAATGAAAACACAAAGGCGTTCACTTGCAGAACTGTATAAAGATATGAGGCAATCACTGAAAAAAAAAATTATATACAAAAGGAGAGCTGAAAAGTTATCTGCCTGACCCACTTCCTAAAATGATCTAATCAAATGACCAAACAAAAGAATATTTTTTAAAGGGCAACTTGGTTGTTCTGAGAACTTTTCAGCAAGCACTCATATATAGATATAGTTCTTAAATTTAAATTCTTAGAAAATGGCTTGCAAAAATAAGAACAAATGGACAAACGAATATATATGCACAAAATAAAATATATATGGTTATCAAAACAGACCTTAATGCACATTTATATTATATAGATCATATTTAAATGTGCGTCATACACACAGTATATATGTGTGTGGGGTAATGGATAGCAGCTCAGACTGAGAAACCAGACAGCCAAGTTCAAATTCCGATCAAGTTCGTTAGATTCACTAATGCACAAATACTCTTGGGAAAGGTATGAATCCATTTCCTACCCCCAGCTATAGGTTAAATAGGTTTTAGATTATTTTGCCTATCACTCTGGTTCATACTGCTCTTGGGTCTTTTGAACAGGAGTAGTGGTATATCCTTTGTTTCCTGTTTAAGATTGTATTTCCAGTTCCTTCAAAAGTCTACTTTAACCCTACGCTCCCAACATCTCCACCTAAATTCTGAAATTTTATTTACTATTTATTTTTACCTAAATAGGAGCAGAAAGGCTAGCCTATCGCCCAGTTCAAACTCCTCCCCCATCTTTTGAATAGGAGTAGGGGTTTATCATTTCATTCCTGTTTAGCATTGGGTTTCTGGTTCCCTCTAAAGTCTTTAATTCTCTTTCATTGCCAGTGGCATTATTGCCTTGCTTGGGGTGAATTTATTTTAAAAAAAACTCTGTAGTTTATACTACAACTATGTTGATCAAACAATAGTTACATTTTCTAGGAGAGTGGGAATCCTCTGATGTGATCAACAGTTTCAAACCCTCAATCACGATGATTTGTGACTTTGTGCTAGCACAACCGTCGATGGCTTCTGAACAGTTCTATCTATCCATTTCACTGACAAGATTTGGTTCAATCTTCACTGGTTTGGGATCATCTCACCAACCTGATCACATCGAGAAGTCCCCTCCTTGACAAATCAACCATGGTGAAATCCAGATCTATGTTTTATGGTTAAAAAAAACCAATGTTCTAATCACTTGACTGTGTCCAAACATAGAAGATACACTGTTCAATCAAATTTAAAGCAAGACAGACACACGTACACATTGTAGAAAGACAACAAACTAGTATATGAAAAACAAGAAATTGCATGCACTGAGTGAAAACAGAACAATCAGGAACTGATACCCAAAATATGGATCACACTATATATAATTAACAAACATACTAACACCCACATTAAAAAAAACAAAAAAAAACACATATACACAGTGAAACAATCTCATTTTCTTGTCTTTTTTTTTTAATTCAAAATGGCAAATCCTTTCTAAGCTTGAATGTTTTTCTCTCACAGGCATCACAGCTGCAGAAATCTCTGCCAGCTTCTTGCTTTCTGTTTAAATATTAGGTTGGTGCAAAAATAATGACGTAATAATGTTGTTTTTTGACGTTAAAAAATACGTCAAAAAACGACATTATTACGTCATTATTTTTGCACCAACCTAATAGAATTATCTAAAAATTAAATGCAATTTCAGTCATCATCTTCTGTCTACTTGAAACCTGTTCTTTTATTGTCCTCTGTTTTTTTCACTCTTAGTAACCCCTTAGGGCTTAGTTGCTTTTATTACTTTCCATGGGATGAAGTGATAACAAAAAATATAGAAACAATAGACTATGTGATAGTAAAATCCAAGTTACCTAGATTAACTATTTAGGCTTTTCGCATCATATCAATTGTGGTGAATGCATGTCAGTACAGATGCAAAAGAGGGCCTCAGAATGCATGTGGACATGTTTGTCAACACCAGTTACATCTAGGTTTGGTTTGTTTTCTTTTACGGCATATCAACACCAATGGGTTATTTAATGCCGACAACTTTTTTCCTGGTAATATTTTGTTTTGTCAAAAATCTATTTCTGGAATTATTTTTTTCCTCAAAAATGTATAGCTAGTCATATTATTTAAAAAAAATGTATTTCTGGTAATATTTTTTTCAAAAACGTATTGCTGGTAATAGATTTTTTTCTTCAAAAATTTTATTTCTGGTAATTTTTGCAAAGTATTTCTGGTATTAAAGCCTATTTTTACACTTTAATAATGCTTTTTACCTCAGTTTCGGGGTTAACTATTTGCTCATAGCTGGGACCCTAACAGGTGCTACCACCCCGGGTCAGGGTGGACCTGGGAACACTAGCAATTAAGAGGTGGTTCCACACTCCTCAAAACCTTCTGATCAGAGGCCTTGCTGTTGGACGTAGTTTATCCTCTTACCCAGGACATGGATGTCACTTACATCTGGGTTTTCCTTGTTAGCAGCGGGAGAGTTTGACATGTCTAGCTAGATACGGGCCACTCTGCAACTGGTCAAGAGCCGAGTCTTTCTAAGATGCTTCATGCCAATAAAAGCTGGGGTAAAACAGCAGTTGGAGTTGGCAAGACATGGGGTCTTGCAAAGTCGGTTCCATGGGTATTTTGTTCCTCAAGTTGCTGCGGTTTCTAAGGCAGTGTTATTTTTGTTACCTTCCAACTCCTTCCCCTCTCTCTTTATTATCCCTGTAGTTGTTGGGAAAACAATCATTTAGGTATTTTCCCCACAATCTCAACAGACTCTTTGCTTACATTGCTATAAGCTATTTCAACAATCATAGCTGATGGCATGTTGGACCTGAAGCTAATCCCTGAATTTGATGGTTCAACTCCAGGGTCTCACTATGGTTGACTGGTTTGAAAAATCTAAACTAGACTTTGATCTTTTGGGTGTAATGAACATTGTTAGCATTCTGCTACTTTGATTGATAGGAGGTGCATTTACTGAGTTCCAACAACTCAGCAAGGAAGAAAGAAAGAAAGAAAAGATGGAGGCCATATAAGGAATGCTCTGTACATTGTATCTGCCACAGATCCATTCATAGCATACAACCAGTTTGTAGCTAGGTACTTGGATTCAAATGAATCTGACATCTACTTGGAAGACCTCTGCAGGCTGTCAACCTTGTATGGAGGAGTATCTGATCGTAGACTTGCATGTGCATTTGTAGCAGGGTTGCCTGAGCACATCAGGAAGCTCCTTTGTGCTTCCACTTGAATGAATGATGTCAACCAGCTATCAGACCAGGCTAGAGTCATACCGAAGGATGATACACTGGTGGCAGAATTGATTGTATCAGCCATAAAATCTGAGCAATTGAATACAGACTTGACTTCTGCTAATGATACGCAGGACAATATCATATCCCACAGATGTGATGGTGCTAATCATTTGACTAGATATTGTTTGAGTTGACAAACTGGACAAAGTGTGAGCCAGTAAGGGGTCAAAGCCATACAATGCTATTGCTGTGATGAACTGGGCCATATATCACGGAAAAGTCCGAGAAACAGATCAGATGCAACTGCAACACTGCTTATAGTCAACATACTCGTTGAAGGGGCATGGTGTTAAGCTTTCACTTACTCTGACTGCTCTCAGTTGATTGTTAGTGCAAAGCAATGATGGTTGTGTGCCAGAAAGCACGTAGATATGGAGACAATCGGTGGCAGAATGCAGGTGTGCTGTGGTGTCAGTACCGTTAATATCTTCACAGACAGTAGCAACTCAGCCAAGATTGATGTCCTTGTGGTGCATGACAACCCTCTACATTTTGACTTACTTGCTGGAATAGATGCAATAACTGCATTAGGTGTCATCCATATCATGCAGACTGGAGCTGTACAGTTCTGCAGCAAAGAAACACCAACATGTATAGCAATCCCGATTGACCAACCTGACTTTTCTGTTGAATTCAACCACCAGCAAAGGATCTGGACTGCAAAATGGAAGTGGATGGCAGGTGTAGTACCAGTTCAGTTATGCAAAAGGGTGTCGGAGTACCCCATTTCAAAAGTTGTTAGAGATGCCTATGAACAAGAGCTCCCGACATGGATCACCAATGGTTGGCTAATACCATACCCTGCAAAGAAGCTGGAGACATTCAATGGCTTAGTGCCATTAATGGCTATCATGCAGCACAACAAAGGTAAAGTGTGTCCAGTGGTGGACTATCATGAGCTCAACAAACACATTGATGTGTCCCCTGCAAATGCAAATGTTTGTTCAGTCAAACTGTGAGAATATTGCCAACAAGGAGAAAATCTGGCCATACTTGACTTGTGAAAAGCATATCTTCAAGTACACATACATGAGTCACTGTGGCCATATTGAACTGTGATGATCAAGGGGAAGTGGTTTTGCCTAATGCATTTGGGATTCAGCCTCAACATTGCATGTCTAGTCATGAAGTCCATTATTGACACTATGTGGTTACAGGAGGAGCAAGATTGGCATACATTGACGATGTGTATTTCAATGGGAGCACCATGTCTGCAGAATATGTCAGGGTAAAATTGGCCTAGTATGAGCTGATGCCCAAAGACCCAAAAAGTTTGAGGGATGGGGCTCACATGCTTGGATTGGAAGTCTGTGAGGAGACTAACACTCTGCAGTGGATACAGGGAAGTGTGATCCCAAATGTTTGATCCCATGTTTGGTCAGATGTGTGTGGTGACTAGGTTCATCAAGCAGCAGGCACATGCAATAACAAAGAGATGGGATAACCATGTTGATGACATCCCCCTGAAGCAGATGGTGAAGGAAAGCATGAACAGAGTGCAACAGGAAGATCCTGCCTAGGGCAACTGTTATGTACATATCACTGGTTATCTAACACCCTCACTGGCAAAGCTAGGGTGCATACCAAAGCAGGGAGTGAGATGTTGGTGCAAAGAAGGCTGAGCACAATGCTGAAAGTGGTCCAAGAATGTAAGCTGTCTGTTGACATGATGCTGGTCATGTCAAACTAGAATGTTTGAGACAAGATGACTCGTGTATTCCAAACATGGCTTAATATGGCCAAAAAGGGAGCTGAAACAGTGCAGAATGTGTGTGCTGCTTCACTCGATAACATGAGTACCAATCAGATAATGGAACTACATCAACACAGTGGACATCCAGAAGTACAATGTACCACATTCTGTGAGAAGAGTTTTTACTTTTGTGACAAAAGCCATGGAAAAAAATCAGCCATTGGGACCCGTGCTGATTGCACAATGATAGATTCTGTGCAGTCCATTGGAAAAAGAGCAGTCGAGGAGGGAATAGTACTTGATAGTAGCTTGGCATAGATATCACTCAGTACTGCAGTAGTCATTACCTGACACTAACAGATTGTGGCCATGACACTGCGGATAAAGGCGTTGGTTAGATCCAGTGACAAAACCCAAAGAGTGTGAGTTCAATACACGGTTAAGGCAGTGGAGAACTTTCAGAGGGAAATTAACAGGAGATAACTGATAACCATTAAAAACATGGCACGTGGAACTAGAACAGTCTACCCCAGTGAGCGAAATAAAGGGTTCAGTTCGACATTCCAACCACCTGAAGAAGGCCGGAGTGTACAACAGCCGAAACGTTGTAATAAATATGCCGACAAAGATGAGGACAATAGTACGAATAATGTAAATAATGTACATAACACCTCATCTCAGAAATATAGACAGATACTGATATTTTTCCATGTTTTTCAGCTTGAGTTCTGTCTTCTGTGAGAGGGAACCACCACATGAGAGACTCACAGCCAATGAAACCATATTCTGCAACAGGGAATTCCAGGCATTTACTAATGGATGGGATAGGCATTTGTGATTCTGATGCTTGCATGTCTCTGTAGGAAATGGAATAAAAGAGCAGTGTCACAGAAATGTCAAGAGGATTGTGGCCAGAATGGAGTGTAGTGTTGAAGAGGTCATCTATCGGTAAAGTGTAACCCCCAAAGATGACATTTCACCACTAACTGTGTCCTCAAATCAAGTCTACAGATATAAAGCTTAAAGGGATTGATTCAGTATCTCTAATGATGTGTACAAGGTGGGAGATCCTGCGTAAATAAAGACCCCACACAACAGGTGTATAACTTTCAGAAAGAGACAAATTACTGACTTGTTAGTCCGCAATCAGTTTTAGTGGACAGAATGCCCAGTCAGGTTAGAGAACTTCATCCTTCCTTCAGTTCATGATCTTCAACAGTAGTGAAGATATGTCCAACAATATGGATACAATCTTTGCATGTGTGGAGAGGCCAGATGGTCCCATGGAGGAAGAATCACAAACCAGTTCCATTTTGGAGAAACACTCGACGAAAGAGACTCACTCCAAGCTAAGAGATTAAATTTAATATTTCCAATAAGCAAAATACTTTGCTGTAGTTCAAACTGAATTTAAATTGATTGGAAGGAGGTTTTTTTTTTGTTTTTTTTTAAATCACCAAAAATGGTTGATTTTAGCCATATTTACAAGTCTCTTGCACAATGTAATTCTCTTTATTAAAATATCTTTCAAAAATGAAACATACTTTTATGAAACTTTGATGAAGATTAGCAGATTAAAAATTTAATCAGTCTGTTTTGAAATTCAGTTTAGTTCAAAATGTCACCAAAAAGCATTTTTTTTCTTTTTGTCACAGAGGTGAGTGTTTCTATGAGTCATTGACAACTCTATAGACAGACCGATGTTTGGGAAAGTGAAGTAATTTTTTGTGTGAAGGTACATATCCGTAAAAATTACTTTGGGGATATAAAGCAAGAGCAATCCAGTAACCTTAAAAATCTACAAAAGTATTCAAAGTAATCTAATGTTTTATTGAATTTCAGATATTTGGGCTTTAAATTTACTATAGTTACCACTCTTATTTGCCGATAAAGTTTTGTATGGATATCCATACTTACAAAAGTCATCATGTTCATACACACAAAAAGCATTAAAAATTACTTATAAAATATTGGACAGAGGCTGAAGAAATGTAATTTAAAAATTTGATGGCTCTAACAAGGATTAAAAATATAATTTAATAATCAAAAAAAATCCTTTGGGCCTTCCTCTTAATAATAACAAAGTTTTTGATGATAAAACTATGTTTGGGGGCATTTTATTATCATTTAACAAATCTTTAGAAGTACCTAAATATATATATATATATATATATATATATATATATATATATATATATATAATAGGTGGCCACTCATCTACAAAGATACCCGTCTAGTAGGGCGCCTAGCCAATCCTTAATTCAGACACTTACTCAGGCACATTTATGTTTGTACAACACCCACAGAGCCCATCTGTAGTTTATACTCCAACTATGCTTAGCAGACCTTCGTTACAGTTTCTGGGCGAAAGCATGTTATCGCGTGTGATCAACAATCTGAACAAAACCAGCACACTCAAACTCTCGGTCACGATGACTTTTGACTGTGCTAGCATAGCTATCGACAGTCCCCCAAGTGTTCTGTCTACAGTTTCACTTACAAGGCTTGAGTTAGCCCGTGGTACAGTTTTCAGGTACTTTCCAAAGGAGCCGCATGCTGGGATCATCTCCCTCCAGACCAATAAGATCAGGAGGTCTCCTTCCCGACAAATCAACTGTAGTGAGAATTGAACCCAGGTCTCATGGTCAGAAAGCGAACGTTCTAATCACTCGGCCATATATATACATATATATATATATATGTGTGTGTGTGTGTGTGTGTGTGTTTTCTTAACTTTAGCTATAGGGGAGAGAGAAATAGTAACTATATCAAATTCTGTATATATCTTTAACTGACGGCAACAACAATTGTGCTTTTCACTGGCTAACTAAGCAGTCTTTATAAAGTAAAGTGATTAATATTAAAAATACAGATCATTAATGAGTAAATAAAATGTTCAAATTTATCTTGCCAATTCAGAAATAGTATCCACTTATTGGATCGTAAAATAGTAAAAGCATTAAAAACTATTTATTATCTAACACCCTACCAAGTGGATACCATTTCTGTGAAACTATATTGGGAAGTTTTAACATTTCATTTGCCTACCTTAACTGATATATAGATACAGAAAGAAAGAATTAGATATACCTGTATGCAAATACATGCATTACATTTTTGTAGGGGATGAATATAGGTTGGCAATGCACACACACACATACACAATGCGTGCTTGGTATTTGAGAACACTGTGAAATATTTTCAATAACTATTGATTTAAATTAAAGCTTTTATATAGTAAACAGGATTATTAGATATGAATGAAAAGTATAATGTTCTGACTACAGTTAAAAGATTAAGTATTTAAAGGAGACAATAAGAGAAAATGGTATTTTTGGTTCAATGATATTATTGAAACTTAATGGATGTAGTAATCAATAACATGCAATGTCCAAAGCAAGAATATTGGACAAGAGAAAACAGTATAATAAATACAATCAAACATTCATTAAAACTCCTTTTTGCTGTAATGGAAAAGCACAAATATTGAAACAGTGGACAGCATTTCAAACAGGTTAATCAACATGTTATTCACTGCACAATCAGCTCATATGAAAATAGAGTGTGTGCAGTGAATAAATTTCTTGCATGTAGCATCATCAGTCCCTGTAGATAGTTCTTTTGTTAAGCAATGTAGAGATTATTTTTCTATGAAAGAAATTCTAATGCAAAAGATGGAATGCTAAGAATTCAGAAACAATTTATCTTTGAAAGAGGACAATGTGGTAACCTAAACTGAAGATTGAGGCAATAAGATTTTACTGGAATCCTCATGTTTTGATTGGTTTGTGTTTTACACCATATCAAACTTTTGTAGGCTATTTAAAGCCAGAAAATATTCTTAGACTAAGAATTTTGGGAGATAATTATTTACTAATACAAGTTCTACTAATTAACCCATATTTGGAGGAAAGAAGAGCTGGATTCATATTTTTCTACAGGTATTTGCTTGTAAGTGAATATAAAGAACTCAACTGGAATTGCAACTTGGCTCTTTGATTTCTAATTCCAAGATATTATACACTACACCCCCCACACACATCAAAGCTTACAGTTCCTGGTATTTGCAAGTAGTCACCTATCTAGCTACTGCCCAGGCTCAATATTGCTTAACTTAAGTGATCTTGCAAGAACCATTGTTTCAGTGTGATATGGCCATGAGCCTGGAATCCATTGATTGATTGTTTGTCATGGCTTATTAAACTTTTGTAGGTTGCTTAAAGGCAAAAAATATTTTTAGATTGTAAGTATTTTTTTTTTGAGATAATAATGATTTACTGATACAAACCCTAATTAGCACATAGCTGAGGCAAGAAGAGGCAGATTTATATCTTTCTCAGTTTTATTTGCTCAGAAGTGAATATAACAGACATGACTGAAACTTGGTTGGTATTTAAATACAATTTAAAATAACTTGATTATATATAATTTATTCAAAAATTATAACATAAAATGTTATAACATCACTACAAAAATAGCCATTTTGTTTCAGCACATCTGGTGTCTTCTCAAGTGATGGTGTTGAATGTAGAATAAACTCTTTATTATTCACCAGAAGTGTTGAAACAAAATGGCTATTTTTTTAGTGATGTTATAACATGTTTATGTCATAATCTTTGAATAAATAATATTTACTGAACTCTGTATTGAGCACTCTTAAGAATAATATTTTTGGTTATTGGAATTTTATTCTGTCTACTCCAATCGTATAGTTGGAGATATATATATATATATATATATATATATATATATATATATATATATATATATATATATAAAATGCATAAAAAGTATCTAAAGTGAGTGAAAACTTCTTATAAATATTATTATACAGTCATATGGCCAAATTTTATATGAAAAAAAAACACATCTGAATCAGTAAATAAGTGTGCTTAAATTAAAAGCATTTGAAAAGTTTTCATGTATATGTATTCAGAGATATCAAAGACTAAATAAATTTTATACATCAAACATTTTATCCCAAAAAGAAAGAAAAACATTCTGCAAGTTTTTCTTTTTCACTTTTAGACAACCAAATGTAAAGTTTCATCTTTTAATTTATGGCAATAAGACAAACATTTCAGCACAAAAAGAGCAAATGCTAAAAGAAAGCATGATTAATTTCTGGGACAAATCAACACCTGGCATTTAGACTAAATAATTCTGATAGCTGAAAAATTAAGAGTTACTTTGAAAATGAAACTATGAACTGGAATATTTTCCGTTTCTAAATTTCCTGTAGAAAGGATAAGAAAACATAATGAAATGTCAGAGGGATTTCCATCTTATTTAAAAAACAAGACATTTTTTTATTACAGTATATATAATAGACTAATAAAATCTCGCTTTTTTATTACTTGAGTTAACTAACTACTACTAAGCTTGTCTTTACCTATTTGTGTGTGTTTGTATGATATAATAATAAAATAGTTTTAAGGTATGGCATATGTATAGGTAAAAGTCCTCAATATCAGAGACATAGTGTAGGTAAATATACAATTGGGAACTGAGATCAATCCCAAGTGGCAACAGTCCATTTCATGCTTAAATGCAATAAGGCCTCATTGACTGATATACATAGATTGTCAAGCAACCACACAATGCACATATCTTGAAGATTGCATTCAAGGATGAGACAGACTGTTGCCACCGATGTTGATCTCAGTGTCCACTATATATATATGTGTGTGTGATATATATATATATATGTGTGTGTGTGTGTGTGATATATATATGTATATATATATATATATATGTATATATATGTGTGTGTGTGTGATATATATATATATATATATATATATATATATATATATATATATGTGTGTGTGTGTGTGTGTGTAAGTACCTTCAAATATTTACTAAAAATTAGTATACATGATGAAAAAGTGTTCCCAATTTAATAAAAACAAAGTTTTATTATAAACATTTTTATGCTATTATTAAGAGCAAAACCCAAAGAATATTTTGATTATTGAATTACATTTTTGGATTCTTTTTAGAATCTACAAAATTTTCATTAAAATTTTTTTACTTTTTTGTTTCCTTCCATTAATTAGTTTGGGAAATTTTAGTGTAATTTTGTGGTTAAAAACACATTGATTTGGAAATTCTTGCAAAAAATGAGATAATTGCCAAATTGTACAGAAACTTTCAGGACTAATTCACAAGTGAATGAAATTATTTTGGGAACATTTTCTTCAGAAATCTTTTTTAACATCTGTTACCCCAACCCCTATCATGTATCATTTTTTTTCTTTTAATTCATTTTATAGCACTTAATGTTTATATTAGTTATAAGCATGAGTCCTTAGAGAATTTAAAACATCAATTTTTATTTTTAACAGGATCCCCAGTTACCAAAAATCTGCTCAATAATGTAAAATAAGAAAAAGATAAAACTAAGAATTCATTTCATTGTAAAAGCTTTAAGCTTCTAAAAATTTTAATTATAATTCATAAAGTTTCCACTCTTAAAAATTCAGTGTAAAGTAATATTATTAAGTAAAAACTATATTAACTAATCATAAATGGAAAAGGTTTGCTACAATTCGGTCACCCTCAGTATTTTAAAAAGTATTTTTGGGGCGAGTATAAACATGCTAATATATATATATATATATATATAAAGATAAGATATAGTTTTAAGATATGCTATATTTATGGGTTAAGAGCTCAATATCAGGAACAGAGCACATAAAAATATAAAAGTGGACATTAAATTCAACACCAGAGATAACAGTCTTTCATGTTTAAATACAATTGTCAAGCCATATGTGTTGTATTTATCCTGAACTTTTTTAATATATGGGTCAATGATGCATTGTAGGTTATATATATATATACACACATACATACATACATACATACATATATATATATATATATATATATATATATATATATATATATATATATATACGAAAATACATATATTTACACATACACAATCACACACTGTGTAGAACTTGCAATGACCTTCACGTGCCTGTGTCACAAATTACATTGCTGTCTTTACTTCACATGTTATGAAATTTGTGTTTTTCTTCTCGTATATATGCTGTAGTCTTCAATTTTGTAATGAACATGGAATTGGAAGAGCCAATGCTAAATTATGTGTTCAACTTGTGAAGTTTGCTACAGAGACATTGAGTATACTTCAGCAAGGTTACAGGTGCTTCAGAAGTGGAAGGACATTCCTGGAAGATGACAGGTGATCTGGAAGATCTGACACAATCATCACCTCCGGAAATGTGGAGAAAATTAATCAGCTCGTGCATGATGATCGTCACAGAACAATCAACAACATTGCTGATGTTGTTGGTTTGTTGTATGGGTTTGTGTATCCTAACATCTGAATTGAACATGCACATGTTGCTGCCAAATTTGTCCACTGCCTGCTGACGACCGTGTGTCGAAAGAACATTATGTCAAAGTCTGTCAAGATCTATCGGTGTGCTGCTGATGACCCATTCTTCATGTTGAGGATCATCTCCTATGATGAGAGTTGGGTCTTTGGGTATGACTTGGAGATGAAGTAGCAGTTGACACAGTGGACCAAAAAGGCATGAGAGAGTCATAGTTCAGTCAAGAGCATGCTCATTTTTTTGACATCTACAGTATTGTGCATTGAGAATTCATTCTCCAGGGCAAGACCGTCAATTCAAAATTCTACTACAATGTTTTAAGGCATTGGATGGAAGACATTTGGCAAAGCAACCAGATGGGTGTAGCACAAAGAATTGGATTATTCACAATGACAATGTGACCTGTCACCGAACTCTCCCCACTCATGAGTTCCATCACATCTCCAGGCTGGAAAATACAGCTCAAATTTTGCCATTTTAACAATATTGCCAAGATTGAGAGTGAATCACAAATGGTCCTCAATTCAATGACAGTAAATGACTTCCAGGCCAGATTTCAAATATATATATATATATATATATATATATATATATATACACACACACATTTAAGGGATTTATAGTGCAATAAACAGTTTAACATAAAATTAGTGGTAGAATCCAAGCTTGTTCTCACCTCAATAATAAAGATTCACTTTTGTATCTTTCTTACAAAACCTGGAAGCAAAAACACATTAACATTTTTACCATTCATTCATGCTATCCATCTGAAGATGATTGACAAAATTCTGACTTGGCATCTTGACTTCAGTTACTTTCTCACTAATGTGACATGGCTTCCTTCTAACTTTTTTTACAAATATTTTCATGCTAACTTTTCTGACAAGATTTTTTCCTTGGTGTTCCGACTGCATGAATTTAAGCATGATACTTAATTGGCATCTGGGTTCTACTGTTGAAATAGTTAAATGTAACCAACACTTCTGCTTCAACAGTTTTTCTTGCACTTCCCACCTGTGCAACTCCCTTCCATTTACTTGCTTCCCTGATAACTAGAATCTTCAAAAATTTAAATGCAATGTCAATTGCTATTTTCTATCATCTTGAATACTGTTCATCTTTAATCCTTTCCTCATTACCCCCATAACCAGTCTTTTTCTCTCACCTTCACTCTCTGTAACCCCCTGTGTACTAGTGGAATTCTTGCATTGGTTGGGTGAAATGATTAAAAAAAAAAAAAAAAAAATATATATATATGAAATGATTAGCAGTTGGTAGCTGAATTAATAATATATATTTCATATTACCATAAAGGTTATTTTTAGTGTGTTACATATGTTTGAGTGGCTATCTACTAAAAATAATGCTAATAGTAATAAGAAATAATGTCAGATAAACATTTCATTCAAAATATTTCTTATTAGTAGAAATGTTAATTTTAGTGTATACACATGTTTGAGTCGTTATCCCCTTTTTTTTTTAATTTATTAAACAGTGAAATTAATAGCAACTGGCCAAAATTGAGAAATCCTAAAAAAAATTTCTGCCTCCAACAGAAACTGAACCTGCATCCTTTTTTCACCTTAAATGAGAAACTGAAGCTAGAAGGTATAAATTAGTAGAAGTAATAATAATAATTAAAAAAAAAAAACAAAAAAAAAAACTTTTCCTTAACAGGTAATTCTGAGTTTGTCCTGTTAGTCTGGCTCTGTGGCCAAACTGGTAGAGGCATGCTTCAGCTTAAATAATGGTTTCCAAGATAAAAAAGGGGATGCAGTTTCAATTCCTGTCAGAAGCACAATTTTTCTTCAGTGGGATTTCTCAATTTATGTTGGTTATTATTAAATAACAAACAGAGGCAAGAACTCATGTACATACTAAAATAATTTTTACAGTATTAAGAAATAACGTTGGATAAAAAATCCTTAAAAAAAAAAAAAAATAAAATAATTACTGTTTACATTTCTAGTACAAAGAACATTTACATATAAAGCTGGATCTTAGAGGTGTAGATTATGCCTGAATGAAAACACATACAGAAATAGAATTTCACTACTAATTAACTTTATTTGCAAATAATCCTAAAATAAATTCTCTAAATAGAAAATGACTTTTCATCAAGTTTAACATTCCATCTTTGGCAGTCTTTAATCAGAACACAAGTAAAAAATAATAAGTTTGTCATAACTTTCAAATGAAGAGGAAATATTTTGAGTTACATAATACAAAAGAGGAAGTGGATAAAAAAAATAAGGCCTCCATCAAAAGAACACCTACAGACATAAATTCCATTCAATAATGATGATATAAATTTGCATATGCATTTAATCTAATCCTGCTTAACAGAATTAAAGATTAAGCATGTGATCATGTGGTTAAAGCATTAGAATTCTAGTCATGAGATCTATGTTCAAATCTTACCATGGAGATGACTTGTCAAGGAGATGACTTCTTGATATTGGGCCTGGGGGAGATGATCAGTACATGTGGTACTGTCAGAAAATGCATGAAAATAATACCATGGGTTGACCCAAGCCTTGTGCTTGAATATGGATATATAAAACTCTTTGAAATGAATCAATGGTTGCGTTAGCTCAAATTCACACGTTATGATGAATGAATGTTTGACGGCACTGGTCTTGTCCAATGATGGATAATTTGGGCAGGTTGATTTTCTACATTCTTTAGAAAAACAACATTGCACTCTGTGTTAAAGCTGGGGTTTTATGTGATAAGTATTAACCTCAAAAATTAGATTCATAGCTTTTACCAATCTTTGAGCATTTAGTTTTAAAAACCATCTGAAAAAAATGTACAGAAATAACTAATTTCCACAGGTTTTTTGATACAAACTGACTAATTCAAGAATAAATCCAAATAAAAGTTTATATTTTTTGTATTAGATACATTGAATGAAAAACATATGCAAACCAGAATTCTATTTATAAATCAACACAAGCTAAATATGCAATTTTTTTTTTTTACTGTCTTTACTTATCAAATAGAATTAAAAAAAATTGTAAAAGATTATAAAAAAAAAGCTACCCAATGAATAAGATTTGTTAGATTGTAATTAAAAAAAAAAAATAGGTAAAAGTATATATAACACCATAATACTTCAGGGTAAAAATTATAAGACAAAACATTTGAAGTTTGCATTGTTTATTGAAAATCACAGCAAAACTACTGTAATAATAATACAGATAAATTGTTCAGTATAATTTACCTTTGAAGTAAATGAAGGTTTTATTTGAGGGCACAATGATTTAGTAATGTGTTTGTGCCATGCATCTTTTCCATATATAATTTGTAAATCTTCATTAATTTTTTGCATTTTATAAGGCTGTGCTATAAGGCTTTCACTGATCACCTGAATTAAATTCTAACACTACGGTTTTGAACCTAAACTTAATTTTTAAACTTGTTTCCTCTAAAGGTTGTAAGGATTTCAGAAAAAAAGTACATCATTAATTATCATGTCAAACCCCAACTTTCAGTTGAGCGTAATACCATGGTTCCAAAATCGAGCTACCCTACTGATCATGTCAAATTATGCACTCTCTCTCTCTCAGAAAATTCCAGTTAGGTCTGTTCAGCCTAGTGGCACTATATGTCACAGGTTAGCTCTGTGGGTGTTGAAGAAATAAAATATGCCTGAGGAGATATTGGCAACAGGGATTAGTTAACCATCTATAGAGACCCTATGTGAAAAGTATATTTGATGAAATAAAATTATATAGTAATCATCGATAATAAGTGATAAGCTGGAAACATTAAACCAGTTAAGACAAATTAAAATCGCTAATATATTAATTTTTGTCCTTGTGAATTTTATTTTCATAAAATGGTTTTAAAACTGTGTCATCTTTTTCTTTGGTGGGTATCCTCCATCCACTTCTTTATTTTCACTCCCTAAACCTACCCCATGTACCAAAAGCAGGAAATAAAGTAGAACTGTGAAATGGAGAAATATAAATGCCCAGCAGCAAAATAGCCAAAGGCAAACATTTTCGTGGACCCTTTCTTGAAGCATTCTCATCCAAAAATGTCCAAATTTTTTTTCATGTAAACATGTTCCCAAAGTGCAAAGAAGATATTTACAATTAAATATGCCAATGTACACAAACACATATATTGTATTAGGTGCGCCAGTATATACACACACAGATTATATATGATGAAGGAACAAATAGGAAATTTTTTCTTTTATTTATCTTTCTGTCAGATTCTGATGTACATTTGATCATTAATATATATATATATATATATATATATATATATATATATATATATATATATATATATATATATATATACAAGCATAAGAACATGTTCTTATAGCATGAACAAGTCCTTTGCATAAAGAAAGAATAGTTTGGACTAATTAGGTCTTCTGGTAGGGTTAAAAAAAAACAATTAAAATAAGCATAATTATTTAAAATTTGTTAACAATTTGAACACCAAGGACACAATTTATTTTGTATTTATTATCACTACTCTTACTGTACTTAGTTACATGGAAAGGTTCCAGCTAAATACCTTCATGCATTATAAATATGGAAATACGCATGCAAACACACACACACAGAGACATGTTTCCTTACACACACATACACACATATGAGATATAAAGAAAATGCATGATAAAGTGGAAAATTTTTTTATGTGATGTGTTTTGTACTTTAGGACTTCATGGGACTAAAGTGATGCTTACATTCATGTGATTATAGAAATAACCTGTTTTCAACTTGATAGACTTTCCTAAAATACTTCTAATATCTAAAAAAAACTATATGCATACACACACACACACACATATATATACATATATATAAAATGTATAATGTATATATATATATATATATATATATATATATATATATATATATAAATGTTATTTTTAATTTATTTTGTTTAAACATTATTTTTGATGGAGGCTCATATTTGAGTAGAAGTCCTGTTTTTAAATTGAACAGTATTTTTTACCCAACTATATCTACCAGCATGAATATTTGAGAAATCTTTTCAGAAAAATATAAGTCCTCTGGCAGGATATGAACCTGCATCCCCTATGGGAAACCATAGATTATAAAAAAATAAAATAAAAACAACATGTATGCACAAAATGAAAAAGAAAAAAATGATAATTTAATAATTTTACCCCGTGTGCATGTGCATGATATCCCTCACACACACATTATATACATATATATATATATATATATATATATATATATTATATACATATATATATATATTATATACATATATATTATATACATATATATATATATATTATATACATATATATTATATACATATATATATATATATATATACATATATATATATACATACACATATATATTATATACATATATATATTATATGCATATATATATATACAT
>OZ010583.1:48005177-48010617 GCA_963932145.1 Acanthosepion lycidas
AGAAAAAATTTTAACCTCATAAACATGCCCGTTAAAGTAACGCGAATTAACAGCGTCTAAAAAATTTGAAAGAAAAACTGTCCTCGTAAAAGTAGTGTAGCTTCTTCCTTTAAAGTCGGTCTCCACCCCTCCACCCCTTAGCCATCTTGAGACTAGACACAATAAATTCGAACAACATCTAGCCGACACATTGGAGTTAAAAATTAAAAATAAGAATTTGAAATGATACATATGACACATTCATATCCTCTTTCCCACCTCACTTCGTTAATTTTACGTATCCTTGATGAGGTCCGTCAAAAATGTGTGAATTTCTTTTCATTTTTCATTTCAATTTTTGGAAGTAAAGTCTGATGATCCAGAGCCCTGTTAAAGGGGTTATGGTGAAATAATTTATTACATGGAACCTTAACGGGGTCTGTTTTTATTCAAACATATCTGCTCTGAATTTTACATTGAGCTCTACGGATATCATCCTCCTTGGGTCTACCCATACGGATTGCCTAAGTTTGCATAAACTATATATATATATATATATATATATATATATATATATATATATATATAAAGAAATATAGTCTTAAGGTGTGCTATATTTATAGAATAAAGTGCTCAATATCAGAGATAGAGCGTGTGTAAATATAAAAGTGAACATAGAAGTCAACACTTAGAGGCGACAGTCTGTTTCATGCTATATGCAATCGTCAGGCCACATATGCTGTTATTTTTCTCGGCTATTTATATATATACGGGCATGGGTAGACCCAAGGAGGATGATATCCAGAGAGCTCAATGTAAAATTCAGAGCAGATATGTTTGAATAAAAACAGACCACTTTAAGGTTCCATATAATAAGTTATTTCACCACAACCCCTTTAACAGGGCTCTGGATCATCAGACTTTACTTCCAAAGGTTGAAATGAAAAATGAAAAGAAATTCACACGTTTTTGATGGACCTTATCAAGCATATATATATATATATATATGTATGTATGTATGTAATGTATATGTTTGGTGGAGTGTTATCTTTGGGTAGATGTCTATCACATAATTGAGAATGTTTAAAAATAAATGGGAAGGAATAACGTTTGTAGCCTAATATATTTTGCTGAATTTTTATTTGAAATCTTCACTGTATAATGTTCAAACTCCATGATTAGTATTCATTACTGAGTTCATTAGCAAGGAAGAAGATGATGTTGAAAAATAAATGTTTACTTTATTGCTAGAATAAATAAATAAATTGGTGCATGAATATGTCAACCTGGTTGTTTTTCTTTCCATGAGTGTGTGTTTAAAATTTCTGTCTGCATGTCTGCCTGCCTATCTAGAATTTGGTATGTCATTTCTTTGATCAAAGCAGTCATTTCCCTCCAAGTTTATTATTTTACCTTATTGAATTCCATTCCTGCTTTTCTATTTCTCCATCAATCGATCATTTTGATTTTTGCAATTCTTTCATTCTATTTGACACCCACTTTGCCTTTTAAAATTAGTTCATACTCTTCCCAGTAGACACACCCTCATGTGGACAGGCACATATCAACACTTTCTGCATGCACGCACACACACACACACACACATACACATTACTCTCTCTCTCTCTCACACACACACACACACACACCGAGAAGAATAGAAACATATCAAGGCAGATGCATCCGTATAAATTTGAAAAATTTCTACAGCATGCATACACACAGACACAGAAATAGATTGTGGCACAGTAATAAATATAAGGAGACTCTCTGTTCCAGATGCACCCTAATACAGTGTACATAAAGGAGTCGCATTTCACAAATGTATTCTACACAACAGGCAATGCCATACAGTGGTACACACGTGTGCAAATTGACAAAGATGATCAGACATGCAGATACAGACACATTGACATTACAAAAATGCACACATCTGCATATTATTACAAACATACTTGTAAAAATACTTAATATAACACGGACACACATACACACTAAGAAACAGACACAATCAGAGATGCCAATATACTCATACAGTCAAGCAAAAATGCATACACACAGGTAAAAACGTGTGTGTGTGTGTGTATATATATATATATATATATATATATATATATATAAAACGTAAAGGTAAAAACGTGTGTGTGTGTATATATATATATATATATATATATATAAAACGTAAAGGTAAAAACGTGTGTGTGTGTGTGTATATATATATATATATATATATATATATATATATATACATACACACGTGTGTGTGTATATATATATATATATATATATATATATATATATATATATATACACACACACACGTTTTTACCTGTGTGTATGTATATAAAATTATCATAAATACATTTATGTATGTCAGTGGTTTTTGTGTGTGTACATGGCAGTTTTTGTACAATTGTGTGTATGTGTGTATATATATATATATATATATATATATATATACACATACACACAAACGTGTATATATATACACATATACATATATATATATATATATATATATATATATATATATATATATATACATACATATACATACATATGAAGAAAAATATTTTGAAAAAAACAAACAAAAATCCTTAAATGCAATTATGTTGTTTTAATATGAATGAAATGTCAACGTCTGATGTTTCGGTTTAATAAACCTTCTTCAGGACAATATTCATTAAAATACAATTAACATAATCAGTTCAACATGACAAAGATGATGGACATCAAAACAAGACTTATCCAAAACAGATAACTGAAAATTTTAAATTTTATATACATACATACATATATATACATACATATATATACATATATATATATATATATATATATATATATATATATATACACACACATACACACACTTGTACAAAAACTGCCATGTACACACACAAAAACCAATACATATGCCATGAACAGAAAGAAAATACTGACATACATAAATGCATTTATGATAATTTTTTATCTATATATATATATATATACATATATATATATTTGGTTGGTGCAAAAATAATGACGCAATAATGTTGTTTTTTGACATATTTTTTAACGTCAAAAAACGACATTATTACGTCATTATTTTTGCACCAACCTGATATATTCTGTTTATGGCATATGTATTGGTTTTTGTGTAAGTAAAACATTCATTACTTCTTATATAAGAAGTAATGAATTTTTTATTTATTAATCCAACAGATTTTATCACTTTAAATATTATGTTTAAGTAGACACCCATATTTGATTAGTTGCTACATTTATTTATTAAACAGTATATTTATTTATTTTTTGTCTACTAGCCTGAATATTTGAGGAAACTTATTAAAAAATATGCACTCTCTAGCAGGATTCAAACCTGCATCCCCCTGGGCAGAGGAAACCATCATCAGATCTGACATGCTTTAACCAACTCGGATATGAAGAACTTTGCCAATCAAACAAGGCACGATAGTGCATTTGAGTAAAAACCTTCTTGCGTGATAGACTCTCAAAAGTTTCATATCCAAAGTGATTTCTAAAAAAGTAATGGATTTTTAATTAATAAAATATACTGTTTAATAAATAAATAGAAGTCTTCTCAAATATAGGTATCCACCGAAAATAACATTTTTTGTGATAAAGTACATATGCATATATGTGTGTGTGTGTGCGTATAGATGGGACAAAGTGAGAAGTTTTTTTTTTTTATCAAAGACTCCTTTCACCAGAGAGAAATTATACTCACTTTGGCATCATCTGTTTGACTAAAAGACAGACAAAATTATGTGTGAGGAAAATGTCTTTGTATCTCTGAGGATATTCAGTTATCATAAATCAAATTAATTACACTAGCTTATCACTTCCTGACTTGAGACTTGAAGTGTGTCTGCCTTTGAGCTTGTTTTTTTTTTTATCTATATTTATATTAAAGTCATTTGGTATTGTAGAATTTTAATTCAGGGAGTTTTTTATTTTTTGCAGATGCATATACACACACACACACACATATATATATATATATATATATACACACACACACACATTCTTCTATATGTGTACCTATACATAACATCCACCCAGGCATTAACATGTATTAGAGCCCTTTTCATTTTTCACACTTGTACATATATATGCCCAATGATATATATTCTTGGCTGCGCACACACACACACACAAACATATCATAGTGGATTTTTAATATACATTTATATACACTCTTAAACATCTGCATTTGTCAAAGATAAGGATGTTAGACACATGTACACAAACTACAAAAATTTATATAGCTACACACTCATATAAAGGAAATAGTTAAGCACAGTTATAGTTATATCACAAAATTAAAAACCTACAAAACACATGCACACACAAAACTGAACATCTATACAGCATATACATACAAAAACTGAACTCATACACAACATATGTTTGCAAACACACACACAAAATGAACACATATACAACACATGCACACAAATAAAAAATCTTATATTCGCATGCACATTAAACGAATTAAAGAACATGCAACAAAAAAAAACAAAAAAACAACTCATATTTGTGTGTGTGTGTGTGTGTGTGTGCACGTGATGTAAAAAGGCCAAATAACACACAGGTATATTTAGGGAGACATTTAAAAAAGTCACACTTAGTTAAAAAAATTATATAAGCGCATTAATGTTTATTTATGATTTATAGACTTAAATATATGCAATTACAAACAAGTACAAATTTAGGATGAATTATAAATGAAGATGCACTCACACAAAAACAAAAGATTAAAAAAAGCTGCAACTCTGTATATGAACATTGACAAAACTACAAATATACACAAAAATTAGACTGTCATGCACACACACATATTATATATATATATATATATATATATATATATATATAGATAGATAGATAGATAGATGTTATTTTCATAAACTAATGACAGTAGTTTGTCACTAGATGCATTGTAAATTTATCTTTGTGGTTAAGTTTAACTTTGTGTGACAAATTGTTCCTGTATACATGTGCATAGCAAAAATATATAAGTATTACTATTTATGAATTTAAGTGCAGTACTAGATTGGCAGCTAGGTCTCATCATTTTACAACTCAAATTAGATCCAATAAAAAATCCATTACTTTAGAAATTACTTTGTTTACATTACGATATGAAACTGGGAATATGAATGTTTGAGAATCTTTGAAGAAATTTATGTTTAAAAAGTAACTGTTCAGTTTTACTCAAACACTGACACCCTTTGTGAGTTAGTTGGCATATTGGATCTAATAATGGTTCAAATCCTGCTAGAGGCACATGTTTTCTTTAATACGATTTTTTGAATATTCAGGTTGATAGACGAAAATAGGAAAATAAATATACTGTTTAATAAATAAACAAAGTTTCTACTCGAATATTGATATCCATTTAAATAATGTTTAAGTGATGATATAGATATATTAATTAAATAGGTATACAAGT
>OZ010583.1:48010817-48015817 GCA_963932145.1 Acanthosepion lycidas
ATATATATATATATATATAACCATTTAATATGAATCTATGTGCATAAATTAAAATAAATGCTATATGTGTGCATACACACACACACACACACCGACTTATCTAGATATCTGCACAAAAGGTACATATACATGTTTAGAACATGTATAGTTGGTTGATTTTGTTTATCAGCATATCATCTTCTATGGGTTATTTAATGTCAGATTCTGAATATTTTGTATGTAATTTTATGCTTTCAACTACAGATTTTTTTGTACATTATTTTATACTTTCAGAGTAAAGTACATTTTATATATATATATATATATATATATATATATATATATATATATAGAGAGAGAGAGAGAGAGAGAGAGAGTTTGAAATTTGTTATTGGTAATTTTATGAAAATATATATCTATATATATATATATATATATTTTTTTTTTTTTTTTAGAGTTGCATTGATTGTCATTTTGCTATAAAAGGTATTGTTGGTTATTTTATTATAAAAATATACTGTTGATTTTTGTTTGGGGGTTCACTATTTGTCCATAGCTGGGACCCTAACATGTACTACCACCCCAGGTCAAGGCAGACATTGGAAAAACACCAGTTAAGAAGTGGTTCCATACCCCCCCCCTACAAAACCTCCAAATCAGTGACCTTGCTACCAGATATAGTTTATACCCAAGTATATATAAATATGTTTAAATGAACATGCATGCTTTCATATGCACTTTTGTGTAATGAGAGATGCTTATATACATTTAAAACCACTAATACTTATATATAATGGATTACATGAATGACATCTGATATATGCTACATGTAAATACATAAATATAAACCTTAAAGTACAGATACATTGACACATATATTTTTGAAAACATCTATATATATTAAATTAAAGATTTTCTTCAGTATGCCAATAAACACACAATATATATATATATATATATATATATATATATATAAATATACACACACACACACACAGTGAAAATTCATAATTTTATATATATCATAATATCTGATATTTTATCCTTTCACTAAACTTTTCTCTGTATCAGTGTATTGCCAAATCTATCACTTAATACAGTCTAATCTTCATTTTTTAAATTTCCTTGCTTTAAAAATGTTCATAATTTTCATTTTACTTTTCTGATAAGGTTATTATGTAGTAAGCTTTGCTTAACTCTGGCACAAGGCTACATGTTTAGGACATCCAGTAATGGTCAAACTCACTACTCTCACTCACTACAGTGAACCAGACAAGCTGAGGGGTCCACTTTTCATAAAAAAAGTTTCACAATTTTTATTAGTTTTTTTTTTCCTATTTCTTCACATATCACTCAGTGAATTTTTCTCATGAGAAAGTTCCTTTTTGAATCCCCCCCCACTTATTCAAAATTTGTCCTTTCTTCAATAAAACAGTATATATGTTAAGAGTACCTTTCCATATGTTCACTTTCTTTTCCTTCCAATTTGTTTTGCTGACTAGTATTTCTTGTCTTCTTAAAAATGTATCATTCTTTTAGACTGTTCCTTTCTGATGTACTTCTGTTTCCTTTCCCCCCTCATAAAAATTTTACAAATACACACATTCTTTTTTCCTATGAAATTATTTGTCATCCTGTCATAGAATATCTTCTTACACCCTATATATATTTACTTTCTCACTTCCCCCACCCACTTTAAACAAAGAATTTCCACCCCTTTTCTTTATTTTATACTCTTCTAACAATTTCTGCCCAATGTCCACCATTTTTTCCAGTCTTTCCTTCTCTCTTTTTACAAAAGAGCTACAATTATTGATAAGAGCTTAAGATATCTGTACTTTTTACTTGACTACTCTAGGGATTAACTCCCAATCATTTCTCTTCCCTAGAAATAAATCTTGTAAGGTGATATATTGTCCATCTTAACTTCCTGCAGTAAGATAGTGGTCCATAAAGTAAAGAAGCTATGGAAGAAGATAAAACATGAAGATAGAACAATAACAGCACAAAAAAAAAAAGAAAGAAATGTGAACATGAAGGACAAGATGAAGAATAAAAAAAGATGATTTTGAAAAATAAAAACTATATATAAGCAGTAGCAGCAGTAGCCATAGTCAGAGTGGCCACAGCAGCAGAAGCAGTAAAAGAAGCTCAAAGTTGGGTGCAGAGAAAAGTAATGGAAAGAGGAAGTGGACAGTGGAAGTGGACTGTGGTGATAGGATCAGGTGAAACATAAAGGTAGTAGCAATGATAGTGGTGGTCAGAAAAATGAAGAAAAAATGAAAAGGGGAAAAGTGGAAGGTGAGAGTAGTGGTGATTTGCTAGGAAGTGATGGGGTGAGGTTGATTAGAAAAGTAGTAGCAGTGGTGGTCAGAAAAATGAAGAGTAAAACAAGAGGGTGGTTGCAGTAGAGGTAGTGGGTGTCTGAAGGGGAGAGTAATGGGAGTTGAGAAAGAAATAGAACATGTGGAAGAGAGAGGAGGAGGAGGAGAAGGGAGTGGTCAAAGAAGGGATGTAAAAAGGAGTAATTTTGAAGTTTTTTTTTTCTTTTACATTTTTATTGCTGTACAGAAACTTAAATGTAGAGATGAAGGGGTGTAGTTCAAGGTCTAAGAAGAAAGGGAGAAAAAGAAAGAAAAAATGAAGAGTACCCCTCTCTTTCTTTATTCTAACTCCTCTCTACCCCACCCAGCTCTTGCCATCATCACTATTGTAAAAAAAAAAAAAAAACATAGAATAAAAAAAAGAGATGAAAAAGTTAAAAATAGAGACTATAAAGTACTAAGTAAACAATGAATAAAAAAATAAAGAAAGATTTGCAGTAAAGATGAAAAATAATAAATATATATCTCAAATGGCATTTTTACAATTACAATTTTTTTTTTGTTACATCTTGTCCATCAAAAAATTTTAAAATATGAATGAGAAAATATCTCCCTCCATTAATTTGCAATCACAGTTTTCAAGCTTCATCTTGACAGGCCTTCACAAATTCTGTTATACATATTATAATAGACTTCCACTCAAATGTACAAACCCTTAAGAACATAAGTAAGACTGATTAAATACAATCACATAATTATAAGTGAAATATAAACACAGTCTGCAAATAATACATACAAATATGCCTACAGCTATAAAACTTATGTGATGTTTACCTCTATACATGCAGG
The DNA here is from genome assembly GCA_963932145.1 of Acanthosepion lycidas. Lineage (NCBI taxonomy): Eukaryota > Metazoa > Mollusca > Cephalopoda > Sepiida > Sepiidae > Acanthosepion > Acanthosepion lycidas. Next base: position 48,013,970 of record OZ010583.1, read on the forward strand.
TAGATATACACACTTAAAATTCTCTCTAAAAATAATAAATAAATAAATAAATAGAAATAAGAAAATAAAAACTCTACATTGATGAGGAGGTGCTGAAAAGTTCTCCATCTGAACAAGAAAGGACTCAAAATTAAATAAATAACCTAATCTGATCAGACCAATTATTTGACTGCAACAATTTCAAAGTTATTTCTTCAGTCATTAAACTTGGTGATATTTAAATTCATTTATTTTATTCTTAATTCTTTAATTTCTTTTCAAAAGAAATTATCCTATAGTCTATTTAGATACATTTAAAAAAAAGTGACAGTGATATAAATTCTTTTCTTTCTTGGAAACACAATTACACAGGAATTCACATTGATATATATTTTGACAGGCACTAACATACATAATAACTTATAGCATTTTTTAGATCAAAATTGTGGTCAAATTTATTTCTGTGAATGACTAGTGTATTTGATAAATTGTTATGTATAAGCTCACTTAAATGCACTAGTCATACACAAAAATAAATTTGACCACATACTAACTTATATTTCTATAATTGCAGACAAGTGCACATAATTGTATATAGATATGAATTTTAGCACATTGATACATAAGAAAAAAATGCATGCATATGAATGTCTATGAAATCTTATTTTCTTCCATATGCACATTCTTGGATAATTAAAAAAAAAAAATAGAAAAAAAAATGGAGAGAGAGAAAAAGACAAAAGTCTGAGAAAAAACAATTTTTTATATTGGGAAACATGCTCATTTATCATTGTTTTCACAGTATTATTATTTTTCATAGTTTTGTCATTTTTATCCTTCACTTGCTTGTCTTTTAAAAACTCCAAATGCTTTTTTTTTTTTTTTTCTCAACTATTTCTATCACGTACTTAATATTTTTCATTCATTCCTTCTTTCCCAAAGTCATCTTCTATGTTAATTCTTCTTTATATTTTTGTTCATCTCATTCCCTGATATTTTTATGCCCCTTCACTATTTTTTCCTACAATCATTTTTTAACTATCTTAGTCCAATAATTCCTTTACGTATACAAGTGTACAACTATTTTGGGACAATAGTACCATTTTTTTTTTTTTTTTAAATATTGAAGTTAACTTTTTTATTTTATTTACATACATTTCTAATTTTTTACAAATGTTTCTTTTGCTATTGATTTACGAACTTCTTAATGTTTTTTTTGCTTAAGACTTTCACTAAATTTCTATTCTTTTCTCACTCAAGCAATTTTTTAATATATTTTTTTTGACAAAGCATTTCCTCCAGTTACATTTCATGCTAATAAATATTATTTATCCCTCACATTGACTCACAGAAATATCCACTTGGACACAAACACACATTACTAGTCACACAATTATATATATATATTTTTCATGAATGCATTGGTTAAGCATTTCCTTGATGTACAGAGAGACCCGGATATAAGAGAAACTCGGATATAAGAGAGATTTTCTCTGGTGCCAAATTATAGACATACTTATCTAAAAAAAATATGCCAAACCCGGATATAAGAGAAACCCGGATATAAGATACTTCTTCTCCAGTCGCGACAACTCTCTTATATCCGGGTTACACTGTATATAATTTGAGCTCTCTAAGGGTCTATCTTTTTAATATTTTATATTAAAAAGAACGACTTGTATTATCCTTTCCAATTACAGGTCTTTCTATATATATAATATATATATATATATATATATATAAAAATACATTTTTAAAAAGTTAAATGAGCATAACGCATAATGTTGAGGTTATAGGTCACATACACAAACGCTAAGAAAGAAAAACACTGATAAACACACAAGAAAAAATATCCTCTACATGGTTTAA
>OZ010583.1:48028317-48038317 GCA_963932145.1 Acanthosepion lycidas
CACACACACACACAACAGAATATTCATTTAACTTGAGAATAGACATGTGGCATGTATATTTAGCTTAAGAAACATGCGGCACGTATATTTGAGAATTAACATGTGATGCGTATTTTAACTCTAGAATAAACACGGGGCATGTATATTTAATTCAAGAATAAATATGTAGTCATGTGTACAAACAATCATTTTACCAAGTACATTTATACATGTTTAGTTCAAATATATAGCCTCCAAATAAATAGTCTGTCTCTGTGAGAATGATTAATTTCTCCTCTCTCAATCACATTACTATAATTTTATCTTAATTCATTATTTCCTCCTTGTTTGAGCACTGACATGTTTGATAGAGTCTAACACACTGACACATATCAAGCAGAGATGTGTCTTTATCCAATTTCTTTATCCTGGATCAGTGGAATTTTAGGAATATCTAAAAATCAAATGCCTTTTTTAATACATAATGGATTAAAATTGGTGTAGCATAAGGGTTTTTGGCACAGGAAGTGAAATAGATGAGCAGAGTTCAATTTTTGGCTGAGTCTGCTGCATTCAATTACACATTAATGCCTCTAGGGAAAGGTATTAATCCATCGCTTCTCCCAGCTGTGGGCTAAATATTAGAGTTGACTCGGGTGGCTGCCAGCCTCAAAGGACAAATCTGTATACAAAACCATGGAAAAGACAGGTAAATATCACTCCATCTTTCCCAAGTATTCATGGGAATTCATGGATATTACAAAAAAAGGTATGCTGTAGAGAGCCATGATTGCCCTTGATTTTTTTATGAGATATGACAGACATGAAATGTGTAGATACTTTTGTGTACATGAAGACACATACATAGATATATAGACATAATTTTTGAATACACAAATATTCACTCACTGCCAGCTGAATAAAAAAACAATACAATCTATACAATACATGCAAATGTCAGCGTGTCACTGTGTCACACTTTTTCAATTCAAGGGACACAACTCTAACTTTCAAGAGCTCATGTTACAGAAATATCTGATTCCCAATTTTCATTGCTGTTATTGTTTTTGGCAATATTTTTATGTTATTTTTTGCAACAAATTTTTTGTACAATAAATTGGGGATAATGGCAATGAATTTTGAAATCTAGCAAAAGTCTCACATGAAATTAAAATAATTGTTTATACAGAAAGTAAGGACACATGCACATCAAATTGTCTTCAGATTAAGTGGTGGCAGAAAAAATTATCGTTGAACTTGTAAAAGATAAACTTAAATGTTAATGTACAACATAAATGCAGTAATCGGTTTTGAGTTCTTCTGTAGTTTATTGTTGCCTATCTCATACAGCCAAAGTATGCCTTGCAAAAGGAAATCTCTGTGAACAGAGGACCACATTGCAATGAAAACAGCCAAGATTGCAGTGAGGAAAAGAAAGTCCAATGTAAATGAAAACCTAGATCAAACGGCAGCCAGGAGAGCTTCCAATGCTGAGAATATACAAAAACTTAGGGACTCTCAAACTCCTGAACAAGCTAAAGACCCAATCAAGATCTCTCTGCAGGAGCTAGTTTAAATGCTGCTCAATAGAGCAGCTTTTAAGCTAGTAAATAAAATAAATTTCAAATGCTGATTTTTAAGGTAAGCAATGCTCCCTACCTACAGTTGAAAAATTGATACAAAACTATCTTCCTTAACCGTCTATGGCCTGAAATCAAAGTAATGTCAGCTTAGAAATTATGCATGGATGTGTAAGTAGAAAAATATAGATACTAAGATATATCTAAGTACATATATACAAAATTATCTTTGACATGTTATAATGGTTAGTAAGCTTTTCTTGCTAGATCAGTTATGACTGAATAGTGAGGTTGATCCTCATTAGGTGCTCCACACTTATGCCCTTGTGCTACATCAAAGCTACACTTAGAAAACCATTTGCACAGTTTGATGTGGTGCAATGATTAGAAACTTGTGCCACATCATAGCCACTTTTAGAAAATTGTGATATATATGTATATCACAATTTTCTTGGATGTATGCAAGCATATTTGTATCATTACTAAAACTTTTTTTTAGTAATGATACAAAATATGCTTGCATACATCCATGTTGTCTCTCTCTCTCTCTCTCTCACTCATACACACTTTCTCCTCTCAAAGAAATCATTGAAAGAACATTTATACACACACACACACAATTTATATAGAATTATAGGCTGAAAAGTTCTGGATCCAATCCATTTCACAAAATATGACCAAATAACCAAACACAGAAATACTTTCTAGAATTTTTACTAAGCTGAGCTGAGAACTTTTCACCACTCTTGTACACTATACATAAATACATTCATGCAAATTTCTGCTTACATATACAAACTAATATATACTCACACACATGTAACAATTCAATTAAAGTAATTCATTTGTTTACATGCCTTCTGATTCATACATACTGTGTTAAATGATTACAATGGCAAAGTTAATATAAGCTGTTTCCTTATAAGAAAACACCTGGCATTTTCTGACCAAGAAACTTGTACCACTGCTAGCTGAAATTTATAAAATCTTTCTCTTAAAACAATTTTTTTTAGGAAAATATGTTTATGGAAGGAATAAAAATCCATACGCTGTCACATTCACAGATTTTCTTGATCTTTCATATTCACATTAAAAGTAACTTAAAATTAGCACATTCTAAAGAAGTTAGCCTAAGAAAAAATACTCCTATACAAATGTATAGATAAAATAAATACACACCTATTTCCCTACGATGTGAGAAAAAATCCTACGTATGAAAATATCAGCTTTTTAAATATTTATTCAGGTGTGATAATTTTCCTCTAAATGTTGACAAATATTAAAAGAAAAAGTAATAAGAGATTAACTTTTACAAAAATATGAAACTCATTTCATCTATGAAGATTGATATATGCTCAAATATATATTTAAAAAAATATATTCCCTGCAGTGAATATTTCAAAAGCTTATATAATAATATATTCAAACTTATTTAAAATTCAATCAGGTTACTTTTATAGGTATACTTTAAAAATGACAAAAATATTTAGCTTTCAAATAAATTCAGGAAAAATAAAAATATTTTGTAAATTAAATTAAAAAAAAAAAATGCCCTGCATACTCCCCCCCCCCAACCTGACACAAAAAGGTAATTTCAAAAGTTATATTTTCTATTTTATCATGTTGAATAGAAGATGGACCTTCCATTAATAACCCATAATTTCACTTTACCTTATGACAGTTGTCTGGCAAAACTGCATCTGATATGAAAGTAGGTATGAAGAAGAGATGTATCACTATTCTGAATATAGAAAAGAAACTGCAAAAACCAACATCTATCAATGATAACCGAATGTTTACAAAGGCCAAACAGAGGATATGAGCACAGTTTTGGGGTGAATAATACATTTCAGTTGTGATGACAGCAATATGTATGATACACCTTGTTTTGAGTGGCCCTGCACAGCTCTCAACCCCAAATATGAAGACATACTTTGAAATTGATTAGCCAATGGTAACAAGGCAGGAAAAATAATCACCTGTAGCCAAAAAGTAAATTTATTCAGTGGTTTTATTGTATTGCCAGGATAGATTCTTTTTTAGAAATAAGTATAAACTGCATGGACTTAGAAATCAACATTGCATCACCAGGCCAAACACACACATATATATATATATATATATATATATATATATATATATATATATATATATAATGACAGATAGACACCCACAACAAATCAAATACAATCAGAAACATGCAAATTATATATAATAATGATAGTATCTTTAATAGCAGATTTATCAAACATCTAGCCCTGATGAACATTTCAACACAAAACTTGTCCACTAATCAGGTAAGTCACTTGAACTATTCCTGATTTACTGAATATGTAAGATAAAGAACAAATAGAAAATGTATCCATCTAACATGTTCAACTTTTATTAAAGCTCCATTGATTGATAAACAGTTCCTACTTGTACTTTATCTTATCTTATTCTGTCAGATTCTGATCTATATTTGATCCTAACTTTATATATATATATATATATATATATATATATACACACACACACATGTGTATGTAATGATAGAGGAAGAAACTAATATATACACATGTAAAGCCTCACTAGCTTTTATATATGACATACAAGATACTCCACTGAAATTAACACTAGTCAATTACCAGTTAGTGTTTGTCATTCTTCATCAGCTTCTCATGGAATATTGGCACAAGTTTACTGTGAATTGGTTGTTACCAGACTATGCCAAACTTAGTAAATTAACTGTTATACATGATAATTGGTTATGTAAATCTATGACAATTTTGATTCAAAGAGTTGCCAACATGGTGAGCTTAAGAAGAAATGTTTGTTTCATGATTCTCATCTCACAGACTCCTATGAAAGTGGACATATAGTAAGAAAAAAGAAAAAGAGAAAACAAGTGGGGGTGGATCATTACAGACAAAATAAGAGTTTGCTATGCAAGCAAAAAGAAATAATGATGTCATTTCATTAAAAATAATTCCAATTCTGAATTGGGTTACTGCTACTTGCTCTATGTGTTAACGAGAAAGTAGCTAACATTGCATGTCAACACAAATTCTACTTTCATCCCATAATACCTGCTACATTTGGATACACATTTACCAAATGTAACAACTATTACAGGATAGAGGTAAGTGTAATTTACATCTGAATATATATGCACACATGCTGGAAACAGTGTGGACATCTCAAACAACACTGCATAGTCATTGGCCATGTCATGTGTTAAACCATCATCAGACTATATACAAATGCTCTATCTCCAATATTGAGCACTCTTCTCACATAACTATGATGTGTTTACATGCACACATATTATATATATATATATATATATATATATAAAGTTAAAGGTCAGAGTAGAATTAGACCAGGAAACACCAGTATTAGTATACATATAAAAAGATAATAATTTAACATGTAGAGATTTTAAGTATAGAAAAATATGAAATCAGCTGATTCCTCTACTTTGGTTTTAACCTTTTGGCATCTACAGGTGATTTCGGTCAATTGATTGCCTGATGCTTTACTTTTTAAAAAAAGTAAAAAGATTTATGAATGCTATATTTCTTAAATAAATAAATGAATAAGTGCATGATGTGAAATGTGATAGAAGGTGAGGAGGAGGGGAAAATCAAGTGTACTGGAAATGTATTGGTAGGGGATTAAATGAAATGTACATACATTCTTTTTATTCCACTTCAAATGAACTAAAAAGCAACTTTTTAGTATGTATACAACAGGTCATAATTTCCAATCTCTGGTCACAAAAGGATTTTTTTTTTTTGAAGAAGAAGAAAGTGTTGGGAAATCAATAGGCTGAAGATACCAAAAGGTTGAAACTAAGGTCATAGGATCAGCTGATTTCTTAACTTTATATATATATATATATATGTGTGTGTGTGTGTGAAATAATTGGTATATCAGTTAAATATCTATTGTAAATATATATTGTGAGTGTATGAATGTGACCATAACATAGATTACACATAAATGTGGGTTAAAATTTTGTCCACCCATAAAGAAATCCCAAGTCAGGAGTTTAATATTATAAAAGTGTTGATTTTGCTTAAAATATTTCACATTATTTTTCTTTGTCAATGCACTCCATTTAGTGCTTAACATTAACTGCATAAACTGAACATGACACAATTAAAATTTCAGGCTGAATTCAGGTTTTCAGACTGCAGAATCAGTTATCCTATTACACTAGATATATATTCTTTATTACTATAAATGTTACATTTAGTGAATACACATTTAAGTCAACATCCATATATATTTAATTTTTAAAATAATAAAATTAAAGTCTACCAGACCTAAAGATCCTGAGTTCTACTAAATGCACATTCGACAGACATATTTTCTTCTGTAGGACTCGCAACCTCTCAAATAAAAAGGCATGTTCGTATTTAGTTTTTAATAGGTACAAGTTGTCAGATTGGTAAATGCACATGCCTTATTACATACACATATAATTATATTTTGCATAAATTATATATGATGAAATTTCCAGTCATTGGCCGTGTATAAGGGTTGAACAAAATTTGTGTCATCAAGGATAACATATATATCGTAATGAAGAAATATATATATATATATATATATATATATATATATATATATATATAGTACTTGCATTTTAGTTATCAAAGGCATATTTTAGCTATAGAAATTGCTTCCCTGACAGAAAAGGTGATTAAAAGTATAACTCTCATCAGAGGAACGACCTTTCTTTAGTGGGACTTCTCAATTTAGAATAGTTGTTATTTATTTCACTGTTTAAGAACAAAAAAAAAAATTTCATGCATAGAAAAAATATATAGTACTAAAGAAATAATGTCATATATATATATATATATATATATATATATATATATATATATATATATATACACACACACTACAATTCAAAAAGTTTGAAGCCATCCCCAGAATTAGAATGGGATGAACATGACAGAAGAGTGGGTGAGGAGAAGGAAAAAGAGCTCTTAAAGTCATTTGAAAAAAGAATCAGTTATCAAATGTTTGCTATTAATTTTAAAAAAATTGCGCTGCAGTAATCAAGACCAAAATTTAAATCATAAAATGTCTTTTTTTTTCTTTTTGTCATAATAAGATTTCTAATAAAAAAAAGTCATGTCTCACTTTTTTTAACCATGTATAATAATTTTCTCTAATTTATAGTACAAAACAACTACTTTTGGGGCTAAGTTAGAAAATTACCATAGATGACCTCAAACTTTTGAACAGTAGTGTGTATATATATATATATATATATATATACACACACACACACAGAAAGAGAGATCATGTGTATGTATAATAAAAAATATACATCATATTTCCGAGTTTATATGAATATGTTACATATATATGTATAAAATTGTGTACGACAAATGCAAATTTGAAATTATATGTTTATATATATATATATATATATATATATATATATGCATGCATACAAATAATTGCCTGGGTAGAGTTATGAAAGAACTTAGAATTTTTACTGATGTAGTCAGCCAATTTTTCATATATAGAAAGTGGATTGCATATGTAATATAATCATGAATCTATTGAGTAGATTCAATATCCTAAGTACAAATGTTATATACACACATTTCACTTCAGCAGAGAACACAAGCATACATGGATGCAATCAAAAACCCACATGGACCTTTTCTTCAAAATTATAGGCACAAACATGAATATCAGTTTAATCAGATCCAAACATGTGCATATAGATATGAGTATCAAACAAACCATTACACCCACCACTACAAGCACACACACACACACACACACACATATATATAATTCTTGATGCAGACAAATATAAATATGATTGTGATTTATTGTACATAAGAATATACTCAATATACAAACCTTTAAGTACACAAGTATATTTCAAAAGACATTATTTCAGTCATTTTTAACATATTTTTTGATTCATACACTGATACAGCTTTATCCTTCCAAGCATGCATATTATATATATATATATATATATATATATATATATATATATATATATATATATACATACACACACATATATATATATATATATTGTCATCCACAGACAGACTGTTTATCAGTAGCAGTAGTCACTGTTTACTTTCGCACTTTCTATTATACACACACACACACTGGATGAACCCCTCCTTGATTGACCATATTTTAAGTGGTGTAGCCATACTTATAACACTTGACCAATTGCAGATTGATAAGGCTATTTAACCCATAGTTGGGGTGGATAGCCATTGACTCTGAGTAGTTCATCTGCCCCTTATAGGGTTCTTTTTTTTTTGTGCTGTGTATTGGTTCTCCTTGCCCTCCTCACCAGACCAGAGTATTGTGTAGGAAGCCAGTTTACTTGCTAACCACTCCAGTTTTGAATTCAGAGTTGTCCTTTTCCTAGACCGGTTGACACCCAAGACTACAGTACCTAGTCTGTCCTGCTATTTACCCATAACTGGAGGAGTGGATTCATACATTTCCTGAAGGTATTTGCATGTAAGTAACAAACTTGAATGAAATTCAAACTCTACTCTCTGATTCCTCAATCCATGCCACTATCCATTGCTTCACCATCAATGCACACACACACACATTATATATATATATATTAATTAATGTGGATAAATCAAATAACAAAACATTTCACACAAATGCACAAAATGATGGAGATTGACACAAACTCTCATACTTATATTTGAAGACAATATCAAATGTAGGTGTCAGTATAGCAGTAGAGGTTTAACCTTCCCACCAATAACAATTTTTTTTTCCCTTGTTAATGGCTGAAATGAAAATCTGTATACAGTAGAAATGCATAACTGAATTTTTCAATACAAAAAAAAAACGCAACTACTGACACTCATCAACAGTAGTTGAACATTTACAGAGACCAAAAAGTGGATGTAAGCACAGGTGGTGGATAAGGCATTTCAGCAGCAGTAACGTTGATGTGCGTGATAAGCCATATTCAGGGCAGTAGTGCACAGATTCTTCCTTAGAGCTGGTGAAAATACACAGCTAATAGCAGTGACATTAATGGTGTCTTTTAGTTGAAAACTTGCTCGATCCAATGATTTTATTGGGCCCCCAATCTGTCATAGATTCCATGGAAATAAACAGTAGGCAATACTTTTGTATATGTGGACATTTAACCATACTGTGAAAAATGATGGCATATTTTGTTAAGTTCAAATTATTGATAGGCTTTCTTTAAATATACTTTTCCTAATTATGATACTAATATGAAGTACTTCTGCAGGGATCAGTTTATTAGTTAATAAAAACAGAACGCCAACACTTCATTTTATGACCTGCATAATCTTATATTAATACAAGTTGTTGAGTTCAAACTATTGAGGTTTTCTTATACAAGTCTTTAGATATATTCTTGCAATTATTATTATTGTATACTTTCAAGGAATCTTTTCACCTCTTGGCTTCTTAAACATTTTGGTGCAGTCTACTATTGTTATAACAAAGACACTGCTACCAAGCATAACCAATGCAAGGGAGATAACTCCAACAAGGAAAAAAAAATAGACATTACAGATAAAAAGAATAAAAGTGGGATACTGGCTTGATGTACTGTCTAGAAAGGACAAAAAAAAATATTTTAAAAAATAAATAAATATTATATATAGTTGCATATCATGCAACCTTTGAAGTGCTAATTTTGAAGCTAATTTAACCACAGTAAATGGATATACAGTTTAGTCAATAGTGTATCCAGGGCCAGAACGATATATGCTAATTTTATATCTCATTTTTGATGTGACTCCCTTAAAACTAGCTTCAAAATTAGGGTCTTCAAAAGTTGCATGATATGTGAGTATTTATGGTAAATAAAATCTCTTCTTTGATGGGTCAAGAATGTTTTAGTACTCACTCCTATATATCAATGTCAAGAATGTTTTAGTACTCACTCCTATATATCACTGGATACCAGTTCTATTCACTCAAAGACAGTTGAATCAACTAACTTTAAACTTATCTCTACCAATGGCATATGCACATAAACTACCTACCTATCCTTCATGATGGCCATTGACTTACTATTCAAGGATGACTATTTCTAACGCATTAAATTTTAACATGTGAAATAGGCCTGTTAGATTTCAGTCACTTTGTAATAGTGAGATTGACCATTTCAATACTGGAAACTTTCAGCATCCGCTCAGCAGTGTTATTGTTGGTTGAAATTTATAAAATCTTTCTCTTACATCAGTTCTTCAGAAAAAAAAAAGGATTGTCAAGTTCACTTGAGAAATTATAAACATTATATATGTGTACGTGTATCTGGGCAGTAATCCCACTTTTATGCAAGATTCATTAAAAAATGACTGACAAGTTGCTGTTATTAAGTTTTTTATATAATTTAGCATGTGTTCATATAACTTTTTGATCTCAGAACATAAATTATATAGAAATTG
>OZ010583.1:48040817-48113317 GCA_963932145.1 Acanthosepion lycidas
GTTTTTCATAGATAATAAGCTTATATAAAAAGCATTTAGTTTATGCATGTATGTGAATCATGAGAGATTTTAAAAATAGATGTATAATTGATGATACAAATCAGTATAGTTCTGTACGCAAGAGAAAAGAGGGAAAAGCAGAGAGACAAAGTACCTTCATGCATGACTGATTAAGTATGTAACTGTATTAGAAGGTTTAGTGTAGAAATAACTAAATGCTTGTGAAATAACAGGCATATTTCAGTAAAATCTATTCACCATCTGTGTGTGTGTATATATATATATATATATATTTATATATATATATATATATATATATATATATATATATATATATTCTAAAGGTGATGAGCTAATTGCACTAGGTAAATGAGATAATGCTTTCTACACACCTACTTGGAAGTGATGGTTTGCCAGATAAACTAACAAGCAATGTGTGCACCATTACTGTAGCCTTGTGCCAGTCTTAGCATCATAAGGAGACAATATCTATTGTCTGACCCTTTCAATACTGGTTACAGTTTATATGAGTACACAGCTGTTTTATATATCTGTTTGTATAGCTGAATTGATACACAATGACACCACACACACACACATAAGTACAACTCTTCTAAACCAAACATCCGAGGTGTTCGGTATTGAGGGTACAGTTCGGATTCGAGGAAGAGAAGGCTGCTGTGACAAGCTTAAAATTTTTATTAAGTTTTAGATTTTAGGATACAAAAGGTAGTTTGTAAAGTTAATTTGTTTTTATTTAAAGTGTAGATTGAATACATAAATGTGTAAAAAAAAAATTGATGACCAACAGTAATGAAAAAATTTGTGCTAAAAAAAAAAAAAAAAAATATATATATATATATATATATATATATATATATATATATATATATATATATATATCAATTTGTGTAAAACTAAGACACTATATGAAATATTTAAAAATTTATGAAATATCTTATTAAGAAACACTTACAATCTGTAAAGGAAGTCAAAAATAAGGATATACAGTAAAACACCTCTAAACAGAACATCCGACCTGTTTGGTATTGAGGGTACTGTTCTGATTCGAGGAAGAAAAGGTATCACATTTATGTCAATATAAAAGTTTGGATTTGAAGATGAATCCAAATTTGAAGAAGTCTAGAGATTAAGCTATGCTTGGATTTGGGAAGTTCTACTCTGTGTGTGTGTGTGTAAAAAAATGGATTTGGTTGAAAATTTTTCAGCACTTCTTGCATAAGAACATCCATGCAGGTGTGGGATGGTTGTATTTCATCCTCCCACCTGTGTATCTGATATTCATAAACCACTTGACCATTTCTTGGAGAAATTTTAAAAGAACTTTTTTATAACTGAAAATGCAAAGGGATCCATTCTCCAGCCCATCTTTTGAAAAATTAGGCTTCATTTTTCACTTAAGCAGCTATTTTCTGTCCCTATCAATAAAAGAATCAATAAAAAAAATATGAAACTAACTTTGAGGAAAAATAAATATTTAACTTATACAAAAGTTTCAAACACAAATTTATGCCCTTTTTTTTTTTTTTTTTTTGGATGATCATAAAGTTTATATACTCACATCTACATACACATGGGATTGAATCAATAAGTATGTAGCTTGACATGAATTTGAGCTTAAATTTCACTTGTACAACGTTTGCTCTGTGTGATTAATAGAAAGGTGTGCACAATTCAAATATTGTGGCAAAATTTGAACTATTAATATCTTCAATTGCAAATTAACTAAAACTTTGCTGACATTTATTCAAATATGGAAGAGAAAGCAAAATACATAAAAAATAAAGCTTTTTGTTTTTTTTAACAGACTAGTAATCAATGACATTTTTATATATATATATATATATATATGACGTCACACATTATGAAATGGACTAAGTCCGACAATTATTTTAAGACATTTTTGTGTTTATACATTCTTTTTATATTTTTATAAACAGAGCATTTACTTAAATATTTGTATCTATAAAAAGAATGTATAAACATAAAAATGTCTTAATATATATATATATAATTTATCCAGGTATGATGATAATGAATAGAGTACAATTCCAACGTTCATGACATTTAATTTAAAAGAGGGCTCAATACAAAGCAGAGCAATATTATTTATTTTAGGTTATTATACTGAAAACATGTAAAATTGCTACACAATTGCAGTCGTATTTCAACGCATATCAATGTGTCTCATCAGGTGATTGTAAATTACTGGCGGTGTAATATCCTGAAATAAATATGAGAAAGAGAAAGAGGAGGAGATGGTGCTGAAAATATATCAAATAGAAAGCTATTTTTTATCAAATAACTTAAAATTAATTTTCAAACCTGTCATTAGCTGCACCAGTAATGAAGATTTGAACATTTATCAAATGATATCACATGTAAATACCTATTTATTAGGTTGGTGCAAAAATAATGTCGTTTTCTTACATAGTAACATATGTGAGAAAACGACATTATTTTTGCACCCACCTAATATCAATTATTGAGAGTATTTTATTAAATCTCGATGCTGTTATCTTTTTGTGTTTCATATGTTATTCTGGCCTAGTCTGTTGCATTCACTTTCACACTAATGCCCTTGGAAAGTCATAAATCCACCTTCTTTGAGTTATGGGTTAAATAGCAGGGCAAGCTCAGCTCTCTCGTCTTTGGTGGAAAATGAAGTCTAGAAAACACTTGTTTTTCTTAAGAATCCATGGTAATTCACAGATAATGGGAAAAAGAAAGAAAAAACATCTGTGAAGAACCATCATCACCTACATCCTAAAAGGAGACGACATTTAAAAAAAAAATAATTCTATATTTTCAGATTGTTATAAATCTAACCAGGTTCACACACTTGCCAATTACGATGACTGTAAAAAAATCCTCTATAGACAGTAAAAATATCTTAAGATATTTGATATTATTGATAAATCTGTATATACTATTAGATGAAATGGAAACAATCTAACTACCTGTAAATGTTTATAAGATTTAACCAAGTTTGGTACAAAGCGTCAACAGTAGTGCACCCAGTGAAAATCATACAATCTTGCTAAGCATTACTTTGTGAGTGTGTTTGTTATGTGAGATTTTATGAAATGATCATTTGCTTTGGTTTTCTGTATGGATACGAACAAATGTATATACATATACATCCATGTATATGTATCTTGTGCACATATACTTAAGTACATGATTATACTGAAGCTTGCAAAAGTGACAATGTACTGTAGATAGATGTCTGCCTTCTGTGTTTATAGATGTACCTATTTCAGTAGATCACCTATATCAAAAAGTATATCTTTTTCCTTTCATATACATGTGTGTGTGTGTATGCATATATATATATGTTTGTGTAGGTGCACATATGTGTGTGTGTGTGTATACATATATATATTTACATGCATGTGTGTGTGTATACATATATATATATATATATATATATATATATATATATATATATATATATATATAAATAGAAAATATAGTATTAAGTAGTATGTCATCTTTATTGGTAAAAGTACTCAATATCAGGGATAAAGTATGTGTACGACATTGAGGCCAAAATCAAGTACCGACAGTCTACAGTGTTTCTTGCTTGATCACAATCTTCAGGCTATATATACATATATAAAACACAAAAGCAGACCTATTCACTATACTTGTGTGTGTGTGTATATATATATATATATATATATATATATGCATTCACACAGATAAGCAGTATATATTTGCAATGCAAGCATGTATACAAATATGTTCATACATGATTCTTTGTGTGTGTGTGTGTGTGTGTGTATACAAAAAATTATATTAAATCTTCATCTAACTTTAATATACTATTTAATCAATATATTATTGTTGCATATTTTTGGCACTATTTATTTAATACTGTAGAAACTAAAAAAAAAATGAATTACAAAATTTTTCATCATGCAGAAGCTCACTGATTTTAACCGATATTTTTAGTTTTATTTCTATTAAAAAAAAAAGGTATTTGCAAATGACGTCATATTGGCGAATTAGTGGAGGTACGTAAATTATTTAATAATGAAATGTACCATTGTAAATATATGAAAATTATTTTCATTTTTTAACAATTTTGTTTTGTGAATACAATGCAATGTTAAAGTTCATGCCTGTAAAAATACATGAGTATTTATTCATATAAGTAATTCTCTATGAGTTCCTACTTCCTAGTGATGTTTTATGCTGAAGTTCACACATACGTATTGATATGGCCATTCGTGCGTGAATATACACATGAGGTGTGTATTATTATTATTATCATCATCAGTGAATGTGTGCGTGTGTGAAAGAGAAAAGGAGAGCATTGGAAGGAAATAATCGGATATTGTCAAAGTTAAATAAAGAGGTGGAGAAAGAGGGCGACAGAGTAAGATTAAGATGAAAGAGAAAGTGGCAAAGCGACACAAGGAGGTGGGATTAAAAATATCGGAAATAACAAAGTCAACACCCATAAGAAATATGAGGAAAAGAGAAATCGGGGCGGATAGACAAAAGAAAGAGAAAGTTGGAGGCAAAAGTGGTGTGCGAGAGAAAAAGAGGAATGGATGGTAGTTTAAAAATATGGTAGAGAAAAATACTTTTAAAAGGGTCCGGAGAATAAAACTAAATAGATGAAAGGGGAGGGGACTTTTCACTCCGCCTCCTTTTTTGTTGATACACACTAAAAACACAATACGAACAGTAAAGTAAAGTAAACATACTCCACAAAATCCGAATGTTACCGGTTAAAAATAAAATTCTAAGAAGAAAAATGATCTGGTATGATTTAGTAGAGATTATTAAAAACTGGACAGTGGTCAGTATTACTATTCATATTCTAGCTTTGCACCATGTCGACGTAGGCACCAAAACGACGATCCTTTCATCGTAGCTTATATAAGTAACAGTAGTACATATGAATTATTATTAGTAGTACGAATCCGTAACAAAACGAGCCTAGATGGCCAAAAAAGCTCATTAAAGGGTTTTTTTTTCTGTATCCCTCCCCTCCTCAAAAATATCCATCGGCCTTTCTGTCCAGTGCGCGTTTTTTTTTTTTTTTTTTAAAGCTTAGTTGTAGTAGTTTTAGTAACAGAAACATTTTTTTTTTTACTTAAAGAATATACAAAAAGAAAAAAAACATTTGTCATTGTGGCTCTAAAAATCTGTCGTACTCGTAATCAGTCAGTGATAAACCTGCTTACAACTTAAAGAAAAAAAAATAAACACTAAGTAAAAAAAGTCCATCAAATTTATTGTTAGACACACATACACGTCTCTATGCGCTAAAATTGCGCTGGTGTGGGAATTTTAAATTTAGAACTTTAAAAACAGAGAGTTTTAAAATTGTTATGGAAACATTTTCAATTACACTTTAAACACCTACTCTTGATAGAGACACACACACATACACAGAGGCATTCATACGAGTCGTCGACAAACACACACACACACTGAAATATTTATAGGTGCTTGAAAATATGTGCGTACGGGGGAGAGGGGCTTGGGGAGTAGAGAAGATGGAAATGGGCTGTGTGCGGGTAAAACGTGTTTACACAAACAAAAGACATCGCATGTTCAATGAATGAGTATTATTGCTTGAAGACTATGTGTTCAACATATGTTTGAGTTGGGCGCCGAGAGTGAGTAAAAGAGAAAGTGTTTGATTTTAGAAATAAATTTTAAACTAAAAATAAAATGCATTTCCATTACATTTTAAATTAAATTAAAAATTTAAGTTAAACAATTTAACAACTATAAGCCCCTGATTAAGTAGAAACTTTAATAAAATTTGATAAACAACAAACAGAAAATTGAAAAAGTACAAAGTTGAAGGTTTAGCTAAAACTTTGCAGTGACGAACATGATTTTTTTCATTTTTTTTAGTTCAACATTGAAAATATTCTTTTTAAAAAGAAATTTAAATCGTAAAAAAAAAAACAAAAAAAAAACGACGTTCTTAAAATTTCAGTAGTCTAAAATTTTTAGACTAAAAAGTAAAAACGTAGAAAAAATACGAAAATGAAAATTTAATTAATATATTTTAATAATTAAAATTTAATTTGAAGTTTTGGAATTTTAAATATTCATTCATTTCATACGGCTTTAAAAATTCTACCATTTTTGACTAAGAGAATTCTACCATATACTAAAAGAATTGAACATACTTTTAAAAAGTGTATTTATGCATAAATTACACACATCATAAAGCATAGTTGAACTTGAATTGTAGTTCACTTTTTCCTCATGAAAAAAATATCTTTTCAAAATCAATGAATGAATTTATTATTGACAATTAAGTTTTGAGGAGTGTGTCTCTCACAGAAACGAAAAGCTAAAAGTTCGTTTGTTTTTTTTTAAAAAAAGAAAAAAAATTTCTTTAAATAAATGGAAATCTCTCTTTACGAAGATAATTTGAAAAAAAAAAAGAGAAAAAGAAAACTTCCTTCTTTGCACAATTAGAATAATATTTTTTTTTCATGTCTACCCATTCTTCCGGCGCAGTATGGTAATGACGTGGTCCTTCATTTAATATTTATTAGTGATCAAAATTTTCGCACGACAGAATTCTCATTAATTTAGAGAAGAAAACTAAAAAAACAAACTAAAACATAAAGTAGAGTCCTCTTTGCTCAACCGGCCAACCAGCTTTTAGTTTTATGTATTGATGATGAAGTGGAGGGCCCCCACCCAACCTCAACCTCTCTCTCTCTCTCTCTCTCAAATAGTGATTGAATGATAGGCCGAACTAATAATCCTCCTCCTCCTCTGATGTGACAATGCTGGCATAGCACTCACCCTCTAATTCTCACCTTCTTTCTCTCTTTCCCTTGATATCTCTTGGCCCTTATAGCCTACCATCATATTCTCACAGGTGGCAGTAAGACATTTGAATATCATTCGAATCGTTTTCAGAAAATAGATTGAAAACTTCGTTCCGAGTTAGTGAGTCCGTTTTTTTTTTCAAATTTTCTTTCTCTTCACCTTCTTTATAAATTCTCTCTCGCAATAATGCCGTGGCTACTTTGTTAATTATTCATAGAGCCCAGGCCAGACGAAAAACTGTAGAAAAAAAAAATCAAGCGCTAAGTCATGATTATTTCTGCAAATAAAAGAAGAAAGAGAGAAAAGGAAAAGAAAGAAAAGGAAACAATAACGCATTATTTCGCTAATATTCATCTTGTTCGGTACCAAAATTAATAAATTTTTTGTTTTTCATTTGTTTTTGGTAGTTGGCAAATATACATAAAAACAATTTCATTCTTTGTGTTTTCTTTTCATATGGACCTTCCTATTTTTATAAATAATTTAGATTACAAAAATCCTATTTACCTCAAGATAAAAAAATGAAATATAAACAAATAAAAAGGAAGAGAAAAAGAAAAAAAATGATAAAGAAAAGAAGAGAAAAATCTCCTCCCGATTCGACTCCAGTGTTTCTAAGGTTCGTGGCTACCAAAGTAGTGGTCAGCAAAACACGCACTCAGTCAGCCCCCGATTTTTTTTCTTTGTGCGTGTGTTAGCGTGTGTATGTGTGTTCGAAAGAAAGCCAGATGACCCTTTTTAGCCAATTTTAGATTGTTTTAAATTTTTGTCTAACTCCAAACTATTTTTCTAAGAAAACCTCAAACAAACTATTTCTCGTACTGCGATCATCAACTTTGAATTAAAAAAATAATAAACTAAGTCTAATAATTCAATTGTAAGCATTCTAACTATAAGTGACCACTCATAGGTTAAGCAACGCTTAGTAAAGCTATGGGAAGACCTCTCTGGGTTCAGACACACTACTATGATTCTGTCAGACTGGTCAGCCAACACAGTTGCTGTCAGTCCGTGAGGAAGCCTTTTTTATGAGGTGGTCATCCACATTCACATATAACGAGTTCCTTGTGGTCAGTTTTGTAGAAAGACCGCACTTATTTGTTGGTTATTTCGTTGGTCAAGATGTCTTTTTACTAACTACAAGGACATCATCTTGAGAGAGGTATTTTTCTTTCTTAGTTTTTGTTGGTCAATTTAAACGGAATTAATAACCACTGACTTGAGTGATTAAGCAATGAATGGCAGAAAAAAAAGCTGTCTTTTTCTTCAATTCACTATCTAAGACGGTGTGTTAACCATCTTGGAGACCATTATTCTGGCAAGTCGTGTGGTCAGAAAAAGTAAAAAAAAAAAAATGGTCTTTTGCTGGGTGGATTAATTAAGAAAAACGAAGAAAAAAATAGGAGAAAAAAAAAGAATAATAATGTATAAGTTATGAATATGATTCAATTAGGAATGTTTTTGAAGTTTGATCATTTTAACCATGAACAGGAAAAATGTAAAAAAGAATTATGCATTGTCAAGCATTTTGAATGTTAACTACTCACACACACACAATCCAGCATCTCCCTTTCAGATTTAAAGGAAAAAAAGATGATTAATTATTATAATTAATTTTTTTTCCCTTTAAACCTGACTCAAGCTGAGGCGATTCTTTCCATTTTTTATGATTTCACTTCCCGTCCTACATTTATTTTACATAAATAGTTAAAGATATTATTTTATTGTTTTACTTTTTTTATGCATTTTATTCTCTGTACGTACATACAATTAATAAATTTTCAAAATAATTCTTTTTTCATGTCGATTTTTTAGTTAATCATTTTATTTCTTATATTTATTTATGATTATTTATTTTAACTTAAACTTTCAATTTAACCAACGTGGATTCGTATTTTCTTTTTCGGTAATTTCTTTAGTTTTAAATTTAAGGAATTCATTTTAAATACAAAGTTCATATCTTTCTTGTTTTCAAATATGGACACGCCCTTTTTTTTCAACACTACGGATGTGTGACTATTTGTTAAAACAGACAATAAGTGTCAAGTACGACATTTTGATTTTTTCTTTTTACAATTTTTTTTAAACATTTTCTCATAATACATTTTTTATTTTTTTAAGACTTTTTTTAAGTAAATTTTTTTTTTTTTATCATATCTTATACAATTGAACTCGGGGGGGGGGGAAAGTAAAGAGTTTAAAGACTAAGAGTGAAATGAAATCAAAATGTCACAAATGATTACTTTTTTGTTTTGTTTTAGGTCTTAAAATTCAATAAATAAAATTCACATATAAAATAAAAATTCTAACACATATATCACCCACCACGCAAGCATTTGATTTTGATCCAAATTCCAAATTAATTTGATCTCTGAAAGGTATTACTTAAAAATTACATTTTAGGTTTTGATAAAATTTATTTTCCATGTATATCATTCATTATCCGAGCAACTTGTGAATTGACGTATAAATTATTTCATTTGTACATAAGTCTTTTTTTTTTTAATTATTAACTATCTAAAACAATTATATATAATTATTATTGTGTGTGTGTATCGTGTTTGGAACCAAACCTTTTTTATTTTATTTCTTGAGTATGCATCGTTAAAAATTAATTTACTGTAAATAATTAATATACATGTGTAAATAATTTACACATGTATGTACATGATCCACACACATCACAGTTATTGTAAAAAAAAACACATTGTAGTTTTCAATTTTTATTTTATTTATCAATGTTAAAAAAACGTGTATGAACCCGTGTATGTGTATGAGAAATATGCATTTTTAAATAATGTGATTTTATTTCTTTTTAATACAAAAAGTGGTCAGCTCAGTGGTTAGTACAGCAAACCGGCATCAATGGTTAGTCACTTGTTAAAGAAATTAAGAACTAACTTGGGAGGAAGAAAGAAAAAATCACATCATTAAAAAAAAAGGAAGGGATCTTTTATACACACACACACACACAGGGGGAAAATTTTATTGTACAAAAAACATTTTTTGCACTTTCATATCGAAATATCTACAAATTTGCTTACTTCATGAACGACAGGTAGATACACGAAAAAACCGTGTGTGTTGTAAAGTAAACTAAAAACAAAAACATTTGTTTCGGTGAAAATCCTCTGTCCTGTACATACACACAGGTGCCTAGACGTGTGTAGAGAGAGAGAGTTAAAAGAACTCCAAGAGACTTACAAACAAAATATGTTTTACATCGTTACAAATACACGAAAAATACAACAAAAATTAGCAATAAAAGTAAAACTAAAAGTAATTTGGATGGACAGTCACGGCTAACTCGAATAAAATAAAAATGTCACTAATACAGCCATTTAGTTCAGGTAAAAAAGTTGTCCCAGAACTTTGTATCGAATTATCTTTTTGCCTTTTTTTAAAAAAATATAGGATTTTAATAAGTATATATTTTTAAGTTTTACAGTAGTAAACTTTCACTTTGTTATGACAATATATGCAGTATTTTATTAACTATCAAATGACTACTTGGAGTTTATGCAGCAAAAGATTCATCATAGAATTTTCAAGCTGATCAGATGAAAGTACTTTATTGAATTTTTGAAAAATGAAAATTTTTCAAATCCTTATTTTCTTTATCAAGTCTATTACATGTGTACAAAATTTTGCTGCAGTGTTGAAAGCCTATTTTTTTTTTCTTTTTTGCTGCAAGCTTTTGTATACAACTACTTTTCTGTAGTGTCATTTCAACACCAAGCAAGGCGATAAAGCCACTAAGATGCAAGAGAAACAGAAAGCAAAAGTACAGGATTAAAGAAGACAGAATATAATTGATATTGTATTTAAATGTGACGAAATGCGTGTGTCAATTGTTTTTGTCAGTAACGTTTAACTTTTTACCGTATTAGAGTTATCTCCCTTGCACTTGTAATACCTAGTGGCCTTTTCTTCGTGAGGAGAATAACAGACTATTCCAAGACATTTACAAAACAGAGATGAAAAGAGATTCCATGAAAATGCAGAAGGCAACAAAAATAATTGAAAAACTTTTAAATGCCAGTATTTTTTTATATAATGGATAAACTAGAACACAATGTGCACACTTTCACACACGCACATATATATATATATATATATATATATATATATATATATATATATGAGAGGATATTATTTATTGTATGAGAAGAAATTTTTATCTGTCAAATTTTTATTTGGGGTTCTCTTTGTGTAGCATGAAAACTTCAAATATTGAAAAAAAAAAAAAAAAAAAAAAAAATTAATATATTCGTGATACTTTGATTTTAATTTCTTTTATTAATTCCTGGTTCAAATTACCACCATTTATTTCTTTAAAATAATACCTTTAAAGATTCTTTCAATGAAACTTTGGCTGTAATATTTCCAGGCATTTTGCCCAAAGTATTAATATGTACTAAATTTATATATTATGAATATATATTAAGATTTCATCAGAACTTCTGTATGAAAATGATTTTTGAATTTTTTAACATCAATATGTAATGAAAATATTTGCAAATTAATTATTTTTATCTTTTAATTCCCAAACAACTTTTAATAAATTATTAAATTATTTTAGATATATGGTAAATTTTTTTTTTTTTATTTTTTTTTTTAGTGAAGCCACAATTGTCTTCTAGGCAAAATAAAAATCAGAAAAACACTGACTAACAGTAGTAACTTGAGAAGTGTCTGCTACCTCCAAATAACTGTAAATAGAATCATTGAAGAAGTACTATTATTCTTTTCTTTTAGCTTGTAATCATCAACAAGCATCAAAAGAATTCTGATATAAACACATGGAACTACTTAAATATATTTACTTAGCAAAATATAAATGTGCATAAAAATTGTTAGTCCTTCAAACTTATTCTTTTTCTGTGTTTCCTTGCCTCCACCCCGAATACACGTGAGCATACATATGAAGGGTGCTGAAAAAGTATCTAGAAAACACACAAAATTTAAAAAACTAGAAAAAATTTTTAAAATATACAAAGTATCAAAATAAAAAAAATAATTTATTTTATATTAAGGCAGATTAAAGAACAAAAGATAAACAAATAAAAACAAAGACAATGAATAACACATACAACTTGATTTTTTATACATGCTCTATAATTTCATTATAATTGAGAATTTTAATAAGCTTATAAAAGATCTTTTGGATAGTGTGGCTAGCCCATAATATTCCAATAATCTTAATTTGTATAAGTTCAAATTATTTTAATGCATCTGCATGGGTGCATTCACACACACACACACACACACATATATATATATATATATATATATATATATATATATATATATATATATATAAAATAAACAAACAAACATGTACTTGTGTGTATGGATAGATATATCAATCATCTCTCCTACAAAAGGGAATGCAGGCAGGTTCAAATCCTGCAAGAAAGTACATTTTCTTTACGTTTCCTCAAGTGTACAAGCCAGTAGATAAAATAAACACTGTTTTAAACAAAAAAAAGACAAAGATAAAAAAACCCTAGTGAGTCTACTGAAATACAAGTATCCACTAAAAATAATAATAATATATATATATATATATATATATATGCACGTATGTTTTTTTTTTTTTAAGTGTTTGCACATGTGAGTGGAATGATAAGAACAAAATGAAATAGATACAGATAATCTATTGGTATATTTCCAATAATTTAAATTCCATAAACAAATGTAAAATGTATAAGTTTACAATAAACAAGAATTACTTATTTATCTATAATTCATTTACATAATCTATTATGCACTATACAATATCACCTGATTCAATCAGTATTGTAAATTTGCTGGTCCAACACGTCATTCCTTTGTAATAAAATCATGGACATTAAAAATGTATATCAATTATACATTCATTCATATATATATATATATATATATATATATATATATATATATATATATATACACACACACACACACACGAATATGTAGATATGCTTATATTGACAAGTAAGCAAACATCAAAAAGTTAACTTTCAATTTTAACATTTTTAAATTGAATTCATAATATTATTAGTTTTCCCCAGTTAGAGTCCATAATTTTTTTTAGAATAAAAAACAAATGTTTTTTTTTTTAAGTTTTTTTTACAATATAATCTATACAACATAAAACATTAAGAAATTTTGACTATCCTTATATGTATTTTATCCATAAGTGTGTTTGTGACTGCAATAAAAGATGCTCTTTTAAATCTAAAAAGAATTCTCAAATTTTTATCTTATCAGAATCTTACCAAATTAAATTTTGGAAGTATATATAAAAAAATAAATCAAAGTATGCATGTATGTACATAAGTATTTAATATAAGTAAGAAATGTTTTGGCAATCAATGTGAGGAGACAAAAAATAAAAATATCTTTTATTCAGTTAATATTTCATACTGTTTCTGTTTGTCTTTATTAACAAAGATTTGAGGGTTTTTTTCATATTGGCTAGAGTTTCTCATATGGTGAGCAAGGCTCATACTCGAGTCATGTTTGACAATCTCAACTGCAGGTAAGGGCCTAGCAGCAAGTAGGAGTTGCCTCTTTTCTTCCAGCCTCATTCTCTAGGGGAATTTACTTGATAGAACCTGTACCCACCCCACATTGCTCTATTAGCTGCTTCTTTCCACCCTACCCACTGATGGTGGTCAAACCCACAGGAGATGAATGTCCAGTGTAAATATATGAAAAGCTAGTGTTAGTGGTAAAGGTTTAAAAAAATTCATTCAAATTACTCATTTTGATTTTAAGTAACTGATGCATTCTGAATGCTTCCATTTTATTTCAGGTCTACTTTAAAGGACTGATTTAAACAAAAAAAATATTTTGGTAATTGTAATATTAAAAAAAAACAAAACAAAGAAAAAAATGATGACCTTGATAAAATGAGATGTTTTACACAATAATATTAGGGTGTATCAAAGGTATTTTCATTTTTTCTCTTCAAATTTTTACTCTAATGGATACTTCATGTATATCTCTAAAGACTATATATTTCTTATTACTATAAATGATACTTTTAGTGGTTGCATATATTTGAGATGCTATTTATGTTTTTTTTTTTTAATGTCTTTTGCGTTTTTCTTAAACAATGAAATTAATAACAACTAGTCTAGATGAAAGTTCTAAAAAAGAAAAATATGTTTCCCAACAGGAATGAAACCTGTATTCATTTTTCCATCAGGGAAGCCACTTAGTCAAACCATGCCATTACCAATTTCATTGTTAAGTTTGGTCAGATTTTGTTTAATGGCGTGTCAACCCTGATGGGTTATTTTACACCAATCAAGTGAATACATATACATTTCATTTTTTTCCCCTATTTCCAGTAGCTGGAGGGACCCAGTTTTTTCACTAAGAAAATAAAAAAAAAAAAAAAAAATAATAATAAAAAATAAAAAAAAATAAAATAAAAATAATAATAAAAAATCAAGGGTAGCAACTCAGACGTGTATCTACAAAAATAATATTTATAGTAATAAGAAATAATGTTAAATTAAAAAAATAACATTTAAAAATTACTATATCATAATAAATACTATTCAGTCAGATACTACAAAGATATTTTCAGAAATTAATACTTTTGTAAAAAGTATTACAGTTTTAAATCAAAAATACAGACAAAAGAGATACTACACTTGGATTTTCAGCAGCAATCCAAATCAAAATTATTTATTCATTCTCTGACCAAAATGAAATGTAGCAAATAACTTATTTTTGCTTTGAATGTCGAAACATGGATATATGAATGAGCATAAAAACTGCGTTGTTCCATCAGCATATTACTGGAGACACCAAAGTATAGTCTTGACACTACCTCCTTTTAGTGCAATGGAGAGATGCTGGTTGGGATATGTATCTCCAGAAACTAAGCTTATATTTTTTTATGAATGACTAAAGATCAAGCAAAAATGCCAGAAGCCTTACAATATAATATACGAGGTATTTTTTTTTTCTTTTTAACTCTTATATGCAATTTTGGGTGTACTAGAATTATCTCCCTTGCATTGGCAAAACCAAATGGCAGTGTCTTTATATGACAATAATGAACTGTTCAAAAGATATTTATGAGGTTAAGAGATGAAAAGGCTGATTCCATGAAGAAACCAGATGACTACAATAATATATATATATATATATATATATATATATATATATATATAAATATATAAAATGTGGGGACTTATATTACAAAATTAAGATTACAGATATAAAACTAACAATTTACCTATTTATATTGTTCAACTAGTATCTTAACACAGAATATTAAAACTTTTAAACTTTAATCAAAACATCAACTTCAGTAACTGTTTTTTAAAATGTACGAATTACTTATTTTGAAACAGATATAATCATTTGCTTGATAGGAAAAAAATAAAAAATAAAAGAAATTATACAAGTACTAGAAAAATTGGCAGATGAATCATGGCATATAGTCTTAGTGATGTGAAAAATTCTCTTTTATGACCTGCAAACAAAACATTCATAAAATAATGATTTAAAAGATTAAAATATGAATTTTTAATTTTGTATGAAAAATAAAATCATTTATTTTGAGAGAAACGTTGAACTTCTGGAATTAAAGCCAACTGATAAAATGATAAATTAAAAACTAATTTGCATAGTGAGTAAATTAAATAAGAATGTAAATAGTTTATATTGAAGATAATAGCATATAATTTCTAAGATTTTTGCCATAACAGTAGTTGCATTTAGCGCTGGAGGGGGGGGGACATCATTCCTTAACAGTTGTTACGCTTGGTGAGAGGAGTGGGTTGGAGTCCCCCCCCCGTCCCTATATCCAGTGCACAGGGCTTTGTTCTGTAACATATGCTATAATATGGAGGTGAAGTTCACTGACCTGCAACAGTCATTACATTTAGCATGCTGATGGGACTTTGCCCTGTAACAATCGTTACATTTAGTGCAGGAAATTTAACCTGAAGTATTTTGTTACATTCATAAAATAAAAAATGAATAAACTCATAAAAGTTTCATTGCATGTAAACATTAATTTTAAGAAATTAATAATTTAATTTGCATTTAATCATTTATTTATTTATTTATTTTTTTTTTTTTTTGGCAGTTAAAATGTTAGGTTTACATTTTATTCTGTGGTGCTGTGCATCCGTTACCAATTTTAAAAAATTTTATGTAAAACACAGTAGCATGATATTTCACGTATTCAGTTTTTACTAGACAGGTTCTTACATTTCTACCCATGGCTGATATTATCTGCAACAAGAAAAACATTGCAAATGCAGTTTTCAAAATTTCCAAACTAACTTATTTTATTATTATACAATTCAAAACATTAGGTTATTTAAAAGTATTCCTATCATCATGTATGAAAATGCAAATTTGGCATCATCACTGTTAATTAAAAGAAAAATATCTAATTGTAATTACAATGATGAGACAAAGTTATTTTTACTGTTTTCCTTTTTCTCTTTTTACATATTTGGAATTCTTTTGACCACTTGTATTCTCATAAGGGTCACAGTTCTAAAAATTATATAATTAATAAATTTTTAGATTTTTAAGGCTTTATTTACATTTCTTTGTTGCCTTATGATACTAATTTATTTAACTCTAGAAAACATTACAACTAAAGCACTACCCTCAGTAGTATGAGAATTATAATACTCTTAAAATTATATATATATATATATATATATATATATATATATATATATATACACATAGTCGACTCTCCTGTTGTGTATATGTATATATATGTGTG
Source organism: Acanthosepion lycidas (assembly GCA_963932145.1). Lineage (NCBI taxonomy): Eukaryota > Metazoa > Mollusca > Cephalopoda > Sepiida > Sepiidae > Acanthosepion > Acanthosepion lycidas. The sequence continues at coordinate 48,057,418 of OZ010583.1, forward strand.
TGTGTGTGTGCACATATACCTATATGGACAAAGTCTGACAATTATTTTAAGACATTTTTATGTTTATACATTCTTTTTATAGATACAAATATTTAAATAAATGCTCTGTTTAAATGTTGTTTAATACTGTTTATTATAAACAGAGCATTTACTTAAATATTTGTATCTATAAAAAGAATGTATAAACATAAAAATGTCTTAATATACCTATATATACGTGTGTGTGTGCATATACCTATATATATATATATATATATATATATATATATATATATATATATATTACGAAATGGACAAAGTCCGACAATTTATTTATTAAAGACATTTTTATGTTTAACGTTCTTTTTATAGATACAAGTATTTAAGTAAATGCTCTGGTAAGGCACGTCAGCGTAAATGACGGTTCCGTATAGAATGCAGGTTCGAATCCTGTCAAAGAACGAATATTTTCTATGAAAATTTCTCGGACATTCAGGCCGGTAAATGTTATTTAATACTGTTTATTATAAACAGAGCATTTACTTAAATACTTGTATCTATAAAAAGAACGTTAAACATAAAAATGTCTTTAATAAACATATATATATATATATATATATATATATATATATATATATATATATATATAATAAAGAGCAAGTGTGTTTCTTATTGGATATGACAGAATATTTTGTAAGATTTTTTTCACTTTTGCTTGCTTCTAAAAATATTTTTTTAATGAAGCCTAATTGTTTAGAGGAAATGTCCATAGTGTCCCAAGTGCTTTTTGTCTAATACTTAACCTATTTTCAAGTGGGTGGGAGGATAATTTTCATGAACATTGTTTGTACTTTTTATACTTGTGTATAAGCCAACTTTATGTATATAGTGCAACCACTGATTTTTTTGGCATTGATTTTAACCCTTTCAGAAAAGAGTTATTTGTGGATCATGTAACCACTCACTGAAAATGCATGATTTTTAACCTTTTCAAAAAAATTACTGGTGTATAGTATGGCCGCCTATTTTTTGCATAATAAACTGATCATAAAAACTTGCACTATACTCAGTATATTTGTGTTGTTTCCTATACAGTGTTGTGTGAGAGTAATTTCATTCTAAGTGAAGGTTTTGTTTAGTTTCCAAACACAGCCAAAACACCATGGATATGTTTGAAAAATTGCTATTTAGGGTGGGTTTGTTGCTTTTTATTTTTATGGTTTTTTTCTTTTTATCTTTAAGATCTTTAGACGTTTTTTTTTTTTTTTTTTTTTTTTACAACTACATAATTTTTCTCTGTTTTAAAGTAACCTTGCACACTATTTCCAACTCAGAAATGTTGAATTGTAAAATAAAATCGATAATATTACAGTAATTATTATTGCAGTCATATTTGCAATAATAAAATCACTTAATAAATATTACACTTCTGTTTGAAGAGAATTACTTGGGCATTATTGATAGTCATGAATTGTCATAATGATAATAATGGTGATATTTCTATTGAACTGCAACAATAATAAAGTAAAACTAATGCTACTCAAAAATCATGATAATGATGATAGAGTTTTATTAAAGGAGTCATAATAATGAAGATAATAAAAAGAGATCATAATAGCCAGATGAGTTAACCAATCAGAAAGTGATAAGAAGCCATGACAGATAAAGAACATACTGCCAAATAACTAAGTTGGATCATTATCTTGACAATATGGCAGCAATAAATAAAGATAATCACCAAGGAGAAAACAAATGGAGCCCAACTGTAGATAGTTTAAAAGACAACAATACTAACACAATTTCTTGGAATTTTGTTGTTTTCATTTCCATCTTTGTTTTTATGCCTTTTTTCTGATCATTTTTTTTTGTTTTCTTTCCCTCAATCCTTCAGTCTATTTTTTTTTCTCTATTTCCTTCACTTTATATAATATTTTTATACTGTCACATTGCTAAAAACTGCTTCTTTTCATTCTCTCAGTTACTTTATTTCTTTTTCTCTTGTCTATTTTTTTGTTTTATATCTTTTCTTTCATCTTCCATTAGCCTTTCTTCTTCTTTTTTTTTAATCTGTTCAAATTTGTCTTTCCCCCCTTTTTCTCTCACCCTTCATCATTGATATTTCATGATTTCCTGTTTATTCGTTTTCTTTAATTTCTCTACATTTTGTTTACTTCTTTCATGATTGTCTTTGAAAATCTCTTTCTTTAATCTTTCTTCATATCATTTGCTCTAGTCTTGCATCTTGCCCTCAAAAACTGTTTTCTTCTCTTTTTCTAGTTGTAAAGGAAAAAAGGAAGAAAGAAAAAAAAAAAAAAAGAGAGAAAAGTAAAAAAAAAAAAATGATTGCGAGAGAAGTTGCCGGATGCTTAAAGTAAGGCAATAGTGAGAAAATAAAAGAGGATAATAAAAATAGACAGAAAAAAAAAAAAGGAGAGTTTGCAGAAATTTATATCTAAAGAAAGAATTATCATGACTGAATGCATCCCTTTTAAGCATGATAAAGAGTTTCTTGCACATGTGCAAAGAGAATGCATACTATACAATGGCGAAAGAGAAAGAATGAAGAGGAGAATGAAAAAGGAGGAAAAATGAGCAAATAAGAAACTAAATGAGAATGACTGAAGAGAAAAAAAACTTCAAAGGAGAAGGGGAGATGTAAAGTATAAATAAAAGTGCTTGAGCAAGTTTGAGAGAGAGAGAGAGTAGGACATAAATAATGAGCAAGGGATTTAGATAATAAGAAAAAATAGATTATCCTAAATAAATATGGAACTAAAGTGAGTATTATTGCATTATAATTTTTGGGAGATTGTGATTTTTCCAGATGCACGTTCTACTATTTAATCCATAGCTTTGGGGAGGAGAAGTAACTTCATGTCTTTCCCAAGGTTATTTGCTCTTAAGTGAATATAACAAACTTTACTGGAATTCAAACTGTTCTCCAATTTCTCATTCTAAGTCACATCCATTATACCTAGTGCAGATAAAGAGTAAAGGAAATTCTTTGTTCTAAGAAAGCAAATGAGAATATTATATAAAACTGTTCTTATGGAATGTCCCACTCTCCCTATTACCTATTGTGGACTGACTATATCAGTAGATATATATAGTAAGCACAGGATATACCTGGCGGACTTTCTTCGGGAATTACTAGCTTGCTAACTGATTCCATGTCTTTCAGTAGTGTATTTTCTTTTACAATAAACCTCTCTTTTTTTCATCTACACCCATGTTGCTGTTGCTTTCACTTGAGTACCACCTTTGTTTTTTTTTGTAACCTTCTTTAAGGATACAAAAAAAAAAAATTAATTAAAATAATTGTTAATGTCAATGAGTTGGGTTAAATACCGATAGTTTAGAACATGTTAGTAAGCATTACTCTACTTCACAAGAAACATTATTTCAGCCATTTTAGGAGGAAAGGCAGTGGGTCTTATATGCCATTAAATGCAACAAATGGATTTGAAGAAGAGTGGAAAGACAAAGTGAGAATTAACGAAGAAAGTATGCATTTATCATCATCATCATCATCATCAGAGGGAGACTGACTTTAATTAAAGATGGAAGACAAGAATGAGGAAGTGTGAGAGAAAAACCAACAAACATGAGAGAGAAAAACAAAGCAAACAGAGTGAGAAATAAATCTCAATGAGAATAATGAGAAAATAAAAAAAAAATCCCCAAAACAAATGTTGAAAAAGAAAAAAGTTTTTAGGTACATCAACAAGTTTGTTGCTTCTTCATGATAAAAAAATTCTATAACAGATATTTACTTTTCAGCAATCTTCCTTGTAAATGCACTTAATTTAGTACTAACACATTATTATACATTGAAAATTTTAGTGTATAATTTTGTCATGTTATGAACTTATTCATCCCCACCCCATCATAGACATAGAAAAATGTTTTTAGAATAAAAGAGAAAAACTGAAGAACTAAAAAGCACAAGATCAGAAAATATACAAGTAGTAAAGAAAGCAAGCTTCTTCTATGTGACGTCTCTTCAGGACTTTGGATATAATGGCTCTCCACAACTTCCTGTCCTTTGTAACTCTTAATAAGATTTGTCATTTTACTATCCCTTGTAATACCTGTTCTGCCATCCATTTAAACAAGCTCATTAGGTAGGTTATACATGATTTTCCTGTCACACTTACCTTCAGTATGTCCTGTGAATATCAAATTTTACGCATCTTCTTTTCTCAGTATGTGTTGCAGAAATTTCATCTCTTTCCGATTCTAACTGTCCTTTTTATTTCCATAAAACTTGCTTGTTGCTTACATGTTCTATGATATTCCCAGCATCCTTCTGTAGAACCACATTTAAACTCTTACAGTTATGTGCAAATACAATATTTTCTGAGCACTCTTTCCTCATTTTCCCTAGAAACTTATATATTACATTTTGTTAATTTTATATTTTAATAAAATTTAGTTAGAAACAGAGAAAAGAATGCTGAACCTTTATTTAATATTAGTTCTCCTATATAGCAATGAATGCTGAACAAAGTAAGACAGACTGAGTCCCTATAGTTTTGAGAGGTTAACAAGATGAACAGCTCAGAATTCAAAGTCTCCAACTTCGGGTTAAGTAGCCTTACCAACCCATAATTGGCCAAGCATGGTGAATATGGTTAACTCACTGAAAACATTGGTGAATCAAGGAGAGGTTCATTCGACAAGAGTGAGAAGACCCTGCATTTGGACTTAATAAGATTCAAGTAGACTTGAAATCAGTTAAATAAATGTAATTAACTAGTCTAAAATAATCTGTATTCAGACAATTATCAAATGTTTTACCTTCTACCTGCTTTTTCCCCTTATTGCCCCACTTTTTTTACTTACCCTTTGGCTTTATTCCTTTACACCTTCATTCCTTCTACCAATTCTATTGTCATATAGAAATGAACAGATAGGTAGTTGAAGTAGATTATATATATAATGTGTGTATGTGTAAAACACTTTCTTACAGAGCACACAGATATTATTCAGACTCTTGGCAGAAGTGCCAATCCATACATAAATAATCATGTCATTTTTAATGGATACAATGTTATGGCAGCGGAGGGGGGAGTTTAGGAGAGAAGAACTAATACTGCAGATGCAGAAGAGTCAAAAGGGAGGTAAGCTGAAAAATGTAATTGGAGATCTGGTTAATAAAAATACAAAAATAAGGTGGTAGGCAATAGTTGTACACCTGTTGAAGTGCCCATAAGAAGAGCAATTTTAAGTAATTGCAAAAAATCAATTTTTTGTTCAAAGATTAACACTTGCTTGGCTTTTATATCATTGTTTAATCTTTTTACCAAATTAATACCTCACTTCAAAACAGCAACTACATGTCTTCTTAGAACAAATTTTACAATTGAGTAAACAAACAAAAAAAGCTTTGAAAAATTATACTCCTCACAAAATTCTTCTTTTCAAGAATTTTTGGCAGCATCACAATAAAACCAGTCTTCCATTTTCTATTAATATATGATGACCTGAATTACCCTGCATTTAATAATGAGATTTTTATTAATATAGGAAATGCTTTTACATATTACACACAAGCATTAAAAATATAAGCAACAATTTAACCAATTGTAGTACTAATTCTTGTACAAAAACTAACCTTCTAAGGTTGCTTATAAAAAAAAAATCATATATTGGATTGGAACAAAACTTCATGGTATTTTTAAGTGAATTTCAAAGACAATATTTAGATATTTATAAATACATTTATTCAAGCACATATATAGCATCTTGTTCCACTACCCCTTGCCATCTTTGAGGCAGCTTCATGATTCCATCCTCACAGAACTTGATATATTTCTGGGTAATAAACTGGTCCAAGTGTTTTTTTACAGGTTTCCAGAGGACTGAAGTTCTTTCCATGAAGAAAGAAAATTTAGTAGGGATTGAAACAAGTGGTAATCTGAAGGTACAAGCTCAGGTGAGTATGGAAGGTCTAGTAGAACATTCCAGCTGAAATCTACCAATTTCTGCCTGGTTCCCAAAGAGACATGAGGTCAGGATTTGTCTTGATGAAAGGTGACACCTTTCCAATTGGCCAATCCTGGAGGCTTTTCACTGATTGCTGCCTTTATTTGGTCCACCAGTTCACAGTACTAATCTGAATTTAATGCCTGATTTTGCATAAGGAGCTTGTAATATACAATGCCTTTTCCAATCCTATCAGATGCACAAAACCAACTTTAAATGCAGACTGGCTTTTGGAGTGGTTAACATTGCCTAATTTCATTTTCCACAGTGTGTTTTTCTTTTCCAGAGAAATGAAATTTTCCCATTAAAAGAATTTTGTAAAGATTGAAATAAGTGAAACCATAAAGTGCCATGTCAGATTGGTATGATGAGTGTAGTAGGATAGGGTTTGGAGAGTTTAATGCCCATGGTACATATTGAAGGGTAAAGGGGACTAACGATAATGGTGATTAACATACCAAACAGGTTTGTATAAATGAATGGTAAAACAGGGACTAGGAGGGATTGTAAGGGGACAAACATTTCTTACAATTACAGAGGATATGATCTACCACATCTTAAAGGGATACAGCACATACCAGGAGAAGAAGATGATTATTGTAAAGTGAATCTTTTTTTGTTACATGCCATACAGGTTGAAATAAAGCTCTACATATACTGACAAATAACATTTGATTTAGCTTTGTATTTTCATGACTAGCACACACTGGCGATATTCAGTCACCCCCCCACCACGAGGGCATCATGTGGCACAAGGCCTTTTTAACGTGGGATCTCCAAACCCGTGGGCTCAGCCAAAAATATGCCCATTGAACCCATATAAATGGGTTCAGGGTCGGTTTATCTACCCGAAAGAGAATCTGCCCTTCAGCGTAGCCTCCTTCAGGTTCCTCCCCGCCCAAAGGCAGAGAGTCCAATTGAACAGTTGGTCACAAAGTGACTCACACTGGCAGGTACTGTTATATATAAGGGTTTTCATCTACCCTCCAACAAGGCTGTAGAGGACCTTTTTTTATAGAATGGGTACATACTCATATTTACGGATGTGTGTGCAATGCGACCACTTACCTTACCTCATTAGTGGTTTAGGGAGGTGTCGTCTGGTAACCTTATCTCCAGGAACAAGGCATTAATAAACTGAGCTGGTCTCACCTGAAAATAAAGTGACCACTGGTGAGCAACTGAGACTGAACTGTCATCCAAATATTTACCTGGGTTTCTACACAAGGGTGTATCTTTCTCACTGCCCCACTCTCTCATATATATATATATATATATATATATGTGTGTGAGAGAGAAAGATGAAGGATAGTGTAATAATTATTGGTGTGGAAAAAAACGTTGTCAGGCTGACTTCAAATTCAAATGGATTCTGTTTCATTCAATTTGCATTAATGCCTTTGAAAAAGGCAGGAATTCCTTTTCCTCAATCTTAGTAATAAATAGCAGGATAGATTAGATTAAATGGCCTTGGTTGGCAACCAGTCTAAGAGAAAAACGGAATTCAATAATCAAGGTTTGTTTGGAGACTTCTTGGCACATTTCTTCCAAAAAAGAGTGGCTGGTTCTACACAACTTTTCACATCTATAAACAAATCATTTGTGCAGTTAGTTGAGTGCTTCAGTTGTAAACTGAACTGTTGAAATCAAATGTTTATGATATTATTACATCATATTGAAATCAAAAGTATATATTATGTACACATGAGAGAGAGAGATGAAAAATTTTGAAGAGAATCTCTTAGGTGTTCTGACAACTTTTCGACCTGTGCAGTTAGTTGAGTGCTTCAGTTGTAAACTGAACTGTTGAAAACGTGCGAGTTCAATACCTGGTTAAGGCAATGGAGAACTTGGTGAGGGGAATTAACAGAAGATAACTGATATCCATTAGACATGGCACATGGAACTAGAACAGTCTACCCCAGTGAGAGAAATAAAGGGTTCAGTTCAACATTTCAACCACCTGAAGAAGGCCAGAGCGTACAACGGCCGAAATGTTGTAATAAATATGGCGATAAATATGCGGACAATAGTGCTGCTAGTAAAGAAAGAAAGACAAATAACAGCAAGTCTTTAACCACAGCAGCAGTAGCAAATTTTGTGACACTGTGGTTGTGAGTTCAGTACTTGGGTTGGGCAGTGCATACTTGGAAATGGGTGACTGATAACTGAACAGTGCTAAATAAAATAAAAACCCCTACATATGAGAAGTGGAATAAGTCCATTCTAACCCTGTATATTGAAGAAAGGGTTCAGTTCAAAATTTCTTGATTGATATATACCTGAGGAAGGCTTGAGAGCACAACAACTGAAACATTGTGATAAAATCAACAAAGATGAGGACAATAGTCTGAATAGTGTAAATAATAGTCTGAAAATATAACAGAAAAAAAAAACACTTGTAAAAACAAAGCATAAAATAAAAATATCATTTTAAAATAGAAAATATTAAAAGTACAAAACAAAAACTAAGGAAATTAAAAAGAATCCAAAATTTCTAGAAATAAATGTGAAAAGGAAATAAAAAAAATTAAAATCTAAAATGCAAAGAGAATAATAAAAACACAAGAAAAGCTAGCTTTTGTTTTGATAGTAATATTAGAAGAAAGTTAATACATCATTAAAATGAATAAAAGCAGCAGAATGAAGGAAATAAAAGTAAAATGCAACATTTTGGCAAAATCAAGAAAAATGTAAAAAAAAAAATGAACAAAATTGTAAAAAGAAAATTTAACAAAATCAACATCACATACAAATATTAGAAAAGAAAAAGTAAATTAAAAATAAACATGAAAGATGCAAAATAATGAATTAAAAAAAGAAAAATGAAAATTCCAATATTAGTCTACATTGGGCAACATATCGGAATATGTCTTTCATAGACTTCAAAAAGGTTCAAAGAATTTTTTTAACTTGAAATTACAGGAAATAAATGGCTAATCCTGAATTTAATTCAAGGAACCGAAGAGATTCTTATCATGAATGCATTTTAATGGAAATTTGGTAGTTCTTGCCTAATTATGAGCAAGCCAGGCTGTATGTAATGACTTATATCTATGTGGAAATGAAAATCTAATAATATTGGATTCTAATTTGGGAAATGTTTTTTGTGTGTATATGAAGGGAGACATCATAAGAGTTAGTCTGCAACTTTACAATGAAAAATTAAAAATAAATATGTATTAAAGAGACTGCCTTTTTTATTCAAATACCAGTAAATACTATTTTCTAAATTGGTATTCACTTATAAAGCTAAAAATAATCATGAATGTAATCCAAAAAATATATATCTATATGTGTATGTTTTACATACAAATGTGAGAGAATATGATATAAATTTTTATATATCTGAACAATATTAGGCAAATCAATGACAAAGTGGAAAAAATCCATGTTACAATTGATTGGATTTTTAACAGCTTATCAATTTTTTTCTGGTTATTTAAAGTAAGAAAATTTGCTTTTTTATTTTAGCTTGTAAAAATTTTTTTTGGAGATAATGATTTTTACTGATATATATTATACGAAATAACACATAACAGGGAGAAGAAGTGGTGGATTGATACTTTTCTCAAAGGCATTTTCACAAAAGTAAATGTAATGAACCCAACCGGAATTAGAAATTGGAGAGCTGATTTCAAATTTTTAGCTATTATCTATTACACGGCCTGCACATCTAAGTGGTCTCCTAGCTAGATACTGACCAGGCTCAACATTGCTTAACTTCTGTGATCATATGAGAACCAGTGTCTCTATATTACGAGCTTTGTCATGTTGTAGGACTTTACTGGACTAAAGCAGTGGTCCCCAAAATTTTTTCTTTGGGACGTATTTTCGGGATGAAAATTTGCTTGCAGCTCACCAAATTTCATGTGATAAAAAGTACATTTAAAAATAAAAACAGAGAGAGGGTTAAAGAGAAATAACTGTGGTTTCAAAGTAAGAACATTATCATTGATAACACTCTCCTTCAACTTACTGACCCTAGTTACTATATTCTTAATACTTGATATAATACAAGAATAACACAATCGATCAATAATTATTTATAACTATTTATAATGGGACTCCTGCATGCAGTTACAAGTAATCCATAATAATTTTTTAAATTTTGAAATATTAATTTTTTAGCATATGAATTTTTTGAAATTGTTTCTAAATCTTTCATTTTCTTTCTTCCCCTACATCTATGAGTAATAATTATATTTCCCCTTCCTACATATATAATCTCATCAGCAAAAATATGACTTTTAGAGGTTGAAATGTGTAACACAGAATGTCTTCTACTTTGTCATTCATTTGCCTATCATACAAATATACATAAGTAAAGACATGTAGATATTGGTAAGTTTGTTTAATTAAATGCTTGCAAGCAATAATGACATGACATAAAACAAAATTCCTGGAACTCTTTCTGAGAATTAAACTCATTCTCAAAATACACACAAACAGAATGATTCAACAAAGTCTTAACACTTCTAAGGCAGCACTTTTATTTGAAAAGCAGAAATGATATGATTTCAAACAGTTAGCACCCATTTGCTATCCATGTCAAAAAACTCTTGGAATCAGTCACTGGTGCTTGAAAAAAAAAAAAAAAAATTGTTAATGCTTTACTAGAAAAGGTACTCGCATACAATCATTTTTTTTATTTTTTAAACCTCAACTATATTGTATAAGTCTGTAATATATACTAAAGTTAAAATGCTTGTGTAGAATCTCAGAAATGTGTTTCTATATGCATGTGTATATATATTTTATATATATAAAAAAAAAATGAAGATAGCACAAACTAACATATGAAAAACATGACACATAAAGACAATATTTGCACTATTTAAATTATTTGGACTATTGTCCTCATCTTTGTCACCATGTTTATCACAACGTTTAGGCCAATGTACACTCCGGCCTTCTTCAGGTGGTTGGAATGTCAAACCGAACCCTTTATTTCACTCACTGGGATAGATTGTTCTAGTTCCTTGTGCCATGTCTAATGGATGTCAGTTATCTCCTGTTAATTCCCCTCACCAAGTTCTCCACTGCCTTAACCAGGTATTGAACTTACACTCTTTGGGTCCTGTCACTGGATCTAACATCTTTATCCACTGTGCCATGTTCCCCCAACATATGGCACATTGGATAAAGACATAGAACAGTCTACCCCAGTGAGCGAAATAAAGGGTTCAGTTTGACATTCCAACCACCTGAAGAAGGCTGGAACATACAATGGCCTAAACGTTGTAATAAATATGGTGACAAAGATGAGGACAATTGTCCGAATAATATAAATAGTGTACATAATACCTCATCTCAGAAATATAGACAGATACATAATATTTGATAAATTATGAAACCAATATAGCATAAATGGAAAAAGATTTATAAAAGTCAAAAGCACTCAAACATACAGCAATTTATTTTAAACTTGTGCCAGAAACAAGGAAAAGGTTTAAAATATAGATTAAAAAATAAACGAAAAGACACTTTATAACAAAGCAAGAGAACATGGGACAAATGAAATAACCCACCACCAATAAAAGACCTGTTTTCATCTAATATATATGGTACAAATGGAAAAAAAAAGAGGAGTCCCCTGTTGTAATGGTAATATTTGCCATTTCCTTATAAGGAAACATTTGGCATTCAGTGACCAACCAGTCAGTGCGACTATTGGTTGAAATTTATAAAATCTTTCCCTGAAAAAAATTTCAGAAAAATAAATTTCTCTTGTCCAGTAGCTGTTATCACTTTTCCTATATCAACAGGGACTTCTTTAGCAACAACTAAAATGGATAGTACATGTAATATGAGCAGAAAATAATGACATAATCAAAATGTTGACATTCCACACTACTTCAAACAAAAGGTTAGGAAGGAAGCCACCTCATCACTACTGAAAATATCAATAACAGTTACTGGACCTGAGAAAACTATTTTCTTCAAAAATTGTTTTACTAGAAAGATTTTTATAAATCTCAACTGACAGTGGCACTGGCAGCTTGGTCAAAAAAAAAAAAAAATAGTAAATGTTTCCTTGTAAGGAAAAAGCTAACATCATCATTAGCCTTCGTTCATCATCCATTTAGAGAATGACCATTTATTCCCCCCCCCAAAAAAAAGTTGAATAGACACAAGCAAACCAGCACCATTAAATGTTATTTTAGAAGTAGATATTTATTTTTGCACTTTTTTTATATGAAGCAAATAAAACACCTAAAGTATAAATACAGGCTGACATAATTAATATCAGCTTGAGACTATTTAATACTTTAAAAGATTCTTCTTATATAGCAGTGAATGCTAGACAATTTCCTAACAGAAAGTTGAGACTTGAAGCAACAAATGTGTTTATATAAAACGATGGTGAGAATACCATAGATAGAGCAATGAGGAAGATTTACAGGAAATGGAAACAAAAAAAGACACTTATGCTGAGAATCAGAAAGGAAAAGTTAAAATTTCCAGCAGACATGAAGAAAGAAGGCTTGGCGAATATGACACTCACAGGACATTGAAACAGAAAACAACAGAGAGAAATGGCAAATAAGATATCTATCAAGTTTGGCAGAACAGATACTGAGAAGGGTAGTAAAGAGAGAAATATAATTTAGACCTATGAAGGATACAAAATTGGGGAGAGCCATGATCACCCATGTCCTGAAATAATATGGTGCATAAAGGAAGATTCTCCTGAGCTAGAGGAGATAGGAATTAATTTAAAAAGAATGTTTTAAAAATAAGTAGAAAGAATTGAGCTCAAAAAACAAAATGAATATTTTTTTTTAGAAATCTAATGAAATCAAAAAATGATGACAAAGAAAGAAACTGAAAGAAAGAAAGAAACTGAAAGAAAGAAAGAAACTGAAAGAAAGTAAGAAACTGAAAGAAAGAAAGAAAGAAAGAAACTGAAAGAAAGAAAGAAAGAAAGAAACTGAAAGAAAGTAAGAAACAGAAAGAAAGAAACTGAAAGAAAGAAACAGAAAGAAAGAAACTGAAAGAAAGAAAGAAAGAAAGAAAGAAACTGAAAGAAAGAAAGAAAGAAAGAAAGAAACTGAAAGAAAGAAAGAAACAGAAAGAAAGAAACTGAAAGAAAGAAACTGAAAGAAAGAAAGAAAGAAACTGAAAGAAAGAAAGAAAGAAACTGAAAGAAAGTAAGAAACAGAAAGAAAGAAACTGAAAGAAAGAAAGAAACAGAAAGAAAGAAACTGAAAGAAAGAAAGAAAGAAAGAAAGAAACTGAAAGAAAGAAAGAAAGAAACTGAAAGAAAGAAACTGAAAGAAAGTAAGAAACAGAAAGAAAGAAACTGAAAGAAAGAAAGAAACAGAAAGAAAGAAACTGAAAGAAAGAAAGAAAGAAAGAAACTGAAAGAAAGAAAGAAAGAAAAAAATAGTTATCAAGAAATAAAGGAAGAAAAATAAAAACTTTGGTATAAGTCACATATGTTTAAAACTTTTAAAAGGAGAAATCAAGAAAATTGGGCTAGCAAAGAAAAAAAAAAGAGGAAAAAAATAAGGATTTTCCAGAAATCTAGTTGAAAATACTTCTGATAAGATATTTGGTAAATCATGACCACCACTCAACATTCTTCTTTCTCGGGGCTGGGGGGTAAAATAAAAATTCTCTCCTCTTTACCAAATTGCCATCAGTAAATCACATGATTGTTGTGTATAGTTCACTCAACCTGTCCAGATGCGTTTCTGTATATTAGTGACAATACATGACCACTTAGAAACCTGCAAACTCTTGTGAACACTGACTATCAAATGGGTATAAAATATGCTAATTGACATTGCCCTGACATTTCTGGCAATTTGGAAGTCCTTTTCTTCAATTTTTTTTCTCATCTAATGATTCCAACACGGACATAATTCTATAAAAATAAAAATAAGAAATGATTCCATTAAAAGGTCAAGCGAACAAGTGATCATTTCAAGATGACCCAAGGATGTCACTTAGATGAAAGTTTCCTCTTCAAATCAATTTGTGGGGTAAAAGAACCGTTTGATTCTTTCTTTTTTTTTTTTTTTTTTTTTTTTTAATTCCTTTGCAAAGTTTACATATTTTTTATACTTCAGTTGTTTTTTTTTTTTTCATTTTCTCTTTCCTGTTTTGCCTTATAATTCCTTTCATATATTTTTCAAAATATTTTGTTGTGTTGATTTGTTTCCTTTCATCAATACAGTCACTTTTTTAATAAATATTTCTTTTCATATATTTGAAAAATGTTCCTTTGTTTTCTTCCACATTTTTCAATTTTTTTTATGTTTACTTTTCTTAATTATATATTCATTTTTTGTTCACATGTTTTCCTATCTCTTTTTTTTACTAAAATTTCATAGTTCTTTCTTTCATCCTTTTCTTACCAACAGGGCCCTGTGCATACTAATCCCAAACCCCCGACCAAGCGGGGGAACTTAATTGGGGGCCCCAGGTAGTGCTTTGTGACCATTGCTGTCTTTTTTTTTTTTTTTCTAACTACATTTATATACATTACAAATTAAACTAAGCACAACTGACTATTAAAGGATGAAAAATGTTTGTGGATTTTGAGGTCAGTGTGGGTCCTTTTTCTTTTTTTTCATTCAAATCCATGAATTCGCTTTGCTCATGCTTAGTCTCAACCCCCATCCCAAAAAAAAGGAAAAAAAAAAGAAAAAAAAAAACAATAAAAAATTCACTATTTTTATTCATAATGTTGAATGTTTTTGAATTATTCAAATTTTAACAAGAAAAATCTCAAGGTGATGTTAAAAATTGCCAAAATTGTTGATTTATTTAAGATGGAATACTCTGTCCAATTTATATTCAGATACATTGTAGTTATTTTCAATTTTTCTTGTTGAATTATATACTTATATTACATATGATCTATTATTGCACCTAATTTAAGTTACAATTGAATAAAATGTGTATTTTACATGAATACAACATTATGAAAATTGAGATGGAGTAGAGTGGGGTACCCCATATGACAGATTCAGTGAAGGGAGTACAAGAACTTTGCAATGACCCTGCTTACCAACAATCTCTCCCATCCTCCTTTCACTGTTTTTTCCACATAATACTGGACATTTACAATGATCAATGCTTGAGCCAAAATAAAAACTATAATTCTGAACACTGATTTTCAAAGCAAGCAGGTTCTTATCTGAAAGACTGCTTCAAAATAATACGCATACCATAATTTCCAAGCATTACAGTTTCAAGTTTTTATTATAGGCATTGGTTCTTGTATACTAAAGTGTTTTTATAACAAAAAAATCCTTTAAGCTTCAACAACTCTTATGTGATATGTCCTTTCAGGATATGGGTGATCATAGCTCTCCATCATAGACTTCCATAGCCAAACCAGACAACATGCTTCTCTACTGGATCTATTTGTTACCTCCTCTCCTAACTTTTGCCAAGCTTCATAATACTGCCCTCTTGGTAACTCTGACCATTCTGTGGTAGCTATTGATAACTACTCCCAAGCATTCATTAAACAGGGACCCCTTATCCATAAGACCTCTTTCCAGTACCAGCATGCTGACTTGAACTCATTCCAGGATTTTCTTTGTGACACCCCTTTAACTGACATCTTCAACCTCCCAATTAAAAATTGCACCACTGAAGATTCTTCTTTGGTCAAAGCCAGCATAGAAGCTTTCATCCCTTCTCAGAAATACTAGGTAAAACTGCAGTCCTCTCCATGGTTCATACCAGCATTCTTGGCAGTCATAGTATACAGGAAACTATTTTTCAGATATACCAGCATGACATCTCTCATCATAACAGGTGCCTATTTGCTACTGCTAATGTAAGCAAGTCCTTAAATAAGCTAAGTCCTTGTTTGCTGAAAGAATGAGGCACCACATAGCCTCTAAAAACTTTGGCTCTACTGGCATCTCTGTAATAAGGTACTAAATAAGTGCAAGGTCTCTATTCCCTTCTCTTCAATTGATTTGAGGTGTTATCTTCTGCTGATAAAGCTGGATGCTTTGCCAGTAAATTCTTAAACTCTACTCTTGACTCAGCTGGAGTATTCCTGCCTAACTTCTCACTTAAAACTGATTCTCTGTTGAATGATATATATACAACTCCTTCCATGGTTTCTGCTAGCATCTCTAACCTGGATCCCCACAAAGCATGTGGACCTGATGGAATCCTTGAAATAGTAATTAAGAAGTGTGCTCCCAAACTAGCTCCTGTTCTTGCTAAATTGTATAATAAATGCCTCACTGCCTCCTGCTTGCTGGAAGTCATTGTCTGTTGTTCCAGTTTTTAAGAACTCTGGTGAACTATCTGACCCATCAAATTATCAGCCTATTAGACTCCTACCTGTTTTTGGGAAACTCCTAGAGGCTCTAATCAATGCTGAATTGGTTCATCATCTCTCATTGCAGGGGCTTTTCTCGGACAAGCAATACAGCTTTTGTTTCTGCAGATCAACTGCTGATGTACTAACAATAATTGCAGAAAGGGTTTATCATACTCTAGACAAAAACATTGATGCTCAGGCTGTAGCATTGGACATCTTGAAAGTATTTGACAAAGTCTGGCATTCAGGTCTTCTCCACAAGCCAAAAAGTTATGGTATTTCTGGGCTCATTTTTGAGCTGATCCAGTTGTTCCTATCAAATCAAGAAAGTTGTCCTGAATGGCCACTCATCTACACCCTTTTGTATGTCCCCAGTGCTACACAGTTTTTAATCTTCATTAATGACCTTCTGGATTACCTCAGCTCCCAACTGAGCATCTACACTGACAACTCTACCATTTATTCCTGCCTGAATAGTAAGGCTGATCAGTCAGACAAAATCAAAATGCAGCTGTTGTACAAAATGACCGCCAGACTATTGTTAACTGGGGCAAAAAATGACATGTCAATTTTAACATCTTCAAAACCAAACTTAACTCTATTAATCCTCTGAGAGACCCCTCTTTGCCTTCCATCAGCACAGCTGATGCTATCCTCCAAGAAAGCCACTCATTGTGCCATCAAGTAAATAATAGAAAGCCATTACTTGAATTTGCCTGGATTTTGATCCTAATCACCGGTACAAGTGGAGAATAGATTACAATATGAGCAACAGAAAAGGTTTAAGGAAAATGAGAAGAAAAAGGATATTTGTACTTAAAAATCAGAAAGAGTTGAGATTTCTAGAAAACAATGAGGAAAGAGGCTTGGAGAATTGAACACTTACAGGACAAGTTGTAAGCAAGAAGGGCAACAGGAGACAGTGAATAACCTACCCAATGAGTTTATCTAAATGGATGGTATGAGGTCAAGTGTTGCTTAGAGGGTATAAAGGATGTGGAGAGTTATAATCGTCCACATACTCAAGTGACACAACACATTAAAGAAGAATATCTTTAAAGCAAACCAATATTATTCTAATTTTGTGGGTCTACTATTTTTCAATTGGAAAAGGAGGGCAAAGAAGTGAACGACATGACAGATACTACATCTTAGGGATCAGTTTTGAAACATCTATGCAAGACTAGTTTAAGTGTGAGGACGTTCAACTGCTGGAACTAAGGTTGAATTAGTTTATTTCTGACAGCACGTTTCAATTCTTCCTCCACTCGTGAAGGATCTGAAAATTCGAAATAACGAGTTTCGACATGACTACCGTTTACCGGGCACACTTAGGAAGGAATATTCGCTTTTTTTTGGAAATACGTAACAATTGAATTAAATTTACGGTGTGTTATTATATTTTCGCACTTCGATAATCTAATTGAGCAACTGTTTGAGTCTGGAAATCAACGTACCTTTAAAGGCACTCGTCGTACCCTCCTCCAAAAATCTATTATACCTGCTGAATCTTTAATACCGACTCCGCTCCACTACATCTCAATTTTCATAAGATAGTATTCATAAAATACAAATTTTATCGTAACCTAATTACAGTGTAACCCGGATATAAGAGTTGTCGGGACCGGAGAGGAACTCTCTTATATCCGGGTTTGGTCTATTTTGTTTAGGTAAGTATGGCTCTAATTTGGGACCAGAGAAAATCTCTCTTATATCCGGGTTACACTGTATGTGTACAATAATGGAACATCATATGCAACGTAAGTTAACAATTCAATTATTAGGTTGGTGCAAAAATAATGTCGTTTTATCACATATGTTACTATGTGAGAAAACGACATTATTTTTGCACCAACCTAATAGAAAAACTGAAAATAAGTACAATGTATCTAAAATACAAGTTACCCGTCATAGGAATATCTCCTCTTAAATAAATCAACAATATTTGGGGGCAATTCTTAACGTCTACTTGAGAATTTTCTTGTTAAAAAGTTGAATAATTTTAACAAATTCAGCATAATGGATGAAAAAAAAAAATAGTGAATTTTAAATGTTTTTCGGAACTTATTGTTTGGCATCAAATCGTCACGAATTTATATATTCGTTAGTTCTTGAATATGTATTAAATTGGAAACACTTCCAATGTTGATTATCTTGGCTAAAAATAAAATCATAATGTTTTACAGGCGTTGAAGTGAAAGAAAAAAAAAAGTCATTTTGCAAGTTTTAACGCGCGCGAAATAAGCGTTTTGAATGATGAGGATGCAAAAGTATAATAGATAAAGATTTCTTAAACAGTAATTACAAAATTAATAACATACTCGAATATAAAGCCCTAACCCCGCCATATGAAATTTAATTTTTAAATCTTACGTTTAAAAAGAAAAAAATGGAGTTATTTGGTAAGCGGCCATAAGCCCTTTGTGTGTCCGATAAACGGCAGATAAGTCGTTCGTTTTAGAGAATCATAACATGATCAAACCTAAGAATAAGAAGACAAAATAAAAATATAAACTAAACAGATCTTTCACTTAAACGTTGTGAAGACCGTTAACATCTCATCACAAAAGTAAAGCATTTTTGTTTATCCAGAAAAAGAAAAGAAATACTTAAAAAAAGAAATCCGAGAAACAATGAGCATTTTCGCCACTGAAAGGTTAAATGTCTGCAAAACCCTAATTTAAAATAGATGAATTGGCAATAATCGATTATGTACGCACTGCGCGGTCGGCTCTTATCTAAAGAAAGAGGACTGCTTTGGCACCTACAAAGTACATCACAAATATACACGCGCTTAAGAACAGCACTCGAAAACGCTTCCATAACATTTGAAAAGATTATAAAAAGAGACAGCGATAACAAATAAATGGAATCACTGGGTTTAAATAAACAACTAACCAGTGGCGCTTGTTTCTTAAACCTTTGCATCAACAAATTTCCACTGTCCCACACGTGTGTACTCGACATTCATTAGACACACAGGACTTCGTTTGCTGTCGAGTTGTCATTTTAAAACTATACCAGTTGAAGAGTTTAAAACTCACATAAAAACAGCCAACCAGTTTAAGTTAACGCCTTCTCCTTGAAAACGGAAGTTCACGCAAAATGTAAGAATAACAAGTGAAAGACAGGATTAGGATTACTTTCGAATTTGGTTTAAGACAAAAAAAATGCTCAATTTACAAAAACAAAAAAGTCGTGAAGTAGTTAAATTAGGAAAAATTAAAGCCTCTTCTTGAAGTCCTTAAAAATACAATTTTCCAAAGACTTATTTTTAATATCCTTCGAAAGCGCACGGATAGCGGAAAGAAATTAAGTTAAAAATATAAAATAAAAAAAAGACAATGAAAAAAACAATCATTTTGCTGACTCTCTACAACCAAACTTTAAATAAAAATGGATGAGTCATTCATTATACCTTAAAGATTCAAACTCGCGTTTCATATGTCACATCAAGCATAATTTCAATTAAGATTTAAGATCAACAATTTTCAACGGTTAATATTAAACTTAAACAAACTTACATCATGTCTACTCTCATAATAAAGACATCTTTACTTCCTTTTGAAATATTTTAATCTGTTTTACACTTTAATGCGTGTGCTTTTTATGTTTGCATACGAACTTGGTACCAGATGAGTTTCCAAGCTTGGTTTAGTTTTGGTACAAAATTGCCACAAATATCGTGTACCTGGCGAAGACCGAACTCATGAGCTGGAATCATTCGAAGTTTCTGTTTCGTGCACAATTTTTTAACATTGCGGTTTTGCGTTTACAGGTTTCGAAGTCAGCATTTGCAATTCACGTAGTACATTGAATGTGATCTTTAGATGTAATCTACAATAAAAAGACACTGAAAACAACAATCAATCACACTTAATATTTTTTTTAATCGAATTCACCCCATGTAAGGTAGTAAAGCTACTAAGACACAAGAGATTACTGAATGTGGAGGAATTAGAAAAGAGAAAATATTATGAAGGGGCGAAAACAATAGAAAGAGTAATCAGGAAGACAGGAGATAACAATTGACTTTACATTTTAAGTTAGCTGGAAAGCATGGAGCCAGAAGAGAGTTCCACAAGCGAGAAGTACGAGAAAAGAAACTGCTAACATAGAACTTACAGTTACGTCAAGCCGTAAACCGATAGGATCTTGTTGCTAATCTAGTACTGCGCTTAAATTCATAAAGTTTATGTGCCATAGCAAAGAGCATTATTTATTCCTGGTAATTTACAGGAAATATGGCACAAGGCCAAAAAGGCTGGTCTTCAATCTGTTTTTTTAACTTAAACTTAGCTAGCCACAATCACTGACCCAAATAAACTATAATATTCCTTGCACCCAAACAACACATTCTTACTTAACATTCTTACTACATTTAACATTATCATCTCTATGAAGTCCTAACTTGTCCCTATATGTACAATTTGTCCGTGGTGGGAGGAAAATAAAATAACAACTTTTAAAATGATACCCGACGTCTATTTACAACGAATATACTTTTATATACAAGAGACTTAAACGATATAATTTTAGTAATAAAAAAAAACAAAACACAGCCTTTAAATGTGGCATAAAAACCAGTTAATTGGACAAAATTAACGCAGGACTAGGACCAAACCAAATACTCACTTATCACGCACACATCCGGACAAAAAAAAAAAAAAAAACAAAACAAAAAAAAAACAAATACGAAAAAACACCCTCGAAAAATCAAAACGCGTCCCGCATCCACCAGAGAACTGACAACCCTGGTCAATCAAAGAAGAAGAGTAGGGGGAATTAAACTAAAGTAAATAGAAAGGAGAATAAGAGGGGCCAATGAACATACATCCTCTAGCTAAGTTAACTGGGCAGTAGAAACAAAGACAAAGATTTCATCTGAATAATTACTATGAAAGTATTTATAGAAAAGGCACATGGGTGACACTTTACGGCGACGGGAAGGTAATTAAAGTCGAAACGCCAGATCAGGACTAATAATATTGCTGATTTGTCTTTGAGTTTATCAAGAATTTCTAAATAGAAAGCAGGAGCACTGGAACATATGTAGCAGTAATATTCGTGGCATGGACGAATGTTAGACTTATAGGTATTTAAGATAGATTCAGGGAAGAGAAAATGTCTCGCACTATAGAGTTAACCAACTTTCTTAGCAATGGATTCAATATAGTCTTTCCACTGTCAGCCGAAAATGTTAGCCAGAGAAGGCGCAACGAGTCATTCTCTTGGAGGTTAGCATCAGCCATACTGATGGAAGCAGAAAGGGATCAATCAGAGGATTAATAGAGAGTAGTTTTGTTTTGGAGGCGTTAAAATTAACAAATCACCCTTTGCCCCAGTTAACAATAGACTGATTTTTTTTTTTTTTTAGATCAGCCGCCAATCGATATGATCAGAGTTGCTATCGAGACAGGAGTAAATAGTTGTATCATCAACACATACCAATTTATTGATTTTTAATGCTTTTTACAACCATTTTCAGGTTATTTAAAACCAGAAAATGTTTTTTGTAGATTATAAGAACCTTTTGAAGATAATAACGATTTCCTGATACAGGTTTTGCTAATTAACCCATAGCTGGGGGAAGAAGAGGTGGATTCGTATCTTTCCCAAGTGGATTTGCGCGTAAGTCAATATAACGAACCCAGCTGGAATTGGAACTCGGCTCTCCGATTTCCAATTACAACACTCGTACATCCAAACTTACAGCACGTGGTATTTCCAAACGGTCACCTATCTAGTTACTGACCAAACTTGACCTTGCTTAACTTCAGTGATCAGACGAGAACCGGTGTTTCAGCGGTATATGGCCGTCAGCCTTAGGGGAACAAAAGCCTGGAAGCTATGGAGAGTCATGATAGTAGTTATTTCTATAGCCAACAATTCTAAACTACACATTGATACATAGATGCTTTGTTTCGCACTAAACTCAAGCATGCATTTGTTCACCAACTCGTCCGGACGCACCGACCTACAAGTGAACTCTCGTCAACTAACTCGCGCTGAAAAAATCTTGTTCTGATGCGTGTTGTAAAAAATTCTAGTGAATAAAACTTGTCCACGTGTTGAATTCATTTGTTTTGAAAGTTTTCAACTTTGTCCGTCACAAGAAAAATGTTTGTCATGAAAACCAAACTTAAGAGTTCATCGAAAACTTTTTGCAAGTCAAAACATGCGTAAAATTTTCTCAAAAGGTATCCGAGGGCTGCCTGACAAGTGGTAACAGCTCACTGCAAATTATGTTGAATATATAACTGAATAAAATATAATTGTACTTTATTTTTTAAAGAATAGAGGTGATAAACAAAAGTAGAAATGATTTATGGTTCTACTTAATATATACGGCGATGCGCAGAATTATAGCACAATTATTTTCCTCTAAAATAATCCTTCAAATATTGACGCAGGCTATATATATATATATATATATATATATATATATATATATATATATATATATATATATATAAGGAGTTTATATACATCACGTTTATAATACGTTAAAAGATCCCCTTTCTCTACCGTGCGCTGATAGCTTAGGTGTAGAGAGTCTCTGACTGATGCCGTCTTGAAGAAAAGAAATCGAATGTCTAGCTACATTGACGAGTTGTGATACAGCGAAACAGTCTGTATATATATATATATATATATATATATATATATATATATATAGAAAGAACCAAGAACATGTACGTTAGCCGAAAATAATCGTCCAGCATACAAGTCCAAGGCCCAAAGAAAAAATCCGATGCGAGTACGCAATATATATATATATATATATATATATATGTATATTGCGTACTCGCATCAGGACTTTTTTCGTCCAGCATGCAAGTCCAAGGACTTGCATGCTGGACGATTATTTTCGGCTAACGTATATGTTCTTGGTTCTTTCTTTTTTTATATACTTTTTTCCCCTTTGGTATTGGTTTGATTATTTGCAAATCAAGACACCGAAGGTTTTCCGAGCGAGTATAGTTTCTTATACTTATAAGATTTCTATTAATAATAATAATAATAATAATAATAATAATAATAATAATAATAATATATATATATATATATATATATATATATATATATATATATATATATATATATATGTGTGTGTGTGTGTATTATTTATATACATGTCTGTATGTTTGTGTGTGTGTATATATATATATTGTCTTTTATTTATATATCTATAGCTGTATATATAGCTCTCTCTCTCTCTCTATATATATATATATATATATATATATATATATATATATATATTGTCTTTTATATATATTCAAACATCTAAATGCAAAGTCAATCGCCATCTTCTGTTTCTTTTTTGTCATTTTCTCAATCCTCCACATTCTCAGTCTTCTCTTTTATTTTCACTCTCTGTAACCCCCTGTGTCCTAGTGACATTATCGCTTTGCTTGGCGTGAAACGATAAAAATACATCTAAGTGGACACTGAGGTGAACACCAAGTGGTGAAGGTCTGTTTCATGCTTGACCGCAATTTTTAGGTCATTTTTAAGATCGCCTGAAGATTGCGTTGAAGCATGGAACACACTCTCGCCGTTTGGTGTTGACTTTTATATTTACATACGCTATATAAAATAGTAATCTTTACCCATAAGTATAGCATACGTTAAAACTATATCTTTATAGTCGATTTCAATGTATTGATTTTCTAAGCGTTGCTTAGATGTGGCACAAGGCCAAAGTATGGGGACCCAATGAGGAACGAACTCACTATTCAGTCTTAACTGTTTTAGCGAGACAAGCTTGCTAACCATTACACCATGCCGAGGCGCCCTAGTCGATTTCAATGTATGAGGATCCGACAATCTCATTCAGTTTTTATGTTTGTGTTGTATATGACACTTCAGTCCTGCTAGTGACCTGCATACAAGCCCACATATAGAACTGAGATGATGAAAGTTGTCAGAAAACCTAAACAGAGGATCTGATTATAGTGGTGAATACATGTGCAAGACAATCCACACTTTTTAGGACTACTGATGACACAGAATTGGTACAAAAGACCTCAAGTTTTATTTTTCTCGGAGTTGAACCTCTCCGGAACAACCGCCAACAACACAGTACAGCGCCTCGAAACGGATGATACTGAAGGCAACAAAGTTTTGATGCCGTGAGTTTTCCTTCACAAACATTGAGGGAAGATGGCTTGGGAGCACCCATAATTTTCTTGCACAAGTCTGTTCAGACCCCCACACTCATAAATATATCCATATACATACATACATGCACATATACAAATATATAACACGCACATACACATATAATTGCATTATTGGGGTTTTCACTATTTGCCCATACCTTCAACCCTAAAAGGTGCAACCACTCCGGGTCAGGATGAACTTGGGAACAGCAGCAATTAAGAGGTGGTTACACGCTCCTCAAAACCTCCAGTCTCCTGATCAGAGGCCTTGCTGCCAGGTGTAGTTTATCGTCATACCCAGGACAAATATATATATATATATATATATATATATATATATATATATATATATATGTGTGTGTGTGTGTGTGTGTAATTTGCAGACAATATTGTTTTGCACAGTACAGCTTCTCAGTGCGACTAGACACCCGAATGCTTCAAGCCAGGATCGAAACCCAACCGATTTGGTGTCAGTCAGAGCTTCTATATGAAAGTATATGATCTTAAACAGTGAATAATCGTGGTCTATTTTGAGTAAATTTTTATTTAGTACAGTAATGTTATGATGAACATCACAGAAACAAAATCGGCAAGAATAAAATTATCCATGTTTTATCTAATAATCAATATTCAATAGCATAGTCTTTTTAATCAATAAAGTAAATGTTTTCTAAAATTAGTAACTAATCTACTACAAATTTCTTTCAGTCTTTTTGTTACATTTTTTGAAAGCAAACCGCTTTAACTACTAAATTTGAAGATTGATTTTGAATGAATACTATCTTAAAATTTTTCTGTTCGTTTTCATGTTTGAATTCATTGGAGGACAAGTTTAGACACCGATCTTGTCTTTGTGTCAATTTTCAATATGTTTAGGTTCATTACCACGCTGGAAAATGAAACATCTTCCAAAAAGGTACCTGGCAGAATCTTTCAGATTTTCTTTTAATATAGCATAGCAACTTTTTTCATTGTTTTAACTATACTAAATTTAAAGACTGTCATGAATGAATTATAATAACTCTATGTTCTCGCCATAAATTTTCACGTCCGGGTTCACTGCAAAACAAGTTAAGACGTTGATCTTGCTTTTCTTTTCAGTCAGTTTTTTTTTTCTTTTTTTTTTCCACCAATCTACTGGTGTTGATTAAGATCATTATCATGTTGGAAAGTGAAACAAACGTCCCGTTTCATTTCTACTAAACTTGGGTTCTTGTAAAAATGTACAACTCACAGATACTGTCCGAGGAACTACTTCATAACATACTTTTAGTACTTAAATGGATTTTTATTTTTAACCCGATATATTTTTATTACCCAAAACGTTATTTACAGTGGATATCTGTGTAGGGATACAGAAGGCGCTCGGCTTATCTCTCTTTGAATTTGATAGATGATTAAAATAATTTTCTGGCGTAGGGATCATTTTTTGGTTGTCAATTTTTACTGTTATTTTTATAATGCTGTTGTGTTGAATAAAAGGTTTATGAAATGGGTTGAGTAATTATTCGATGCCCCAAATCAATCATTGTCATTGACATATAAAAAGATCTGTTCAACATTTGAAAAGTGAATTAAATTGATTGTGCTGTACAGATAATTTTGCACCTTACTATGTCGGATTATTTATTAGTTCAAACGTTATTTTTAGTGGAGGCGCGTATTTGATCAGACGCACCGTTTATTTTAAATATTATTCTGTCTACCGGCCTGTACACTTGAGAAAAAAAATCTATTAAAGAAAATGCGCCCTCCGACAGGATTCGAACTTGCGTCCCGTTTGCTGAAGAACACATTTTTATTTTTTATAAATCTTCTCGAGTTTATAGGCACGGTTTAAAATAAACGGAGCGTCTACTCAAATACGGGTATCCACTAGAAATAATAAAGAGATGTCTGATTAAAAAATAAAATTCATTAACTCTTTTACCTTAAAGTAGAATTCAGGAGAAAAACGCAAAAATAAATCTAGAACAAAATTAAAACATTGCGGACACATTTAGAGAATAGAGATCACGTGGTATGAAAAAATATTTTCAACAGGACGTCGTCAGCCTACACAAGTCAACGCTAAGTGACTTCATTTACCGGAAGAGATAAGCGAAGCTGCTAGAAGATCAAAAGGCTCACCGACAACTGAAAATAGATAGCGGATTCTCTAAATCTTATATTTCATTTTCTCCTGCAAAAATTTGTAAAACGCATGGACCTTTTGCTGATACCCACTGAAGAGTGAACGGACAGGTCCGCCTATGAAACTCTGGAGTCGGGATACTGAAGGTAACATCAGTGAGCTAAGTGACAAACATTTATTCACATTAATCATATATATATATACATACGTGTGTGTGTGTAAAATTTCAGATATAACTAAATATATGCAAAAGGAAAATATGAATAAAGGCAGTTTATATATATATATATATATATATATATATTGAGTGCTGGTGTTAATAAAATAGTGTTCGGTGTAAAATAACATACCTATAGAATATATATTAATAATAAATATAAGTTTTTTCCTCACTGTTAGCGCAGCTGAGTTGCACAACGCATTCTTCAGGTGATGAATTAAGTCTTAACTTATAAGTGTATATTTTAAAAAGAACAGAGAAACCGCAAACGTTTTTGGTTATAATGTGGATTTTTTAATATATATATATATATATATATATATATATATATATATATTATACTTTATTTTCCATATTTCTGCTACACGAGTTTCCTGTCTCGCGACCTTCATCAGGTCAAGAGTTGTTATTTCCACATATTATTAAAAGGAATTAATTTTCCTTATGTTTTCGATGTTTAACCATTGCAGTAGTAACACAAATGTTCTCCTTGGACTGGTGGCAAGAGTATTTTCCTGCTTGAGGGGTTATAAAACAATTAGGATTGGTCAGAGAAAGGGCGAAGGAAAGAGGTCTTCGTTATCTTTTTGAAACCCCTGTATGTTCTTGAACCTATCTCCCTTTTTTTTGTATTGTGCGTGCGTGTGTGCTTTTGCTAGCATGTGTATGTGTATTCCTTTTCCTACGCTTATTCCTTCTCCTACGCTTATTCCTTCTCCTATGCATATTCCTTCTCTTATGCTTATTCCTTTGATATATATATCAGACAGATGTCCATTTTTACAAACATTTTAAACAATACTATTTTCTATGAAATATACATCTCAAATATTTCAAATTCCAATCAGAAAACGTTGTTTTAATACCGAAATCTTTTTCGCGAGAGTACAACATTGAATTTTAAAGCAATAAAAACTGAAGAAAAACAAATGTTAAAACAAGAAAATTTAATAGAAAGTGGGATAAAAAAAATACATTAGCGTAAAGTGTTAATATCCAAAACATCATTAAGAAAAAAAAGCAAAAAAAAAAGCAGCTAAATCGGTAAATCAATCCTCATTCATCAGAGCTCAATCGGGGACAAGAGATGCGCACAGCGAGTAAAATTAACATCAAAAACTAAATGTTATATAAAATATATAATAATTACAGGTTAACTACATTTATGACAAACAACTACCGCTTCTGCTTACGCGTCCTTGTGGATGACGAATTATTTTCCACCCCACAACCCCTTTTCCCACAGACGAAACGTCGCCAACCTCTCGCTGCTCAATCGCTATTTCTACGGAATGTGTTCAGACGAATTACATATCTTAGTTCCACCTGTTCTAACCTTCACGGCTAAAACCCGCCATGCCACACATATTCTAGCGAATTACCCTCATTCCCTTTGTAATTACATTGGTGAGATGTAACTTCCACTCGAGTAGCTTCTTCCCACGAACCTCTGTTTTGTGGAACCGACTCCCAGTAGGATGCCTCCACCTCCGATCACTACAACCTTAATCTGTTCGCCTAGGGCCAACCGTTATTTTGCCAACATATCCGCATAAAATGTGCCTCTTACTCTGTAATTTTATACCTCTAGTGGCTCTTGGGCTGTGTACAGGATGAACATAATCGTTAAAAAGAAAAAAAAAAAAAAATTTTTTTCACATGTGAGTGATTTTTGAATAAGTGCCCCTCATAAGGGTTCAATGTCTAACAAGCGCCGACGTCCCTTATTCAAAGAAATATGGTATTTATATCGTCGGCTTGCTGTGGGCGAGCAGTGTTGAAAGCTCGTGTGCTGTGTTAAGTTGTACAAATTAAAAAGTTTGTGAACTTGGGTGACTGGTATGATGAGGAGACTGTTATAGTCACGACGGGTGGTATGATGATTGAGTGAAGTTGAGTGTGCTGTCATTTTTCTTATGGACTAAAAAAGAAGCTCGGGTGAGCCCCGACCAAGAGTTCTAGTAAATAGTTTTCCATAATTTCTTATCCTTTGTAGCTCTAAACGATGTTTGTCCCCTTAACACCCCTCCCAGTTCATACTCTGCCATCCATTACCCGTTAGGAAAGTTTCTCGATGTCTCACTCTGCTCCGCTTACCTTTTATGTCGTGCAAGTGATAAATTCGCTAAGCTCTCTTTCTTCAATGTGTCCCAGAGAAAAAAACACATTGGGTGTAATTAGATATTTTATGACATCAAACAGTGACGAAAAAAAATAAAATAAAATAAAGCAGTGTATTAAACTCAAAAGTATCACTTACAGATCGCAACATCTATCAGAGAGATGAAATTTAAATTTTCATTATTGCATTATTCCGAATTTTTAACACATCAGCAGATAGCTGTTAATGTCAACAACTGAACACAAATAGTTATTTGTTTAAAAAAAAATAGTAATTAATGTATATTATCCATAGCCACCCGTGCAAGAATGTCATTTTTGATAAACGTTAAAAAAAAATAATAATAATAAATACCTAAAAAATACGTATATTGTCGAAAATACCTTTATATAACCATATACCAATATAGCTATTTATGCTGTTATAATGCTTATTACCTAAATAATAATGATATTAAATAATTTTTAAAAACATTAAAGTATATTTAATTACATGTCCCCAATTGAGCTGTCGCAATCTGTTAAAAAATAAATAAATAAATAATCCAATGTATTGAATGTAGTATAAAAAAATAAAATTATTTATTCTAAGTTACATAAAATCGAACAGAATAAAAATTATATTCTTAAATTATTAGTTATACAAGGCAAAAGATAATTTATTTTTTAACATAAATACCAATGTCGTGATTACTGTACGGTTGGTATTTCGTATTTTTAAAATTTTTATTTTTACCTTTTCGCGCGCTTTTTAAGTCAGTGGTGTGATTATACGCTTTATTTTTAACCTATGAACTTACAGGCTACATTGCAAAAATAGACATTATTTTCATTAAGTTTTAAGCATAAAGTAAACATTACTTTTACAAAATCCAGTTAATGAATCATTTAATTTACTAAATAACTTCGAAACACATCTCTAGGATAAGTATTGGATTTTTAAGTGATTTTACATCGGGCCGCCCGGTCTATGAATACTGAATAATTCTTTTTTAGAAAACGACTAGTATTACCATTACAATTACCAATTCGTCAGCTGAAAAAAATCTGCGTGTGCATCTCTTTGTAATGGTTATTAGAATTTAATGACTCGTAGAAAAGATTCAAGCTCACACATCTCATTAAATGTGTAACAATGTATTGAATAAAAATCTTACAAGCAATACAATTTATCTGTTATCTATTTTTGGTATATATATATATATTTTTACCATATTCTTCTCAAAGGGTACGTACACTATATCGGACAGGGAAACGTTTGAGAACCACTGCATTTACAGATGTGACCTTCATGTTTCCTGCAAATATTTGAAATAATGTATTTTTAAATGTATTTTGAACATTATTTATTTATATCTTTTATCGACAGATTGACAAAAATGGTTTTGTTGGCTACTATTTAAAATCATTTGTGTTTCATTGAAAATGTTTGTGTCTCCAGAGGGAAGGTTTTAAATTTAATAATTGCTTTAAAACTAGTTCTGTGACCAATTAGGCTGGATCAATCCCATTCACTGCAGAGACCCTATCATTATGATAAAGTGCCATGGTGACAGCTGTTGATGAGAAGATAAAAATTAAGACGGGGTCTGAAGAAAGCAGACCAACTAAAGACAATTTCAACACCTTTAAAACTAAAAGTTTATTAACTCGACATATCTCTCTCAAGTATTTGTTAATGCTTTTTAATTTAGACATTGCTTCCATTTCTTTATTTTTTTCATTCATTCAACCATATAAAATATCATCTATCCTTGTTGTTTTTCTGTTCATTCGTTTTTCAATTTCCTTCTTTCTCTTTCTTTATGCTTCTTACATTTACATTTCTTTCTCTATTTTGATTAGTTTTTTATTTTCTTTCTCCTTTATTTATTCATTTTCCCTATTTCTCTTTCGTCATGGCTTCTACATCTTTCTTTTCTTTCCTTCTTCACTTTCCTCATACTTTCTACATTTACGTTTCTTTCTCGATTTGGATTAGTTCATCATTTATTTTCTTTCTCTCTCCAATTTCCCTATTTCTCTTTCGTCATGCCTTCTACACCTTTTCTTTCTTTCCTTCTTTCTTTCTTTCTTTCTTTTCCTTATGTTCATTCATCCATTCATTTCTTTCTTTCTATCTTTCATTCGGTTCGTTATGTTCATTTATTTTCTTTTTTCTCCTCCCATTCTTCAGTTGTTCTATTTCTCTTTCCTTCTTTCTTGCTTACTTTTTCTGTTGATGTCAAGCCGTTTCTCTTCTTCTTTTTAGCTTATTTTTATGATTTCTTTTATCCGCTTTATCTCTTTCTTTCTTTAAATTTTGATTGATTAATAAATTTTTTAGGAAAAAAATCTTCCATGGGGAAAAATCATGTGTGGAGTGGACATATATATCTAATTTTGCGTTTACAAAAGCTAAGATATGATAACCTACCTCCCTCCCTCTCTCTCTCTCTCTCTCCCTCTCTCATTCGAGAGTTCTTCTTTTATCTTTATAATTTTTTATCGGTCCTTTTCTTTCTAAAAAAAAAAAAACAACTTCATCTCATTTTCTCTATTTTCTATTCCTGCTCATTTTTCTACCTTTTTTTTATCAACTCCGCCATTGATTTTTTTTTATTTATTTAAATTTTCCCTTTTTTTATTTGTTGACAATTTAAATCTCGTTCAATTGTTTCATTGTTTTCCATTTACGCATTCTTTGATTTACTCAAAACCACACTTTCTCCTCGCCCACCTTACAAACTTCTCCACCTCTTTCCTAAAACGGTTTTTAGTAAAACCTTTCCTCCCCCTTGCACTTTCCTTAACGTAACCACGTAATCTGTTCCTGCTAATTTCTCCCCGACTTCTCAATTTAACAACCGTTCATACTTCTTTTTTCTTTCCATTTCCTTGATTTTTTTAAAATTTAAATTTGTTCGTTTTTCCTTCTCGCCCCTCCTTAACACTGCAATGACAGATGCGGTTGCTTATTTGTTCGTTAAACTCCCTGCATGGCGAAGGATAAAGCACCCCCACCCCCTTGGCAGGATACGACACGGGGATAGGGAAAAGAGCGGAGAAATGAGTTGATCTGTTGGTTGTTTAGTCGAGACTGGCGGATGGACGGTGGGGTTTGTCACTAAACGTTGAAGATCAGGAGAAAGAGGAAGTGGTGTGTGGTGCATTAGTAAAGAGGTAATTGAATGAATTGCACGCGATGTATCATGATGGCTGAGTGGTGACAGAGGTTAAAGTGTTGGTGCGGGGTGACGTGGTGATTTTCAATGAATGAACGCAGGATGAATGAAACTCTTTCAATGAGAGTATATAAACAGGATGAGTAAGGATTAATCATTACATTTGTATACCTGCACAAATGTGGGGCACCCAGTGTGGAACGAAATCACGATGCAAGCTTACTAACCATTGTCCTCGGCACGCTTTACCAAAAAAAAAAAAAAAAAAGGTGTATGCGCTGCAAATCGTCTTTTTTTTTTCGTGTCACGTCAGGACGTGAGCGATCATAGCTATCCACAACTTCCTATCCCATGTAGCTAGAAGCAATGTTTGATATTCATATCCTCCCTGTTCATATTCTGCCATCCATTTACACAAACTCATTCAGTGTGTTACTCACTGTTTTCTTCTGTCCCCTTTGCCTTCAGTACGTCCTGTGAGTGTCAAATTCTGCAAGCCCCTTTTCCTCATTGTGTGCCCCAGAAATTGAAACGTTTTTTTTATCCTAAATTGTGTCCTCATTTTCTTTAAAACTTCTATGTTCCATCCATGCCATTCTTATCATCCTTCTATAGAACCAGATTTCCATTCCCTCTAGTTTCCTTTTCATCTGTGATTAAATTGCCCAGACGTCACTGCCATATAGAAGGACTGATATTACATAGCAGTTGATCAATGATATCTTTGTCTCTAACAAAATGTTCTCGTTTTTTCATATTTTGCTTAGCATTTCAACGTGACTGGATTTCTGTGTCACATTGTACAATGTTTGTTATAACACTTCCTATTTTGACGGCCCCAATTTGTAACTTTCATTTTGGGCTGTCACTTTTGCTAATGACCATATATTGTCTTCTTACTATTGATTGTTAGTACTTGCTTTCTTTGACTACCTTTTCTAGAAGTAACCTACAGTTTTCTTTCTCAGTCTGCCGGAAATACAGTGTCATCTTACTAGGATTATATACATATATTACTGTGGTATTTACCAAGCTTAATTAAGCCTGTCACAGGGTCCCAAATATAGAGCAAACTAGGAGAATCAAACTGACTGCACTAGTAAACTAGTTTGTGAAACAAATATGGTAATCATTATGCGCTGGTCAGTCCCCCCTCTCTCTCTTTCTGTGTGTGTGTGTGCATATATATATATATATATATATATATATATATATATATATATATATATATATATATGCATGCTCTAGGGAAATCTACTTGAGCTATTTTTAAAATTACCCTTTTCTCAAAAGGGTAATTTAAAAAAAAAATGGCTCATGCTGCTATTAACAAATTGCTCTTCAAATGAAATGAGCTCTCTGGGCCACTGTCATATTTTGTTAAAACTTCATGAAAACGTTAAAATTACCATTTCTCTTTGCCATATGATGATACCCTTGGGGTAGGATCTCTGACTGATGCCAGATTGGTTGGGTTTCAATCCCAGCTTGAAGCAATCGTACATCTAGCCTCACTGAAGAGCTGTGATACAGCAAAACAGTCTGTCTGTAGATGACAATATATATATATATATATATATATATATATATATATATAAAGAGATCAGTTGAATCCACTACTCTTAAACTACTGTTTACTGGTCTGATTCAACTCTGACGATTAACATATATATATATATATATATATATATATATATATATATATATATATATAAAGAGATCAGTTGAATCCACTACTCTTAAACTACTGGTTACTGGTCTGATTCAACTCTGAGGATTAACATATATATATATTTATATATATATATATATATATATATATATATATATATATATATGCAGTGTAACCCGGATATAAGAGACCCGCATATAAGAGAAAACCGGGTATAAGAGAGATTTTCTCTGGTCCCAAATTAGAGCCATACTTACCTAAACAAAATAGACCAAATCCGGATATAAAATAAACCCGCATATAAGAGACTTCTTCTCCGGTCCCGACAACTCTCTTATATCCGGGTTACACTGTATATATATATATATATATATTATTATTTTTATTATTATTATTATTATTATTATTATTATTATTATTATTATTATTATTAATATATATGTATATTTAGCAGGTACACGTGTTTGTGTAGACATCTAGTTTTTAAAAACAGTGAAATTAATATCAACCAGCTTAGAGATTAAGAATCTAGGCCAGTGTAATCCATCATAACAAAAAAAAAAAAAGCTCAAATATTCTATTTCTTAAATATGTCCATTTCTTTTGTCCATTTCTTGTTAGGACATTTCAAAGTCTATATATACTAACTTTATTTTTGTAACAGAAACTTGGATTTTTGAAAAATAATATCATTTCTTATTACAATAAACATTTTATGAATATACATATTTGAGTAGACATCTGCTTTGTTTTTTTTTTTTGTTTTTTTTTTTCTTTTATTGTAAACAGTGAAATAAATGTCTGCTGGCCTCAATATTGAAAGTCTTAGCAAAGAAATCAGGAAATCAAAGCTGTATTCCATTTCTCAACCAGGGAAACATCTTAAGATTTACAAAGCAATGTTGAAAAGTTTTAATGAATTACTGAGCAATTATAAATTTGTATGTATCTGGAATTACTTCTTTTTCTCTTTCTTTTTCTCTTTCTTTTCTCTTTCTTTTCTCTTTCTTTTCTCTTTCTTTAAATTCTTTTTCTCCTGTCTCATCTTTTACTTCTTCCAATTTTCTTTTTTCTAGTTCTTCTTTATCTAATTCTATTTATGACTTTTTTCTTCTCTTTTCACCTATTTAAATAGAGTGATTGATTTGAATATTGAAAGAAAAGGCAAAGAAAAAAAAAAAGAGCAAGAAAGAGCAATGGTGTGAAAAGAAAACAAGATTAAAAAGAAAAAGAAAATTTTTTGTAAAAGAAAAACCATTTTACATCACTTGATTATTTTTCCTTCATTTGTTTTTTTTTACTCATTTTTCCAACTCATTTTTTTTTTCTTTTAAACATTTTTATTCCCTAAAACGTTTTTTTTTTCTTTTTTAACGAGTGAATTATTCTTCACTTCTTTTTTTTCTAATTTCATTTATGCTCAACTCAACTCTTCTGTTCTTTTCCTTTCTCCCTCTATTCTTTGTTTTTCATGTTTTTTTTTTGTAAAATTCCTCAAAATTTACCATTTATTTTTTATCTCTTTTTTTAACTTCTCAAGCTTTAAAACATTCTTTCTTTTTTCACTTTTTTTTTTTTACTTAACTTTATTTTTCTTTATATTCACTTTCAGCCCCTATTAAACCATTTCACTTCCTCACAACACACCCTCAAAATCCAGACCCATTAACTCTATATCCCTCACTTTTTCCCTCCTAACCCCACATTCTGTCTCCTCTTTCTCAATCTACCTTCCACCCTCTTTCCACATCAGCTCCTATCTATGAGGATGAAGCTAGCTGGCGCCAATCATGGTATCATCTGTTGCAATGGCACCCAAAGTCACATAAGTGCAAGGAAAAAGTTTCTTTGTTCTCTTCTGGTTTCATTCAAGAATTTCAGTTAAACACATTGAGCCATACTACCAGCCTGCTCTACCCTTACTCTCCTTATTGTCTGCTTGCCTTGCTCTCCATTTTATTAGTCTTTTCTTTTTTGTTTTTTCTCCCTCATTATTTGTAACTTGAATATATATAAAGTGAATACTGAGACACCCTTATGGGAATACATACGGACATACATATATGTAGAAATGTTCACAGACACTTTTCGATTTTCTTTCTGAATTCACTTCATTTATTCATCATCACATTCAAAATAACGTTAATAAAAAAGGACAATAAACTATTGATGAAAAAAGTGTTAAGAAGTTAAAAATGGAAATCTACAGAAACCTTTTGAGGTTAGATCAAATGAAGAGACTATTATTGAAATTCAAGAAAATTTGGTAATTAGAATTGTGATACTAAACTGAGAATAAAGGATAAAATGACTACAAAAACAGGTTGTAAAATTCAGAAAATTAAGGAATGGAACAAATGAAAATTGAACAAATGACAGGCTTTAAAACATTGTCTAATTCCTCTTTTATTCTAACTTATATTTTGTCTCATTGTTTATCTCTTCCCTTATATTTACATTCCATTGTACTCTCTTTTCATTCTTTCTTAATTACATCTTTTTTTCATTCACTAATATTCTCTCTCTCTCTCTCTCTCTCTCTCTCTATCCCCCCCCTTTCTCGCTCTCCATTCTTTTTAAGTACATTTTTAATTCCCTCCAACACTCTTCATTCTTTCTGAACTGCAATTATCATTCCTTCCTGCACCAACTTCATTCTTTCTCGGCCACATTTTTCATTCCCTCCTACTCAGTCTTCATTCTTTCTCGGACACATTTTTCATTCCCTCCTAATCAGTCTTCATTCTTTCTCGGACACATTTTTCATTCCCTCCTACTCAGTCTTCATTCTTTCTCGGACACATTTTTCATTCCCTCCTAATCAGTCTTCATTCTTTCTCGGACACATTTTTCATTCCCTCCTAATCAGTCTTCATTCTTTCTCGGACAAATTTCTCATTCCCTCCTACTCAGTCTTCATTCTTTCTCGGCCACATTTTTCATTCCTTCCTATTCAGTCTTCATTCTTTCTCGGCCACATTTTTCATTCCCTCCTACTCAGACTTCATTCCTTTTTGGCCACATTTCTCATTCCCTCCTACTCAGTCTTCATTCTTTCTCAGCCACATTTTTCATTCCCTCCTACTCAGTCTTCATTCTAAGTCACATTTTTTATTTCCTCCTACTTCCTCTTCATTCTTATCTCACCACATTTTTCATTTTCTCCTACTTTCTCTTCATTTATTTTCTTTTTCATCAAATTTTTCATATTTTTTCTCCGTTATTCTTTCTTTCCTCTTTTGACTTCTGATTTTCCGTTTTTATTTTTTATTCTATCTACTGAGAATTTTATCTAATTCTTTTTCTCTTCCCTTATTTTAATTCCCTCTTTCTCTATCTTCATTCCTTTTTTTACTACATTCTTTTTCATTCCCTTTTTTTTTTCTATTCATTCTCTTTCTTCTTTTTATATCATTGCCTTTTTCTTCAATGTTTTCCATTTTCCCTACTTCTGCTTATTCTTTCTGTTCTATGTTGACTGCACTTTTCCTTTTTACCCTCTTCCTCATTCTTAAATTAACATTTTTCTTGCACCATTGTTTCTTGTTCAACAAAATGGTTATTTCTGATCTTTGTGTCTTCTATTCTTCTTTCTTTCCCTTTTTTCAACAAAAATTGGCATGTCATAAAATCAACTATCTTAACCATTTCACTTTTGCTTCTTGACTATTGTGGAATCTTCCACAACTTAACCAGCCTTACCTCTTTGTAGGAAATGCACTCTTCCTATCTGGTAAGCCAAATTCTACTTTCAGACAATATAACAAGTATTCATTGGTCAATCACCTCCAATCTGGCTTGCTGATTGGTCAGTTCAGGCCAATCAAACCGCCTGCACGCGACCAATCTGTTTTCCCGCTCATATTCTGCGAGCCTCTCAGCGATTATATAAACCGAACACGTGTGGACCTTTTCGAGTAGTAATTACCAAGTTTCAAGATGTAACCTTCACCGACTCCTGTCTTAGTCATTGCTGACCAGACGTTAAAGACAATTACCAACTTTAGACAGTCAGCAACAGTGCCACAGAGAATTGCCAACTTACTCCACGTCGTTCGAAACCAAACTTTGCCGCCACAAAAAACACCTCAACGCTGACTCGCTAATAATTTAACTCTACCAATTCTGTGGACAGTATCTCTTAGATATTACTTACTTAAAGTAAATTATATTTACTATTTATTAAGTGAAATTCTATATATGAACGACCGTAGAAACATTACAGTAAAAAGGTAAATAAGTTTTCAAGAACTTTTCTGAACTCTTTGCAAACATAACAGTAACACAGACCCATATACTACTTGTACATGATATTGAACTGTATGCAAATGTTTTATCCAATTTCATTCATAATATGAACTCAGACACAAATACTCAGAGTTAGAGGGACACAACTTTGTTCTATCTTTTGGTACACATTGTACGTCAATTTAAATAAAACTTATTGTTATGTTATAAACAATTTGGTTGGATTTTATATTTTAATTTTGATGTAAGTGGAAATAGTTAATTGACAGGCAACCTATTCTTAACAAATATTGCCAAACAGTTAACCCATCCACTACACTATTATTATTATTTGATATCTTCTCTGGAACTCAGATGCTCAGATCTCAGCTCCTACCTGCAGCTTAGAGACACAACGATTTCCTCAGCACATCAACTGTTCCAAGCAGTGCTACCACCTCCAGCCTTCCGATGATTTCAGGTATCTTGCAAGGCAGAAAGAACCTAGGAAATAGTCCCAAATGCGCCAACCACAAAAGAAACATCTTGATCTACAGCTTGGTATATTTCTCTGATTTGTCCTGCAAGGTTTTTGATACTTTTCTCTTTTTACCTAATTCACCTTCATGATGTTTTATCCCAAGGTTATGCAACATGTTGTTGTTGTAGAAGAAGAAGAAGAAGTTGCTGATGATGAGGGGGTTAAACCTGTGTTTCTCAACCATTTCTACTTCCAAGCACACTTGTAGATTAACTAAAACTCTAGGGGGGTACATTTTAAATTTTAATAAAGAAATATTAGTCATTAAATTTGAAATTTAGCATCCACTTTAAAATATGATTTCACTTAGACATGGAAGCTATATTCTTAGCGTCTGTAGTTTTTAAAAAATAAAGAATCTTTAAATATAAACATAATTCATAAATTACTCTTCTGGTAATTTGGGGAACATTTGGCTACCTTTCAGGGTACATTAAGTACGCCTGGGTACACCGGTTGAAAAACACTCGGTGAAACAATTCATTTCCTGACCATGAGATTTCAGTTTCAATCTCACCATGGTTGATTTAACGGGAATAAGATTTATTCATAATATTGGACTGGAGAGGCAATGCCAACACGTGGCACCTTTGGAAAATGTGTGAAAACACGACAAAGGATTGACCCAAACCTTGTGAATGGAATTTGATAGACAAAATTATTCGTTGATGGTAGTGCTTGCATGAAGCCACTAGTCGTTGTGACCAACTGGTCTTGTTCCAACATATTCAGATGATGCACTCTTTCCCAGAAACTATAATTAAGGTCCACAGAGCATAGTTGCAGTATAAACCATGGGTGGGCTCTGTGGATGTTTAGCAAACATAAATGTGTCTGATCAGGTGTTTGCAACAGGGATTGGTTAGCCGCCCTAGCAGTCATATTTGGAAATGAGTGGCCAGTCATTATTTAAAGAAGCAAGAGGTTACATATGAAGATTCAAAGTTGACGAGGGTTTTCATTTCACCGAAACAGACATTAAATGTAGGAATCATTACTAATTCCTTTATGTTCCTTTTGTTGTTTTCTTTTTCTTGCTAAAACCAAACAGTATCTCTGATATGTCTTTTCCATCTTTGCTCACACTCAAAACGGAATAGTCAATTATTTGTTTGAAGTAATAACAGGGTGTAATATACATGCCTACAAACTAAGAAACAAATAATATTATAATTCAGTATGTGGCAGAAATACCTCCCACATAATGTTTAAGACATTAGTGGTAATATTGTCTTCATCTATCTAATGTCTTGCTATTATGTGGGAGATATTTCTCTTACACACTGTATAATTATTATCAATTCCTCTTCTTTTTCTTCATATTATCTTTTTCTCCTTTTTCATGCAGGTGGTGAACAGTCCCACAGAAGCAAGCGAGCCAGAGTAGCTTGCATCTGGTGCATAGGAAAATAAGGGTCTTATCTCAATGTGTGGCACGTGGCATCAGCTATTTTGCTCCTTGAAAATGGCATTATTCTCCTGTTTAGCCATTCCAGCAGTATGTGCAGTAAGGAGGGTTTTTGTACAGTTTGGCATGCTTCAACCAATAGCAAGTCGTGTGCTGATTGATGAACTGGAGAAGGCTATTTACCTGGGTAACTGAGAAAAAAAAGTGAAGAACGCTGATTGGTTGGTCAACCATGGTGTTGGTCTGATAAAGGAGGGCTGAAGCAGTGACAATGGGAGAAAAAGACGGATTTATGTTTTGAATTGCAGAAAGCAAGAATGGTGGATTGTACCAGCGATATCTTGAATTGTACGAGCGATGTCCGAGTAATAGAGACTCATTTAAACTACAATACATCCTTTTTTTTCTTGAATTTATTCTCTTACCTTTTCTCTTTCCCTTACCATAACTTTCTTTCGAAATGTTTTGACTTGCTAAATATTTTTAGCACTTTAAAAACTAATTAGCAATAAAATAGCAACTGGGAAGTAGACAACAATTATCAACAAATCTCCAAATAACATGAAAACAAAAAACAAACGGAAACAAAGCAAGTTGCTTTTGCACATCTACATGCTATCACAACTATCTTGACACATCAATAAGACTGCAGCTTAACGATGAAAATAATAGTTATGTTAAACAACAAATATTTTTCAACATAGTTTTCTTCTCTGTTAATGCACTTAACCCAATTCTTTTCTATAGATCATATATATTAAATATTATATAGTCAACATTTCAGATCAAAATTTAGTTAATAATCATGTGTCAACAAAAGTACTGATCCACCATATAACGTGCATGTGTGCAAAACACACACATACATACATACATGACAGTGGTTGCCAACTTGTGTCCGAGTATGGCCATCGCTACATATCTTTTTGGAGAATATCTACTGATGTGCTGAACGAATGTGGTTCTTTAGCCCAGCAAGGGACCTACATACTCTGGCACAAACAGGGCACTTAAGAGGTCCAACAGTGGATGGTACATTATCATGCAATTTAAAATGTCACATGAAACTGACTCTGGACCTGCATGTCTTACCACAAATATCACATTTCAGTTGCTGGACATCTTCAGCTTTATAGTCAGTTGCCACCCTCCGTCGGCGTGCTCTCAAATGACTACTTCGAACAGCCATTGACAAACATGATCTGTACACATCAGATTGAGCTGCCTGTGAATGTCTTCAGGAGGTTCAACGGAGACGCCTTTATGCCCATCTCTCTTAAGCCTTGCATGCCTCTTCTTCTCCTCCTCAGTGTGACACCTTCCACTCTGAGCAGCCTCATTTCAACTATTGTGATCAGATGCATATTCTTCCCAGTGCTCACAAAGAATATTGCATTTCTTCAGCACATCCTTGATGCAGTCCTTAAAGCGCATCTTAGGTTTAACAGCATTTCTTTTCCCTATTCGCAACTCAGCATAAAACAATTGCTTTGGAATACAGCTATCATCCATTCTGATGAGGTGGTACACCCACTGAAGTTGATGTTTTAGTATCAAGAACTCAATACTATCACAGTCGCTTCTCTCTACATACATACATACATACATACATACATACATACATACACTTTCTTAATATAGAAAAATCAATAGCCACACAGCCTAATGATAAAAAATTATTTATTAATAAATATCTGTTTTACAACATAAGCTCTTTCTTTGTCAATGCACTTTATTTAATGTTGAATTAATCATATAGAGCCAATATTTTTGTCTAAATCTTAGAGTGAGGAGTTATTATTTACATTCATACTAATGTCTACAATTTTGTTACTGTTCTTTTTTTTTTTTTTTTTTAACCATTTCATCCAAAGTAAGGCAATAATGCTACTAAGGCACACTGGGTTTCAGGGAGTGAAAGAGAATGAGAAGACTTTAATGAGGAGAAGTGAGCACAGAACAATAAAGGAACAGGGTACAGGAAGACATAAAATAACGATTGATGTTACATTTAAATTTTTGAAGATTGTACATGGCAGGGAAGCAAGAAATCGGAAGGGAGTTTGACAGTAAAACAGTGAGGCCTAGTTGTTACTATGGTAGCACGCTTAAATACATGTAGTTGAATCATTCGGGAAAAAAGCTCATTTGAAGAAATACCATGAAAATATTTGTAGAGAAAACAGAGGGAAGTCACGTATCATATTTTTAATCATTGTGCTCTCAGCCCTTCTTTAGGTGTCTCCTGATCCAGATAAACATTAAGGAATTTTTAACTGAACTCTTTATTGAATCTACAAGGGTTATATAGTTCGTATTCTGCTGTCTATGTCTAGGAATACCTCAACTTATTATTTTGTATTACTCCCTTATTATTTGTCTTGTTTCCCACTGTGCTTGAAACTGTACTACTCAGGCCAGGGATTGAACTCATAGATTCAGTAAACCAATAACTTAGCAGTTTTAAAAAGAACAAGATAAGATAACCCTAGACTTGAAAAGTAAAATGAAAGCAACCAGTTCTCAGAAATTAAATAAAGGATTCTGTTCAAAATTTCATAAAGGTTACCTGAATCAACAGACACGTGAAGAAGGCTGGAGAATGCAGCAGCCAAAATATTATGAACATGGCAACAAAGATGAGGATATTAACTGGCTGCAGATAATGTAGATTCCTAAAGTAGTAATGGATATTTTATTTATTAATCTGACAGATATTTATCACTTTAAATATTATTTTTAGCAGATATTTTAAGTTATAAAAATCTGTCAGATTAATAATTTAAAAAATCCATTATTTCTTTAGAAATTGCTTTGTTTACGTTTCAGATCTGAAACTGATACATTATGAACTTTCAGGGATCTAAAATGAGAAGGATGTGCTTAAAAGGCAGTATGCAGCCTTGCTTAATCAGTGACACCCTTCATGGCTGAGTCAGTTAAAAGCACACTGGATAAAATGATGGTTTCTCCTGCAAAGGTTGACACAGGTCCGAAACCTCCTGGAGAGCACACTTGTCTTTAATAAGACATTTCAAATATTCAGGCTGGTAGATGAAAATAAATATACTGTTTAAAATAAATAGAGTGTCTACTCAAATATGGTTATGCACTAAAAATAACATTTGTAGTGATAAAAATAACGCTGATCCAACGTTATACACTAAGTATTTCAGACTAAAATTTAACTCATAAGTATGTATCAGGTTATTCAGGTTACATACAAGAAGAATGATCTGAGTTTGGCAAGCCAAACTCTGATCATTGTATGTATTGTGTTCCCTCAAGATGTGAGTGATCATGGCTCTCCACAACTTTCTGTCGTTTATAGGTCTTAATAAGATTTGTCTTTTTGCTGTTTCTCCTAATCCCTGCTCTGCCAATCATTTACACAAGATTGTTAGGTAGGTCATTTACTGTTTTCCTCTTTCTTACTGTTAATATGTCCGGTGAGTGCCAAATTCTTATTCTCCAATTTTCCTCAATAGGTACCCTAGAAATTTCAACTCTCCAGATTCTAATATAAGGGTCCCTTTTTGTTTCCATTTTCCTTAAAACTTTATTATTACATTCATGTTCAGTGAATGGTATTCTTAGCAGCCTTCTGTAGAATCACATCTCTGCTATCTCATACCTCTTCTTCATCTGGGAGGAGATCGTTCAGCATTCACTGCTATATACAAGGAACAATTCTACATAACAATTCAGTACTCTTTTGCTTGTTGCTAATTTTCATGTTTCTTAATACTTTGCTTAGCTTCTGTTGCTTCAAGTCTCTCTTTATCTGTGATGTGACCACTTATTTGGTTTCAGTCAGGAAAATTTTATTATTTTCCATTTTTGGAAGTCTTTCGTCTTCCCACCTCCTTCTGTTCTCATATTGGTACCTCACCATGCCCTCAGAGGGTGTCAACGGGTTTCCCCTCTCTCTCACAGTGGCATCTCACACCTATCCCTTCAAGGGGGGGGGGGCGCAACAGGCCTCCCCTCCTTCTTCACATGATTACCTCCGCCCAATACTCCTGCTATCATTCAGCCAATGGGCGCTCAGAGGCGTGGGTGTGGCCAGACAAGCCTCGGTTTAAAAAATCTTGCTCAAAGAAAAAAAAAAATTTTTATCCTTTTTTTTTCACTTTTCCTTTTCCTTCTTCTCTTCAAGGAGACCTCACACCCTAGACTCTTTATCTTTTAACTGAATTACCTGGAATTCGTCAATTAGCTTTTCGCCATCACCAAGTGGGTGGCCACCCAGACGTACCTGCACTCCTGGTGCCAACCACTGATGCGATAAAACAGTTTCACTATTATAGCCGGATTTCATATGGAATTCGTCAACGAGATTTTCGCCAATTATCAAGTGGGTGGCCATCTGGCGAAACACAGCCAATTTTTCGTCCCGATAAAATAATTTCACTATCATAGCCAGCCTGACAATAAACAGATGCTCCGCTCAATGATTTCTACATATAGACAAAGGCTTAACCTTTCCTTCATGGTGGTCAGCGGACACTTTTGTTTTTGTAATTCTGCGACACAGTTAATTTTTATCTATTTAGAATTCTGTCTCTGAAGTTATTTGGCCAACCTGGAATTTCCATCCGTAACCTAAATCAGATTAATTCCAGTATCTTCCTTTTTACCTTCTCGACAATGGGAATAAAAAAATTTTACCACTTTTCCTTTTTTCGCTTAGTGTCCTTTTCGTGATGGCTTCTTATCACCTAAATTTAATTCTGGCCTTTCTTTTTCTTTCTTTTTCCGTTTTAGCAAGCCAAATAGTGTCACACATTTTCCTGTTTTTAATACTTCACTCAACTTTTGGAAAGCATCTTTTGCTATTCCAATGTACCTTCAGATTTCGGTGTCACATTTTCCCATCTCTAACAAAAACACTTCCTAGATATTTTAAATCTTTGTACTTGCTTGATTTTAGCACCACCAATTTATAGTTGGCATAACCTCCATAAAATGATGTCTCTGCCATCTTGATTCACTTTTGCAATGTCATTTTT
Source organism: Acanthosepion lycidas (assembly GCA_963932145.1). NCBI lineage: Eukaryota > Metazoa > Mollusca > Cephalopoda > Sepiida > Sepiidae > Acanthosepion > Acanthosepion lycidas. The sequence continues at coordinate 48,102,355 of OZ010583.1, forward strand.
TTTACATTATATACTCTGTTCTTTTTCTCCAAATGCAGCCTTCCTAATAGTTCAGTTTTAGTTCCGTCTGACTAAATAACTTTATCCCAGTAGTTTGTCAGCTGATCCAAAACCTTTTTGAAAAATCTAAGCAAATGTTTTCCTGATATGTATTTTCTTTAATTGTAGCTACTTTTAGGTAAACTGTCTGTGAAATGCTCATTCATTCTCTGCTCATAGTTTGGTTTAAATTCTCTAACTCCTATTTGTAAATAATTTCATCATGTCTCATAATAACATGAAAAAAAATGTTATTTTTCTCTTTATGCCCCTATTTCTACTCTATCCACTTTCTTCTGCTTTTAATGCTTTCTGTTGCTTCTCCAAATCATAATTAGACTGCCCATAACAAACACTCAAGTAAAAATATCCTCCCATCCCATGACTTTCCTCCTGCACACACATTCACTTATGCCCATTGCTTGTACCGTTGGGCTAATTTCTTCATAGTCTTTTTCCTCCTGGTTAACTCTAGCATCTCATTTCATTACTTTGTTTTGCTGCTCCAGGGAAGAGAATGGAGAAGGTTGAACTAAGGGATGGGAGAAAATGAGTTTGTTGCTTCATCAGCTGGTTGGTCAAACTAATATCATCTGTTTAAGTGAGAGAAATAATGTAGGCGTTCTTGGCTTTGAGAAACAGTTGTATGGGGCTTAGACAAGTCTTCTGTTTGTTTTCTTTTTTTGCTTTGTAACTTTTTGCTGTAACTGCTTCAAGTCTTTTACTGTTGTTATTGGTTAGTTTAGATTTGTTTTTTTAACTTTTTTCTTTTTTGTCTTTGAATATCTCTCATGCCATAAATGCTATTGGAATTCATTCTGCTACTGCTGCTGTCATTTGTAATATGCAAATCTCTGATTTATCTGACAAGACAAAGATAAGAGAAACACTACAATGGAGAAAGAAAAGTAAGGAAGTAAGGTGCAAAGGAAATAAAGAAAGGTACAAAAGACTGAAAGGTACAAAAGAAAGTAAGAAAAGTCCAATAGAAAGAATGTGCAAAAGAAAGAAAGAAAGAAAAAAGTGTGAAAGAAATAATGGTGCAAATGAAAGAAAGGTACAAAAGAAAGAAAGAAAGAAAAAAGTGCAAATGAAAGAAAGCTGTGAAAGAAAGAAAGATGCAAAAGAAAGAAAGATGCAAAAGAAAGAAAGGAAGGTATGAAAGAAAGAAAGAAAATATCCTAAATTATTATTGCATACAATTGCTTCTGAGTTTAATTCTTCCTGGGTGCCCCAATATTGAGGCCTTATGCCAGACAAGGCTTGGCTTAGTAAATATCTACAATAATTACAGAAGCATGAAAAGTTGAAGTTTTGAAAATAGGTTTCAGTGAGCGAAAGATAGCAGTATAATGTAACCTGGGCAAACATGTTGGGAAAAAAAAAAGAGAAAAATAGCTAAATGAAGGAGGAGGTGAGAGGATATGATTTAGAAGTGAAAGAGGTTGGTGGCCACAAAAGATGAAACATATTCCTTAACGCAGGTATCTAAAGAGAGGAATGCATGAAACAGAGACAATGAAGAGAAAATAAATAGTGCAAAAGGTAAAAAACGAAATCTAAAAAAAAAAAAAAATGAAAAAAAATAATGGTCCAAAGTATGATACAAAATACGGTACAAAATATGGTACAAGGATGTTAAGAACAAAACAAAAAGACATCAGAAGAAAAAGAAAGAAAGAAAGAAAGAAAGAAAGAAAGAAAGAAATGAAGGTTAAAGTAGATTATGTATATGAGCAGGAGTGAGAAGGAAAGAAAGAGAAGTAAAGAAATAAAATATTGAGTAATAAAAGCAAAAAAGAAAAGACTTTTTGGCAAAGGGAAAAGTTAACGAAAAAGCAAAATAACATTGTTCCACCTGGTGCTGAATGTACAAAGTTCATTGAGCTTGGAAGAAAAAATTCACAGAGACTAAAAATATGCAGCTTAAGTGTAGACATGGACTCATTCATCCAACAAGACATATTTCTGTGAAAACATTTTTTTTATCACTTATGGGGAAAGCCAAGCAGAAGGGCAATATCTACAACCTGCTTTAAAACTATTAAACATCTAGTATGTATTCAAAATAATAGAGAAATTTTGATATCAAAGTTACACTCCTAAAAACGACATAACCTTATTTGTTCCCAAAAGCATGAAATATAAAGAGAAATTTACAAAGAAAAATTCACATATATAAAATACAATGTGATATATATATATATATATACAGCAGAACCTCAATTTAACAGAAAAATAGGGGGAATAGTCCATTAAAGGCATTTGTCCATTAATTTTTTCATGGCTTAAAAACACCCAGTACAGTACAAAATTATTGTAAATAAATGTAAATACAGTGTTTATATGTATGTCAAGTATAACATCAGGTCCACCTTCAAAAGCTGGACGACACTTCACAGATATCTCTCCCGAGTAAGACCCACCATAGAGGAGAACATGACTAAAGACTGTGTGTACACTATCCTATGCAGCTGCAGAAAGAAATATAAAGGGGAGACAGGCTACCCCCTTAAGATAAGGCTGCAAAAACATCAAAAAGCTGTAACATGAGGGGAAGTGGAAAAATCAGGCATGGCTGACCACATATGGTGAGAAAAGGGAGATCACCGCCCTCTGTGAGATCAGGTTGAGATCATAGACAAAGAACACCATTGGAAAATTTGTAAACTTAAGGAATCAGCACATCTCCTGAGCCAACCAACCATAGAAATAAATACAATATGGGAACCAGTAATAAGGAGTGCAAGAGAAAAGTGATAATAACAACAAAAATTGCAATACGAGCTCTGGTAAAAACATGCAATGATAACAGCAAAAATTGCAATATGAGCACTGGTAAAAAATGATTGCTGAAAACATTAGGTTTATAATACCCAGAAATTCATACACAGATGTCCTCAAGGACACATGGCACAGTGGATAAAGGCATTGTTTAGATCCAGTGACAAGATGCAAACAGTGTTTCAATACCCAGTTAAGGCAGAGAGGGGAATTAACACAAGATAACTGATAACTGACATACATTAAACATGGCACATGGAATTAGAACAGTCTACACCAGTGAGTGAAATAAAGGGTTCAATTCAACATTCCAACCACCTGAAGAAGGCAGAAACATTGTGATAAATATGGCGATGAAGACAATAGTCCGAATAATGTAAATAGTGTTTTAAATTTAAATCCAGAATCCATTGGTCTGGGACCGTTAATTCAAGTTTTTACTATATATATATATACATATATATATATATATATATATATATATATATATATATATATATATATAATCATTTCACCCCAAGCAAGGTAATAATGCCACAAAGATGAAAGGGTTACTGAGAGTGAAACAGGATGAGAAACTTTAGTGAGGCAAAAGGACAATAAAATAACAGGGTTCTGGTGGACAGAAGCTGGCAAGTGGCATTGCATTTAAATTTTTAAAGATTGTTGGTAGCAGGGAAGCAAGAAACTGAAAGAGTTTCCACATGCGAGAAGTGTGAAAAAAGAAACTATAAGAATAGAACTTACGGTTACATTTAACTATTTCAACAGTGAAATGGTGCGACTTCGATGCCAATCTAGTAGTAACATATGTTCATGCATTTGAGGTATCAAGGGAGAAAACTCATCAGAACAATTGCCATGAAAATATTTATAGAAAAGACAAAGGGAAGACTTGTTACAATAGTGGGAACTTTCAACTCTCTCAGTGATTATCAACTATGCAACATACATTTAAATTTGAAATGTAAAATTTCATCAAATAACAAAATACAGCTAACAAAACATTTGTCTTTGATATAGACAATATTTACTTCTTGAAAATTGAAAAATTACAATAAAATATAAATGATAAAATTTTCAAACATCTTGACATATCCGTGTCTTATCTATTGTTAATAAATGGAAAAAAATTGGTATGGTATCAGTGCTTGCAAGCTTGAGTCATCCAAGAAAGATTTCAATATAAGGAGTGATTAAAATCCTATGGCAAGTTTTAACCAGCCCAAATTTGAGCACAAATGCTATCAAGACAGATCAGAAACATGTTGTAACATATGTATGCAGCTTGTAATGGGTCTTGATAAAAAAAAATATAAAAATGAAATATATAAACAAAAAATAAAAAGAATTCAAATTAAAATAAGACATTTGTGCTTTCCTTTAAAACCCTTATCTCTTTCTTTCTCTCTCTCTCTCTTTCTGAAATTCTTTTTCCATACTTCTCTAAAAACTAATGAGAAGGCAAATAAAAAGAGGAAGAAGTAGAAAAGACTGAACCCAGACAAAAAATGCCAGAAGTTTGCAAGAACAGAGCCTACTAATTTCTGATTGAAAACTAACAAAAATCATTGCGACTCCATGCATAACTTCCATTATAAAATAAAGTAAAAAAAAAAGGAACTCTAGAACATTTGTGCTTTCCTTTAAAACTCTTATATCTTTCTTTTTCTCTCTCATTCTGAACTTCTCTAAACTAATGAGAAGGCAACCCTCATATAAAAAGAAGAAAAAACTAAACCTGGAAGAAAAAATGCCAGAAGTTTGCAAGAACAGAACTTACTAATTTATAATTGAAAACTAACAAAAATCAGAGAGATTCCATGCATAAATTTTTATGACAATAAAAAAAAGTAAAAAGAAAGGAACACTGGAAAATAAAATAATTCTGGCCAGTCAAAAGATTAACACAAAGAGACTTTTGATGTTAGTTGAAACCAAAGTTCCCACCAGAATCTCAGAGCCTGGTCAAAAGCGTATAATCTGATATCTCTGAGGTAGAAGCAAACGGGACAGTGAGAGTGATGAACAGAGATGCTGCTGCGGGGAAACCAGCTATGTGTTCTGTGTGAAGAAGTAGTTAAGAGATCATTTGCTAATGATATTTCTGCCCAGCTTAGGGCCCAGAAAAACCCTGCAGGTTGGCCCTAACCTATTTCTAATATTACTACTACCCCTATTATGGTTTGATTTCAAATCTACCACCTTCAGACTTTCTCCAAGCATACTACCAATATTTGCCTTACAAATGAACATTTTGCTATACCAAATATCAAAGGACTCACTCACCACTCTAAAGAAAATAAATAAAAATATATTATTTATTTTATACTCTTGAGATCCAGTCATTTTATTTCTGAAATAATTATCCCACCACACATCCACACTGGTGACTTTCCGATGTAAACACACCTATCCACAAGTTTAACAATTATAATGAAATAAAATGCATGAAAATAAAAGGCTTACTTAGATTGTGCAAAAAGATTTTGGATCAGCTGACTGACTACTAGGATACAGTTATTTAGTCAGATGAAACTAAAACTGAACTATTAGCAAGGCTGCATTTGGAGATAAAGAACAGAGTATATAATGTAAAAAAAAATGACATTGCAAAAGTGAATCAAGATGGCAGAGACATCATTTTATGGAGGTTATGCCAACTATAAATTGGTGGTGCTAAAATCAAGCAAGTACAAAGATTTAAAATATCCAGAATGTATTTTTATCAACACTAAAATCTGAAGGGGCATTGGAATAGTGATGATTTCCAAAAACTGAGCAAAGTATTATAACAAAAATTTCCTTAGAAACAAACAAAAGAGTAGTGAACTGTTTTGTAATAGTGTTCCTTGTACTTGACTGAGAAAGCAATGCAGTCCCATCACAGATGAAGAAGAGACTTGAAGCAACAGATACTAAACAAATTCGTAAGAAACAGGAAAATTTCCTTAGAAACAAACAAAAGAGTACTGAACTGATAGATAATAGTATTAATTCTTTATGGCAGTGAATACTAGACAATCTCCTCCCAGATGAAGAAGAGACTTCAGGCAACAGAAATGTGATTCTAAGGAGGATGCTGAGAATACTATGAACTGAAAACATGAGCAACAAAAAAGCTTTGTTTTTCAAAGTTCCTTTTATAAGCCAAATTTCTTGCTAACCTTTCCTAATCACTATAATCTTGACCTCTTCAATCATTAACTTTCATGCCTAGTACCATGAACTTCACTTCTTGCACTTTCTTATGCTCATACAACATCATACAGTAACTCTCTACCTTTAGTGGCTCATAGGCCTTGTATTGGGTGAACATTAGTATAAAAAACTTTGATTTATTGAAGAAGCAAATTTTTGAGAAAATGAGCCCACAGGAACAGTCTTTCAGATTTGGAATTTGTATGAAAAGACATGGTTATATTTCCACTAAATAGCATTTAACATTTACAAAGTTAAGAAAGCATAGCAGGTTGGCCAGTTATTGAAGAGGGATATTATTTACTGATGTGTTCTTAGGTGACACATGGTCCATTGGAAACTGAAAGTCCTGTGGGAGCTGAAACAAGACAAATCTTGCCCCTACAGCATCGTATTGATGGAGAGAGAGAGAGAGAAAAAATTTTCACCCCTTTTGTCTTATACTGTTTTTTTGGCAATGCCACCTAGTGGGTGTTAGGAGAAGGTCCCTGGCAGATAATTGTGGTAATAGTACAAATGTCATTTTAGATTTTCAAAAACAGAATTTAGAATAATCCAAATGTAGATTCTGAAAGAAAAGTAATCTCTAGTTGTTTATTTTTAAACAGCTGATTAGTTCAACAAAGATATATCAAAGTTCTGTGAAAGATTGTTCAGTGTATGTACCATTTTGTTCTTCGAAATACATGCAGTCAGTAAGAAGCAAATATATTAACCAAGGTATTTTTAACATTGTAATGCTTTCATGACTTCCTTGGTATAAACACTGGCAGCATTTAATGATGTGAACTAAACAAAGATATTTCAGGTCTATATGGAATAACTTTTAAAAGCTAAAGTTTGTTCATCTGACTTCTTAGAAATGCAGACAACTGGCTCTGTGCGATTCAAGAATAGGTAAATAAGACAAAGATATTTTCAGCTTTCCAGTGCTTTTCTTTCCTCTTAAGAGCAGAGACCAATAGCAAGGATACTAAACAAATATATTTCAATTTTTTTTTTCCCCTCTGAGTGGTATTTTCATAAAAGGCAAATAATATTTATCTTGTTTTTTAGAGAATATGTGCAACTTGCAATAAATCACTACTTTTGGCCAACACAGATTAACATATGTATGTGTAGATAGGCAAATGTTTGTATATGTATGTGCATCTATATATATATATATATATATATATATATAATTGTGTAAGCGAAAATGTATGTATTTACACAAACAGAAAGTGTATGTGTGTGCAGCTGAGTATTTATATTAACGAAAGCAAAGTAATTGCTAGCCTGTTTTTATATACTTATGTATTGAAATTAATAATCATATATATATATATATATATATATATATATATATATATATATATGTGTGTGTGTGTGTGTGTTTGCATGTATAAAAAGTGGGGGGGATGACGGTGAGAGAAACAGATTGATAAAATTGCATCACACTGAAGGACAATGCTGATTTTGACCTGGGTATAGCATATCCGAGTATGAACATCTACTAGGATGCCCAGTTAATCCCTTGTTACAGACATTTGTTCTTCAACATCCATTGTGGTTTATGCTGCAACTACAGTTTCTGGGAGAGATTGTATAATCTAACATGATCAGCAGTTTGAACAAGATTAGTTTGTTTAAACACTTGGTCACGATAACTTGCAATTCTATATCAGGACTGTCATCAACAGCTTCAGCTTTGTCTACCCAATTTTACTCAAAAGGCTTTGGTCAACCCAGGGTATGGGTTTCAGGTATTTCCCAACAGTACCATACCCTAGAATCATCTCCATTTCACCTTTAGTGTTTGTGAAGGGGACCTTGACTAATGTTATCTTCCTCAAGAACATTGTTCAACCCATGTTGCTATCATATATGGTCAGGGTGCTCCTGTTCTATACATTTAGAGATTCTTGATAAAATCTAAAGAAGAATCAGCAATATTATTGGTCCTGACCTGGCATCATGGCTTCAGTCACTTTTCTACTGCCATAAACACAACTCACAGGCTAGGTTGAATTCAGAGTTCTCCTTCTCCTAGATTGGTTACCTTCTTTAGGCTAAAAAGCATCATGTGCCTTTTCTATAGATATATTTGGATGAGCTCTCTGCTATTGCACATAGACTTTACGAATTTAAGTGAAGTGCTAGATTGGCAACAAGCTCTCATCAATTCACAATTGAATTGGCTAGATGTAACTGTAAGTTCTATTCTACCAGTTTCTTTTCTCACACTTCTCACCTGTGGAACTCTTTTTTGGCTCCATGCTTCCAGGCAACTTTGATCTTCAAAAATTTAAATGCAATGTCAATAATTATCTACTGTCTTCCTGATGACTGTTCTCACTCCTTAGTAATGTTTTTGTTTTATAATTATTTCACACACTCTGTGTCTTAGCGGCTTTACTTCTCTGCTTGGGGTGAATTCGATTAAAAAAATTCTGATGACCTTGGAAAAAACATGACTCCATTTTCTCTCTTCCCAGCAATGGATGGATTAAATAAGAGGTCAGAGTAGGCTTTTTAGCCTAAAGAAGGTAACCAATCTAGGAGAAGGAGAACTCTGAATTCAATCTAGCCTGTGAGTTGTGTTTATGGTAGTCTCATTGAACATAATTATTGTAATGGGTTTTGTTTTTACTATAGTTGTCAACAAGAGAGACTCAAAGGTGTGAGCTTCAAATTAGAACCATCAAAATCAAGCAAGACAAACTGAACCATCTGGTTGGATGATGACACAGGAACACAAAGGAACATTGGAATAGCAAAAGATGGCTTCCAAAAGCTAAGCAAAATATTAAGAAACAGGAAAATTTTATTAGAAAGAAAGAACAGTGTGCTGAATTGCTATGTCATAATTACCTTCCTAGTATTTCTCCCTTTAAAAATATATCAACAAAGGCTGAATCATCAGTCATTGGTTACATCTGCTCTGACTATTACTCACCATTATCACTATTTCCATCTTTATCATCAAAAATGGTGAAGCAAAACAGGTTTCATTTGGAGCTGTTCACAAATATTACAAAAGAGCTCTGGAGAACTCAATCTAAGCTAAAATTGATGCCACAAGATTAAGTTTCCATGAATTCTATAGAAGCATTTGTAAAATTCTTAAGAGAAGCAAATCATCTAAACTTACTATTATCAATGGCCTAGAGGCTATTTCATCTTCATCTGACAAAGTAAGTCTCTTTGCAATGAGCTTTGTCTCAAACTCCACACTAGACAACCAGGACCATCCTCTACCTGACTTCCCACTCCTCATGGAGTAAAAGTTTTGTGACCTCACTATCTCAGCTTGGGCAGTTTCCAGACTCATCAAAAACATTGATTCAATAGAAGCTACTGGTTCAGATAAAATCTTTCTTGTACTTGTTGTAACCTCTTCACAGAATTACCTCAAATCCAAAGAGGTTTAGTTGGTGCCTGAAGGAGAAATGTTTCCAAAGTCTGTGGAAGCTGTTAGCTGTTTATCTTGTTTTCAAGACTGATGATGAGCACTCATCTCCTTCACAATATCACAAACATCACACTCCTAGATGGCAAATAGTATGGGCTCCACACCTTTAGGTCCACTGCTGACATTGTTGCTGTTATCATCGGCAGAACCAATGAAGTGCTCAGTGTTAGCTTTGTTACAAAACAGTTACATGCTCAGTTTGACACTGAGTGCAAAGCCTACTTAAGTATGTCTTAGGATGAGCTTAGTATATATTGGGGCCACTGCAAATCAACTCAACTCAGAACAAAGGTTTATTTTTGATATTATATTTCTATTCAGACCGTCTGGTATTTCCTAATTTGAATCAGATTTTACAAATATTTTTCCTTCCAAATTCAGAAATTCTATGACAGGTTTTTGCTTCATACATGCATCCTGAAGAGCGACCATTTGAAAAGAGGATTATCTGTAGAAAAAGAGAGGATGACTCCATGAATTTTACCTGCAACCTTCTTGACTATTTATGGCTTACTGTGAAAAACCAGTAGGAATCCTAATAGCTTTAAAACTGCATTAGAACATATTTAGGTCACTGTGTTGTGTTAGAAAATCTTTTGTATTAGAATCCTTCTTGCACCTTTACAAATCTACTGTTTGTCTGTGCATAGAATACTGCTGCCATATCTGGTCTGGTCTGGTGCTCCTGCTGTACATCTTGAGGTTTTTGACAAAATCCAAATAAGATTTGTAATGTAATTGATCCTTACCAGACATCTTAATTTCAGTCACTTTCTCACCAACATGACATGACTTCCTTTTATCTTTTCTACAAATATTTTCATGGCAATTGTTCTGATCAGCTTTTTTCCCTGGTGCCTGTCTGCATGAATTTAAGCATGCTACTAGATTGACAACTAGGTTCCAGCATCTTACTGTTGAAATAGCTAGATACAACCACCACTTTTACTCCAAAAGTTTCTTTTTTCTCACTTCCCACCTGCTGTATTCCCTTCCATTTCCTTGCTTCCCTGATAACTACAATCTTCAAAAATTTAAATACAACATCAGTTGCCAACTTCGGGCTTCTTGAACCCTGTTCATTTTTTGTCCTTTCCTCAAACCTACCTATTCTCAGTCTTCTCTTTCCCTTTCACACCCTGTACCTATCCTGCATGCTAGTGGCAATTCCGTCTTGTTTGGGGTGAAATAATTAAGAAAAAAAAAGATATTATTGTTTGAATGACAACAATAATAATGGTAATGTTAACTGTTTCCTTATAGGGAAACATTTGGCATTCATTGACTGAGCAGCCATATAAAACTGCTAAAATTTATAAAATCTTTCTCTTACTATAATTTTTCAGGAAAACAGGTTTCTCAAGTTTAGTAACTCTTATTGTTCTTTCCATTAATAATAATAATAACATACCAAATATAATATATATATACATATATATATATAGTGGACTCTCCTATCGTGAACGATATTTGAGAATCAGCATT
>OZ010583.1:48118317-48140817 GCA_963932145.1 Acanthosepion lycidas
TATATATTTATATATATTATATATTACGACATTGATTGGGCCTTCTGCTTGTTTGAGAGTCCATAAGATTGCATATTCTCATCATTAGAAGCTCTCCTGGCTGCCGCTTGCTTGATCAGGGTTTTCATTTGCACGGGATATTCTTTTCCTCACTAAAGACTTGTCTCTTTTGATTGCAATCTGGTCCTCTGTTGGCAAAGATTTCTTTTTGTAAGGCATATTTCTGTCATATGCAATAGGCAACAATAAACTACAGAAGAACTCAAAATTGATTGCTGCATTTAAGTATTGCATTAATATTTAAGCTTACCTTTTAAAAGTTCAATGATAATTCTTCTGCTGCCAGTTAACTTAAAGACAATTTAATGTGCATAGGTCATTACTTTCTGTACAAACAAATATTTTTATTTCATGAGTGACCTTTGCTGGATTTTGTAATTAATTTTGATTATTCCCAAATTTATTTCCAAGTTATAAAAATTGCTAATGTACAAAAAATTTGTTGCAAAAAACATGTAAAAAATTGTGGAAAACAATTGCAGTAATGAAAACTTTGGAATCCAAAATTTCTGTAACATGAGCTATTGAAAGTTAGAGAGTCTTTTCCTTTAAATGAAAAAGGGACACACTGACATTATATATATATATATATATATATATATATATATATATATATATATATATATATATATAATTCTAGTTTGTCTATGTGGGTATCAGATCATGTATACGAGATAAAAACAACATGCATACACAATTACAAATATATATCTGATGCTCACATTGACAAACTAGAATTTTTCTAGACTTGCATACATATAGAAATATAGTTTTTCAGGCAGTCTTGGAATCCATTAATTTCTTGAAACTTCAGATGAATGTGCCATCTCTCCTTGAATTTGGAACACCATGAATTATACTAACATTGGTTTAAAAGAGTTGAATACACAATACTTAATGTTATAAATCCACTGTGAAGTATAGAGTCATAGCCTCACCATGACAAATATTGCTCTTGTGGTTTTTGTAGCCAGTAGTTTTTTTTATTAGATATAGTTGCAAGTTCCTCACCAAATTCAATTCAAATTTGCCTTCTATATTGGTTTCAAACTAGAGAGTCCAGTCTGCCATGTTATGAACTGCTAGTTGGATGAAGAGGTAGATTAATACCTTTCCAAGAATGAAAGTGAATGCAATAGTTTTGACTGGAATACACACCAATCCCACTTTCTATACTGATAACCATTATGCCACATACACACACATATAAATATATATATATATATATATATATATATATATATATATATATATATATATATATATATGCATATATTTTATATATATATCACAACAATCTTTCACCAAAAGAAATTGCAACCAGTGTATTTCTGAAGCATAATGCTTCTTAAGGCAAGCAGCCACTGTAATTAAAGAACTCAATATGAAGACATAGTGCATTAATAGCAACAAATAAAATAAGCTGTTCAACTTCTGTCCATACTCAGAGTTTTGCAGACATGTTATCCACTTGTCAGTGGGTTTGATAGTAAAATTTAATCTATTTACAGGAATGATATAATACTAAAAAGATGTTACACTTATGCAATAATCAGGATTGGCTGAAGGTACTAGCAACTCAAGCAGTTGCCTGTTGCACTATCAAGGCTAAAGGCACCACCATGCTGCCATGTCATGTGTCTGAGATCTTCCAAAACTAAAGGTTATAAAAGCATACATGCAGTCATCCATGAATCAAGGCAGATTAAATTCTTTGGCTATTTTTTGTAAAGAAAGATATGTGTAAAAAGTGCCATGAAATGATATGCAGATCTAAAGGCTAAAAAAATATGTTTTACGTAGGAGAATGAATGTCCTTTTTAGCTTGTATTGTTGTATATTACAATAAACTTGTTATTCTACAATTTCTGTTTTTCTCTTTGAGAAAATTAAAAAAATTATTCTTGTAAGGTCACTGAAGTTCAGCTTGCCCAAGGTGCAACCAACATGAGGGCCATTACTGGCAATAATATAATCTCAAATCACATGTGCATGAAACCAAACATAATTTTAAATATTACAATAATATAAATATAATGAAAATCCTTAACAAATATTGAAAGAAGTCTAATATATCTAATTTCCAATAGACTATAGTTAGAACCCTTCATTATATTTAACAATTGACTTAAAATTCTATCATTCCTATCCCCCCAACAGAACAACTTTCATTATATAAAAATTATCTCATACACGATTTACAGCTGGATGATGATATGCAATAACATTGTTAAGAAAAAATTTAAAATAAGTTAATGCCAAAAATAAACATTTTTTGTGGAAAATTAAGTAATGTCTTTTAAGAGATATCTGATTGCTCTAAATAAACTCAACTTTACCCAGGAGATACCATATCTTCAAAACTCTGAACAGAAAAAGATAAATTAAACACTTAATTTTATTTTTGATATATATATATATATATATATATATATATATATATATATATATATATATAGTTAATTCATAAATAATTTTAATCTTAACAAATTTATACTTCAAAATAATGAAATTCTTTTCAATTATATATTCACTATTATTTTCAATGACTTGTTGCGACATATCAGGCAGCACTTTGATGCATTTTGAGTAAAATTTTGAAGGTTTTTATGTAATAAAATTTCGACAAACTCATGAGTCAGGTTTTCATGAGACAAAGTTTTGCCTGTCAAAAGTGATTTGCAGCAGCAGAAAAAAAGTAATAATGGTCTTTTATTCCTCGCTCTACTTAATGTCTTCTTTTTCTCATATTCTCCACACTCAGTAACCCTTTTCATCTTAGTGACTTTATTGCCTTGCTTGGGATGAAATGATTAAAAAACAATCATTTGGCACAAGGTCAGGTAAATATGGCATATCAGTTAGAACAGACCAAACAATTTCAAAATCTTTTATGCTATACTTTCTACGTGCAGTCTCACATTGCCATGGATATTTTTTCTTTATCCACTGTGTATGCTGCCACTGTGCAACTAAATTATATTAGTGTACTTAAAATTTATTTTTAAATGCCACACATGATTAGTAATTAAGATAATACATTCATTATTAAAGCTGATTCCCAAAAACTGAAATTATTTTTGGTTCAACATCATATATATATATGTGTGTGTGTGTGTATGTATGTATTCTAAAGAATTAATGAACTTATTTTTTAATTTGAAATATTTTCATTACTTCAAGTGTTATTTTTAGTAGATAGCTGTATTTCAGTAGACAATCTGTTTTTATTTTTAAAAGTATTTATTTCATCTACAAGCCTGTATATTAAAAAGTTTTCTCATATGAACAGACTGGTAGGCAAAATAAATATTGTTTAAAATAACAACAGATACGCTACTCAAACTGTATTTGAGTAGACAATCTGTTTTTATTTTTAAAAGTATTTATTTTGTCTAAAAGCCTGTATATTAAAAAGTTTTCTCATGTGAGCAGACTGGTAGGCAAAATAAATATTGTTTAAAATAACAACAGATACGCTACTCAAACTGTATTTGAGTAGACAATCTGTTTTTATTTTTAAAAGTATTTATTTTGTCTAAAAGCCTGTATATTAAAAAGTTTTCTCATGTGAGCAGACTGGTCAGCAAAATAAATACTGTTTAAAATAACAACAGATCCTCTACTCAAACTGTATTTGAGTAGACAATCTGCTTTTATTTGTAAAAGTATTTATTTCATCTACAAGCTTGTATATTAAAAAATTTTCTCATCTGTGCAGACTGGTAGGCAAAATAAATATTGTTTAAAATAACAACAGATATGCTACTCAAACTGTATTTGAGTAGACAATCTGTTTTTATTTTTAAAAGTATTTATTTTGTCTAAAAGCCTGTATATTAAAAAGTTTTCTCATGTGAGCAGACTGGTCAGCAAAATAAATACTGTTTAAAATAACAACAGATCTTCTACTCAAACTGTATTTGAGTAGACAATCTGCTTTTATTTGTAAAAGTATTTATTTCATCTACAAGCTTGTATATTAAAAAATTTTCTCATCTGTGCAGACTGGTAGGCAAAATAAATATTGTTTAAAATAACAACAGATATGCTACTCAAACTGTATTTGAGTAGACAATCTGTTTTTATTTTTAAAAGTATTTATTTTGTCTAAAAGCCTGTATATTAAAAAGTTTTCTCATGTGAGCAGACTGGTCAGCAAAATAAATACTGTTTAAAATAACAACAGATCTTCTACTCAAACTGTATTTGAGTAGACAATCTGCTTTTATTTGTAAAAGTATTTATTTCATCTACAAGCTTGTATATTAAAAAATTTTCTCATCTGTGCAGACTGGTAGGCAAAATAAATATTGTTTAAAATAACAACAGATATGCTACTCAAACTGTATTTGAGTAGACAATCTGTTTTTATTTTTAAAAGTATTTATTTTGTCTAAAAGCCTGTATATTAAAAAGTTTTCTCATGTGAGCAGACTGGTCAGCAAAATAAATACTGTTTAAAATAACAACAGATCTTCTACTCAAACTGTATTTGAGTAGACAATCTGCTTTTATTTGTAAAAGTATTTATTTCATCTACAAGCTTGTATATTAAAAAATTTTCTCATCTGTGCAGACTGGTAGGCAAAATAAATATTGTTTAAAATAACAACAGATATGCTACTCAAACTGTATTTGAGTAGACAATCTGTTTTTATTTTTAAAAGTATTTATTTTGTCTAAAAGCCTGTATATTAAAAAGTTTTCTCATGTGAGCAGACTGGTCAGCAAAATAAATACTGTTTAAAATAACAACAGATCTTCTACTCAAACTGTATTTGAGTAGACAATCTGCTTTTATTTGTAAAAGTATTTATTTCATCTACAAGCTTGTATATTAAAAAATTTTCTCATCTGTGCAGACTGGTAGGCAAAATAAATATTGTTTAAAATAACAACAGATATGCTACTCAAACTGTATTTGAGTAGACAAGCTGTTTTTATTTTTAAAAGTATTTATTTTGTCTACAAGCATGCACATTAAAAATTTTTCTTGAGTTAGCAGGCCAGTAGGCAAAATAAATGCAGTTTAAAATAACAATGGATCACTTACCCAAACATGGATATCCACTAAAAATAACATTTGAAGTTATATATATTTCTGTCTTACTAGCTATCTGTATAGGTACACCTCTGGATGTAGGTTATTGACTCTGTATGCAAAGTGATGGTAGAGAAGTTGTTAAATTCCATCAGTTCTCCCCCAATAATTATGCACCAAAATGTTCCTTTTACATTTCAAAAGTTGCCGCTATTCATTCTCATCATTAATGAGAAATCCACTGATATTGTAGTCTTTTTTTTTTTTTTTCAAGTAAGTCATTCTTTTTAACCATCCTCTCGCTCATCATTTTAGATAGCATATTCAAAGTTTATTAGCTTTCCTAGTTATTTTCTTCTTAAACCTATCTGAAACAGTGATTTCAAGAAAGGGAAAGGAAAGATGATGTGGGCAGCATAGATTTAACAATCAAAGTCCTTATGTTGAAACAATTAAGAAGCATTATTTTTTTAAAGGTACTACACAGAACCAGGTTAGTGATACTAATGATCATAAATCCATTAAAAGGAGAGGAAATTTTGCAAATTAAAAACTCCCTTGGTATTTACTTTGTAAAATCCATGAATGCCTTTCTTGTTCTAAGAATAGGCAGAATATAGGCAGATGTGGTTTGTACACTTCTGTACTAACATATAAAATACATATGTAAAAATTTGAGATAGAGTATATCTGTAAAAGGACAACATGAATAAAGTTTTCTTTTTGTATATATATATATATATATATATAATTATTATTGACGTTTGGAAAGATGTTCATGAAAGTATGTTATTAAAATCATCCGACTATGCATTTTGCCTGTTTGGCTTCATCAGATCAAAGATGAAAAAATGTGTTGCATGTCTGCATTATGTGAGTTTAAAACAACAGAATCTTAATATATATTTCCCAAGCTGGTGTTGCTTGTGACTAAAAAAGAGAAAGAAAATGAGTGACTGTTCAAAAAGTCATTGACATTTTATATTCTCCACCTTAAATGTCCAAGTTTAGAAATAGAAATCCTTTAGAATGGGTAGAAAATATAATACATGAAAAAATTGTTTTTATCCATCCGTTCTTCCTGTTGACAATATGTTATAAATTTGGGTATATAATCCCAAATGAGTTATAAATTATTGACATTTGTAAAAAAAAAGTTTTTAAAAGTCACTCATTTTCTTTTTATATGTGTCAAAGGAATTTTTATTTTATATATTTCCTATAAAATTGGTATATATTATCACATATGTTGACCTACATATTGATTTC
This sequence comes from Acanthosepion lycidas, assembly GCA_963932145.1. Taxonomy (NCBI): domain Eukaryota; kingdom Metazoa; phylum Mollusca; class Cephalopoda; order Sepiida; family Sepiidae; genus Acanthosepion; species Acanthosepion lycidas. Next base: position 48,124,691 of record OZ010583.1, read on the forward strand.
AGTTGCATTTCAACGAATACCCAGTGAAGTAATCATAATGTAGCTGAGTATCAATTTGGTACCATTTATTATAACTACCTATGCATGTTGCTTATATATATATATATATATATATATATATATATATATATATATATATAAAATGATAAAAATATAGTTTTAAGGTATGCTATATTTATGGCATAGTTGAGTCAAAATACAACATGCATGGCCTGAAGATTCCATCCAAGCATGTCACTGCTCTGTGTTGATCTCAGAGTCCACTATATATATATATATATATATATATATATATATATATATATATATATATATATATATATGATGCATATAATTATACTGTTTAAAATTCTACATATCATATTTATGTATTTATAGAGAGAGAATATTCAGTTACATAGATATTGTGTTTACAGATATAGACATACTTTTCTGAAGATTACTTTGAATCCTGATATTGGCAGTCACCATGATTTGTTGATTCCTATGTCCTCTCTGTCTATATATTTTGTAGTCATATTGAACACTTGTATTTTTTTGTTGGTTAGCTGTCAGCATGGATCATCATCTTCCAGCCTTGATAGATTTCAAAATGTCTATGTAGCCTTGTGGGTGATGAATAATTTTTCACCCTGCAATCCCCTTTGCACAGGTGAAACATAGCTCAGTTCTCACTACTCTATAGCCCTTTTCCTGGCAGATGTCCAGAGGAACTACATTGCTTAGCACAACTAGTCCAGATCTTCACAGCTAGGACCTGCCATGCCATGTACACAGTGCTGATCATCTTTATTTCCTTCATATTCCATTGGTAAAGAGGAAGTTCCATAGCTTCTTCCCCAGAAATGTTACTCTGCTGAACGGAGTCCTGAAATGATGTTTCACTGATCACTACAATCTGAACTTGTTCAAAGTCTAGAGGCAACCATTATCTATCCTACATATCAACATAATACACACCTCTTATTCCCTCCTTGTATGCCCTTACCACAACCACGCATAATAATCCTCTACCTTGAGTGGCTCATGGAACTTGTATTGGGTGAACAATAGCATAAAAATTTATAACACAGTGAATACTTATACTGATAATGTTGGTATTTTATTTATTCTACTATCAATTATAATAAAAAAAAATCTCTAGCATTGTTACAAATCTGCGAAATTTTAAACTGGAAATGATATATGGCCACATCAAATGAAAATATTGGCTCCCATATGATCACCAAAGCTAAGCAACATAGAGCCTGGAAAGTACCTAGGTGGGTGACTGCTTGGGAATACCAAAATGGTAATCCTACCTTCAAGAAAGAAACATTTGGAATCGACTATGACAAAAATATGGAATCTGTTTATGACTTACTTGTAAAACAAAACTGATCCCCCATTTAATATACACTTGTTAGCTACTCAAATACCGATAATCCTCAAGCAGGGTTTACAGATTAAGCTACATGTAATTAAATGGATTATATTTAAACCCATACTGAATTTTAAAATGATTTTTTCTTATTAGTAGATAAAGTTAGCACAGCTTATTTTAAAAATATCCCCAATTTCTCAGTTATTGAAATTCAAAATTTATTAGTGTGGGGGAATTTTATAATCTTGCCTAAATGTTTGTGAAAGAGTGAAATGTGTGGGTGGTGTAATAGATAACAGCTTGAGATTGGAGAGCCGACTTCCAATTCCAGTTGAGTTTACTATATTTATGTCCAAATACCTTTAAGAAAAGTATCCAACCCCCAGCTATGGGTTAATTAGTAAGACTTGTACTAGCAAATAATCATCATCATCTATAAAAACAAAAATTCTTACAACCTAAAAATATTTTCTGGATTTAAATAACCTGCAAAAGTTTAATAAATCATGAAAAAAACAAATCAATCTGTCACATCACCAAAATGTCTTATTATTGGCACACTGTCATATTTGGCAAAAAAGATAGTGGGTGAGTGGGGATTCGGAAAAATTGTTTACTTGTTTGTTTAACAGCATATCAACTTGTTGTGGGTGATTTAATGATGAAATTTAATTTTCTTGGATGCATCAGTAATTTCATTGCTGGTAATTTTTTTATATAAAAATGTATTGCTAGTATTTTTACTATAAAAATGTATTTTTATACTTTCATAGTGTTTTGACCCCAGTGTGGGGTTCAATATTTGCATATAGCTGGGACCCTAACAGGTGCTACCATCCTGGGTCAGAGTGGACCTGGGAACAACAGTAATTAAAAGGTGGTTACACTCTCTTTAAAACCTCCCAATCAGAGGCCTTGTTGCTGGATGTAGTTTATTGTCATACCCTTTGGAAAAATCACTTTCCCATAATCCTTTTGCTAACCAAAATAGAAGCAACAAAAAATTGTATATATATAGAACTCAATGCAATTCACTGTTTTATTTTTGTAAATTTCTCTGCTTAAACTGCTTTATAGGTAAAAGGAATGAGTCTCTTCATAGAAGGTTAAATAATTATTAGCAGACATGAAATAAAGAACCTTAATTTCATGCAAAGATGTAAAGTTCCTGTCAAGCTTAAAGGTCTACTAATTTATATTATCATAAGGTTCAAGCAGAGACAGCTGAAAAAGAATGAAACTTGCAACGTAAGATCTCTTGACCCATCCTTCTTTTGAAAACTGTGAAATAAAAAAAAAATAAATTTGCAAACCTCCATTAGTTGTTAACCTAGTTTGCAAATTATTTATGTACTGTCCTTAGGCAAACCGATACTCTTTTGGTACTATGAGATGATAAAACTACTGAAAAGTATCAAACCTTGGCAAAAATACAGACAAAAGAAATATACCAGTTCAAGAAAGAATTTAAATTACTTAGTAGCACAAATACTGTTTATGCAATCAAAAGACAAACATGAAAGTAAAAGAAAGAAAGCTGTTAAAAACTTGCTAATATTATAATATTTTCATTACAGAAAAATTGGTATTACATTCTGTTTCTCAAGATGCATCTATGAAACATTCAATAGAATAGAAGCAAAAAATTTGGAATGACAGTAATGCATATATTAAGGATTCTTGAAAACAAAGTGAAACTTCATTACGGAATTATTTGAAATTATAAGTAGCTTTATTTAAAGCAGAAGAACATTCAAAATGCATGAAAATTTATTATTTTTATTCAAATAGTAAGAACTTTTATATAAATTTGTAAGTGTCCTTATTGGGTGGAATTTCTCAAATAAAATTAATTTATTTACATTTATCTTTTTCGCAAAATAATAATACTTTTTTCAAGACTTAATTTACACAAAACTTACAGATCCTTATTCAAAACACACACACCCACAAACATATATATATATATATATATATATATATATATATATATATATTATTGTTTAAATACTGTTTTTAGTGGATACCCATATTTGGGTAGACACTCAGTTTATTTATTAAACTGTATATTTATTTATTTTCATCTCCCAGCCTGAATATTCAAGAAATCTTATTAAAGAAAAGATGCACCCTCTGGTATGATTCTAACCCATCTCTCCTTTGACAGGCGAAAATTGTTGTTAGATCTGATGTGCTTTAGATCAACTCAGCCACAGAGTCTTTTGGTGATTGAGCAAAGCTGCTTAGTGCCTTTGAAAATAATGTTTAAGTGATAAAATCTGTTCAATTAATGAATTAAAAAAATCCATTACTTCTTTAGAAATTGCTTGGTTTACATTAGGATGTGAAACTGGACAACTGAACAAATATGAACGTTTTGAGAATTGTTGTAGAAATTTATGCTTAAAGGCACTATTCAGGTTTGCTCGATTGGCAAAACCCTTCGGAGCTGAATTGGCCTAAAGCACATCGGATCTAACAATAGTTTCTCATTCTAGAGAGATACAAGTGTGAATATTGCCAGAGGGCTCATCGTTACTTTAATCAAATTTCTTAAATATTCAGGCCAGTAAATGAAAATAAATAAATAGACTAAATATATATAAAATTATATTTTATATATATATATATATATATATATATATATATATATATATATATATATATAGAGAGAGAGAGAGAGAGAGAGAAAAGAACATTCTCTCTTCTGGGTTTTTCCTCTTTTGAACTGGTTTTATGAACTTTCCACATTGAAGCTAAAAGGGCTGTGAACACTCCACACATAAAAGATACCAACAAGTTTAGTTCCCATTATAACATATTCATGAACATTTCATTGTGTATACAATTTATGTCTAACAAAAGAAACTTTTGTTTTAAATTTTTCTTTTGTCTAATAAATGTTACCTTGCATTGCAAATCAGTTGGCCTGTTATTTTGTGCATGTACTCTTTTCACCGCCATTATTTCATATACTGTAAATGCACAGTCATGGAGGACTTTCAGGGCCTGGTATTGTTGTGCACTATTATGCACTATTATTATAGTAAGCTCCTTTTTTTCAAAATGATTGTGACTTTATGCATTTTCATCTGGGCTGGATGAGAGAGAGAGAGAGAGACAGAGAGAGAGAGAGAGAGAGAGAGAGAGAAAAAGGAAGATTCTCTCTTCTGGGTTTTTCCTCTTTTGAACTGGTTTTATGAACTTTCCACATTGAAGCTAAAAGGGCTGTGAACGCTTCACGCATAAAAGATACCAACAAGTTTAGTTCCCATTATAACATATTCATGAACATTTCATTGTGTTTTTGTTTTAAATTTTACTTTTGTCTAATAAATGTTACCTTGCATTTCAAATCACTTGGTCTGTTATTTTGTGCCTGTACTCTTTTTACCATCATTATTTCATGTATCATTAAATGTTCCTGTAAAAATCAGTACACATTTAATTATTGAAGTACCTATTCACTATATATATATATATATATATGAATAAAATAATTTTTTTTCATATTATATGAACAGTCATGGGGGACTTTCAGTGCCTGGTATTGTTGTGCACTATTATTATAGTAAGCTTTTTTTTTCAAAATGATTGTGACTTTATGCATTTTCATCTGGGCTGGATGAATATTTTCCCTTCTCAGTGAGTTTTGTTGGTGTATAACTGTTGCTGACCACCTAATGATGGTGTGAAAATACATGAAACTGTTAGTTGTGGTCAGCTTCTGTTCACTGGAAATCTAATTTATATAGATATATAGATATAGTTAATTTTCTTCAAGAGAGCTAAGACCTGCCATGCTATGTACAAAAAGGAAGTTACATTTGAGCAGCTTTTTCCCAAGAGCTGCTACACTGTGAAACACCCTTCTAATATGGTTCTTCCCCAGTCACTACAATAATAACCTTTTCAAGCCTTGAGCTACTATCTATCCTACATATTCTCATAAACTGCACTTCTTACCTCCTCCTCTTACATTCATACAACAACCTCATTCAGTAACCCTCTACCTTGAGTGGCTCTTATCCTCTTCAAGTCTTGAGCTATTATCTATCCTACATATCCTCATAAACTTCATTTCTTAATTCCTCCTCTTACATTCATACAACAACCTCATTCAGTAACCCTCTATCTTGAGTGGCTGTTGGGCTTTGTATTGGGTGAGCAATTAGCTAAAAAAAAAAAAAAAAAAAAAACTTAAGTACCTTTATATGAAACTAAGAAATTTTTAGTACTGCACAGTTATTGCCTGTTCTGTTTCTACTGAGTCCAAGTACACACTGCCTGACCCAGAGATTGAACTCAGTTACTCATGTGCCATGTGTGATACACACTTAGGCAATCATGTCTCTTTCAATACATGACTGACTAGGCAGATTTTTTCCTGCATTAGGTTGTCATTTCCTTCTGCGGTAGACCAGTTGCCATCTAAGGCTACAGAACCCCACCTGTCCTGCTATTTACCCATAGCTGGAGGGAGAAGAGGTGGAGGGATGTACGGTGGAGTAATGGATAGTGGCTTGGATTGAGGAATTGAAAGTGAATTCAACAGAACGGTATTTGACTGGAATTTGAACTGGGAACTCCAATTCCTCAATCCAAGCCACTATCCATTACTCCACCATGCCACCACAGATACTATGTCTCCAAATTCACAAACCAATACCATAATCCACTAGGCTATTGCCCTGTAATAAGAACTAGACAAGATATCCCTAGACATGGGCAGTGGAATAGGAACAATCTGCTCCTGTAGATTAAATAACTGGTTCAATTTGTAATTCTCTGTTCGTTACTTGGATCAATATACACCTGATAAAGTCTGAAAGACATAACTGTTGTGATAACAACACAGATGAGGACAATAGTCTGAATGTAGATAGTGTAAATAATGATAACTCCTGAATGCAGACAGAAATCCATCTCTATTGAAAAGATGCAGACAATGCAGTAAAGGCTAGCTTAAGAAATACATAATATATAACAAATTGTCAATGTATCAAAAACTATTCTCTGCTTAAACAGCCATCAAAAAGTACTGGAGAATTTCAATTCTGGAATGATTTGATATTCTTATGAAATAAGTTGATGCACTGAGCAGATAGAAATATTTTCACATCAGGAAATGTAGAATTTTCTGTTTCTTTTATGCGGTTTTTGCTCTGTATAAAATATATTTGTTTTGTAAATTTCTATGTTATTCACCATCTTGATAAGAAAAAAAGATCTTGAATTGAATTGAATCTAAGTTCTTTTAAATCTGAATAAAATCAGTCAGTTAGTCAAGTGCCATACATGGTACATGCTTGGGTGATCATGTCTCTTTTAATCTATGACTTACTAGTCAGAAAATTTCCTACAGTACTCACTACTATTTCTTTATGTGGCAGACAGGTTGCCAACCAAGGCTATAGGATCCAGTCTGTCTTGATATTCAAATCATAGATGGGAAAGGGGAAGAAGAGATGGATTCATACCTTACCTCAGGCTATTTGCACATAAGTGAATGTAATGAACCTGACTGGAATTTGAACTCGGTTCTCCAATTTCTTATTCCAACTTGTTATCCATTACACCAAATCACACATGCAATAAAATACATTTTCAGTGTCAAACATGCCTCAAGGACATACTTTAATTTTGACTTGCAAGATTTTAATAAAGTAACAGATAAATATAGAATTAAGTAAATTAAAAAAGACAACTGCAGCACACACAGAAAATTTATGTTGTAAGTTGGGAATAAATAGAATCTTTAATGTCAAGAAATATATTCTTCTTTTATATACCGTGTCCCTTCAGAACACAGGTAATCATGGCGCTCCACTTCCCCTATCCCTTGTAGTTCCCAATAAGTTTTGTCCTTTTGCTACTTCTCCCAAACCCTGTTCTGTCATCCACTTGCTTAAGCCCACTAGGTATATCACACATTGCTTTCCCTTGTCTCTCTTTCCCTCTATCCACCCTCCAAGTCCTCCTTTCTCATTATGTGACACAGAAATTTCAGCTGCCTCTATCTGATGTTAAGTATAAGCTTCCTCCTTATTTACATCCTGTCCAAAACCTCATTGTTGCTCACATGTTTTGTCCATGGTATCCTTAGCATCCTTCTGTAGCACCATACCTCTGTTGCCTCAAGTCTCTTAGATTTTGAATAAAACTATTTACAAGGATTTTTCAAACAGAAATTGCAGATATGTGCTTTTCCTCAGTTTTAATACTTTAAGAAAGAGACCAAAAAGTACAAGATATATTTTTTTTTGTATTCAATAAATCAAATTGGATATCATCTTTAGTCTAAAAGTTTTATAACTTAATGTATTATCAGTTGTTGCTTTTCATTCATTATCATTAGTTTCTTGTATTTTAATGTTATTTTTCATTCTAATGTAATTTTCAGATATGTTACGTGTATAATTGGCTCAGATTCAAAGACAGGTAAAGGAATTCAGAAGTTTGGTGAAGCTTTAACATTATACAGGGTGGCAATAAAGTCACTATACAGTTATTTACAATAACAATTAAGACAAAGTAACTAATCAACAGTTCAGAAATTTATTATTAAAATGGTTAATTCTAGTTAATAACAATAAAATTCTATGGTAAACAATAGTAAATTAATTACTGATACTGTTCAAACAGCAAGCCACTGGCTTTGATTTTTTATTATAATTTATTTATATATTGATTATAGTGACTTTATTGCCACCCTGTATTTCAACTGACCTTGGGCTATCATAGATTTTATGTATGTGTATATTTATAAATCTACCATTCAACCAAACATTGAATATTACTGCCATATCTGTTCTGGTGCTTCTACTATTTATTTAAAGATTCTTGATAAAATCAAAAGATGAATCTATATCTTTTCACTTTTGATTATGATTGTCCCATTTTTAAATTTTATACATCTTGGCATTACCTTCCTCCTCTGTCTTATCATTTTATGTTTGCCTGCTATGTTTATATTATGCCGTTTTTCTATCTCTGCACAATTCTTGTTGAATCATTCATCTTTTCCTTGCTTGCATTTCTTTCTAAAGTTTTAAATCAGTGGTGAATAATAGATCAAACATTATACAGTAAAATCAGATCAAAATTCAATTAATATCTATGTATCAGGATGATAACCTATTGATCCATTGTTGTATGTGTATATATTAAGTACATGCTATCACACATTGACAAATTTAAGAGAGGTTGAGGTGACTGTTCATTTGCATAATTTAAAATATAAAGAGATCAAAAATGGTTCACATCTATCCAGCTAGCTATCTCACTCTGTCCCTATATATTTCTCTGACTCTATCCACATTTATCTGTCTACCTATCTCACTTTGTTCACATCAATCTACCTCACTGTTCACATTTGTCAAGCTAACTCTGTTTATGTCAATCTATCTTAGTGAGGAGCCTTCTTCTTCAAATCTTGTGGACTGACATTACAGAATCACAAAGAAAGAACTGTTAACAGATAACAGAAACCAAATTGCTTGAGGACTTCCAGCAACAACAAAGACTAAAATGGATATCCCATTAAAACTTGATGAGAAAATAATGACATAATCAAGATGCTGATGTTCCATACAACTTAATACAAAAGGCAAGGAAGGAAACTGGAATACTGGAAAGAGAAATAACAGTTAGTGGACGTGAAAAACTAATTTTCCTGAAAAATTGTTTTTAATAGAAAGATTTTATAAATTTCAGCCAAAAGTAGAACTAGTGGCTTGGTCAATGAATGCCAAATGTTTCTTTGTAAGGAAATGGCTAATGTTACTGTTACAATTATGGTTACTACAGACAACATTTCAATGATGAGAAAATCTACAGTGAAATGAAAACTTGACCATTTTCAAATTTCCTAAAAAAAAAAATGTTAAACATCCCCACCTGCTATTAGGCACAAGAGTATCTATCTATCTATCTATGCTAGTCTGTTTAAATCTATCTATCTATATATCATAATCTGTTTAAATCTATCTCTCTATCTATTATAATTTGTTTAAATCTATCTATAGAAATCTGTTTAAATCTATCTATCATAGTCTATTTATATCTATCTATCATAGTTCCTAATCTATCTACCTTTGCATGTTCACATTTCTTTCTATGGCTAGTTATTGTTATTTATTAAGCTTAAAACCAATATGGTACAAGATCACAGGTGTAGTGCACTAAGTGGGGACTGAAAAATCATGATAGTCTGTGAGATTAGCTTGCTAATCATTACTGCTCAGCAAGACCTTGCTTACACTGAGCCGATGTTATTCCAATACAACAGAAAGATACTAACTGAGGACTGAACAATTGGACTGAGACTATTTTGCTAACTATTGCACCATATGAGGCACTCTTTTCAATGTTGCTGTCCAACTTTCTACTCCTTTCACCTGTCAAGTTAAGGTTTTTGTTCTCTCTCTCTCTTTTCCTTTCAAATTTTAACAATGCTTTTTATTCATTGTCTTTCCATCTAGTTTTTATTCTACCAGACTCAACATTGTTATCCACCTCCCACTTAATATGTTTCTATCGCTATCACTCTTTCCCCACCTCTCTCTCTCTCTCTCTCTCTCTTGCACTGATACAATATTCTCCTCTGACTACTCTTCTTTTTTTTTTTTTTTTAACTCACCTTTATTTGTCCTTCTCTGCTGAATGTGAATAACAGAGAAGCAACATATTTTTTTAAAAGGCTAATAAAAAACCGAAAATAAAAGTGGGTAGGCTTAAAGTTGACATGTTATAGAAGAAATAAGTTTGGGTAGACAGCAAGGGAAAAAAATGTAAAAAAAAAAAAAAAAAAAAAAAAAAATAATACAGAAAAAAGTTGGCATTTACAGAAATGGATGAGAGAAAACTATAAAATGAAAGAAAGGAAAAAAGGTAAAGATGTTCATAAGGAAAGAAAGAAATATAGAAAAGTGAAAAGAAAAATAATAGCAAAAATATTATGAAAAAGAAATTGGGAAAATATGTTTTTGAAAATGTAAAATGTTTCATAAGAATAATCATTGCTTTCAGTATCTACCTATCTATCTATCTATCTATCTATCAATCTAATACTGTCCAGATCTATCTATTTAATTCTGTTCATATCTATCTATCTATCTATCTATCTATCTATCTATCTATCTATCTATCCAATTCTGTTCCGATTTATTTATCTCAGTCTTTTCAGATCTATCTATCTATCTATCTATCTATATATATATATATATATATATATATATATATATATAATGTTCAGATCTATCTGTTCAGATCTATCTATTGATCTATCTCATTCTGTTTAGATCTAACTATCCATCTAATTCTGTTCAGATCTATCTATCTCAGCTCAGCCCGTTCATATCTATCTATCTATCTATCTATCTATATATATATATATATATATATATATATATACCTCATTCTGTTCAGATCTATCAACCGCAGTCTATTTAGATCTCTCTATCTCAGTCTGTTCAGATCTATATATGTATCTAATTATCAGAAAATTATGTTAAAAGCATAAAATAAAAGAAACAGAAAAAAAGAAAGTGTTATTGAAAAGAAATCAAGATTGAAGTATTTTAAAGAATGAAATTTGAAAGAAAACTATAGTAAGAAAACATATAAAATGGAAGAAAAAACGATAGAAGGAAACATTTATAAAAGAAAAGAAAATCAGCCAAAAACTTATAAAAAAAAAAGCACAATTTAAAAAGACAGAAAAGAAGAAAAAGTTTGAAGAAGTAAAAGACAAAAAGAAGAAAAAGTTTGAAGAAGTAAAAGACAAAAAGAAGAAAAATAAAAATGAAACAAAACAAATACAAAAAGAAAAATTGAAAAGTAGATAAACGTCAGGGTAGCAGAAGGTATGGGTATCTGTCTGCCCATCTGCCTTGGGTATGGATGGGTGAGGTGTGTGTGTGTGTGTGTGTCTATGTGTACATATGTGTGTAACGGAAGAAGAGGTGTGCACTTTGAGCAAAATACCCTACCACCTTTGTAATGTCTATCTGCCAATACCAATACCAATGTTTCTGCTGCCATTATACAAGATGAAGTTGCAGGGTGGGGTGTAGAAAGTGAGGTCCAGGTGGGGTTAGTGAGGGGAGTAAGTCTTGGAGGAAAAAGAAGAGGTTAAAATCAGAGATGTTTAACCAACATCACTCCCCACCAACACACTCTTAAGAACTCACCCACCTTTCCTTTAAATCTCTGCCATCTACACCCGGGTAGAGAATCTGGGGTTGTTGATGATGGTTAGGAGGATACTAATGGTTTTCTTGAGCTGGGTATTGAGGGTGGATGTATGCCTTTGACAAAAAAGAAAAAAGAAAAAAATGAGATATAAAAAGAATAAAGAAAAAAATAATCAACAATAATTAAGAAGAAAAATGTTTTGTAGAAAAGGGTTGATGTAATGGTGGCGCCATCAGTAATGAGGGGAGAGAGAGGGGAAGAGATGGGGTATATGAGTCTTAAAGTGACCATGGCATGTCGGGTGCCAGTTGGAATCGAGGAGTAAGTGGGGAGTTTAGGAAAGGTGCATACATGCTGGTTATATGCAAAATTTGTCAGTGGAAAAATAAAGGAAGTAAGCAGGCAGAAAGAGTTAAAAATGGATTTTGAAAAAGAATAGGGAGGAATAAAGAGAAAAGAAAATGGAAGATAAATGAAGAGAAAATGAAAAAATAATGAGAAGAAAAAGAAGAGAAGAAAAAGGAGAGAATCAGAAAAGGTAAAAGAAAAGAATGAAAGGAAATTAAGAAAACTATGAGAAAGACAATAAGTAAGAAAAGAAAGGAAAAAGTAAGGAATGAAAAGAAGCTGAAAGAAAAGAGGAAAGGAAAAAGAAAGTAAGGAAAAAAGAAAAGAAAGGTAAACTGAAAATGGAACAATAAGAAAGAGAGAAAAAGAAGAAGAAAAAAATGTAAGAAGGGAGAAAAAGATAAAAACAATAGAAAAGAAAATGTGTGAAAGAAAGTGACAAACTTAAGTTAAAACTAAAATAAAAATGTTGAACAGGAGAAAAAAGAATCAGTTAAAAGCATAACAAAAAATTGGAAAAAATAATTAAAAAAAATACGTAGATAAAGAGAAATAAAATACAAGAAAGATAAGTGAATATAAAGAAATAGAGGGGGGGGTAAGAAAGAAACAAACAATGATGGAATGTGACGTGAAGATGAAGTGAGAGAAAGAGAGAAATGGAAACTGTAAAAATAATAAAAATAAAAGAAAGAAGAAAACAAAATGGAGTAAAACAAGAACTTAAAAAAAGAATGGGAGGGGAAATTAAGCCATATAATAACAAAAGAAACAAAAAGAAAAAGACATTTCCCAAGTAAGCTATGCTTGTTTAAACAAAACCAGAATGAACTAAGTTCCATTGCACAGTCTAATTATTACTGTTGTTGTCTGCCATGGACACGTGGCTCATGTGGAGTCGAGTCTGGGTATCATGCAGAGGTGGGAAACTGGATGTTGTGGGTATGAATTATCTGGGTAAAAGAGCATAGAAACATTAGGTTGGGGAATGAGGGTAGATGAAGGATGGAATCTGGGTATATTGGGCGGGTGGTCTAGTTCTTGGAATAAAGATGTTTTGTCGAGCTCACAATAGTTTACTTTCTGAAGTTTAAGGGTGAGTGTTTTTACTGTGCTCTCATCCGAATATGAAATTTATGATCATGTTGCTTTGATTGGCAAATATTTCACTTTCATTATCAGTTTTAAAAAAGCAACATAGCTCTACCACAGTAACTTTTCTTAAACAAGGTGAATAAGGGGTATAGCATAATATAAAATTAGCATTTATATGGAGACATAATCAATGTAAACTGTTAGGGAGTTCCAAAATGGAATATATTAAATGCAGTTCATGTTCTGCTGGAGGTTGCTATGTTGACTCATACCCTGAATGTGTGTGTGTGTGTGTGTGAATTTATGTAATAGGAGGTCCAAAGACTGACCAAGAAACACTTTTAAAAAATAGGTAAAAATTTACATCATTTGGTCAGATTTTAAAAAATGAGTCAAACTGAAAATTTTTCAACACCCCCTCATGTCTTGATTTGGTCGAAAAGTTTATTTTTTTGCTAGATGGCATTAGGAGTGTTGAGTTTCAACTAATTCAACAAAACTAAAATAGCATTTTTTTTTAAATAAATGTTAAAATTGGCACATTTTTTTTATTATTGACTCTAATACTGAAGATAGAAGAAAAACAATTTTCAGGATATTATGCCTTTTTATTTTAATAAAGGTAAAAATGCATCTCAAACACAACAACTTGTGCTGTTTATGAAGAAATTAATGTGATTAATCAAGCATGTCAAAAGTATTAGGTTGGTGCAAAAATAATGTCGTTTTCTCACATATGTTACTAGGTGAGAAAATGACATTATTTTTGCACCAACCTAATAGTTTGCAAAGTTGCATTTTACTCAATAGTCATATAGATCAGCTGAGGTTGATACAAATATCAAGAAATTGAAAATAACATTTTATTATACGAAAGGAAAACAACATACTCAAATTATTCAAATCAAGGGCTTAAAGTAAGTTTTACAAAACTGATTATGTTAGTCACTTGGATGTATAGCTTCCTCATAAATTAAGTGAAAAAAAAGGACTTACTGGACTGTATTTTTGTATGTAATTCAATACTTAAATGAAAATGTTCCCTTTTTGTGGTTAACAATGAAAAGTTTATCTTTTGCAACAATGGAGGAAGTGAAATAAACACAACCAAAAAGCAGATTTCACCCCTAAAATGTGATGATGTGTATGTAATGGAATTAGGAAGGAGTTCTTCAGTATACACTCCAGAGAAGAAAAACAACTGATTTGGCATACTTCTTCCAATTAGACCAACTGAAGGTAGTAATTGATAAAAAAAATTAGCTCTCCAGAATTAGCAAGAAAAAGAGTTTGCTGATCGGAATAAAATTATTATAAAATTCTTACAGTTTGACTGGAAAGTTTTCAGTCCTCCACAATATTCACTATTTATTATTCCTTCAGATTATCATTTATTTTTTATTGAATTCACTTTTGAAAACATTTGATTCTCTGGAAGACTTCAAAAGGCACATAGAGCTGTTTCTGCTGAAAAAGATAAAAAATCTAGAATGATGAAATTTGGGAGATCAAGGAAGAGAATAGTAAAGTTTTGACTCACTAAAGTTATTGTTGAAAATAAGAATTTTGTTTATAATGTATTTAATAAACTTTTAGCTTTATCAAACACAGAAACTGATGGAAAAAAAATGATAACACTTTTTTTACTAATTGTTAAAACCAATACAAGGCCCAAGAATCACTCAAGGTAGGGGATTACAATGAGGTTGTTGTGTGAATGTAAGAGGAGGAGATAACATGTGTAGATAATAAGTGAGGATATGTAGGATAGATAATGGTTGACCATAGACATGAAGAGGTTAAGATTATAGTGACTGGGGAAGCATCCTCTAAAGCAGTGCTTCTCAACCTTTTTTTACACATAGACCACTTTTACTCTTAATTTCTTTTTTTAGTGGAGCCCCACAACTATTTAATGAAAAAAAAGCTAATTTATCTTTTACTAACTGATAAGTTTAGGAATTGTATCATAGTAAATGTATATGCTTTATTTTGAAGTAAAACTAATTTAATGAAAATTAACTTGTATTTATCAATGAAATTCTATGGAATATTTATGTACACTAGTAAAATAACTTATCATAAACCATTAAAATATGTGAGTAATTGATAAATTTTTAAAAAGTGCAGATTTATTCAATAAGATGCCGGTGGTTGATGCTGCTATCGATGTCAAAATTATAGAAAAGGTACAGGGAAGCTACATTATGGTGGTGGGAAAGTGACTGATGCCAAGATGGATTTGTTTCTTTTAATGGTCCATCAACTCCTTTATGGGTCATTCTTGGTGGTGATATGTGTATTTTATTTTATAGTTCTGTTGAAGTTATATTTTGGAATACAGTTTGATTTAAGAAATTGTAGGATATAAGGATTAATGTCATGAAAGAATTCTTTCATGTTGGTAATTCTACTATAAATATGTATTGTAGGTAATTTTTTATATAAAAGTATATTGCTGGTATTTTTACTATAAAAATGTGTTTTTATACTTTCATGGTGTTTTGCTTGTGTGAGTTGGGTCACTATTTACCCATAGCTGGAACCCTAACAGGTTCTACGACCCTGGGTACAACAGCAATTAAGAAGTGGTTCCATGTTACTCAATACTTCCAATCAGAGGCTTTGATGATGGATGTAGTTTATCATTATACCTGACACCCAGATTCCAAGTCAAAATATTGCAGATTCTTTTTTGGATTTTATCAAGGATCTCTAAATACATAGCAGAAGCACTAGACCCGATGTGACAGCAATATTCAATGCAGAGACAAATGGTAGACTTATAAATGTGTAAGATAGATTCTGGGAAGAAAAATTGTCTTGCATGACACAATGAGCCAACTTTCCTAGGAAAGGTCTGCTGCTAGGATCCTGCATTTGTTAGTTCTGCCGCTAGGATCCTAGAAGCAGACCTAACAAACATTTCAATATAATCCTTCCACTTGATGCCAGGGGAAATATGATCTTGAGAAGGTGTAATGAGTCACTTTTGTGGAGGTTAGTTCTTCTTTTATGTTATTTATAAGCAAAAAAAAATAGAAATCTTTTGCACAAATTAGAAAATTAATGGATAATTTTAAATGAGTGGTATAATTTCTAATGCAAACTGGAAGGGAAAAAT
>OZ010583.1:48145817-48168317 GCA_963932145.1 Acanthosepion lycidas
TAAGCTTAACAGAATAAACATGATGAAATTGATCATAAACAAAAATGACATGTTCATCATTAATTAATCACAGTTAAAGATCAGAAGCTCATGAAGGATTGACATTAAGTTCAAATATATATATATATATATATATATATATATATATATATATATATATATATATATATATTATTCCAGGATCATTTTCTAACTTATTCAAGATGATCTTCACCCTCTCTAACCTTCTTTCTGTCCTGGAGTAACAAGGTGTCTCACACGTTTCATGTATGACTTCATTCTTGAGTCTTTTTCACTGCTCTTTGGACTGTCATAGCTGAAACTCCTCTCTCACATGTCAAACGTCTTATGGATTGAATTGAATCTTTTCTAATTGATCTCTTTAGTTCTAAATTGAAATTATGATCCCTCTTCCAGTTGTGACCTCCTGATCCAGTTTTCCTCATTACTATTCCCTCTTTTTTTAAACATATTCACCATACTCTTGATGGTTGAATGAACTTTGAAGATGGAAGCCAGAGTATAAATGTTGGTACCATTACTGAAGGCCTGAATTAACTTTTTCCTTTCACCATTAGGAAGGCAGTGGTGCTGACACAAAACAATTTTAACCTGTTCTCTTTCTAGCTAAAAAACAGAAAGGGTTTTTCAGTGATTCTTAAATTAAATGGTGTCAAGATAGCTAAACATCTTATCTGAAAACCTGGTAAAAAGAAACTAAATTAGATTAGTGAGTTTTTTTTAGATATTAAACATTTTGTGGGATGGACAATTTTGCTGTTACACCCTGTACATGAATAAAAAGACAAGTGGAAAACTATATTTAGTCTTAACCAACATGTTTCGTCATCTGACAGACTTTATCAAGGCAAATGTAATGATGTTATTTTGCAACAAGTATCTATTTGACACTTACTCAAAATTTTTAAATTTAGAAATGCTGATAAATATTCATCAGGTAAACTGAAAAGTTTAGGTGTTAGATCTTAGATTACGTCATATAGCATCTTCAAAAAGTAAAATTTTTCCACTTTGTTATACAATTCCCCCAATATCCTTCTTGATATATAAAAATATATATCATTTTCTCATATATAAGTGAGAAAGAGTATGTGTGGATGTTTGTGTTTAGGCAACAGCTTTTCATTGATATATGTTTAAATAAAAAGAACAGTTTTTTTTAATATTTTGCTTGCTGTAATATTTTGACTGTTGAAGTATAGGGTTACAGCCTCACCATGTTAAGCACTGCTGATGTGCTTTCCAAAGTTGCTTGCCCTACATCCAACTGGATTTGAATCCAGAGTCATTCTTCTCCTAGACTGGTTACCAACCAAAGACAGAGAGCCCGGTCTGTCTTGTAACTAGGGGAAGAGATAAATTCATACCTTTAAAATGGTATTTGTGTAAAATTGAATGCAACGGCCTTGGCTGAAATTTGAACTTAATCTCACTCTCCATGCAAATAACCACTATACTATGAATGTATCAATATATACTGCATTAAGTCTTATTATGCAAGTTAATGTTTTAACAATAAAACTGGTATTAACTGTGCAATGTTGGTAAAATTTTCAGTCAATAACTATATGAGAGATATACTGGGTGAATTTCAGCCATGATATCATTTTTTATGAGAAATATTTACCACAACTTATTTGGTGGTGTGAAGTTTTATTATACAACCTTAGGCTTGTTCATTATATTGTAAATGTGTGTGTATATATATATATATATATATATATATATATATATATATATATATATATATATATCATACTTATAAAACCCAGGTTGTGTGTGTGTCTGTTCGTTTATATATTGGATCGGATTTCCTACATTTTTCAACCGACTTCAACAAAACTTATAAAACCCAGGTTGTGTGTGTGTCTGTCTGTTCGTTTATATATTGGATCGAATTTCCTAGATTTTTCAACCGACTTCAACAAAACTTTACAGGACGACGTAAAATTACCTTGCGGTGGTTCTGACAGCACCAAAAACTTGAAAACACGATTAAGAGGCATCACTGTTGCGAGAATGAAAGGGAGACAACTCATATCGAGTTATACTTATTATAAAACCCAGGTTGTTTGTGTGTGGGTGTGTGTGTGTGTGTTAATTTATATATGGGATCGGATTTCCTACATTTTTCAACCGATTTCAACAAAACTTCACTTTTTTTTGGCAGGTAGTGTTTCTTATTGTCTTGCACACTTTTTTCTTTATTTTTACATTCAGAATGCTTTAAAAATTCCATTTACAAGACATTTGTTTATAATAAAATTCTATTCAATTGGTAGACTCATAACGATTGAAAACAATGTTTTTGTTTGAGTTTGGGTTTGACCAATTCGTAAAAAAAAAAAAAAAAAAAAAAAACTAATTAAGACATGCGTGTCCATCAACCTTAAACAATAATCTTTGTCAATTTTATTTTTCAGTCTTTATGATGGTCGATACTTGATCTATCTCTTACTGCTACATCCCCGGGCAACGCCGAGCTCTACTGCTAGTATATATATATGTGTGTGTGTGTGTGTGTGAATAATAGTCTAGTTATTGATATTTATTTTTAATTTCCAATATATAAAGATTGCCATGAGTCATAAGAAAGATGTAATATCAAAAGAGAAACAGTAGACTGTCAAGTTACTGAATGTTGCAAACGCAATTTTGGAAAACTCCAAGAAAGTATAAGAGAGATCAAAAAACAATAAAAAAAATAAATGGAAAACATTGGAAAGATAAGAAGAACAAGAATAAAAAAAAGGTTTTCTGATTATCGCAAAAAGAGAGTTGAGAAAAAAGGTTAACAAGTAAGAAAACTGGATGTACCAGCAAAAAATATTTGAAGAATATAAAACGAGTGAAAAGATGCAGAATATTATGAATATTGGATAAAGGCATAAAAGCAATTGAATTACCAGCCTTAAGTAAACATCTCAAAGAGAAATGTTTAAGTTAGGTGAAGAAGTACATGAAAACTGATTTCTCACAAGTAATGTATCTATGTACATTAGATCCTTTATGGAAATAGTCAACCAACACAGCATAAAAGATAACTGAGCAGATAGGTGGAGAAACATTTTGGACAAGTATTGTAAGCAGACAAAAACATCAATCCTTCAAAATTGATATTGGTATCAAGATAAATGTATATAATTATTTTAATGTATTGGACAAGATATTTTTTAATTGTACTGATCACAATTAAGAAACTTTAAGCTAAAGAGTATATTCATGCAAAGCAATGTTCTATCAATGTTTTCAAATCCAGTTATTGCCCACCTTGCCAGAAAAGTTTTCAAATACACCAAATTAATGGAAAGGGGTCTAGCCCATTCAGACATTAATCCAATAGAAAACTTGCAATTCATCATTAATAAACAGTTACATGAGAATAATAAACAATATTCAAGTGAAGAAAATCTAAGGAAAGCATGAAAAAATTGACGCAAGTAATGAAGAAGGAAAACATTTCATGCAAGTGAACTTTTAAACTCCTTTTATATTTATATATTCTTTTCTTCAGAAAAAATTAACAGTTAAAAGTCTGATAAAAGTCATGGAATATCAACCAATCAAGGAAAATAAAATAGTGTACACAACATTTCAGAAAATGGAGATAAATTTGGATACAAAATACAAATATTAATAATATATTACCATATACCTACCTATGCTACAAAGAGATTTTACTGACCCAACAGCCATCCATTTTGTTTACACAAAGAAGGTTGTCTCTGTTTTGGAAATTAGATTTTAACTAATTTCAACTCAGCTTTTGTTTTTACTTATTTGCATACTGATTTATTTTAAGGTTTTCACATCACACATCAAAATGTCATGTCTTATATTCCCAATATAGCTATACAGGATGTCCCCAAAATCACCTTGGAATTTAAAAATGTCATAACATGTTAGATTTTTCATACATTTTATTTCTTTTTTTAGAACTTATATTAACACAGAGAAAATTACCCATGGAAAATTCACAACTGAATCAATAACCAAAATCATGGAATTTTAGTTTGGATTTAAACAGCTCATCCAATTTAACAAAATTATGAAATTTTATAGTTACCACATTCTCTTGACCTGATAACTCCTGGCTACTTTTTAATGAAGGGATACCATAAGGAGTTTGTACAGATTGCAGATAATTCAATAACTCAAGGATAACATCTGTGCAGAAATTTCAGTGCTGCAGCCTGAGTTATTAACCAGTTATTGAGAATGCTATACAAAGAGCATGTCTGTGGTAAGTCAAAAATGGAGGATATTTATGCTATATATTTTGTCATAATTAAATCAAAATATATTTCATATGTTTGAATTTTCATTCTGTATAAAACTATTTTTGAATAATTAAAAAAATGTTGAAATTACTAAATTTTTAAATCCTGATGTAACTTCTTGGTCTCCCTGCATATATATATATATATATATATATATATATATATAGTCACACTGATGAGCTGTGATACAGCGAAACAGTGTCTGTGGATGACTATATATATATATATATATATATATATATATATATATATATATATATATATTATCTCTTGAAACTTTATTTTTAGTGGATAATCATATTCGAGTAGATGCCCTGTTTATTTATTAAACAATATATTTATTTTCATTTACTGACCTGAATATTCAAGAAATCTTATGAAAGAAAAATATGCGCTTCCACACAGAATTCATACCTGTGTTCACCTGGGAAGAGGGAAACTGTCATTAGATCCAACATGCCTTAACTGACTTGGCCATGAAGAATCTTTGCCGATCAAGCAAAATCTGAATAGAGCCTTCAAGCAAAATCCTTCTTGTCATAGATTCCTCAAAATTATCATATCTGCTTAGTTTCATATCCAAAGTAATTTTCTAAAGAAGTAATAAATTTTTTAATTTATTAATTCAACAGATTTTTATCACTTTAAATGTTATTTTTAGTGGATACTCGTATTTGATCAGCAAAACTTCTTTGTGACTGAGTCAGTTAAGGCATGTTGGATTGAACAATATTTCACTCTATCCAGAGGGATGCAAGTTTGAATACTGTCAGAGAACACATATTTTTCTTAAATATTCATGATGCGAGCCGAAAATAAATATACTGTTTAATAAATAAATGGGACGTCTACTCACATAAGAGTATCCACTAAAAATAACATTTAAAGTAATAAAAAACTGTCAGATAAATAAATAAAAAAATAAATTATGTCTTTAGAAAAAAAACGAAATATATATACATATATTTAACTTTTTAAAAATTAGATCAGCTGATCATGCTACCTTGGTTTCCAACTTTTGGTATCTTCAGGCAATCTGGGCTAAATAATTTCCTAACTCATTATTATTTAAAAATAAATAATTAAATACACAACACAAAGCCTAATAGAATTTCAATACAATTTCAATACCCTTGCTTTTCTTCTCCCCTTCTATTACACTTTATGTTGTGCATTTATTTATATTATTTTTAAATAATAATGCATTAGGAAATTATTTAGCTTAGATTGCCTGAAGATACCGAAAGGTTGAAACCAAGGTAGTGTGATTGGCTGGTTTCCTAATTTTTTTTTTAAATTTAAAAGCTCTGCATGTTAAATTTTTCTTTTCTTTTTTTTATATGTATATTGAGCACTTATTAATATTACTGTCTCCTGGTCTAATTTGACCAATAACTTTTTTATAATTATATATATATATATATATATATATATATATATATTACTTTAAACATTAATTTTTAGTGGATACTCATATTTATTAAACAGTATATTTATTTATTTTCATCTACCGGTATAAATATTTGAGAAATCTTATTAAAGAAAATCATATGCTCTCTGTCAGGATTTGAACTGACATCCCCCTGGGTAGAGGGAAGTGTCATTAGCTCTGGGATGCTCTGACTGACTAAGCTACAGAAGTCAGCCAAAATCAGGCAATGCCAAAATAGTGCCTTAAAGCAAAACTTCTATCATCAAAGATCTCTCTAATTTTTCGTATCTGCAGTTTCATATCCAAATGTAAACAAAGCAATTTTCTAAAGAAGTAATGGATTTTTTTAATCCAACAGATTATTTTTTCTTCACTTTCAATGTTATATATATGTACAAAGATGTATGTTTTTATTGCACTATTTTATTTATATGGTATCATGCAAAAGGAGGCATAGTGGAGTAATGGATAGCAGCTTGGATTGAGGAATCGTAGAGCTGAGTTCAAATTCCAGTCAAATCCATTACATTCACTTACATGCTAAAACCTTTGGAAAAGGTATGAATCCTCTTCTTCCTTGCCCCCAGCTATGGATAAGTAGCAGGGCAGACTTGGATGGCAACTGGTCTACCGCAGAAAGAAATGGCAACCCACAGCAGGAAAACATCTGCCTCGTCAGTCATGTATCGAAAGATACATGATGACCTACGCATGTATCACACATGGCACATAACTGACTGACCATGCAAAAAATCTTGGGCTTCTTTAACCTATTGTAAATTCCTCATAACTGTCAGCTTATAAGTGTATATTCAGTTTATACAGCTGAAAAATTAGCTCTAATAGAGTCATTTCCATACATAGTTATCATATTTTGTAAGCAGGGGTTCTGTGTGAGAGGGGAAAGTACAAGATGGTCCCTCAAAATGCAGGGTAATGTAAAAATATATATGAATCTGTATATAAATACATAAACCCAGAAATATATCTCCAACACACATGTCACTCAATCTGACACTAAAATTGTAACTTTTACAGAAAGTATACAAAATAATTATTTGCTGATTTTTCATTGAATGGTAATATTAACCACCATTCTAAAAAGTTTAAGATATATATTTATTGGTTATGCAACCTGATCTCTTGTTGAGTGTTTGAAAATCCTGCAAAATGTTTTTCCTTAAATATTTAGCAAGTGGCAATTCAAATTTTCATTAGTCAACTAACTTTCTGAATACTTTTCTCAAGTAATCACAATTTTCTAGTTTCAGTCGTAATATTTGTATGAATTACAAGCGTATGACTACATTCAAAGACTAATTGTGGAAATGTATGAAAAGTTCACGGAAAACCCTTCATTGCTTCAAAGGTGAAAATGTAGTTGAAGAAGACTAAGAGTCAGGTTGATTATAAATTGCTTTAAAAGATCATATCTATAATAATTAAGTGCAGTGTATGTGTGTCCGTCAGTCCGTTTTTCAATCTCAGGATTTACGCATGTGCTCGAATAAAGAATAATAAAAAAAAATCATTAATACCCATCATTTCCAGCATTATTATTTTTTTACTAGCTAAAGTCCACCCGAAGACTTTTTCTTCAAATTAATCAATTAATCTTCTTCTTCTATAATAATCTTCTGTCTTCTTTTTTCTTCAGTCTAAAGCGCAGTGTGTGTACTACACGTGTCCGTCCGTTCGTTCTTTTTTCAATCTCAGTACTATTAGTAACTAGTGTAGTTACACATGAAGTAACTAACTACTGTAGTTACACGTGGTTAAAAATGAAATAAATAACTCATTTAAAGTTAAACTTAAATTTAATCGAACAAAGTGAAAGGTTTAAAAAACAGTTCTTTATATTTTAATTTCACCTTTCGTCGGAACTGCAGTTGATAATTAAAACTTAAGAGGGCATGGTACGTTGTTAAAATTGCTTATGTTTTTTCTTTTGTTTTCTTTTCTTTTCTTTTTCTTTTCTTTTCTTTTCTTTTCTTTTTCTTTTTCTAGCACACACACTGTGACGTATTCAAAATATGACATAGTTCATGTTCCCTAAAGAGTGACTTTAGAGATCATAATGGTGATTTTTAAAAAAAATAAAAATTGCGCGTAAAGTAAACAAACTATGGCGAGTTAAGGTGTCAATGATAAAATAATTTTATTATTTCTAAATTCTTATAACTTTTATGTACTTAGGATGCTGAAGGTAAAAGGCCGAAGCCTTAAAAGCCCTCTGCAGGAGCTCTAGCAGTGACGTAGCTAGGGGGGGGGCGAGGAGGCGGACCGCCCCGGGTGCCAGCACAGGAAGGGTGACACAATATGAATAAATGTCACCCCCAACAAAATTTTTCAACCAGGCTAAGGTGCCAAAAATAGTCTGAAAACAGTGGTGCAGACACAGGGTTTCGCAGGCGGGCATATGACCCCCGCCATAAATAATTTATGACCCCACCACCAGTTTTGTCCCACCGTCTGAAATTTTCTATAAATTTGTGAGTAGGAAAAATAGCAATGTTTTCAGCTTTCATGTGTTTCAGTTGCTACAATCTTGGTTACTAACAAAACAAGAGACATTGTTGTAACATTTTATCGGATGATATGGTGTTTTAACTCTGCATCATTAATAACAAAACAACAAAGCAAAATACGTAGCCAAAAGTGCAACAATTTTTGAATATAACTACTAGTGCTGGGACGATTAATCGGAATCGGAATCGAGAATCGGAAAAATCGGAACTTTTTGGGGTATCGGAAACGGTATCGGAATCGGAAAAAATTGTGCCTATTTTCCGATTCCAAAAACGATTCTTTTAAATTTTTAACTTATTTTTCCATTATTGGTACTAAATGATAAATATTTATTGTTTTTAAATTATCACTAAAACTAAAATCATAACAATAACATCAAAAATCAAAATACGATGTAAATTTATTTTATTTTTACTTGTATAAAGAAAAACAAAAAAATAAACTTTACATAAATTCTCTAGGTAACCTTTAAAAGAATGCAGTTGATTTACAATGTTGCGAAAAATGCTTAAAAATTAAATAGAACATTTCAAGAAAAATACTTTCAAACATCATTGATAATTAAATGGTACCCAGAAAATGATGCAACGGAAAATTGGACACCGGAAAATTAGCAACAGAAAATTACGTCAACCATGAGCCAGTCGAGACTGTCGGATCTGGCTGTGCTGTCCATTGAAAACGAGCTTACAAGACTTTGACGATGTCATTGACCAGTTTGCCACAATGAAAACAAGAAAACATTCATTCTAAGACCATAGTATCGAATGTCATTCTTTTGTGTATTGCCGTGTTTTTTGTATTTAGTTGTTCTAAAAGTGAACAGTTGCATTTTAAAAATCTTTTGATTTGAACTGATTATTTTGTGGTATTGGATTTTGTCTTGGATCATAAACAGTAACGCACCGGTCAGTAGAGTTAAGTAGAGGTAGAGCATGTATGAAAATTTAGCTACAGCTAACCATTCAGCATAGGGTGAATCGGGGTCATTGGGTTGACATTTGAGTGGACCGCCCCAGGTGACGTTTACTCTAGCTACGCCACTGAGCTCTAGCCTAAAGTTCGCTCAAAGGGTGTCTTCTAGGCTAGTTGAAAAGAAAACTGAACCTATTTTTGGATATTTGAAACTTAGAAATTTATTTTTTAATGTTGGTCTTTTAATTCAGTATTAAACTTTTTATTTATTCTATAAAATTTAAAAACCGGAAAGAAAAGAGAACAAGAAATTAAAAAATTACAAATGGTATCTATGACATTTTGAATTGGGTGTTCGTGTTTGAAATTGTTCATTGTTTGGAAGGTAAAAAAGTCATATTGATTATAAATTATCTTAGAAGATCATCTTGAAAATAAAACAAAACTTATTTTTGTATATTTGAATTTTGAAACTTATTTTTTTAATGTTGGTGTTTTGATGTGATTTTGAAAATAAAACTCTTTTTTATTTTGTTTATTTTTATTTATCCTCTGAAAACCAAAAAGAACACTAAAGAGAATATATAACAACAAAATTTAAAAAACTAAATTACAATATGTATGATATTTCGATTTAGGTGTTGGAGAATCACGCGAGACTAAAGCCGTGACAGTACGTATGGAGGTTTAAGTATTGAGTAATCATTTATTCTATTGTATAGAAATAAGTGTAAACAATAAAAAAATACCATGTGTTATTGTTGTCTTACTTTTTTTTATCATGAAACAAAGGTCAAATTTATGAGATTTTACAGGTGAATATTTTCATCATTTTTTTGGTGGTCTCTTTTTTTCTGTTATCGTCTTTAATTCTTGCCGTCGCCCCCCGTCGCTGCCTTCTTCTTCTTCATGATCATAATAATAATAATAATAATAATAATAATAATACACCTTGAATGATGCAGTCATTTTTCATGAATGCTTAGAAGCTCAATGGATGGGTGCTGAAATATCATGCTACACAAATATTCATAGGTGCCAAGGAAGAATGAAAAACAAAATAAAAGGAACTTGTGAGTGTGGGAGTAAATGTCTTGCTTGGCTTAAGTCTGATTATAGGTTGATAAATATGATGACTACCCAGTGAAATAATCACTGATTCCTCAAAGATGTACCAAATATTTGTTTTTGTTTCTTGTCTCCAATTCGTGTCTCATGGCAGCTTGAATGATCAACTACTGGGAATTTGGGACAGCAATTTGATTTTGACTTAATTTTTTAGCCACTCTTACTATTATACATTGATTCATTCAGACTAGTTTCCTTATCTTGATTGTTTTTTATTACAACATTATAACCACTGTTTATATTATTTACATATGGATTATTGTCTTCATCTTTGTTGTTATTTACACTATACTGTTCGGACTGTTGTCCTTATCATTATTGTCATATTCATGACATTTTCACTGTTGTACATTCTAGCCTTCTTCAGGTGATATCCATTGTAATTTTGAACAAAACCCTGTATTGAGTCCACTTGAGTAGATTGTTTTAGTTGCACATGTTATGCCTTTTCTGGATATATCAGTACCCCCTTGTATAACAGTATCAATGTTTCATATGAACTCAATGGCTTACAGCCATATCATGTTGAAACAATGACTTCTGTTTGATCACTGAAGTTGCTTAACTTTGCTGATCATACAGGAACCAGTATTTTAACATGGTGATGTGCCGTAAGCCTGGAAAATATTTAATGGGATTAAGAATTACAAGAAAAATTATACTCTAAAAGAGACAGTTGAAAATTCTGGTACATGTAATGAGGAAACAGGGTTTGAAGAATTTAAAACTCACAAGGCATAATGAAGGCAAGAGAAGCAAAAGAAACAGTGAATGATCTACTTAAAGTGCTTGTGTGAACGGATGGCAGAACAGAGATAAAGTCAGATGGTAAATGGTCAATAATGAGTTATGACAGGAAGTTGTGTAGAGTCGTGACAGCTCACATCATTAAAAGCCATGGTACATACAAATAAAAGATATCTATATCATTGTCGTTTAACATTTTCAAATCAAGACTTTTACGTAGATACCATGCACATCATATTCATTCAAAGTATGTGAACAACAAGTAAGTCTTAATGAAAAATGAAACAAAATGGACACTTACAATTAGAAGCAGAAAGAAACAGCTGCAATTTCATGATCACATAATGAGGAAAGAAAGCTTGTAAAATTTGACACTCACAAGACATACTTAACCTAAGAGAGACAGAGGGAAACATTGAGCAACCAACCTGTGTAAATGAATGGCGGAACAGAGATTGGGAGAGATAGTAGAAAGAGAAATACTGTTATGCGATAGAAAGGATAGAAAGTTGTGGAGAGCCATGACTGCTCATGTTCTGAAGTGGGTACAGCATCGAGAAGAAGAATAAAATCATGAAAACATACTGTGTCCTGTACAGACTGGATAAAAAGAACAACTTCAGATCTGTATTCAAAGGGTTTTAATGATGCCAGTAAAGTTTTGGAAGTCGGTCTCTTCATTTAATGAAAGAAATATCAGCTCCTGAAAATGTTTTCAACAGATTTTATGCATATTTTTAACAACGGTTCATGAAGAAATGGGAAGTGCGTGTGTATATGTAGCAGGGAAGGGGTACCTATGTCCATTCAGTTAGTGCGAATATATTTCTACTGTTTGTTTTTAGTTGATTGGGTTGGAGGAAGTTAAGAGAAAATTGGAGTTCATGGTACACAGGTAGATGGGGAGATGAGGGGTAAAGAATGGAATAAGAACTGAGGTTGCAGTATCATCTTCTAAAAGAAACCAGAGAAAAGTTTATTGTCTGTGCCCCTGGGATGCAGACAGAAATAAAAGGAATGAAAATGGTGTAAGGAAGGTGGGCAAGCAGATGGAATATTTAGAAATAAAAGCTTGAAAGTAAGTATGAATGAAGCAGCAAGAAAAAGGAGAAAAATGAAATGTAATTCATGGGAAACTTCTACAGAAATACAATTCTGATATACCGATATCTATGTTTTTAATTTCTTTAAGCACTGAAAAATTTTATTCTAAACAATACTGTTCTTTTATAGTCGTATATGGACAAGCATTCTGAATACATATCATTAGAAAGGAGCCTTATAATGAAGTAATGGTAAAGGATTTTATTTCTGACTATTGACTGTGATCCTCACTGAGTGCCACAGATTTGTGACTTTGTGCCTGAGAGGATTTAAAAGAAAAAAAAAGAAATACTGAGAGGAGAAATGAGAAAAAAAGGAAAGATAAATACTAATGAAACAGTAAAGAAAAAAAATTATAAACAAAAAATTAGTAAGTAGCAAAGATAGAAACCAAGGAAATATAGTTAAAAGAGGAAAGAAAATATATTTACAGATTGCAACAGCTCTTAGGGAGATGAGATTAAATATACGTTAATATTTAAAAAAAAGAATTATTCAGTGTTATTATTGTTTAGGTAATAAGCATTATAACATAGCACAAATAGGCATATCGTGGGAAAAGAAATTTTCGACAATTTTTTTTACATATTTACAGTTATTTTTAACTTTTATCAAAAAACAACATTCTTGTACATGTAGTTATGGATAATATACTAATTTTTTTAATTAATAACTATTTGTGCTCAGTTTGTGCTTAATGGCTATCTGCTGATGTGTTAAAAATTTGGAATAATGCAATAATAAAAATTCAAATTTCATCTCACTGATAGATGTCGCAATCTGTTAATATGTAACTTATTACTCAAAAGTTGTGGGGACTTGAAAAATGTTCAAACACATGGTCAAATTCTCCAAAGATTTTATTATACACACACACACATATATATATATATATATATATATATATATATATATATATATATATATATATATATAATAAAAAGGCTTAAACACTAATATTCCATGGTCATAATTTATTCCATTACCTGGATTCTATCCTCTTGGAATTTTTTTTTTTATACAAATATATATCTATGTGTATGTATGTATGTATGTATGTATGTATATATATATATATATATATATATATATATATATATATATATATATATATATATATTGCATATGCATGTGTATATTTACCACTAATATTATCTATCTATCTATATATATATATATATATATATATTGATAATACGATTCCAATGGAATAAATTGTGACCATGGAATATTAGTGTTTAAGCCTTTTTATTTATATATATATATATATATATATATATATATATATATATATATATATATATATATATATATATCTGTATAATTTTCATTGACCATTTCTTGCCTATTTAAAAAGTTATCAACACAGAAACTGCAGAGCAATTCTCAGAATGTTTCCTTTAAAAAAATATAAGTACCTCACTCACTACTGCAGTTTCATTTTTGGGATGTTCAGGCTGGTTTGGACGTCCTGGGTATGACGGTAAACTACATCCGCATCCTGGGTATGACGGTAAACTACATCCGCGTCCTGGGTATGATGGTAAACTACATCCACGTCCTGGGTATGACGGTAAACTACATCTGCGTCCTGGGTATGACGGTAAACTACATCCACATCCTGGGTATGACGGTAAACTACATCCATGTCCTGGGTACGGCGATAAACTGCATCCAACAGCAAGGTCTCAGATAATGTTTTCAGAAAAATAATGTTGCCAGCTCTAAGTTTTTGAAACAATAATGTTGCCAGCTCTAAAGTTTTGAAACAATAATGTTGCCAGCTCTAATTTTTTTTGTAAAAAAAGTAATGTTGCCAGCTATACGTCCTTTTTGTAAAGGAATAATGTTGCCAGCTATGTTTTTTTTTAAACAATAATGTTGCCAGCTATACATTTTTTATTCCATACAAAATAGGCATTGAAAATTCATATAAACTGGATTTGGCATTAAATAACCCACAGTGGTTGATATGCCATAAAACCCAAACAAACAAACAGGCTGGTTTGGTCGTCATTATATCTCATGTTACTTTGTATTTAAATATATATTGCTCTTGTTCCACTTCATATTGTGAAAATGTTCATATATGCTTTTTTCTATAATTGAGGAAATTAGATGTTTACATTTTGCAATTATTTCCATTTGTTTGGTAAGTTCTTAGAGTATTTGAACATTTCTTTAGCTATTTTTCCCCTCCAAATGTAACCTGTAAATTTTACATCATTTTTCATAACTTATAGTGTTTACTGAAATATATAAGTGGCAGGAGATAAAATAATGAAACCAGCCTGAAGATTCAAAAGGTGAAACGTCAGTAGCAAATCAGGTATTTATGCCTTTTTAAAAGAAATGCGCTTATAATTATTTATGCATTTCTAAAGCAACGTTCTTATGAATATATTTATGTCATCTAAAGAAATGTTGTGTATGTATATATGTATATGTGTATGTGTATATGTGTATATATGTTTATGTGTATGTGTGTGTGTCTGTGTTTGTATATGCATGTATAATTACATAATTTTATATTTTTATTCACTTAAAATGGTCCTTTACTTATCACTTTATGTTGTAACATACTTACAGACGACAATGGGCATGTCCCCATTGAAATAAATGCAGCAGAAAATACTGTATGTTGGTCTGCTGTTGGAGCATCATTGTGGAATTCACTTGACTCACTTCTAGCAGTTGACTACATCTTCTACATGCTGCTGGCAAATCTTATATGTGTTGTTCCTGTCCTAAGTATTATCATTCATTACCAACCTTCATGTGATTATTCTATTCAGTAACCTTCCCTAGGTTATGGTACTTTATTTAATTAAAATTTTTTATATATATTTTTGAAGAGTTTTTTTTTAATTTTTAAAAGTTTTCTTTGAAAAAATTGTTTGTAATTTAGATTTTTTATTATTACTATTCAAATGGGTATTATTGATGATGTTAAATTAATACATGAATTGAATAGACAATTTATGAATTGATTTCTTTTTGTATATTTTTACTCTCTGTTGCTTGTCTTATCCAAAATATTTCTCTTATTTTCAATCTCTCTTCTACCCCTTTTCCATTTTTTTTTCTCTTATTTTCTTTTTCTCTTCTTTTTTCCTATGTTCCTTTTTGAATATATTCACTCTCTTTTTCTTGTCACATTCAGTGAAAAGAAGTCAACCCATTGGCAATGTCTTAACAACTTCCTTCACTTCCTTTCCCAATCTTACTCTCCCTCCCCCATGTCTCTCTCGATATATACAAATCTTTCTCTGTCTCTTTCTCCCCTTTTCTCTCTCTCTGACCATTCCCCCACCTTAAAACCTTATTTTAAAATAAAGATCTTCCTCTCTCATGTTTGAAGAAAGGTTTTGTTTTTCACTTGTGCCTGGATATATTTAAAATTCATCTATTGTAAAATTGTTTGGTCTGAAGAGACAAAATCTCATTGATTTCACGAAATAAATATATATATATATATATATATATATATATTTTTTTTTAAAGAAACACTCTTATATATGTTTATTACATTTTTAAGAAGCATTCTTAATTATGTCTTAACATTTTCAATTATACAAGGCCGAGTGGTGAGAATGTTCACTTTCTGGCCAAGAGAATAGATGATCCTAGCATGCATCACCTTTGGAAAGTGCCTGAAACCCATACCACAGGTTGACCCAAGCCTTGTTAGTGAAACTTGGTTGATGGTACCCTTGGGGTTCGTCAATAACTGTGCTAGAACAAAGTCACAAGTCATTGTGACCAAGGGTTTGAGCATACTCACCTTGATTAGATTGTTGATCCCGTTTTCACAGAAACTGTAACTAAAGTCTGCTTAGTGTAGCTGCAGTATAAACCACAGGTGGGCTCTATTAGTACTGAGCAACCACAAATGTGCCTGAGCAAGCGTCTGCAATAGGGATTGGCTAGCTGCCCTAGTAGACGACCTTCCTCAAATATGAGTGGCTAGCTATAGATTCATGTATTTTTACAGAAGCACATATATATATATATATATATATATATATATATGATTATGTGTGTGTATATATATATATATATATATATATATATATATATATATATATATATATATATATATGATATATGCAATCGGTGGAGTTAAGCTTCAAGATAGGAAATCTAACGTAGACCTGATTAATAGGTGTAATATTGGAGTAATCGAGACTTTTATCATACGGTCTCAGTTACGGTGGACTGGTCATATCTTGAGAATGTCTGATGACAGGATACCCAAGATCCTAATGTACAGCCAGTTAGATCAGGGCTACAGGAATGTAGGACGTCCATGGCTAAGATACAAAACAAGCTGAAAAGCAACATGTCAGCAGTTAATGTACCGCATAACACCCTTGAGCGCTTAGCTTTGGAGCAGGTAGAATGGAGATCAACGTGTTTTAGTGGACTCAGCCATTTTCCATCTGCTTGTCTGAATCATCTTCAAGAAGTGAGAGCAAGATCTAAAAGGTCAACCAATCTAACAGTGATCTCATCTCACAATCCTCACACTTGCTCCATATTTGGCCTCCTTTGTAAATCACTAGCGGGTCTTAAATGCCACTTAAGATTAGCACATAAACTTTTATAACTGAATCAATAAGCTGGCAGATCCTCATACGTTGAAACTGACATTGTAGCACCATTTAACGAGGCAGAAAGGGAAAAGAAAGAAAAGAAGAAAAGGAGAGGCTAAGAACCGAATTGTGAGTGATAAGCAATAACACACACACAGCTAAGAGACAATGGATAAAAGGATATTTTGATAAGTAACAAATGGCGAAAGAGTGTCATTACAATGACAGGGAAATTCTGAGTAAAAAGAAAGGGAAAGAAGGAAAGAATCAGATATGTTTTGGCATCGGCTGTGTTATCTAAGGATATGAAAACAAACTATTGGTACAGGAAGACATCTTATTATCAACTACAGACCGGCTGGCCAAAGAAAAAGAGAGAAAAAATTCAAATGAAAATGTTATTTCGTTAAGTGACGAAAAACAGGCAACTAAAAGGACTGGGACAGATATGAAAAATTAAAAACCACCCACGAGCGTCCGACGGAACCTCCTTGGCCTGCGATAATAAAATTTTGTTATCAGGAATTTGTGCTGAAGGAAAATGAATGTGTTTTTTTTCTTTCTTCGAGGCGACAGACTGGCTGGAACTTTGGAGATGTTTCTTTTTTGAGAAGTGTTAAGAAGACCACACATTCTGATAATTAGCGATAAAATGCCTGACGTAAACCACGTGTAGAAGAAGAGTTATGACCGCCATTGTCACATTGTCCCGTTCGCGGCTGGAGAAATGATAAACCATTAAGGGGAAGAAAAGGGAAAGAGAAGAGATAATTTTTTTTTTAAGCAAGATATTTTTTTTTCTTCCTGAAACAAAGCCGCAGATTCGTCCACGCCCGACTAAGACATCATTGGTCGAGTGGTGATCACGTGATGCACGAGAAAGGCTGTTGCCACCCATCTGGAGGATGAGTAAGAGAGGTTGCCACGAAGATGTGGGGAGGGCAGTTCACGCCCCTCTGAAGTATGATGAGAAGGTGGGAGTGAGGAAAGGTTCCCAAAAATGGAAAAAGGTGGAAATTCCTAACAAGAGAGGTGGATATGTATTTAGAATTATCGAGGAACCCCCTTGCACCAACAAACTCACCCCGGTTTTGGTCGGCGCCCATATAAACGAAGCCACAACGAGCAGAAAGGAGTCGAGTCCCAGGAGTTCCCAGAGTCAGTCTTCGGTTGAGGCAAGCCTCGCAGATAGCTAACCAGGATTCACGCACATTCCGGACCCATCTTCAAACCAAGAACAATTATTTTGAAGAGCGACTTAGATCCAGATCACCGAAATATGTTTTTCCTTTGACTTTCATCCAAAGACCCACCGAAACACCAATTTCTTAGAGAGCAGACGACTTGAAGTGTTAAAACTTGCCTAGCGGAAAACGACGTGTCACAATCCATAGAACGGGTCGGGAGATAGATGCAGTCCTATGTATCGAACAACTAGACATAAAGTTTGTTACCTTTTTCTTTGATACTTTGAACTTTTGAGTTTTCATTTTATTGCCTTTTATGCATATTTGTGTGGTATCACCCCCGTTGAACTCGGTTTGCAGTACAGCCCCGACGACTGATTGATTTCTTCTGCCTAGATCAATTCACAACGTGGGTAGGCAGACTGGGAATCAAAGTAGGACGTCACAGTTGGTGCCATGGTAGACTGGGATAGAACGACACGGTTGGCGCTGCGACCAGGGGACGACGTCACACGAGAGAGTCCATTATTATTATTATTATTATCATTATTATTATATGTATGTTTTTAAAAGAAAGATTCTTATAAACACATATGTCTTATTAAAAGAAATGCTGTTATATATTTGTCTTTTTAAAGCAACATTCCTATCATTTGTTTTTACGGAAACACTCTTATATATAAATACATATATATATATATATATATATACAGACAAACCTCTCAATATACACTCCCCCATCAATGGACTTTGGATGCAATGGACAAAATCTGCAGGCAAAATAAAAAAATATGGCAGGAAAAATTATTTCCAAATCATTAGCGATGTATTTAAAAATTTGTGGGCTTAGTGGAACAAATCATATTAGTTCTCAAAGTTACTTCTTGGCAGCAGTGGTTTTTTTTTCAATTGAAAACAAAGATGGGTGTACAGTATATAAAGTATGATACATTAGCGCATACATGAGAAAGTAAATGTGAGAAATCTATTATTTTTGTTATTTTCATTAATATATCTATATTAAGTATATATTTATTTATGCCATATATACATGTTACATTATGATCATAACTACTGGCAGTTACTACAGTGGTTTTATAAGTCAAAAATAACCCTTTCCATCTATGGAAAATTGGTTTTAATGGACCACCCAACCTTCCTAATAGTCCAATGATGAGAGGTTTGTCTGTATATGACTTTTTAAAAGAAACACTCTTATATATCACAATTATTGCTATAGATGCAGTATTTAAAATGTTATGCTCAAATAATACAGTGTTTTCAATGTGCTAGTATGAAAGATTGGTGGCCAAATGCCAAAAGTTTAAATAGAAATTTGGCTACAGTTCTAGTGAGAAATAGTGTAAAAAATGCTCTTTAAAACTTGTATCTTATCAGGTGGGAAATATGGTCCATAAAATTTGGATGAAGTAGCTAGAAAATTTTTTATCATTGAAAAATTGAGACAACCTTCATAGATTAGAGAAATGCATTTGATAAGATATGTCCCAAAGATCCCATAAAACACTAGAAAAACTTGACTTACATGCAAAAGATATTCAACCCTAACACTACCCCACTCCACCCCGACCAAGTAAAAGATGGTTCATCACCCATCCGTAGGTAGTGACTTCAGCTAAGCTCTGTCCCTTCACCTCCACAACCACAGCCCATCGTATTTGTCCGTGGAATTCAAGCTGTAGATAGAGTCGCCTGTAATTTTTTGAAATCAAGTCGGCCTGGTCGGTTTTAAAGAAGCAGATGGAGATTGCTTGTAAGTTAGACTTGTGCCATGAAGTTGTTTGTAAATGTTTAATTTTTTGTTATTATTGTATTTTTTTGGTTTTGTTTCTGATTTTTAATTTTTTTAATTTATCCTTCATTCTTTTATTATTTTCTCTTCTCTATTGCCATTTAATAATCAAACATTTTTATTCAGCCCTCCCCACCCACTGACCTGTACTGTTCCACCTGATGTGCATGTTTCACTTATGTGTCTGTAGATGTGCATGTGTATATATATATATATATATATATATATATATATATACACACACACACACACACATATATATATATATATATATATATATATATATATATATATATATATATATATATATATATATGTACGCACATTTTATATATATCATGTGAAGTTCAGCATTCATGACGCGGCCAACTATATATTTTTGGTAACTAGTGGAAGATCCTAAGTACTTGATAGAGGCCTGAAAGAAAAAAAGATCACCATTTAAATGAGCCTTCACACTAACAGCAGATCACCCACCAACTAAAAGATGATTCACCACTCATCCCAAGGTAGTGACTTCAGCTTAGCTTGGACCCTTCACCCACAGCCCAACCAAACTCCATCATATATGGCTGTGGAATTCAAGATGGATGTTAGTGTAGCCAGTAATTTTCACTAAACCTCCAGTGAAATCAAGATATCCTGGTCAAAGATTGTAAAGAAGCACATAGAGATTCACTTGAAAGACTTGTGCTATGAAGTTGTTTGTAAATGTTTAATTTTTTTGTTATTATTGCATTTTTTTGTTTTTCTTTTGGTTTTGTCTCTAATATTTTTATTTTTTTTTATTTATCCTTCATTCTTTTGTTATTTTCTCTTCTCAACTGATATTTACATACATGTTTTTTCTTTTGTGTATTTATGTTTGTGTGTATATATATATATATATATATATATATATATATATATATATATATATATATATGTATATATATATATATATATATATATATATATGTATATATATATATATATATATATATATATATATATATATCCCACACCTAGTAGAGTATTTCATTGTTCCCAGCCAGTGAAACTCTCCTCCTCCTCCCATGAAAGTGCCACCTTTGCCTGACATTTGGCCAAAATCTCACCCATAAAATTCTTTGCCTGTCTTGCAGTATGTTTTCAACAATGTTTTTCTGTTTAATTTTATTTTTTTTAACTGTTTCATATTGCCATTTTAATTTATTTAAATTTGTGTGTTCCTTTTCCTTAAATTTCTATGTTTTGGTGGCGTCTATGCACGTTCCCCAAAAAAGTAGATACTGGAACTTATACTAAGTTAAAACTTTGTTTCACACTGCCTTTCCATAACCCTCTCTCTGATCATTAATGCTTTGTGTTTGTAAGCCTGAATTTTTTTTTCTTGAATAGATAAATTGCCCTTTGCAGGCCCCTGCCCTTGTAACCATCTACTATACTAACACAAATGGAGGTAAGGAATGCACATGCATCCCTGAGCAACCCTTGTTAACCCTACTCCTGCTATTGGGTCTCTTAGTCCTCAAGTACATGAGTGAACTAGTCTCAGTGCCATTAGGGCTTGGACCAGTACAATGTTTCTGACCCAAGGAGGAATTCTGTTGCCTTGACTTCTGGGCAGTCATGACATGCCCACTCAGAGCATCATGCATGTATTTTCCTTCCAATCTCTCATATATGTGTTTCTGTGTGACATTTATCCATAGTACCATATTTGTCTTTACTCTTTACCATCCTCAGGACAAAGGGATGGTAATCTTCAACCAAATATCTGAGAAGATTGATAATATACTCACTCAGTTCCCCTCGGCCAGCTTAAATATCTGCGGTGAATTCAATATCCACAACAAACAGTGGTTAGTCCATTTCAGCAAAACCATTATTGAAGACAAATATTGCAGAGATTTCTCCATCACTTACAAACTAACCCAGATCATCGGGGAACATATTTGGGTCTCAGACATGACTGGACATAAGGCAAACATCCTCAAATTCTTCCTAACCTCCTGCCCTGATGAATGCTTATCAAAAGTTCTACTTCCACTAGGCACATCAGACCATTCCTTAATCAGTGTCCAGATTGATGCCAAACCTAAGGCATCCCCTGACGTAGTGTTCCATAGAATGATTTTTCGCTATGGAAAGGCAGACTGGGAGAAATTTCAATCCTACAAGATGGAAGCTCCACTCCCAAACTTCAAGTATTCTGCCTCAAAAACTGCTGCCCTTGTCTCTGATTGGATCCTTTCTGGAATGGAGTGTTTTATTCCCCCCTCAAAAATTCCAGCAAAAAAAACAGTTGCCCTGGTTCAGCCCTGATTGTGCTGCTGCCATAACTCATCTAAACTATTACTTCGATATCTATTGCATGAAGTAATGTAGCTCGGCCTTCACTGCATTCAGAACTACCTGCAATCACTGCAAAAAGTTTTAGAAAATGCCAAGTGCAGCGACACATGAGCAGTCCAGACTAAGATTGAAAGAGACAAATTGGATCTCATGAATTCTGGAAGATCACCAACCAAATTATGAACAGAGATAAAGTGGCTGTGCCCACAATTATAAATGGTTCTGAGGTCATATCCTCCTCAACAGATAAGGTGAACCTCTTTGCCTCCATCTTTGCCTCTAACTCAACATTAGATGACAAAGACCATCCCAGCTCTAAGTTCTGATTAAAGATCTTGCCACTAAGAAAGCCACTGGTCCAGACAAAATTCCATTGGTTGTCCTTAAGAAAATAAACCTGGAATTATCCCCA
>OZ010583.1:48173317-48175817 GCA_963932145.1 Acanthosepion lycidas
TATTTACCTTGAGCACCTTGATAAGATCCAAAGAAGAATCTACAATATTATTGGTCCGGACCTGGCAGCTCAGCTCCAGTCACTTTCCCATCACTGTAAGGTTACCTCTCTGTACCTTTTCTTGGAATACTTTCATGATAATTGTCTGAATGAGCTCTTTGCTATGGTACCTAGAGTTTTTGAATTTAAACACAACACTAGCCTGGCAGCGAGATTTCATTAATTTACAGCTGTAAATTGTGTACTAACAGTTTCTCCTCTCACACTTCTCATTTGTAGAACTCCCTTCCAGCTTCATGCTTTCCAGCCAACTTCAATCAGCAAAAATTTAAATGTAATATCAATCACTATCTACTGTTCTCCTGATTACTGTCTTCTCTTTCTGCTCATTAACATTTCTGCTCCTAATTCTTCCACACCCAGCAACCCCTTGTGTTTTAATGGCATTTAGCTTCCTTAGGGTGATTCTGATTAAAAAAAGATCGTTTTTATTTATTAATGGTTGTTTTCAATATATCTGTTGGATTTTGATAATATTTGCCTTAATATATATATATATATATATATATAGATAGATAGATAGATAGATAGATAGATAGTAGATAGATAGATTCAGTAATAAAATCCAAGTCTTGGATTTTATTACTGAATCGATCTATCTATCTATCTAGTTTATTAAAATATTATTTCATTGATTATAAATTAAATATAACTTTTATTTATTAAGCTATTATGCTAAACAAAATATTTTTTTATTTAAAAATAAAACCCATTTCAGATGAAAACATTATTTTTTGTTTAACATGTATCATATCATTTTTTTTTACCTGATGACCTTTCTTCCATAATTTTTTCCCTATGACTTCCCCACCCTGATTCTGAGAGAGAGCAGCATAGTTAAGAAGAACTACAGGTTACAAATTCTAAAATTCACAAGTATTGAGGAAGGACACCAGATGGAAAGAGAAAAGAAATGAGAAGAATATGTATTTATAGTTCAAATTAAAGAGTTCTGCTTGAGATTCTTGGGAGGTTAAAAATCATGACAGATGTCAAGGGAAAGCCAGAGAGTTCAATCAGTGAGATACAAACAATAAAGATGAGGAAATTGAATAAAAAGAAATCCTTCTACAACCACAACCCACCAGAGATCCATCAGGATTTATAAACATTATCATGATTTATAGACATTATCATGATTTGCAACTTTGGCCAAATATAATAATTTATGAACATATATGGTAACATGCTGCTATTTATTTTTAACTTATTCACATACATGCATGTGCATATATGGCAAGAGGATAGTCAAAAGTTCTCAGCTCAACCATTAAGTTTAGATCAGGACAATCATCAGAAAGTCCAAGTGGATTAAAGAACAATCTTTCCCGAAAATCATCACCCCCTTGTGAAAATGATATGAACTAATTTTAAAATTCTTACTCATGGCCCTAGTCTAATTTAAAGGCTAGCTCCACCACTCAAAACACTATGATGATGGGCAGAGGTCAGATTTTCTGCAGTGAATTCAGTCAATATCCTTTTCTCTTCCAATAGTCTTAGGGTGTCAACTTCACATTGGACATATTTTGATGGTTTGCTTTTACACACATTTTTCACTGTGGGAAACCCATCTTCCAACAAGATAATACTGTATGAGTGAAATATTTATAACACAGTTTTGAGCATATACACCAAGAACCTGCTGACAAATATATGAGATCTGTCTGGATAGATGAATGGATTGGTTGATTTTTTAAGGCTTATCAACCTTTTGCAGGTTATTTAAAGGCAAAAACTATTTTTAGATTGTAAACATTTTTTTAGATAATAATGATTTAATGATACAAATATTGCTAATTAGCCCATAGTTGGGGGAAAAAGGTGGATTCATACCATTCCCAAAGGTATGTAAGCAAATATAACAAAGGAATTGGAACTTGGCTATCTGATTTCCAATTCTGAGCCATAATTCAAGGTTTGACATGTCATAAATGAGCCAACCAAACTATAATTTGATGTGAAATCTCTTACTTAATGGTGATCAAAAGTTACAATGAGCCAAATCTATATTGTTGGGGCAGGTTTAATGAGTTGTGAGTTCAATTCCAGCAGAGAGAACTTGAAGATTTATCAAGGCGAATTAACTAAAACTGAAATATCCAAATGCAGGGTACTTGGAATTAGAACAATCTACCCCTATGGACTAAATAAAGGGTTCAGATTGAAATTTCAACAAATATCAACTGAAGAAGGATGGAGCATACAATGGCCGAAACACTGTTAATTTGACAGTAAAGATGAGGTCAGCAGTACAAACAAAGTAAATATTGTAAATTTCCCATTGTCAGGTTACAATTTTCTTTAAATGCAGCTCATATACTTTGAAGTGTTCTTGTTGAAGGCCCTCATGAATATTGCTCACTTTCAATGGATTTTTAAAAAATGTTTGAAATGTTGATACCAAAATTTTATCAGGGCTTTATAAACGAAATCATTC
>OZ010583.1:48180817-48188317 GCA_963932145.1 Acanthosepion lycidas
GAACACTTTCCATGGAAATAGCGATAGAGCAGTGAAAGGTTTGCGTTGTCTGTAGGAAGTTAAATATTAAGACACATTGGACTACTTGCTACAGAAATCCTAGTAGTAAGACCTTGTAGTTCTATTCTCTACAGTATACCACTAAAGATGATGAGGAAGGCATCTAGAATGAAGTTAAATTTATAATTTTCGCAGATAAAATTTAGAACTATAAAACCAAATAACAGGTGATAACTTTCTAAGATTTCTTCAATAAAAAAAATACTCTACACCATTTGCTCTATTAGGGAATTGATAAAACAATAAATGAAAACTGACAGAATTAGTGAACCATAATTATCACTTAGTATGCAGATTACCATCAACAGAATCTGAATGGCACGTCCAGCTGAATACAAATGGCTGAAGTGGTGATTTTCACTTCCTTTTTATTATCCAAAATGCAACACTAAGAATAGTTAAGGGATGAAAACCAATTAAATCAGAGCAATGATGCAAAAGATGAAACATTATATTTTAATGAGGAATGGTATATCAATCACGGATTCAGAAATGGCGTAAGGGTTAGTGACTTACAAAGGGAAATTAGACAGGTAGGTTCAACTTCTGACTGGGCTCAAAACATTCACTTTATATACAAATATCTAAAAGAAGAGTCTCTTTTTTCCCTACTAGCTATGGGTTAAATAGCAGCCTAAGCTGGATTCTTTTGCCTTGAGGTTGAACTCATCTTGGGAAATAAAAACTGGATTCAAAACCAACTGAAAGAGGGATGGGCTCCCTCAGGCTATCTTACCCTAGATACATTGCTATGGCTACAGTACATATGGAGTTCCTATGAGCCTTATGGATTACATGAGTTATGATATGATGTGACATTATTACTTACAAAGTTGCCATAAACTTGAAATTGTTTTTATTTATTTTATTGATGATCCTCACAATTCACCTGAAATTCAATAATTTTTTTTCAGCAATCATCTCCTATGTCATATTTTAAAAATGTTTTTATTGACTTTATTTTTTAAAATATCAAACTAATTTTAGCTTGGGTTGACATATTATTGCAAATTTATACTGTGAATTGTCTTGTTTTAACTTATTTTCATCTCCTAAAAATGATTAAAATATCTCCAGAGTCATATATGCAAAATTGAAATATTTGGTAAGTGATTCTTCTTTTATGTGCCTTGTCCCTTCAGGACGTAAGCGATCATGGCTCTCCACTTTCCTCTATATTTTGTAGTTCTCAATATGTTTTGTCCTTGCTACTTCTCCTAGACCCTGTTCTGCCATCCACTTGCTTAAGCCTGCTAAGTATGGCACACATTGCTTTCCCTTGTCTCTCTTTCCCTATATCTGCCCTGTGAGTATCAGATTCTCCAAGCTTTCCTCTCTCATTATGTGTCCCAGAAATTTCAGCTGCCACTTCCTGATGTTAAGTAT
This sequence comes from Acanthosepion lycidas, assembly GCA_963932145.1. NCBI lineage: Eukaryota > Metazoa > Mollusca > Cephalopoda > Sepiida > Sepiidae > Acanthosepion > Acanthosepion lycidas. The sequence continues at coordinate 48,182,264 of OZ010583.1, forward strand.
AAGCTTCCTTCTTGTTTGCAAACTCTCCAAAACCTCATCATTGCTCATATGTTTGGTCCAAAGTATCCTCAGCATCCTTCTGTAGAACCATTATTTACCCAAAACATTACCAGTACTTATACCTAGCCTAAATTTATAATACTGTAATATTAAATGTAAATGGCAGAGAAGTTAAATGCCATCAAATATGGCAGCTGGGATCCAACTGAACAAAAAAAGATCAGCATCAGGAATAGAATAAAATCCTTTTTTTTTTTTTTTAAATGAAGAAATCACTTCATTTATTGTTGGTTAATTAAAAGGCTCAGATTTTGTTTAATAAATTTCAAAACATTTTCCCCTTTTTCTGAAAATTATTTTGGACTTTTGTTTAATCTAGATCTCCCCATAACATAAACTGTCACTATTACTCACTCCTAAAACTTAACATTTGTTTTATAACATGTTATTAAACATATGTTTTATAGAAATAAAACAAAACCTTGAATCATTTTTGGATTAAGTTTTAATTTTTATGTTTAAAACTGAACACTAAAATAACTAACTTACCCAGATTGATATATATATATATCTGATGAAGGCTGGAAGGCACAATGGCCAAATGTGATAACAACAACAAAGATGAGGACAATAGGGAAAATAAGGGACAAAACGTAAATAGGGAAAATAAAATCTACTTAATTCATGTTAATGAATTTTTGTTGGACTGAGAAAAGAAATCTTCCAAAATATGTATTCAAATTAAAAAAACATAGATCTTCCTTTCAAACAAAATTTAACTATGATTGAAATATTCATACAAAAAGGAAACTCCTAAAAGTCCAGATCCAAATCCAGGTTCTTCTAATTCGTGTTGAATGAACCTCTCCCTGATTGACCAATGTCTTCAGGAGTGTAGTCTGTTGGTGTAGTTATTTAATCCTTATTTGGAGCTTTTGAATTTTGAGTTATCCTTCTCCTAGACCAGTTTCCACTTATAGGATCCTATTTACCCATAGCTGGGGGAAGAAGAGATGGATTTATATCTTTCCCAAGGGTATTTGCAAGTAAGTGAATGTAATGAACTCAACTGGAATTCAAACTCTGTGCTCCAATTCCTCAAACTGAGCTGCTATCCATTATTCCATCATGCTGCCTAACAGTAACAACTACATCTTCATAAAATTGACACAAGTGAACAAATGGCTTGAAAATTTAGTTGTGTGTTCACAGTCTCTGATTTGAGCAAAAAATTTTCTGAGACGGACTGATAGTATGTTGGGAATAATTTGTGGGTAATCCAATCTATCATGAAAAGTAACTTTCATCTTGATGATGATTGGAGTTGAATGAAAAATGAGTAATAAATATCAATATCTTTGACTCAAATTTAATTTCTCAAAGACAGTAATGTCTGTGTTGACAAAAATGGTAGAATAAAAAAAAATTTACAATGAACACTGTCTGATGTGACATTTTTAAAGTTTATATATATATATAAGTATTACCAGTTTGTGACTGGTAGGGATAATTCCAAGAAGGAAATTAACCCAAGGAGAGCTCAATGTAGACTACAGAGTAGTAGTAGTAGCAGTAGCAGTAGTATAATAATAATAATAATAATAATAATAATAATAATAATAATAATAATAATAATAATAATCATCACGAAGAAAACCATAAATATTCATTTTGGTTATAATTTATTTTGTGAATATCGAAATACTAAGAGCTTTTGGTCCAAAGAGATGAATATTTTGATATTCACAAAATAAATTATAACCAAAATGAATATTTATGTTTTTCTTTGTGATTATTATTATTATTATTATTATTATAATATTATATATACAATTATATTATATTATTATTATAATATATAATAAAATATACTTTTAAGGTATTCTATATTTATGGGTTAAATGATCAATATAGAGAATAGTAAATATAAAAACGGACATTGAAGTCAACACCCAGAGGCGACAGTCTGTTTCGTGCTAAATGCAATTGTCAGGCCTGGTATTTAAATGTAAGTGAAAGTAATGAACCTGAGTGGAATTCAAACTCGGCTTTCTTATTCCTCATTCAAGCCTTTGCATTTGTCCATGACACCACAACACACATTCATGCTTAATCATAAAAAACATGTTTTTCTAAAAAAAGTGTTTAAAGAGAAAGATTTTATAAATTTCAACCGAAAACAGCGCTTGGCTGCTTGGTCACGGAATGCCAAATGTTTTCTTGTAGGGAAATGGCTAATATTACCCTGACCATTTACTATCCACACAAATAGATAACCATTTGATCAAAGAGAACATGACTATGAATTAAGTTGTTTTTTGCAGTACAGCCATTTTTCTGGACAAAGGAAGCAAGTGGATTTTAACCAGAAAATCAAGTTAGCTTTTTTCCTTTTAAAACTTGAATCAATCTGTGTTGCTTAGTTCCCTCAAAAAAAAAAAATCTAGGCTTGAGCTAACAAGAAAAATTCTATACATAATGATAGCACTTGCTTCCCTCATGTCAAAAATGACTTAATCACAAAAAATTCAAATATTTCACTTACTTCTCTTTTTTTTTTGATTTGAGCAGAGTATTAGCTGGGCAGCAATTACATAAACGTTAGATTAAATTACACACTGACAACCTTTCTTTATCTTATTGGTTGTCAATAATAAATATGACCAATATGACTGGGAAATGGACAGCAACAAGGAAAATATAATAATTTTCTCAATGCCTATAGCTGGGTTGGAACCCAGTTAATATTATTATTATATTACTTTATATGGTTGAATGTGTGAATTTTGTAGCTTTTTCAATGTTAGCAATAGCATTGACTTTAAATACAGACATCTTACCTGAAAATAATGACTGTCTTTTTCTCTTTCTATGTATTACATCCCTTCAGGACATAGATGATCATGGCTCTCCACAACTATGATTAGAAAAGGGGAAATTGAGCATATGAAATACATATATATATATATATATATATATAACAAGCAAATTATATTGAGATGGTCTCAAAGACTTTCAGATAAAAATTTTAATGGAAACAGCTCAACATACTCTTGTGGTAAGACAAAGCTCATTATTATGCCAATTATTAATGAGATTTTTTATACAAATTTTGAAGCTGACATTAAAGCTGAGCTTCAAAATTTGCATAAGTGTTTCAGTGCATCCAAGTCTTTTATCTTATATTAATAATAACCTTTTTATGTGCCATATCCTTTCAGGATGTAGGTGATCATGGCAATCCACCTTGCAGCTCTCAACAAGTTCCTTCCCTCTACTTTCTCCCCCAGACCACATTCTGTCATCCATGTATGTCATGTGCTGCTTTCCCTTGTCTCTCTTTCCTTCTATTTGACCCGTGAGTATCAGATTCTCCAAGCCCTCCTTCTTCATTATGTGTCCCAGAATCTTTAGCTGCCTCTTTCTGATGTTAGGTATAAGCCTTCTCTTGGTTTGTAATCTCTCTAAGACCTCATCATTCCTCACACACTTGGTCCATGATATCCTTAGCATACTTCTGTAGAATAATTAATCATTAATTAATTATTAATAACAATAAACATTAATAGTTACAAATAAATCAAGTTTTAACATTCTTCATGAATAAAGAAGAAACTTGAAATGTCAGAGATCTGGTTCTACTGATGAATGCTGAAAATCCATTGGACTGAAAATGTGAGCAGCAAGTGTATTTTAAGAAAAATAGGAGCTTAAAAAAAAACTTATTTATAAATATAAATGACAATATGAAAACTGTAGTTATTGCTGACACGTTTCGTCCAGTGTGGACTTTCTCTAAAAAACTTATACTTACAATCAGACAGTTTAATATATTTGTTTTTATTATGGCTTATCAACCCATTGTAGGTTATTCAAAGCCTACACATATTTCAGATTTACAATCATTTCTGACACACAGACAGCTGAAATTTCTGGGTTACATAAAGTAGAAAGAGAGTCTGGAGAATTTAATACTCACAGGACATTGTAAAAGCAATATGAATAGGAGAAAATAGCAATTAACCCACAAGTTTTTGTTAATGAATTGTAAAACAGAGATAAATAGGAATGGTAAATTATCTGAAAGGTCATCTTTAGTCCCATTACCAAGTGTGGTTATAAGGTTACTGCACAGTGGAGTACCTGGCCTACTCCCTATCTGGGTTAAGAACTGGAGAGGTGTGAGTGTGTGTGTATATATAATTCTTTTTTAATTGAGTTCATCCCAAGCAATGCAATAAAGCCACTAAGACACAAGGAGTTACTGGGTGTGGAAGAATTAGAAAACAGAAACATTACTAAGGAGAAAGAACAAAAGAAGAGTAACCAGGAAGACAGTAGATAATGATTGACACTGCATTTAAATTTTGGAAGATTAATTTGACCAGAAAGCATGAAGCCAGAAGGGAGTTCCACAATTGAGAAGTGTGAGAAAAGAAACTGTTAACATAAAACTTACATCTACATATAAAAGTTACATCTAGCCAACACAACTGTAAATTGGTTAGACCTCTCGTCACCAGTCTAGTACTCTGCTTAAATTCAAAGTCTAGGTAGCACAGTGTAAAGTGATATTTAATTGTATAAAAAAATACAAAATGTGGCACAAGGCCAAAATGGAGAATGTGGAAAAGAGGTTGGTCTTCTTTTGGTTTATGATTAAACTTAGCTAGCCACAATCACTGACTGAACATACTACAATATTTCTTACACCAAAACAACTCATTCTTACTTACCATTTTTACTAAATCCACCATAAAAGCACAGAATCTCTGTGAAAGATGTAACTAGTCCTCATATGTAGAATTCTTGTCTGTGGGTGTTTGAGTAATTATAACAACAATTTAAAAACTAAACCCCAGTAGTGTAGAGCTCATCCAAACACTTGCCATGAAAGTATTTATAGAAAAGGCACAAGAAGGCAACTTTAGGGTGTTCGGAAAATGAATATATATGTTTGAACAAGTAGACCTGGTACACCCGATCCCTCTACATGTCAAATAATAGCCAGTATTCTCTAACTTGAAGTTTTGCTTTGATCATAGACATGTAGCCATTAATTTCATTGGGGGAACCTGTTGTCTGGCTGTTAACATCTGTCTAGGAAACCCTCAGCTGCCTAGTGATGGTGTGTCATTACCAGACTGGCTGCATATATATATATATATATATATATATATATATATATATATATATGTGTGTGTGTGTGTGTCTGTGGAAAATGTTTCTTAGTTGAGGTTAAAAAAATTTACTCATGTTTGTTTATTAGACATTGAATTATGTCACTTAGCATCTTCCATAGTTTACCTTTACTTTCACTTAGCCTGAAGTATATGTATGAGCATTCTTAAATTAAAAAACTTTGTAAAACTAACAAAATTTTTACTTCAGTTCAGAAATAATTGTTACAAAATAAAATCCTTACACTTGCCTTGATAAAGTCCATCAGAGGACAAAACACATCGACTTAGAAGAATTTTCTTTTTGTCTTTTTATATATATATATATATATTTAATTACAAAATTAAATTTGTTTGTTTCAGCTTCCATTTTTGAAACATGGTTAGAACTGTGTAGCAAAAAAAACATATTTGAAATAAATCAATATATAATATTTACATTGAGCACTATTTTGTAAAAATAAAAATATCTATAAGAACACTGGATTATATATCTTACTGTTCTTTCTTCTTTTTATTTACATATATATATATATATATATATATATATATATATATATATATATATATATATATATATATATATATATACTTAAATTGTCAGGAGTTTAGTTCAATATGCAACAGTCAGAATCCCGTAGTAGTTACCATCTCTCAGGTAAACTCCCCACTACACGGGGAGTTGCCAGAGTTATAGTTACAGTTCAGTGCCAGTGGGTGATGAGCCTAGGGTTTTATGCATTTTTCCAAATCCAAAGTAACTAGACCCTCCCCCACTAGACATAAAAGACAGGAAGTTGCAAAGAGCCATGATCACTTACATCCTCAAAGAAGATGACACATAAAAGAAGAGAACTGGATTTGGATTTACTGG
>OZ010583.1:48193317-48268317 GCA_963932145.1 Acanthosepion lycidas
TAAAAAAAATACTGGAATAGAACTTACAGTTTTATTTTAGCTATTTCAAAAGTAATACAATGAAACCTAGTTGCCAAATTTGTGCTTAAATTCATACTATAAAAGTTGCATGCTACTAACAAATGATGCTTGATAGAGTTTTGGTTCATGGACAAAAATTGTGGGATAAGTAAATGAATACACTACAATTTAACAGTTTGAAGCCACCCCACCAAAATTGGCATGGGATGAACTTGCCAGAAGAATAAAAAAAAAAAAAAATTGAAAAAAGATTTTAGTGGCATTGGAAAAGAATGGAATCAATTATCAAACTTATATATTGAGAAACTTTTGCAATGAATGCCATAAATTGTTGCTGCAGGAATCGAGGCTAAAGAAGGATATTTTAATGAGGGCAAAATGTAATCATCAAATGCTTTTTTCTTTTTGTCATAAAATTTCTAATAAAAGATCATGTCTAACTTTTTTAATCATGTATAATAATTTTCTCTTATTTAAAGTACAAAGTAACTACATTTTGAGCCAACTTAAAATTTACCAGGGGTCACCTCAAACATTTGTACTGTAGTGTATATATGATTTTCATACAGTAAAATCAATTGTTCTCTTTTTTTTTTCATCATTTTAGGGTCATTTTTGTCTCTGGCTGTTGTCTTTTTTCTTTCCACCCCTAAATTTTTAATAACACAGTTTCTATAATTTCTATTCAGTTTATTTCATTCTTTATTCAATATGAACATAATAAAATGTCAAAATGGCTGTTAAATCTACTCGTTTTCTGTTAGCTGCAACAAATACTGACGAAGATTAAATAGCACCAAATGTAATGAAAACAATTTGCCAGTTCATGGTAACATGCAACCGAATCTCTCATATTTAATGTTACAGGTTATTCAATTCCTGACTTTATCAATTACGATTGGCCAGTGTGTAGCTCTGGGTCCCTTAACTGAAACATGAACATTACAATCACACCAGTGATATCTAAAGCCGACTCTCCATGTTACCGCAGGGGTGGATGTTTATATATCTATTGCTGGCATATAACTCTCTCTTATGCTTGCAACCCAGATGTATCTGCACTCAGCAGCTGGGAGGTTACCACAGGTCAAACCTCTACATGTCTTTCTTGATGGCCTGGTGTCACATTGATTATAAAGACTTTTCTGGAATGATCTTGGGTGATATCACATACTTGACAAAAACAGGTAAATTCCATGAAGACAAACATAAACCTCAAAAGAAATAAAACTAATTTTGCTACAACTTGATTATTTCAAATTATCCAAATTCATTCAGACTTGGAATGAAAAGAAGAGAAAGCCAAATTATTTTATATATTTTTGTTCTGGGTGACCATTATTTTGAATTTGGAATGTTATTAAGATGCTATGTAGAATGCTGTCAATGATTAAAAAATGGCTTCAAACAAATTAACTATGTTTTGCAGTAGAGAACCATGTTATTGAATCTTTTGCTGAAAGTTATATAATCAGTCTGGTTCATTATGTCTCCTCCTGGGGTTCTCAATGTCCATAGGTGTCTTGCGTGATTCTGGATCCAGGTGTTGGTGATTACTTCATCGTTTGCTTTGCACAACTGAATCAATTTTTTTGCAGTGCCTGTTTCATGATCCTTGTCCAAAGTTGCTGATTCTTTCATCTTGTTCTTTTCCAAACTTAACATTCAGTTGTACAATGATGATAGTGATTTAAAAAGAAAAATAATGATATACCTACGATAATGACCTTATACACTACCTTAAACAAAAGGTTAAGAAGAAACCTGCCATTAGTATTAGAAAGAGCAACAATTGTGGAATTGAGAAGCCTGTTTTCCTAAAAAAAAAAAAAAAAGATTTAAGAGAAAGATTTTATGAATTTCAAACAATAATAACACTGTTTGGTCAATAAATGACAAATGTTTCCTTATAAGGAAACAGCTAATATTACCATTACATTTAATTTTCTTTCTTTTTGTTTATCTACATAAGATTTATTTTTGCATTTCTTTTTGAAAAGAAAAGATTTTTTCTTATGTGTGTATATATATATATATATATATATATATATATATATATATATATATATATATATGTATGTATATATATATATTATTTCTTTCATATTAGCATACTGCTGTTTTTTTAAGTTGGACATTACCTTCTTTTCTTTGTTTATGCTTGTAATACGAGCTGACTTGCTTGAAACAATGATTTTAAAATACTTTCTTTCTGATATTTAAACTGTTTGAATTAATCTTCCCCAACAACATAGTTTCTATTTACAGGTTAAAAGAGCATGAAACATCTGGTTGGATGTTGACTATTTTTGGAGGATGTTGACACCCTACATCCCTGGGTAACATTGTGTTGAAAAGTAATTTTCTTGTGAAGTAATTTTGTTTCCAGGACAAAATGTTTGCATGTCTTTGTTATGGTAGATTAAGTATCCATGTTCATCAACAGATGTTAAACTTCATGTTACATGGGATAAAAATTCTACCAGATAATTCTTGTGTGCAATGGAAATTTGAATAAACAACCAAGTTATGTTTTGTTAGAAGACTTGAATGTATTTATTTGCATGATATATCTATTATTAACAGGAAGATCCAAAAGTTCAAACAAAGGAATTAAGTGTTTAAAATTGGGTTTGAAACAGTCCAGTCAGACCGAGGGTTTTTTCTTTTTTCATTTTTATTTCATGGCCTAGTTTAAATTACTATAACTTAACAGAAAAATATGGAGTGAAGTTTGAGCAACCATCTTTTTTAAAATAAATTATATACAGAAGTTTTACAATAAGTTTTTAAATGTCGTCCTTGATAATAAAGACTCTGTGTGCTTGAAATATATCTATATATACTGTGCATGTAATTGTTTACTGAAATCTGAAAGCACATTGGAATAGTCAAAGGTGCCTTCCAAAACAAAGTAAAGTAATGAGAAACAAGAAAATTTTATTAGAAAAAAAGAAAAGAGGACTGAACTGTTATGCAATATTAGTCATACAGAAGTGAATACTGGACAATGTCCTCATAGAAGAAGAAGTGACTTGGAGGAACAGAAATGTGGTTCTACAGAATGATACTGAAAATAACATGGACCAAACATGAGAAAGTTTTAGTGAAAACAGAAAAAAAGGACACTTATACTAAACATATGAAAGAGATAGTTGAAATTTTCAGGCACATAATGAGGAAAGAGGGCTTGGAAAATTTGATACTTACAGGATATATTGAAGGCAAGTGGGACAGAGGAAAACAATGCATAACTTAAAGCTTGAGGAAATGGATAGCAAAACAAGGTTTATGAGTATTTACACTATTAACATTGTTCGGACTATTTTCCTCATCTTTGTTGTCATATTTACAATGTTTTGGATATTGTATGCTCCAACCTTCTTCAGGTGATTGGAATCTTGAACCGAATCCTTTATTTTGTCTACTGAGGTTGATTGTTCTAGTTTCACATGCTAGTTCCAGATATCTAAGTTGCAGTTATTTCCCTTTAGTAAATCAACTCACCAAGTTTTTGTTCATCTTTGCTGTACTGAACTCAAACTCTTTGGGTCAAGTCACTGGAACACAACAGTCTGAACAATGTAAATAGTGAAAATAGTTACAATACCTCATCTCAGAAATATAAACAGATATAGAATGTTTACAAGAGATAACAAAAAGACAAAATTTAATAAGAGCCACAAAGGAAAGGAAATTGTGGAAAACCTTGATTGCCAATATCTCAAAGGGATACTGTGCATTGAAGAAGGAGAAGAAGAACAGTTTTATGTTTGTCTTTTTTAAATAGAAAAAGCACATAATCTGTGACTCAATAGGAAATAAGTCTTTTTGGTCAATAACTACAAGTCCATCAAGTTGATTTAAGAGATACACACTAGTGAATATCTTCAAAGGCAGAAAATGAATTTCTTTCTTTTTCTTCTTCTTTCTTCGGATATGTATCATAACTTTTTTTGCCTACCATCAGGATGGCTGATGCTGAACTCCAGGAGAGTAACACTCTACACCTTAACCTCATAAAGTGTAATGACGATATTGAGTCAATTGGTATGTTTGCTGCAAGGAGGGTTAGTTCACTGTGTCGTGCCAAAAAATATTTCTCATCAGAATCCATCTTATATATTTATAACTTTACCATTTCTCTATGCATTAAATATTGCCGCCATATCTGATCTTGTGCTCCTACTCTACGTTTCATGATTCTTGACAAAATCCAGAGAAGTGTCTGTAATATAAGTGATCCTGACCAGGCATCTCATCTTCAGTTACTTTCTCATTGATTTGATGTGGCTTCTCTGATTTTTCTATAAATATTTTCATGGAAATTGATCGGATGAGCTTTTATCCTTGTAAATACACATTGGGGCTAGTTTTTTAGAATTGTTGTTTTATTCCCTTCCTCCCCACAGACAATGAATTGTAAATATGGGGACTAGTTAGTATTTTCATAGAGACAAAGAGGTATTATGGTGGTTGTAGTAAGAAAGGTACGTATGAATGTGTTGTTTTGGTGTAAGGAATATTGTTCGTACGATTGGGTCAGTGTTTGCGGCTAGCTAAGTTATAGTTAAGACAGAAGAAGACCGTCCTTTCTCCAATCCCCTTTTCGGCCTTGTGCCACATTTCTGTATTGTACAGAATAAATATCGCTTTTATCCTTGGTGATATTAAAGCATGCTGCTAGATTGGCAACTAGGTCCCACTGTTTTGCTATTGAATTATCTAGATACAACCACCACTTCTACTATAACAGTTTTTTTTTTGCACTTCCCACCTGTGAGACTCACTTCTGATTTCATGTTTCTCTGATAACTACAATCTTCAAAAATCTAAATGCAATGTTAATTGCTATCTTCTGTTTTCTTGAACCCAGTTCCATTTTTTTCCCTAATAATAATTAGTACAAGCAAAGACAAGTAAAAAAAAACATGAGAAATTTAGCTTGAAGAGACATTGAAAACATATATTGGAAGTATAATTTGATAAAAGAATAAGTAAAGGATACTAAAAAAGGTTTTAAAATAGAGAAAATTAAAAGCACTTTATATAATTTTAGCTGAAACTTCTGGCAGAGGGAAGATTTAAAAATAGACACAAAGGCACACAAACATTTGCATCCTGTTTCCCCACCATATAATATCAGCATAAGATTAATATTTAACTGATGTTTTATCCATATATTAGGTTGGTGCAAAAATAATGACGCAATAATGTTGTTTTTTGACGTATTTTTTGATGTCAAAAAACGACATTATTACGTCATTATTTTTGCACCAACCTAATATATTTATATTGGTTAGTATATTTCAATATATATTTGTAATCATAGGAGATTTGATGTGAGTTTAAAACCTGCATAAGACAAATTCTGATTTTTGTAATATATTAGGTTGGTGCAAAAATAATGACGTAATAATGTCGTTTTTTGACGTTAAAAAATACGTCAAAAAACGACATTATTACCAGCCTAATATATGTATATATATATATATATATATATATATATATATATATATATATATACATATGCTTTATTATATATATACATTATGCTTTATTTTCCATATAATATTATATATATATATATATATATATATATATATATATATATATATATATATATATAAATATTATATGGAAAATAAAGCAATATTTTTTTAAAAATCCACATTACAACCAAAAATGTTTGCAGTTTCTCTCTTCTTTTTAATATACACACATTTCTCTTGTTGGAATTACTATAACCTCTTCTCTTTATATATATGTATATATATGTATATATATATATATATATATATATATATATATATATATATATATATTACACACTACAGTTCAAAAGTTTAAAGCAGTCCCAGAATTAGCATGGGATTAACTTGAGAGAAGAGTAAAACCTTTCCATGTAAAAAATGAAAAAGAGCTATTAGAGTCATTGAAAAAAGAATGGAATCAATTATCAAACTTATACATTGAGAAACTTTTGCAATGAATATTAAAAAATTGTGCTGCAGTAATCAAGGCTAAAGAAGGATATTTTGATGAGAGCAAAATTTAATCAATAAATTCTTTTTTCTTTTTGTCATAATAAAATTTCTAATAAAAGGTCATGTTTCACTTTTTTTTAAACTCTGTATAACAATTTTCTCTTATTCAAGTACAAAACAACTACATTTGAGCCAATTTAAAGAAATTACAAGGGTTGACCTCAAACTTTTGAACTGTAGGGCATATACAGTGGTGGGGAAACAAATATTCGTACACATACAAATTTTTAATTTATTGTATTTCCAACTAATGAATAAACATACTTTTCATATAATTAACTGCACACAGATGCATAATAAACAATATGCATAGAAAAGAGAAAACAATTTAATTTATCCATTTTAATGAGTGAAAAAAAGTATTTGTACAATACAAAAAAGAATACATCATCTTCATTATTCAGAATACATTATTGCCAGCAATAGATTTCTGGAAAAAAAATATTACCTGCAGGACATTTTTAGAAAAAAAAATATTACAAGCAATACATTTTTGGAAAAAAAATATTAAGGGCAATACATTATTGAAAAAATATATATATTAGCAGCAATACATTTTTAAAAAAATATTACCAGCAATAAAAATCTTACTGGCATTAAATAACCCACTGAAGTTGATATGCGAAGAAACAAACTAAACCTTTAGCAGGAAAACATCCCCAAAACATGATGCTGCTACCACCAAATTTCACTATTGGAATTGTGTTCTTTTGTTTGAAGGCATCACCATCTTTCCTCCATACATGATTTCTTGAATTACATCCAAACAACTCAATTTTGGTTTCATTTGTCCATAATAAATTTTCCAATACAATTTTTCCTTATCCTTATGTTCTTGAACAAATTTCAATCTGGCATTTCTGTGGCTTTTCAGTAGCAGTGGAGTTTTCTGAGAGAAGCATGACTTTAGATTGTTCCTATGAATTCCGTTACTTATTGTCTATTTAGTGACACAGATTCTTGATAAAAGCAAATCATCTGGCAATACTTTACAAGTAACCATTGGATTTTGTTTAATTTGATACATTAATTTCCTCGAAGATCTTGAAGAAATGTTCTGTAAAGCACCTGTTCTTCTTTGTTGTCCACAGTTTTGAATTTTTTATACATTGCAATGAATAAACTAATGGTAGTAAATGGAATATTCAGGTTGTCTGAAATTTTCCTGTAACTTTTACCTTATTTCCACAGCTTAACAATCAGTTCTTTTTGCAAATTTGTCAATTCTTTACCACATGCCATGATGATAACCTTCTTGCACAAATATCAATGAATGTTCTGTTTGTATTTTTTAGGCTAAAAATAACTACTGATAACATTATTGGAACATTCTAGAATATTCCACTTGAATAATCTAGAGTATTAAAGCAATTTAAAAGTTTTAAGATCTGAAATTTGCATTGCAAGAATACTTTTTTCACCCAGTATATATATTTCATTAAGTTGTAACAGCTGTTTTTTTTTCCATAGTTTACTGGTGGGAAAACATTTTAGGTAGGAAGTTTTTGTCATAGAGTGTTAATAGAATAGTTTCTCCACATTAATTCTCTCTCTCTCTCTCTCTCTCTCTCTCTCATATATATATATATATATATATATATATATATATATAAATCTATATAAATAAATTTTCAAGAGGATAGAATCCAGGTAGAAATCAACATCCAGGACAAAGTAACTGTAGGAATAGAGCTAATTGTTTAATCGGGGGAAAATGTATGTATGAGAATGTAATATATGAAGCAACAATCTTCTCCGGAGAAAATATCAACCAGAAAAAAAGATACATAAGTATATCCGCTGGTAATTGGAAGCAGCGTCTATACAATCATAGACACTATTTTAAATATCAAAACCTTAAAAATCAAACTTCCTTATCCAAACACTACTGGGATCTGGTGGATAAGGGACTGTCCCCACATTTTGAATGGATATTCTTATCAAGAGCAAGAACACCTAATAACTTCCACAATCAGTGTGATCTATGCATTGCAGAAAAAATTTTTATTATTAAAGATAAAAATCAAGATGAGTTGCTGAATCTTTGTAGTGAGGTCATTTTGAAATGTAGACATAAAAAATGCTTTAAAACATAAATATGGTTTTATAACGTGTTGTTACCTATAACAGTTCCATCTTGGATCACTAACATCGGACATGACATTTAAATGGAATGACTCTTATGATTATCTATATATATCATTGTCTGCATTTATGTGATGCTCTATATATTTTTTTGATCATTTAATTTGTGTTAGCAAACTTTATTCATGTGTTGATATATGTATATGTGGGTATGTAGGTAAAAAGTTTTCCTAAATAACTGACATACAAAATCTGAGAGTTTTCTGATATTTTATATACCTAGGTATATATGTAGACTTTAGTGATACATACGCATTAATCACTCCGTAGGTTTTTAATATTATTAATGTTTTCTTCCTCAGTAGTTTTTTTAAGTACAAATTAGTTTAATTCTACACATCTATTTTTATATGTTAAATGTATGTATGTATGGATGTGTGTTTTTTTAACTTTTAATTTATATATATATATATATATATATATATATATATATATATATATATATGTGCGTGTGTGTATATTTGTGTGTGTGTATATGTATATATATATATATATGTGTGTGTGTGTGTGTATGTGTATAGATAGATAAATACGCTGTATATTTGTTTAGATTAGTGTGTGTATGTATATGTATGAATGTGTGTAAGGTTTTATGTAGATATGTTTATGTGCACATATGTGTATGTGTATATGTATGCATGAGTGTATGTATATTGATATATATATATATATATATATATATATATATATATATATATATATATATATATATGGGCACACGTATATGTATGTATGTGCGAGTAGATATGTTGTTGTGTATCTGTGTATCTACGTATGTGTTTTGGGGCATATAAGTAGTAGGTCCTTATTAGATTTTATATTGGTTAAATTTTATATGTTAAATTTGTAACCTGTAGATGATATTACTTGCTTTGTCAAATTTTCTTGATTACACGTCGGTTCTTTTATAAATGCCCTTCGTTTTTATTTTTTATTGTGCGTAGTGTCACCACAAATGTATACACACGTTTCCGGTGTCTGTTTTTTTAATTTTAATTTAGGTCAGTGATTCGGTAGCAAATTATGCATCGAAAAATAATTCATATTTATCTGTATCTCACTCATTTAAACCATTATTTAACTCCTTTCTTTAAAACTTCTCTCTATTAAATTTTAATCCGCACCTTCACCTTTAGGCCTTCCTGTTCTTCTTTCTTCTGTTACACCACTCTCTAGAGCTTTCATGCATCTTTCTTCTGTTACACCACTCTCTAGAGCTTTCATGCATTTCCCTCTCACACTTGTTTCCCACTCCCACACATACACTCTCACTAAAATTTAGTTTTTATACCTGGAGTTATATTTTCCGATTTCTTTTTGAATTTGTAGGTCTGATGAATTGGATTGTGATTACGATTCCAATGTAATAAATTATAACCATAGAATATCAGTGTTGAGCCTTTTTTATTATATATACATATATGTGTGTGTGTGTGTGTGTGTGTGTAACAGACTTAATGGTGGTTCCCCTTACAAGGGGAAAGGGGTATCCAGGTTTGAACCCTTCCTGCTGGAAGGCACATTTTCTTTTTTAGGATTCATAAATGCATAGGCCTGGAGACATACATTTTTAAAGGGATCTCAACTAAATACACTATATATATATATATATATATATATATATATATATATATATATATATATATATATATATATATATATACTTTAAAAATTAGGAGATCAGCTGATTCTGCTACCTTGGTTCCAACCTTACAGTATCCTCAGGTGATTTTTATCAATTGCTCTCCAAATACTTTATTTTAAAAAAATCAGTGTATGATATATAATTTAAAAAATAAATAAACAAACTGGGTGCAATAGAAAGAGAGGAGGAGGATGCAAAGAAGGAAAGAGACGAAGATTGGGTAGGAAGAGAAAAGCAAGGGTATTATAAATGTATCGGTGGGGGGTTAATTGAAATATACATACTTTTTTAACAAGCTTCATATGAGCTTAAGAGGAATTTTTTTTGTATGTATGCAGCAGCTCATGACTTCAGACCACTGATTCAAAAGTTTTTAGGGATCCAGAAATGTAATTATAGCAAATTCTTCCTCTTGGCAGAGGTTGCAAATGTTATTGAGGTTATTGTAAAGCTTCACCTTTTGTTTTTAATTTTCCAGTGTTTTTTCATTTAAATTCCACACATGGTCAGCTAGTTTGGTAGACCACCTAAGACTTACTAGCTTGAATGATGATCTATGATTGCAATATTTTAATTTGAAAAAAACTGCAGTACATCCTATGTACATTTTATTCTGACCATTAATGTCTATAACTTCTGCTTTATAGATTAATGCTTCGGTTTTATAAGCTCCATCTGGACATCTATTCTTATTTCTACAGCTGCATAATTACTAGTGTCAATTATATTTTACTGCACATTAGTTTTGAAATTTCTGGTGTTTTGTCTATTTATTATTGTTTTTAAATCAATAGTGCATATATATATATATATATATATATGAAGAAATATAGTCTTAAGATGTGCTATATCTATGGGATAAAGTGCTCAATATCAGAGATAGAGCATGTGTAAATATAAAAGTGAACATAGAAGTCAACACTTAGAGGTGACAGTCTGTTTCATGCTACATGCAATTGTCAGAAAGAAAGAGAAAAATAAAGATCAAATAAGTTGGAAAAGTAAAAAAGAATATGAGAGAGAAATTGAGAAGCAATAGAGAAAAAGAAGGAGAGCACAGATTGTGGAAAATTCAAGTAATAATAAGAGTGAGAGAGTAAAAGAAAGAAAGAAAGAAAGAAAGAAAGAAAGAAAGAAAGAAAGAAAGAAAGAAAGAAAGAAAGAAAAAAAGAAAGACTGGAGGGTGTAAGAAAGAATGTGAACTGGAGGATTTAAGAAAGAAAGAATGGAATAGAAAATGGAAGAAGAAAGAAAGAAAGACTGGAGGGTGTAAGAAAGAAAGAATGAAATAGAAACTGGAGAGTGAAAGAAAGAAAGAAAGAAAGAAAGAAAGAAAGAAAGAAAGAAAGAAAGAAATAAAGAAAAACTGGAGGATGCGAGAAAAAAGAATGAAATTAAAACTGGAGGGAGGGAGAAAGAAAGAAAGAAAGAGAAACTGGAGGTTGAAAGAAGGAAAGAAACTAGAGGAAAGAAAGAAAGAAAGAGAAGAAATGATTAGAGTGACAAAGAAAGAGAAATGAGTTTTACTAAGGGACAGTAGAAGATATGGCAACATTCAAGTGAAAAAAGTATTCACTTGGCTATTTATAAAATTACTTTCAAGGTGCTTAAGAAATGAAAAGCTGAAAGCTGAGAGTTTACTTCCAGCAAAACTAGATAAAGGCTTGTAGTCTCAAGATAACAAAGAATGTGGCTATCATATGTAAAGACATCCAGTTGGCAGCTCAAATTACCAAAATCTTTGGCTTTTTACTCATTTTTTCCCTCCAAATCTTTTCAGCCCTTGCTTCGACATTTCTTCATTACAGACTTTGTTTTAAAAAATAAAACCCTCTCTTCCCCTCTCTCTTTCTTTTTCTCTTCATTGTCTTTCCTCTTACTTTTCTTTTTGTTTCTCTGAATAAGTGTACCTGACTTAGAAAAGGGTGGAAAACAGATGTGTCATCACCACAATTGCTATCATCTCAAGGTTATACTTTTAGAAAAGAATAGCTTGAAAAAAAGAAGAAATAAAGAAAGAAAGATTGATTGAAAGAAAATTAACTAATTTAAATAGATAGATAGAGAAGGAAATACTGATATAGTAGGAAAGAGAAAGAAAGAAAAATGTACAAGTTATAAGGAAAGAGAAATAGAAAAATTGAAGAATCAAACAAGTAAGAAGATAATTAAAACAGAAAGTTTGAAAAATAAAAGTGCAAAAGTCACAAGGAAATTAAAGAAAGAAAGAAAGAAAAAAAGAAAGGTGTAGAAGGCATGAGGAAAGAGATAGAAGGACATTGAGGAAAGAAAGAAATTTATGAGGAAAGAGAAAGAAGGAAACTGAAAAATGGGAGAAGAAAGAAAAAGAAAGTAAATTAACTCATTAAAATAGAGAGTAATGCAGGTGTAGAGGGTATAAGCAAATTGAGGAAAGAAAGAAAGGTGTGGAAGGCATGATAACAGAGAAATAGGGAAATTGAAGAAATAAAGGAAAAAGAAAGAAAATAAATGAACTAATCCAAATAGAGTTAGAGAAAGAAATATAAATAAAGAAAGAGAAAGAAGGATATTGAAGAAAGAAAAAAGAAAGATAGAAAGGAAGAAATAAATAAAAGTGTGTCTATAAAATAAACGCATAAGAGAGTGCTGAAAAGTTTTCAGCCTAACCAAGAACAGATAAAAAATTATATATATATATATATATA
This sequence comes from Acanthosepion lycidas, assembly GCA_963932145.1. Classification (NCBI taxonomy): domain Eukaryota; kingdom Metazoa; phylum Mollusca; class Cephalopoda; order Sepiida; family Sepiidae; genus Acanthosepion; species Acanthosepion lycidas. Next base: position 48,205,863 of record OZ010583.1, read on the forward strand.
TATATATATATATATATATATATATATATATGAGAAATGGATTAAACCTGTCCTAGTGTTATTTTTAATTTATTTTGTTTAAATATTATTTTTGATGGATGCTCATATTCGAGTAGAAGCTCTGTTTCTTAATTAAACACTATTTTTTTAATCCAACTAAATCTACTGGCCTGAATATTTGAAAACTCTTGTCAGAAACATATGTGTCCTCCATCAGGATTTGAACCTGAAACCCCTATGGGAAACTAACTGTAAGTCCTACATAGCTAAACAGTTAGGCATGTGAGATCCATTGACAGTTCCCCATAGGGGATGCTGGTTCGAATCTGGTTGGAGGACACATATTTTTCTGACAAGATTTCTCAAATGTTCAGGCTGGTAGATGTAGTTGGATATGAGTATCCATCAAAAATAATGTTTTAAACGAAGTAAATTAATAATAATAATACATCGGATTTAATCCATTTCCTAAAAATAAATTGTCTTTGTTTACATTAGGATATGATACAGAGCAGATATGGATGTTTTGAGAATAAGCAGAGTGAGTGTTCCAAAGGCACTATTTGGGTTTGTTTGACCAGAAGTCCTACATGGCTGACTGGTTAGGCACATCAAATCCAATGGCAGTTCCGCAAAGGGGATGCATGTTTGAATCCTACCAGAGAAAGCATTTTTTCTGACAAGATTTCTTAAATATTCAGGTTGGAAGATAGAGTTCGATAAAAAATACTGTTTAATTAAAAATAATCAAAAATAACATTTAAACAAAATAAATAAAAAATAACACACACACACACACACATATATATATATATATATATATATATATATATACACACACAGATATTTATTTATTTATATATATATATTATATATATTTGTATATATATATATATATATAGATAGATATTTATTTATATATATATATATATATAGATAGATAGATAGATATATAGATGTTTATATATAGATAGATAGATAGATAGATATATATATAGATAGATAGATAGATATATAGATGTTTATATATATATATATATATATATATATATAGATATTTATTTATATATATATATAGAGAGAGAGAGAAAGAGAGAGAGAGAGAGAGAGAAAGATATATATATATATATATATATATATATATATATATATATATATATATATATATATATAATTGATGATACAATATGTTAATTAGTATGGTATTTCCAGGAGAATATAAATCCAGGGAGAGCTCTATGTCAAGAGACAGAGCAAAATTATTATTAATCAAAGAATATCAAACACTTAAAATCCCATAGGTAATAAAATTTATTTTTTTCCAAATTTTGTTTGTAGGTCTTGAAGATTGAGAGCTGCTTTTTTAAAGCTCTCATAAAATAAAAATTATTACATATGGGATTTTAAGTGTTTGATATTCTTTAATATATATATATATATATATATATATATATATAGATAGATAGATAGATAGCAAAACAGAGATAGAAAGAAACTATGAAGGAAAGGGAAGAATAATGGAAAAATCAAAGCAGAAGGAAAAAAGAAAATTAATGAAATAATTAAAAGATATGTACAACAAAATGGTGAAAATTAATTTAAAATTAATTGAATTAAAAAGTGATTAAAAGTAATATATAGCAAGAGGGAGAAGTAAAAAATTTCATAGAAGGCAGAAAGAAAAATGAAGAAAGTAAATAAAAGAAAGACAGTCGACAGAAAAGGAAAATGATGAAAAGCAAAAAAAGAAAGAAGGAAAAAGAAAGAAAAAGAATAAAACTGAAGAAAGAGAATGCAAAAATAAGGAAATATGAAAAGAAGGGAAACAAAAAAAAAGCAAAGTATTAAATATATCAGAAAATACAACAGACCAAAATAAGACTAAAAAAAGGATTAAATTATAAAAACAGAATTTATAAAGAAAATAAAAGAACAAAGACAGAAAAGAAAGAATTAAAATGTTTCTTATGCTACAAAGATGACCCCCCCTTTTCTTTTGATGGTTTCTATTTGACGTGCTATTCCTGCAATACTTCATCTTTTGCATCTTAGAATCTCATGCAATGGAGATCTTTGTACAAGAAGAAAGTGAAATGAAAAAGAACCCATGAAAGAAATAAAAGAGAATAGGGGTAGGTAAAATTGTAAAGAAATAAAATTAATATAAATAACAAAAAAAAAAAAAAAAAAAAATAACAGCAAAAAAATGGAAAAGAAAAGAAAGGTAAAATCCTTAAATCATACAGAAGAATATTTTAAAATGCAGGTCTCTAAAGGCAGATACAAAAAAAAAAAAATCCCATGACTATGTGACCAACAGCTGGAGTTGAGTTGCAGAATTCTCATCATCCAAATGTCCAAGCTGGCTGGATGTAAGAAAGAATACAGTGATTGCTGTCCATCATGCAAGTTAGATGTTATGCAGGATAGACACACTTGATTGTTGATTAAGTAAAAGTGAAGTTACCAACTTAGAGCGATATAACCATCTTTACAAAGATGCTTATATAAATGTATACATATCAATTCCCCACATGAGTCTTTGTATATGAATGTTTTCCCTTATAGAGTACAGATTTCAAATACAAAGTATCCACCATGATAACATTTGAAGTAATAAAAATGTCTGATTAAAAATAAATCCATTAATTCTCTACAAATGGCTTTGATTACGTTTTAGGCATAAAATAGAACAGAAATGAAACTTTCGAGAAAATAATCTGTGCATTCCTTAAAAAGGGAAAATAGAACCTTGCTTGCTGTGACATTCTTTGTGGCTGAGTGGTAAATTATACTGGATTAAATGATGGTTTCCCCTACAAAGGTGGATGCAAGTTTGATCCTTGCAGGGAAACGCATTCTCTTTATTAAGATTTTTCTAAAGTGCAGGACAAGAGATGTAAAAGATACTATTTAATAAATAAAAATGGGGCATCTAGGCATCTGTTTCAAATCCTAAATATCCAATATAATAATGTGGAAGTTATATATATATATATATATATATATATATATATATATATATATATATATATATATATGTATGTATATATGTATATGTATATATATATATATATATATATATATATATATATATATATATATTAGGTCGGTGCAAAAATAATGACATAATAATGTTGTTTTTTGACGTTAAAAAATATGTCAAAGAAAGACATTATTACGTCATTATTTTTGCATATATATATTTAGTGCCACGCTATTATTATGTCATTATTTTTGCATATATATATTTAGTGCCACGCTATTATTATGTCATTATTTTTGCATATATATATATTTAGTGCCACACCATCTAAGTATTATTCTTAAAACAGGACACATTTTATTAAATCAAAATGTTGGATACAAAAGGTACCTTAAGTTATTTTTGTCTCAATTAAAATGTTTCCTGTTCATAGAATAATATATATATATGTGTGTGTATGTAAATATATAGAAAAATAAGAATGAACTGTTAGGTTAATAATCCAAAGTTCTTCAGTATTTTTGTTTTTATTTTTAAAAAACAGTGCTCAATACAACAGTAGAGCCTATATTAAATCGGCTCTTAAATAAATGTTGAACACTCTGAACCTTTATTTTTAAAATAAGAATCTTAAAAATATGGAATAAGTAAATTTCAGCATTTCTCTGAAAAACATTCCAAACACAAACAAAAGTAATTATTTTGTAAAACGCAAAAAACAGGAATTAATAAGAAGGATGAGAGGGAAGGCATTTTTCTTCATTCAAGGGAATAACTCAGTTAAAGAACATGAAGTTTATGGCTTTAAAAGTAAAAAAGCAGCACCATTTAACAAAAAGTTATTTGAATTTGAAATGGACTTACTTAGTATAATTAACCACATCTCATTTCAAAAAAAGAAAAAGCAACTTCCAAAAACATTTGGACCAAATAGTTAAAAGCATCAACGAAACAGATAAAACACTGGTGAAGTCTGACAAAACTGGAAATTTCTACAAATTGACAGCAGAGAACTACAACAACTTAATTAAAAAAAAATTAACAAGGACTTATAAAAAAGCTTATAATAACAACGTAAATATGGTAGATAATATTACCAGAACCAGTAAAAATATACTGATAAATTATTACTGATAAATTAAAGATATGCGATAGAGTAGGCAAACTTGCTGAAAAGGAATGCTACATCACTCTTAAGGACTACAAACTGGATTTTGAGGAAAACTCTACTACAAGAATAATAAACCCAACCCGACCTGACATTGGAAAAATAAGCAAAAGAATCCTAGTAAGGATTACTAAGCAAATTAAATACTACCTTGGATTAACACTCTGAATTAATACCAAAGAAGTCAAATGGTTTACCAGTATCAACAACAAGCCTGATTGCACCCTAATACAGTTTGATAGTGGATTATTACCAGTCAATATCTAGAGATCTATTCACAACTACCCTAGAGTTTGCTACTATATATTCAGACCTAACAGAAGAAGAAATGAACATAATTCTTAATGTAAAAAAATCTGTCCCCATTCATAATGGGGACCAATGGATTAAAAACACTGAAGACCATTTTGACATTACCATGGGATCTTTAGACTCTGCAGAGTCTTCTGACTTTGTCGGTCTATTTATACTATATAACCTAACCACACACATTAGACATTAAGGACATTGTGCTATACAGGGATGACAGGCTCATGGTAGTAAGGAGTTCCACAAATTTTAAAATAGATAAAATTAGAAAGATAATATATAGTGAATTCAGAAAACTAAATTTAAAAACTACAGTTAACACAAAATTTCCGCAACATAACTTTAGACTTAATGAACAACATACAGAAAACCTAACACTAACCCCTTGTATGTACACCCTAGGTCAAACCATCCTCCATCCACAATTAAGCATATACCCTCATCAATAGAGAAAAGAATCAGCATGAACTCCATAAATGGAAAAATATTCCAGAAACAGTAATTTTTACAACAATGGTCTAAAAAATAGTGGATACAAAAATGCTAACATCAGTTATATAAAACAACAATAGTACAAATCAGAAGAAAAACAAAAAAAGAAAAATCATTTGGTATACCTCCCGCTGTTCAACCAAAATAGTTTGGAATAAGTAAATTTGGAATATGGAATTGCTAGGGCAAAAAAAGCTTTAATTGAAAACACTTTTCTACTGATAGCAAACTTAGCAAGATCTTTAATAAAAACACCTTAAAATTAAGTTACAGCTGCACTGAAAATCTAGAAAGAATCATAAAAAACAATAAAAAAACACGTATACCAAAATCAAATAAATAATGATCCTAAATTAAAATTAGACAAAAATAATGAAAAATTATGAGATTGTAGAAACCCCGAAGATTGCCTGTTGGATAACAAATGCCACATAGAATCTGGTATGGTATACAAATGCAGAATCTCATCCATTGAGAATCCAAACATTGAAAAGATACATATAGGTTCCATGAAGAAAAAATTTAAAATAAGGTGGAGACAACACAAAAGCTCCTTCAGTAACATTAGAAATAGAAATCAGACATCTTTATCTAAATATTTTTGGCATTTAAAAGAAACGAATAAAACACCAAAAGTAAAATGGAAAATAATAAATAGAACAAGAACTTGTAAAAACTGGGATGACCCATGCCCTTTATTCCTACATGAAAAACTACATATTATTAAGTTTCTAAAAAACAAAAATTTATTACATCAAAGACATGAGATAATGGTTTTTTGCCAACACCAACAGACTTTCACCTTAAATAATTAGCTTAAAAAATTTTTAAATTTCAAAGTCTGTATACAAGTTCAATTAAAGCAATAGGTTTAAAAACTTAACCCAATCATTAGCTAAAAAACCTTTAAGTCGTCAACAAAAAAAATTGTACTTCAATATGACATATTCATATACAAACAACCCTTTTAGAAAAATCTTTATATACAAATACACATTTAACAGTTTAACAAAAGCACCAAAAAATTTCTGTCATTGAAATAGACCAGACAATATGCATTGAACAGATGTCATCCTTCGTTTGAAAAAAGGCACCCTGAACTTCCTTGACTTAACCTTTTTTCTAAAGTAACTAACATGTTGATACAATATTTATCACTGAAAATGAGTACCCTACCACCCCTTATTAAAATGATTAGTTTACTCCATATCCATAGAAATTAATATTACGAATATATATGCTTATAAAGCTCCTTAAATTTCAAAATTAGTTATTCCAAAATTCGCTTGAGGATGAAACAGAACTAGGTGCTTTAACTTAATTTTTATAAATGAAATTGAAGTTTTTAGCTTCTGTTTTTGAAACATGAGAACTCTTATGTAGCGATGGAATCATGTTTAAAAAAATATTATAATATATATATATATTCAATAAACAGGGAATGTTTTATTAATCAAAAAGTCAGATATCTAAGTTTTAAAATAAAAAATATCTTTTTTGAAGCTTTTATTTTAATTTCAAGCTAACAGATTAAATTTAATATTTCTAATAACCTAATCAAAATACTTTGCTGTGTTTAAAAAAACAAATTTGATTGAAATTATTTTTTTAAATTGCTAAAAATTGCTGATTTTAGCCATATTTACAATTCTCACAGCAAAATGTAATTCTATTTATTAAAAAATCTTTCAAATTTAAAAAAATCTTTCTGAAACTTTCTTTGAGGAAGATTATCTGAATTAAAGTTTAATTAATCTAATTTGAAAGCTATTAATTTTAGTTTAAAATATCGTAGAAAAGAATTTTTTTCACACAGAGCTAGGTGATTTTATGAGGCGTTGACAGCTCTAGTGGCAGCCTCTCTTTCTCTCCCTATCTCTCTCTCTCTCTCTATATATATATATATATATATATATATATACATCCATGCATACATTAACATTTTATATATCTATATCTGCAAATATATATATATATATATATATATATATATATATATATATATATATATATATATATGTATGTTTATAAATATATATCATCATTATGAATATACCTGTATGTGTGGATGCATTTATATGCTGATATGCCACTGGTTTTATTTATACATAAATATATTCTAGCAAAAGTGTGTAGCCTTGCTAGGGTTTACAAGTACCTGAAATAAATGCAGTTACATGAATTCACTTTACTTTGTATCAATTGCTTTAAGAAAAGATTCTGACAACCTTCATTCAGTCCAAGAATCCTGATTCAACTAGAAGTGTTGCAGCCAAACAATTCAAAAGAAAGTTCCATTTTACCTTAATAAATTTTGCAAAAACATCAGCGTGAAGAAATATATGACCAAGAATGAAATTCTTTTCTTAGGAATTTTGTCTCATTTTTTTGTGAAAAAACTTTTTCAAAATATTTGACTAATTTTATAATTATTATATGTGACACCTTTTTCCAGAAGTTTTTTTTCAATTTCAGTTGAAGCATTTTTTCCTGTTCACTGAAAAAATATTTTTCTTTAAATATGTAGTTTTCATTCCATTTGCATAAATGAATTCTTTTTCTAATAAACAACTTTTTCTTCCAATGTCTACTACAATGCTCTATGGTATAGAATATTTTTAGTTTTTCTGTCAGGAGCTAAAAATTTATGATGTTTCCAACTCATCAAAAAAGAAGCACATAATTGACTATAAAAAAAAAAAGATGATTCTAAAACTCACTAGAATTATAGTTTGGAATCAAATTGCTTTTTCCAGGCTTAATTGTACATTTCTTTATGAAAACTGTGATATCACAGGCAGGGTTTATGAAATGAATATTTCAAAATTTACATTCACTCTTAAGGTAGTAACACATCAAATTCTTGCTGTAAAAAAATGAAACACTAATTACAGTTGTATTTTAATGCCAACTGCATTTTTTAAACTTGGTGTTGGCAAGGTTTTCGTTTTTCTGAGTTAAGCTCTACTCAAGAATTCTTACTTAGATGCAGTCAGTTTTAGCACAAACAAAATAAAAAAGTTTTGACAAACATGAATAAAATGATATATGGCATCAAGATATCATCAGTTTACAGCTGAGCTGGTTAGATGTAACTGTAAATTCTATACTAACAGATTCTTTTCTTCCACTTCTCACTTGTGAAACTCCTTTCCGGCTCCATGCTTTTCAGCCAATTTTAATCTGCAAAAATTTAAATGCAATGCCACTTGCTATCTACTGTCCCCCAATTACTTTTTCCTCTTCCCACTCATTCTTAATGTTTTTGTTCCTAATTCTTTCACAACCAATAACCCCTTGTGTCTTAGTGGCTTTACTGCCTTGCATTAAAAAAAAATTGGAGATAGAAGTTTAGACATTTTTTCACCAAAAATTTATAAATCTTTATTTCTTCTTTCTTGTCTCTCTTCTCTCTGCTAAGTACTTTAGAATTGAATCTGTTTTTCTCATGTAAGTGAAACTGCCCACCATGACTTTCTAGTTTTGTTATTATTACGGTTTATGAAAAAAAAAACCATAAAAAATGTCTTATGAAATTGTATACACCTCTGTCATTACTGACATGTTAAAAATTATGGAATAGCAAAGAGGACCATATGTGGCACAACTTCTGAAGAGATGTCCAAAGCAAGGAGCTTCATTTAGAATAAAACTGTTCATCATGACAGAAAAAATAACCCAGAAACAATAGTGATAATCCTTCTTTTTACAAATTCTAACAAAACAATAAACTACATCCAACAGCAAGGCCTTTGATAAGGAGATTAGAGGTTTTGAGGAGGATGGAACCACCCCCTTAATTGCTGTTGTTCCCAGTTCCTCCCTAATCCAGGGTGGTAGCATCTGTTAGGGTCCCAGCTATGGGCACATAGTTAACACCCAAGCACTATGAAAGTATAGTAAAAATACATGATTATATATAAAAAAAAAATTACCAACGATACATATTTATAGTAGAATTACCAACAATATATTTTTAAAGCAGAATTATCAATAATAAATTTGATGGCAAAATGACCAACAATACAATTTATCTGTAGCTGAAGGCATAAAACTGTGTTCAAAATATTTAGATTTTGGCATTAAATAACCCATAGAGATTGATATGCCACTAAACAAAATCAAACGACCAACATAAAAAAAACCTATTGGAAACTGGCTTATCTTTTTATATCTGACATGATCTAACACAAAATGATTTAAAAATCTGAGAAGTACCTTGAAAACATGAAAATACCCAAAACTGACATCAGTCATTTTCTTACTTATGGTGAGTCAGGGTGTTCATGGCAAGGTGACCTGAATTATACAAGTTTGAATGGGGCATGAGAGTGTTATACTCTGCGTCAAATTAAATCTCTTTCTGATTCCCTCTACCGGTCGGATGGATGTGAACATTAAGAAAGCAAAAATAAAGATAAAAGTCACTCTTTGTGCAGGAGCTCAGAGCATCACATCCAAAATAAATCCCCTCAAAAAATATAAAATACAATATAAAAGGAGCCAATCACAAACATTGGCGTCAAAAGTCATGATCCACCCCACATGCTTTTAAGACACCATGACATCACTGTAACAAACAGAATCACAGCAAATGGGCAAGCTGTCAACACCACTGACAAGCTATCAATGTCACCACCTGTGAACTTGGGCCACTGACTTGATACACACATCAACTCAAAGCCCTACCAACTCTACCCTTCTTCCAAGTTATTTCCTTTGACCACAAAGAGACATTCCACTCACATCCTCTGTATCTGCAATACAAAGAATTTTATATTAAAAATTCTTGTCTTCTTCCTTTGCCACACAGGTAGCACTTCTTTGTCTTTTCTTATGCTACCATACATGCATTTAGAACAATAGTGGGTGCCAGACAAATGAGACATTCATTTCTGAAATTATATGGACACTTGACATTCCTCAATCTACAGTATCATGCATGCTCTGAAAATTCTTGATAGAGAGCATAGTAGCTGACTACGGGTCCTAAATGATTATGTCAGGCTAGCATTTCTCTGTGATAACAGATAATCAACACTTGCTCAGTGGTGTAGCTAGAGTTTGTGCAACCCAGGCTAGTGTGGGTTCTAGCTCTCCCTCAAAAATACAAACATATTGCACAGTGACTACCTCATATATATATATATATATATATATATATATAGGGTGCATGGGTATGTTATCACCATTCTATATTTTTAATTTTGTGCATGTGCAGTTTTTGTTTTTGTTAGCTGCACAGTATAGTAGAGTCAGTTGACCACCATCTGTGAGAAAAAGAGCACCATGATGCAATTCACTCTGCCAGAAATTTGGAAATAGTATGCTGTACTGCTTGACATTCACACAGGAAGCTCCAATATGAATATTTCAGAGTGTTTGTGTGTCAATCTGAGGACAGTGCAGAGGATTCGGAAAGAGCTGGATGAGTCTAATGGTGATTATGAAGGTATGGCAACTTGGAAAACTCACTCTGATCATTCTTCTAAACACAGAAGCCTACAGGAGGCCTACTTGAGGAAGTAGTACTGCCTTGGGTCAAGAGGGTGGCTGCTGGAAGACCCTATGTCTGGCAACAGGACTCTGCACCATGCCATACAAGCAAGAGAACTCAGTCATGGCTGTCACACAGTTTCTGCAACCACATCACCCCTTACAACTGGCAACCTAACTCCCCAGGCTGCAACCCCCTTGATTATTATGTATGGGGCACAGTTGTGTGAGAGACCAACAAAACTGCTTGTAAAACCAAAAATGAACTGAAGGCAAGAATTATGGCAGCATTCACCAACTTAAACAAGGAGACTGTCCAAAAGAATGGCAGGAGATTCCGAAGTCATCTGGAAGCGGTGGTTGAAGCCAACATTGATTTTATTGAATAAATTTACTCTTTAGCATTTCAAAATATTTTTGTGTAATTTTAGTAAATATACCAATTAAAATGAGATGTCAGTGTTATTTTCTTTTTTGCGTAATTTAGAGAACCATTTATCCATTGCACCCTGTGTATCTCTTTCTCTCTCTCTCTCTCTCTCACTATATATATATATATATATATATATATATATATATATATATATATATATATATATATATATAAACTATTACCAAACTCAAAATTCAAAAAATAGACTAACATATACCCTCAGACGAACTTCTGTTAATAACAAATAAATTAAATTTTTATAATGATCAAGATGTGCCTTCCCAATACTGTAGCATTAAAAGAACACAACCTGGGTCTATTTGTAGGTTTCACATTGTCAACAGTGATAAAACAGCCCTGTATACATTACTGGATAATGTTCATTCATTGACTGAGATAACAATCATTTAAATACATATGCCACAGTTTAAGTTACTCAAAATCGAAAAGTTCCTTCAACTGTGAGTAGTGTCCCAACATTAAAACCATTTTTAATTTCAATACAGCTTATATAGGCTTATGCAACAAACCCAAAAGTGTCGCTTGGGGAGGACCACCCCCCTCACCACCTCTGACTACACTACTGCACCAGCTCAAATCACATCCACATTCAATGCAGAAGGTATCAGATGCAGAGCCAGCAGGCCAGTTCAGCATTTCTTATCTTCCATAAGATAACAGATTTACTAAGGTGGCCCTATTAACACCTTGATGCCAGCCACTGTAGCTCACCTAGGCTTGTAATGTTAACCCAGGAGTACTGACAATGGGTGACATGGTTAGATTGTAAAAGTTACAGTCATTTTAAACTGATGCAATGGTTTATATGTCATTCAGATACCATGAAGCAATGGAACTCAGGTGTTAACAAAAAACCAGGAAGACTGTGGCTTGTGTTCACATGTCATGGGTTGGGTCTGCTTAAACACTGCACTGATCAATGACTACTCTGCTTTGTGACCATTTGAACCCATTCATGGATCCCATTTACCCACACAGTGATAGCTTATTCAATCAGGATGAGATATCATTGGGCTCAAGCTATCAAGAATTGGTTTGAGAAGCATTCTGGAGACTTCTGATAAATTATCTGGTTACTACGCTCACCCAATATGAGACCAATCAAACATTTACACTTCAAAGTGATTTGTTTGCATGCAAGATCCTGCATCTATAAATATTCAGGAACTGTTGATGTCTAATAAGATGGACTGGTTCAATATCTCTACAATGATCTGAACATTTTCAGAATTTATACCATGACAAGTTCCTGCATGTTATTGGTTTAAAGGTATTTTTAAATAAGACTACATTTAGCCCAATAACAGACCGCTATGCCATGTCTTTTGTAAATACATATCATCTTACACTATTATTATTATCATCCACCTGTAGTCATTATGAACATTATACACTTTCTTTGAGAACAGTGATTATTATGGGTAAATTACAATTATTTTCCCACCACACTGTCATTTTAAATTCATTTATGATAAACAAAAATATCTTTTTCTCAGCTTTAAAATAAATCAATATTTATAAAAATCATAAAAACGTAAGGGAAAATTTTTTAAGAGAACAGATTTTAATTAATCTATTTATATACCATAAATATATATTCTAATAAATAAAACTAAAATTTGGCTAAACAAAGTAGTACTTTAGTTTACACCATGGTTATAATTTTAAAAGAAAAGATTTTAATCTATTTACAGAAAAAAATAAACAAAAGCAAAAAAAATAAATTCAATAACTAAAGGAAATTTGATCTGAATATATATGAGAAAAAATAAAAATATTCAATTCCAAAAGTTTTCATAAAATTTTAATTACTTCTCTTCAACTTTTCTTAATCAATACATTATTCTTTCAAATGAAACTTCTATCACACAAGAATAAATAAACATTGGCAATGGCACATTCTAAATTAATTAAAAGTGGTATCATGACACAAAACCTATCAGCCATTACAGCAAAGGTGTTTTAATTACAAGAAAATAGAAAAGGTGTTTTAATTACAAGAAAATAGTAAATAAAAATACTTTAAAAAAAGGAAAAATTTTTTTTGTATATGTAAAACAAGTTTTAAAAAACTAACATAAATATTTATTTAAATACCATAAATCTAAAATATACTTTAATAAATGAAACTAAAATTTGTGTTATTTTGGGTCGTACTGCAGTTAAAGTTTTAATTTTGTTTTCAGTTAAAAAAAACGAAAAAAACATCATCATAATCATCATCATAATAACCACCACGACGACCACCACCTCCACCACCACCACCACCACCATCATAATAATAATAATAATAATAATAACCATCATCATCATCATCATAACAATCATCATCATCATCATAATAATAATAAAAATCATCATCATCATCATCATCACAACCATCATCATTATCATCATAATAATAATAAAAATCATCATCATCATCATCATCATCATCATCATCATCATCATCATCATCATCATCCTCCTCCTCCTCCTCCTCCTCCTCCTCCTCCTCCCTTGACTTTTGTAATCGTTGGGGGGGTCTGAATGCAGAAGCCACATTAAATCTCCTCCACAACAGTCTATCAATGGCAGCCATCAGCAATTCTGGTATAGTCATGAATGTCCATTGTTTGACATTGACCAACCACTTTTTATACTGGCGTCCTTTCCTATATCCACCTTCAACAGTGCCTTGCATGATGGTCTGCACAGACTGTCGTGTCTTGTAACGTGTCCAAAGCACGCCATTTTTCTCCATTTGACAGTGGCGAGAAGAGGTTCCTGGTGGCCCACAAAACTTTCAACCCTTTTCCATACAAACTAATTGGTTTTATATTCCCAATAGAAGATGCCAAGAAGTTTTCTCATGCATTTGTTCTCAAACACTTGGATCCTTCTCTCTGTATCTGCCAACAGTATCTATGTTTCACATCCATACAGGAGAATGGAGACTACCAGTGATTTGTACAGGGGAAAAACAAAAAAAAACAACATAGTAAAAAAAACAGAAAAGAAATAAAGTGAATAACTTTTTTTCTTTTACATCCTGAAAATCCAGAGTTTGGTACTGTGTATTTATGTTATTATGTTATTAATTCTAAAATGTAATATTTTATTGCAGTTTAAAATTTTTGAAATTAGGGCATAAATTAACTTAAATAATCTCAGAAAAAAATTAGATGGAGTTATTTTCTAGGAGGAATTGTGATTTGTTGCTAGTAATTGATTGATTCATTCATTTTCTAAATAAAGCAATAAAGCCACTAAGACACAAAGGGTCAGTGAGTGTGAGAGAATTAGAAAACAAGCATTATTGAGGAGTGAGAACAATAGAAGAGTAATCAAGAAGATGTTAGATAACGATTGACATTGCACTTAAATTTTTGATGAACGTCTCTGGAAAGCAAAAAGTCAAAAGTGAGTTCCACAAGCGAGAAGTGTGAGGAAAGTAATTGTTGGCATAGAACTTACAGTTATATCTAACCAACTCATCTGTAAACCAATAGAACTTTGTCATTAATCTAGTACTGCATTTAAATTCATAAAGTCTAAGTACCATAGCAAAGAGATCAACTGAACAATTATCATGAAAGTATTTATAGAAAAGGGCGAGGGAAGAAACTTTAAGTGACTGAAACTGAAACATCAGGTCAGGAGCAATAATATAACCTATTCTTCTTTGGATTTTATCAAAAATCTCTAAATATAAAGGAGTGCATCAATATTTGAGGCATGGACAAATGGTAGACTTATAGATATGCAAGATAGATTCAGGAAAGAAAATTGTCGACCATATCATAATGAATCAATTTTCTTAGCAGAAGACATAGCAATGGATTCAATATAGTATTTCCACTTCAAAGTCATCTGAGAAGGTTAGCCCAAGAAAGTGTAATCAGTCCCTCTCCTGGAGGTTAGTATCAGCCATGCTGATGGAAGGCAGAAAGAGGTTTCTCAGATGATTAATAGAGATCAGTTTTGTTTTGGAGGCATTAAAATTAACAAGGCATTCTTTGCCCCAGTTAACAACGGACTAATGATCTTTTTTAACATCAGCTATCAATATGATCTTATCGATCTGATCAGACATACTATCAAGACGGGATGGCTGTGTCATCAGCATAGATACCAAGTTGAGAGCTGGAAAAGAAAATAATTGGCACATCTCACTTATGTCACAACACAGCATTTTTGCCATCTTATATATCACACTATGAGATGTGCCATTGCTACTGCTAAATTGTATCACCAACTGCCTTTATATCTACTATTTAATCTGTATAATTGGTAGAGAGAAACTAAAAAGAACCAATAAGAGAAGAGCAGTCCACAAAATAACAACATCCTTCAAAAATACAAGAAAACAAATAGAAGACACAAAGAGAGTCTAAAGAAAAGCCAGAACACTCCATTCTCTGAACCTTCCTACCCTACCCTACATTGGCTGCAGATGTTTCTTTAGATTTAACATAGGACTCATTTCACATAGAAGCAAATGTCAATGAGCATTCTAATACTTGACAAGTTCTACCAATAATGAATCTCTATGAATGCTCATCAAATTTTGAGGAATATCAGTGGGTGCAATTTTTTTTTTGGTTACACATTGAAGAATTAAGTGACATACATTTGCTTTGGATAGGCTTTCATGTCAGACACGGTTGTGCCAGTTAGCTGATATATGTAAAAAAAGCAAAAAATAATTGTGGATTATTAACAAGAAGGTTCAACCTCTACTGTCATACCAACAATATCAGCTTCTGATGTGGTCTGAAATAATATATATAAACTATATTTTCTTTTCATCAGTTATTGACCCCATCACTAGTGATTAAATTTTCTGATTTGTTCCCTCCCCACAGGCATTTATTTATTATGAGCCACACTATTTTTATGTGAGGCCTGAGAGTACCTGTTCTAAGTATTTTTCTTCAGCTCTTTTAGAACTTCCTCAAATCCATTTTTTTTTCTTTCCATGTCACTTTTACACTTTAGTTTTGTCTTTATTTATTTTTCTATGACTATTTCACCTTCTTTTCTTCATGTTCTTCTATTCTTTACGTCTTATTTTCTTTTCTCTTTCTTTCTACTTTATTCATTTTTTTTTTTTGCTTTCTTTTTTCTTACTTTTTCATTTCTCATTGTTGTGTCTATCCTTTTTTTCCTTTACATTTTTCCCTTTTCCTTCTTCTTCTATATGCTGTATCCCTTCAGGATATTGCCAATCATTGTTCTCCACAATTTCCTGTCCATTGTAGCCCTTAATAAATTTTGTCTTTTAGTTATCTCTCATAAAATGTTTCCGCCATCCACTTACTCAAGCTCGCTAGGTAGGTTACACATTATTTTCCTCTGTTCCTGTTGCTTTCAATCTGCCCTGTGAGTATCAAATTTTCCAAGCCCTATACTTTACTTATTTTCTTTTCTCTTTCTTTCTTCTCTATTTATTTTCTTTTATTTTCTTTACACCTTTTCCCTTCTCATCTGTTCATAACCATTTTTCTTCACTTTTTCAATCTCTTTTTATTTTTCTTCACTTTCTCTTGTCTTATTTCTCCTTTTCTTCTTCTTTGCTGTAAGACCATTTATTTTCCTTTCCTTCTTTTTTAATTTCCTTTTTTCCTTACTTTTTCATTTCTCTTTTCAAATTCAATCTCTTTATTTCTTCCTTCCACTTGCTTCCCATACAGTACAATAATGCATCTCTTAGAGTTCCTAAAGTCAATCTCTACTTAAAATAATCTATGTCCTCCATGGCATCTGCAAATGGTCACCTGCTTTTCAACCAGATCATGCGACAAGACAGCACTTCATAAACAATATTCTGATCAGGTTTCTTTCCATAACAATGTTTATTAATTTTGTCAGCAAAGCTATTTGTTCAGAGAAACAACTTATTTTTGCTGAATTTGTTTATGACAGAGCGACTGAGAGAATTGCATCCTTGCTTGATTAAAAAGTTCTAATCCTTACCAAGATGCCAGACTCAACTGAAATAAGACATGACAAGCTTATATGAAGGATAGATGCAAATTTTTAATCTATATATCATAGTCTATCTAGCTATCTATCTGTTCATATATATCTTGGTTTCTTCATATCAATTTATCGATCTAGCTTGGTTTCTTTATATCTATCTATTTATCTATCTATCTATCTATCTATCTTCATTTCTTCATATCTATCAATCCTGGTCACCTCATATCTATCTATCTTCATTTCTTCATATCTATCAATCCTGGTCACCTCATATCTATCTATCTATCTTCATTTCTTCATATCTATCAATCCTGGTCACCTCATATCTATCTATCTATCTATCTATCTATCTATCTATCTATCTATCTATCTATCTATTCTGTTCTCTTCATATCTATCTATCTATTTATATTTTATTCCAATTCTATCTATCCATTATTCCAATTCTATCTATCTATCTATTATTCCAATTCTATCTATCTTTTATTCCAGTTCTATCTATGTTTTATTCTAATTCTATCTATCTATCTATCTATCTATCTATCTATCTATCTATCTATCTATCTATCTATCTATCTATCTATCTATCTATCACCCAGTCTGTTCATGTCTATCGCAGTTTGTTCATACTGGCTCTATCTAAGTCTGTTTCCATCTAATCCCAATCCATTCATATTAGTGTATCTTCCTATCCTCTAAAATATTTTTGACTAAGCAAATAACATATCTTTCGTTATGATCTCATATGAAAATAAATAAGCTTTATTAATTTAAATAACTAGTAGTAACATAAATTATTTTAATTTACCATTTTAAACATAGAATTCTTGGCTTATGAACAAAATAATCTGTAAGTTGTAAAATGAACCAACCAGCAATAAGAGAAAGTTTAAAGTACTTTGGCATGGGTGGGTAATGGTTAGCAATGACATTCATATTAACGATTAACTAATGAGGAGGCATTAGATCCTCACTGGGTACCCCATATAAAATTAGGCATTAAATAATCTATCAAAAGTTAGCACGTTGTAAAATGAACCAAATGAAGCAAAATGTTTCACGTGATTTGGTGTAGGGTAATGGTTACCAAGGCCATACTGGTTAACTATTAACTAATGATTAGTGTTTGATTCTCACTGGGTGCGACATAGAAAATTAGATATAAAATAACCTAACAAGGTGTGACATTCTGGGAAATCACCCAACTAATAATTGGTATGGGGTATGGTTAACAAGGTTAGCCATGTTAACTATTGACTATTGATTAGTGAGTTTGATCCTCACTGAGTGTCCCATACAAAATTTGACATTAAATCAATCAACAAGAGTTGAGATGTTGTAAAGTCTACAAACTAAACCAAAAGTACTGGTTAGCAAGTCTAATCTGGTTGGCCATAACTACTGAGTAGTGTATTTTATCCTCATTGGGTACCTCAAATAAAATTTAACATTATTAATGTCAAATTTTGTGTTATTAACCCAACAAGGGTTTACATGTCATAGACTCAACCAACCAAATTAAAGGTAATGGCTAGTGAAGTTTGTCTGGTTGAGCATTACTATTGACTTCAATCCTCACTGGGTACTTCATATAAAATTTGCCATTAAATGACCAAATAATGTTCCCTTGTCATGAAATCAACCACCATAAAAGTGGTTGGAAGGTATGTAGTAGCAAGGTAGAGAATTTCATTTTAGTTTGATGAGTTTTAATAAATGTTTTTATTTTTATGAATTTATTGCTGATTGATAATGTTAAATACTGTAGAAAATTGTTCTCGTTTATTCCAATTTGTGAAATTGGGATAGAAAGGAAAATTTTATTTTGTTTGTGTCTTGTGTGGATGTGCTTAAAACTAAATTAGTATCCAAAAAGGAGACACAATTCCAAAATAGAATTTGTTAAATAGTGTGAAAAGGTGAAAAAGAAGAAAGAAATGAGAGAAGTGAAAAAGATTGTCAAAAGATACAGGAACAAAAGCGATAATAAGGCACCACTTTTCAAAGTAATACTTTATGGCCAGGATCCAGTTAAAAATACAATGGTTGTTGTTCATCTCATCCAGAATAAGCATTCTTTGCCAACATCAAATACAAAGTCTGCCTCATTTTACTCCTATTATTTTTCATTTGTTTTCTTTTGTGTGTGTGTGGGGGAGTGCAAAGAATAACTTTGTGCATGTATGCGTGTGCATTTTTTTTTCTCTTTTGGGCAAATAAAACAATACAAAAATGTAAGATGAGATGAAGACACATATGCAGAGAAAAGTAGAGAGATTGACACATCTAAAATATCTGAGCTATGAGATTTTATTTATAGGAACACTATAAGAACAATAGGTAGGAAAAAAAAATGATTTTGAAGAAGTTGGAATCCCAGAACTTCAACAGTTTTCAGGTCATTGAAATAATGGTAGCATAATGATGATGGCATCTGAGAGTAAAAGTTATTTCTGGCATAGGTGGCACCGTCCCAAAGACTCAAAGAAATTATGATACAAATTCAGATTGTTACAATTTAACAAATTTAAATAGAACAATTCTTTTATTTATTATTGGTCATTCTGGATTACTATTTTTTATAATGTAATATAACTAATATTAACTTTCAAGAACCTTGGAAATTCAACTAGTTTAAATAGAACAATTTTTCATTTATCACTGGCCATTCCTTGCTACTTGTTATGGCCCGGTTCCTTGTACCACGGTGATAGTCCAAGGTAGAAGCAATAAAGAAGAACTCGAACACAGGTATGGAATAACACAGATATATTACAAACAGGAATATATACAGAGAAGTAGAAGTGTTAGTATGAACAATCAGGTTTAGTAGAGAGAACAATGTAGTCTCGACCAGTATCACTATTCAAATGTCTTGCAGTAATTGTCTGAACGCGACTCTGTTTCGGACTGCCTCTGACTCGACTCTTGACTTGACGAACTACTGAATCCACATGAACTCCTGACGATATTCAGTCACCCCGCTATGAGGATGTCATGTGGCACAAAGCCTTTTTAATGTGGGTATTCCGAGCCCATGGGCTCAGCCAAAAAATAGACCATTGAACCCGCATAAACGGGTTCAGGGCTGGTCTACCTATCCGAAGGAGACTCCGCCCTTTGGCGTAGCCTCCTTTGGGTTCCTCCCGTCCATAGGAAGAGAGTACAACCGAACAGTTGTTCAAGTCAAAACTTGAGCGACTGACGATATTCAGTCACCCCCCCCACGAGGGTGTCATGTGGCATAAGGCCTTTTTAACATGGGCATTCCGAGCCCGTGGGCTCGGCCAAAAAGTAGCCCATTGATCCCGCATAAACGGGTTCAGGGCCAGTCTACCTCCACGGAGACTCCGCCCTTCGGCGTAGCCTCCTTTGGGTTCCTCCCGTCTGTAGGAAGAGAGTATAACCGTGCAGTCGCTCAGAAAGTACTGGGTCGACTGACTCCCTTGCCTACTCCTGAGGTGCAGTATTTATTAAGTATGGAATAGTCCATTATTATTATTATTATGGGTAAGATCCCATAACACTACTATTTTTATATTGTAAAATAATAAGAAAAATTAGTACATGACTCTGATTGCATTCACTGTCCTTGGTAAAGACTTGACTCAGTTTACTCTTCTCTCAAATATTAATTAAATAGTAGTGTAGACTGTGTTCTTTCACCTTGGGTGACACCCAGTCTATGTGGAGGTCTACTCTGAATTCAAATCCATCAAAAAATCAATGTGAAACCAGTTCACTATATCTGCGAATCAAAGATAATAAAGAAAAGGGAATGTGTGGAGAGCCATAATTGCTTACATCATGATAGTGTTAATATACAGCTAATTTTGTCTTGGAAGAACCATAGTGATTTTACTGGGTATTTTTTTTTCAGTTTAGAAATAAAGGAAAAAATAATTCATATAATATTTATTAGGTGATGCCAACATCTGTACAAGGTGGCATTCACAGATCCCCTTTAGTGTAACAATCGCTTTAACAATGGTTGGAATGACAAGCATGGTAATTATTGATCCAAAACAGGTGCTTCAAGCAATTTACGTATTTTAGAAAATGAAAAAGAAATCATCTACCATTTTAAGCAGCAGAATATACACATTTTAAAATTCATAGATGTTTGTTAAAAAACAAAACAGTTTTAGTACAAATTTTAAAGAATTTCATGAAACAACATTTCTTGTGAAAAATACTTTCATCAACATTCCTGCTAAATTCACACAACTCTGACATTTCCAATTTCCAGGTTACATAAAAATGCATCATAAAATAATCTTTGGTTTTATACTTATTGTGATAACTGTATCCTTTGCTTAATACTTAATATGATAAGATGCATACTTAGCTTGATATTGTGATAAGTGTGTCTTCAACTTGATAATTGTTGTGATAAGTGTATCCTCACCTTGATACTTAATGTGATAAGTGTATCATCAGCTCATTAATTATTGTGATGTGTATCCTCAGTTGATGACTTATTTGGATGTGTATCCTCAGCTTGATACTTATTGTGACAAGTGTATCCTCAGTTCATGACTTATTGGGATGTGTATCCTCAGTTCATGACTTATTGCGATGTGTATCCTCAGCTTAATGCATTTTGTATTAAGTGTATCTTCAGCTGGAGACATATTGTTATAAATGTATCCTCATCTTGATACCTATTTTGATAAGTGTATCTTTGGTTTAATACTTAGCCAATTCAGCTGCAAAATGATAGGACCCTTGCCGGCGATGTAGTACCACCGAAATAAAATCTAGGTACCAGAAGAAAGTGCGTCAGACCCATTAACCATTACCATGAAAGTATTTCTAGAAAAGTCACAGGGAAGCTACATTATGGCAGTGGGGAAGTGACTAAAGGCAAGATGCCAGGTCAAGACCAATAACATTGCATATTCTTCTTTGGATTTTATCAAGAATCTCTAAATAGGAGCACCAGACCAGATGTGGCATCAATATTCAAGTATGTGATGATAAAATATAGTTTTAAGGTATGTTATATTTATAGGTAAAACTGCTCAATATCAGAGATAGAGCATGCATAAATGTAACAGTGGACACTGAGGTCCACACCAAGTGCCCACAGTTTATTTTATGCTTGAACACACTCTTCAGGTAATCAAAAATCCAGTAAAAATGGTCTTAAGATTGTGTTCATGCATGAAACAGACTGTAGCCACTTAGTGTTGATCTTAGTGTCCACATTGATATATATGAGAGAGAGAAGTAAATGTATGAAAGAGTACTGAAAAGTTCTTAGCCCAACCTTTTGTCCTGGGTATGATGATAAACTACATCTGGTAGTAAGGCTTCTGATTGAGAGATTGGAGGTTTTGATGGACATGGAACCAACTCTTAATTGCTGTTGTTCCCAAGTCCACATTAGATTTTTATATTATATAATATATAAGTATATTATATATATTAATAACAAAATGACAATCAATGCAACACCAAAAAAAAATATAAAAATACACTTCTATAGCAAAATTGCCAAAAATACATTTCATGATCTATAAACTATATATCCCCACTCAAAAAAACATACCTTTACCAAGAAAGTATAAAATTATGTACAAAATATATAGATTTCATCATTAAATAACCTAAATGCCACTAAAAAAATCAACCAACCAAATAACCCTTCCAAATATTTTGATATTTGTTAAGATTTTCAGAAACCAGTTGGCCTGAGAACTTTTCAGCACTCATCACTGACATCTCACTGTTTGAATGTGTTTAATATATGTGTATTTGAATATATCTAATTTTTTTTCTGTGTGCACACATATAACTAGCCAGGTAAGTCAGTACACACAGGTGAGAATGGAATGACTTTTAGCTCATATAATAATAGCAACCATTAATGTTACTCATTCTAGACATTTATGACTTCACATATGTGATGCTATGGTTTATCCAGCAAAAGTCTTGGCTTAAACAAATGATTTAAAACTAGAAACTGACATGAAGATCATGAACATTTCGACTAAATATTCACATACTTGTAAAACCATTAACAGCTGATTTTCTTTGTGGCAATTTTGCAAAATGACAACTGAGAAACCCGAGTTCTCCTTCTGGTTGTCAAATAAACATTCTATAGTTTCCATCTGAATTTCTGCAATGAGGAGTTATCATTATTTACACCTAGACCATTGTCTCCATCTTTGTTGATATTACTATATTTCAACCATTGTGTCCCCTGGTTTCCTTCCTCAAGTATCTATTGATTCAGTGTATTTCAAAATGTACCCTTTTTTTTAATCCATGGGGGTAGATTATCATTCACAATCCAACACTTTAATCCACTAAGTATTTTTCAAACTTTTTTTTACTTCGGGGCACACTTGTTGAATAACTAAAACTCTGGGGTGCACTTTTAATTTTAATAAGGAAAATTCCAACAACATTTTTATGATAGATTTGTATGAATACAATATGTATTCTTTAGTTTAGATTGGTTTGGTTTATTTTGTTTTACGGCATATCAAACTCAATGGGTTATTTAATGCTGACAAATTTTTTTTTTGTCAGCATTAAATAACCCATTGAGTTTGATATGCCGTAAAACAAAATAAACCAAACCAATCTAAACCAAAGAATACATATTGTATTCATACAAATCTATCATAAAAATGTTGTTGGCATTGAGGTTTATATACTGTAAAACAAAATAAACCAAACTAAACCTTTTCAGGACTGCCAAATTGGACTATTATATTTTGTACTGACTTTTTTTATGTGAAGCTTTAGTTAGCCCAGGTTATTTTAAATTTTTCCACAAAAAATCACTATTGAATTCAAAATTTAGCAACACATTTTTGGTTTTTAATCATTTCACCTGAGGCAGGAATATTACTAGGACACAGGGAGTGAAAGTGAGAGAAAAGAATGAGTATAGGGAGGATTGAAGAAGAGAGTAAAGATGAATGAGATTCAAAATAGAAAAATGGTGATTGATATTGTATTTAAATTTTTGAAGATTGTGATAATCATGGAAGCAAATAAACAGAAGGGAGTTCCACAGGTGGGAAGTGCGAGAAAAGAGACTGTTAGAGTAGAAGTGGTAGTTAGCTAGTTCAACAGCAAAACGTTGAGACCTGTTTGCCAATCTAGTAGCACATTTAAATTCATGTAGTTGGAGCACCAGGAAAAAGTTTTTTATTGCTGGTAATATTTTGTTTTGTTTTTGTTTTTCCTTTAAAATTGTATTGCTGGTAATAATTTTTTTTCAAAAAGTTTTGCTGGTAATAGTTAACTATTTGCCCATAGCTGGGACCCTAACAGATGCTACCACTCCAGGTCAGGGTGGACCTGAGAACACCAGCAATTAAGAGGTGGTTCCACTCTCCTCAAAACACTGTAAGGAAAACAAAAAGGTTAAATGAAGGTTTTAATCAGCTGAGAACTTTGAGTGAGAAAGCTGTAGATCAAAGTGGCAAGCACACAACTTGGAAGTGCTATGCCTTTATGGTGCCCTTGTTCCATGAGCAGACATTCTACTTTTAGCACATGGACAAATCTGTTTCAATGAGAAGTGCAGAGAAAGTTAGTCAGTCTTCCTATACAACAGAAAGCTTCTTTTTTTTTTTTTAAATCAAACAAAAGTAGAGAGACAAGTCCTTCTCACTCCTAGTGCTACTGTTGTGGTTTCTGTAGTAAGGGGACCTTTAACAAGGTGGAGTAGTCAGTTTTACACCCAACTGATTTCGAATTCAGTTATCCAAACAAGGCTAGGGAACAGTCTGCTTTATTATTTTACCCATAGCTGGGAGGAGAAGAAAAAGATTCATATTTTTATCAAAGTTATTTGTATGAAAATGGGCATAATGGCACTGGCTGGGATTTAAAAAACATACCAACAGTCACCTTGCTGCAGGAAAATCAAAAGAAACTTAATTTAGATTGGTTGGTTGATTTTGTTTAGCCTCTATGGGTTATTTAATGCTGAAATCTAAATATTTTGAATGCAATTGTATGCCTTCAATTACAGATAACATGTATTGTTGGTAATTTTACTATATAAATATGTATTGCAGGCATTTTTACATAAATATATATTGTTGGTAATTTTACTATATAAATATGTATTATGGGTATTTTTACTATAAATATGTATTATTGGTAATTTTACTATATAAATATGTATTGCAAGCATTTTTACTATAAATATATATTTTTTATTTTCATAGTGTTTTTTTTTTGTTTGGTGGGTCAATATTTGCCCATAGTGTGGACCTAGGAACAACAGCAATTAAGATGTGTTTCCAGGCTCTTCATAACCTCCAATCTCCTGGTCAGAGGCCTTGCTAATAGATGTAGTTTATTATCATATCCAGGACTAACTTAGTTTGGATGAGCATGGCACAGAGGCAAGGAATAAGTACAAAGATAGTCTTTTGATTATCTTTCAAGAAAATCAGTATTACACATTTTGTTTTTTTAAAAGCTGTGCTTGAACACTGGCCACTGGAACTATTTGCAAACTACAACTGTATCAGCCAATTCCAAACCATTTAGTAAAAACTTCACTATAAGAAAAAAAAAAAACAACCTGAATTTACCTTGGTAAAGAAAATTTTTCTTTTTCTTGATGACAAGACAAAAAAGCAAAGAAGTACAGCTACAGAAAAGGAGATAGGCAGGTAAGCTGTGGGAGAGACAGTGGATAGAATATGAATAAAGCCAGTGGAGCACCAAGAGGAACGCTGTTAACATTCTGCTTGTGAGGAAAATATTTAAGAGAATATTCAGAGGAATGTCTGAGCTCAAAGAGAAACATCTTTGTTTTATTCTAATCTTTATGGGGTATTATAGTGCTTCAAGCTTCTAAATGTCCTGAATTAAAACAGACTAAGCCGATCAAGGGCTCAAGAGAGCCAAGATGATTGATCTGACTGACCTGAATTAAAACCGGGTGAATTCTGTTCAAACTGGTCTAAGTTTAAAAAAAAAATTGTCATTCAGGTCAAACTGAGTGGCGATCAATAGAAAAAAAATGAACTTGTTTTTTTTTTTCTGTTGTTTTTTTTATTAACCTTTTAAGCTATTGTTCAACTAGTGGAACATATTTTAAGAGGGTTTTTTTTATATCAGACAAGCATTAATTTTGATTATTTTATTTTTATTGATAATATATCAATAATGACTGAAATACAATAGCTGCTTACAAATTGTGTTAAATACAATTCATAACTTATCAATTACTATTGATTTTTGTCAAATTTTGCAACTATATCAGGTATTTAAAGTTTAAGTTCCTGATAATGAGTGAAACAGTTAAGAATATTTGAGAAAAAATATGAAGTTTGGACTGCTTCTATATAAATTTGATCCCGATGAGCAATAACTTGTTCATAAACTTGGAAAACTGACAAAGAATCAGTTGTGTGTACTAGACAACAAATACATCTCAATGGTGATCACATTAAATATTTTAAAGGCCTTTGAAAAAGTGCAGCATAGAGAGTTACTCTGCAATCTCTTTAACTATGGAATGACTGGAAGAGTCTTCTCAATTATCAAGTCCATTCTAACAGGTAGGTCACTGAAGGTAATTATTAACGGTCAGTCCGCCAAGGCCCAAGTGATCAATGTAGGTTCACTTCACAGTACAACCCTCTTTCTACTTTACATAAATGATCAGCCTAAAAGTATACAAGATCATTTGTGAATATCTATGATGCATGTATTTCACTTTGAAATGAAATATTACAAAAGATGTCATGATTATAATAAAAACTATTCTTTCTGATACTGACTACATTTAACTTTTTAGTGCCCATTGTTCAATTAGTGGAACATAATTTAAGACATGTTTTTTTTTATGCCAGAGCATTAATTCTGATTATTTTATTTTTATTGATACTCTACACGGAAGAGACTAAAATACAATATGTGCTTACACATCGTGGTAAAATACAATTTATGATTGACAATTTTGCAAACATGTCCAAGTACTAAAAAGTTAAGTTAAGACTTCATTTCATTACATAAAATTTCTGAAGTTGGAATTTTTTTTTTTTTAGTTCTGGGTATGACAATAAACTACATCTTGCAGCAAGATCACTGATCAGGAGATTGGAGGTTTTAATGAGCATAGCACCACCTCTTAATTGCTGCTGTTCCCAGGTCCACCATGACCTAGAGTGGTAGCACCTGTTAGGTTTTCCAGCTATGGGTAATTACTTGTTGGAGTATATCTACAGATGACAATGAGTATGTCTCTATTCACATAAATACAGTAGTAAATACTGTATGTTGCACTGCAGTTGAAGATTCATTGTGGAATTCACTTGACTTACTTCTAGCAGTTGATGATTTCTTCTACATGCCGCTGGTGAATCTTATATGTGTTGTTCTTGTCCTAAGTATTATCGTTCATTGCCAACCTTTGTGTGATTATTCAGTTCAGTAACCTTCTCTAGGTAACAACATTAGTGAACCCTCAAACAAAAATAAAACACTATGAAAGTATAAAAATACATTTTTATAGTAAAAATACTAGCAATTCATTTTTTTGTATAAAAAAATGACCAACAATACATATTTACAGTAAAAATACAATACATTTTATCTTTAGTTGAAGGCATACAATTATGTTCAAAATATATTTACTTGAAGCTATAAAATTGTTCAAAATATTTAGATTTTGGCATTGAGATGCCTCTAACAAAACAACTAACATGAAAGAGGATTTTCATGACGTTAATCCATATAATATCCTACAATTTCTTAAAGAAATCAAACTGTAACTTAAAAAAATTATAACACAAAACACACATATCACTGCCTCTAATAATTATATCCACACAAAAATATATATGCACAAAGGTTAAGTATCATCTACCATATGTTCAATTGTGAAAGCAGAATAACATATTGGATTTTTATTATTTTAAAGCTCCCAAGAAATTTAAATTTCAGCATTAAATGACCCATAAGATGTTGATATGCCATTAAACAAACAAATCAATTTGGAATTTTAGAACAATTGTATTATTTCGAAAAACTACATATGGAACAAATTATTTTTTAAACAATTATATGATAACATAATTCTTTCAGTAATATAGGTCCTAATTGCTAACTACTAAGAAGGCTTACAGCCACATCATCACCAGTTCCCAAATGATCACCAAAGTTAAGCAAATGTTAAGCCTGGTCAGTATCTAAATGGGTGACCTCTTGTGAATACTAGGTGCTGTAAGTTTGGATGTGTGGGTATGGTGATAATAGCTTGGAATTGTTAAACAGAAAGCCAAGTTCTAATTCCCATTAGGTTCATTATATTCACTTACACACAAATAATCATGGGAAAGCTATGAATCCACCTATTCTTCCCCTCAGCTATGGGTTAATTAGTAAGACTTGTTTCACTAAACTGTTATTATCTCTAAAAAAATTCTTACAATCTAAAAATATTTTCTTGCTTTACATAACCTGTGAAGAGTTGATAAACTGTAAAAAAATGAATCAATAACGACTAAAAATCCCTTTTTCCTACATAAATATTTTTTAAATATCATTCCTCCCTTCATGATATTGGTGTCCATAGCTCTTTATTGATACCTTTTCTTTATTATTTGTGAATTTACATGAATTCTTGGAAAATAGTTTTGAATTCAGGGTAGTTTTTCTCCTAGACAGGCTGACATCCCAGATTAAAAAGTATTCTATTTAACTCACAACTGATTGTGGAGAAAGCTGGGTTTTGAATTTTCCAAATGGCATCAGTGTAAATACAACAGACTTGGCTGGAATTAGAACTTTGCTTCTCAACTGCAGTTTCTGTAACAATGAACATTAGGCCACCTGAAAATCCAGCATCCATAACTAGCGTTGATAAAAAATGGCAATGAAGTGTTTAATCAAAATTTTTCTCCTCCAACTAGGAATAGTTTGCAAGTTCTGAAATCAACTAAATTTAAAAAGGAGTAGGACAAAAATATTATGGTCCATCCAATGGACTATGATTAGAAAAATGGAAACATTGCTTACTTATACTGGATTCAAATGCAGTTGAGTTGGCATTAAAATACAACCACGATCAGTGTTACATTTCCATGTAACTGTTAGGATTTGCTGTGGCAATATGAGGAAGATGCTGACAAGTTCTTGGCCTGACCAAATATCTATTTGGTTACATTTTGAGAAATGGATTGAGTCGAGAATTTTTCAGCATTAATTATACAATTAATTATAGATTTCTATAGATAACACATTCATGTCCACCATGAAAGCTGGCATTATTTGCAGGTTTCTTTCTATAACCCATCAATGTCCACCATGAAATCGCTATACTAAATTGAATTTTTGATATATTTGTTTAACCCAGGAATATTCACCATAAAATCAAGTATTATAAAAAGAAAATTCAGGTATTAATTACAGGTTTATAAAAAAATGTATATTTATTTTGGATTTTTTTGAAAATAACTGTATGTTTATAAAAAGAATGTTATTGTAACTTTATAAAGATCTGGTATTAATTATAGGCACCTATTTATAAGCCCATTAATGTCCATGAAATCTGGTATTAATTGTAGGTTTCTATCTATAACCCATTAATATCCACCATGAAATTTGGTATTAATTATACATTTCTATTCATAAGTCGTTAATGTCCACAGTGTCAATGGTATTGTAGGTTTATATCTATAATCCATGATTGTCCACCATCCCATAAATGTTCATTAACAGATTAATTAATCCAATGTCAGATATCATGAGCTACCGAAACATAAAAATCTATCAGCTTAGGAATTGTTCAGTATTAAGACAATAAAAACACTGTTGGCCAATTTAA
The DNA here is from genome assembly GCA_963932145.1 of Acanthosepion lycidas. Taxonomy (NCBI): domain Eukaryota; kingdom Metazoa; phylum Mollusca; class Cephalopoda; order Sepiida; family Sepiidae; genus Acanthosepion; species Acanthosepion lycidas. The sequence continues at coordinate 48,235,549 of OZ010583.1, forward strand.
ATTCTGAATATTTTGAAGAATGCAAAAACCCAGATTCTTATTCAAAATCTATTCTCCATTCTCCACAACTTCCTATCCTTTTCAGTTTTTAGCAATGTTGCTTATTGTATTATCCTTCTAAATATGTATTTATCCATTTACACAAGCTTTTTAGGTGGGTTACTCACTGCTTTCCCATTGCCCTCCTCATTTTTAATATGCTATGTTAATGTCAAATTTTCCTAGCATTCTTTCCTCATTATGTGTCCTAGAATTTTTAATAGTCTCTTTCTGATTCCTTGTTGCTCACATGCTTGGTCCACTGAATTCTTAGTATTATTCTGTAGAACCACATCTTCATTGCCCCACATGTTCTCTTCATTTCTGAGGAAATTTTCCAGAATTCACTGTCATGCAGGAGGACTGATATTACATAGCAGTTCAGCATGGTTTATCTTTGGTTCTAAATAAAATTCTGCTTTTTCATATTTTGATTAGTTTTTGGCAGTCTATTGGATAAATTTACCATAACGTCCATGCATTGAATAGTGCTGCTACATCTGGTTCAGTACCTCTGCAATATATCTAGACATGCTTGACAAAATCCAAAAAAGAATTTGCAACATTATCAGTCCTAACCTTGCATCTCAGCTTCAGTTACTTTCTCACCAGTGCAATGCTACTTCACAGTGTCTTTTAAATATATTTTCATGGTATTGTTCTGATGAGCTTTCATCTTTGGTATATTCATAAATTACAGTACTAGACTGGCAGTTAGGTTTCATAATTTGACTGTTAAAATAGTTACTTCTAACTGTAAGTTCTATGCTAATAGTTCCTTCTCACACACTCCTTGATTTTGGAATTCTTTTCTGGCTTCCTGCTTTCCTGTCAACTTCTTCTATGTGCCACATTTTATCAGGACATGGGTGATCATGCCTCTTCAAAACTTTGTATCCCTTGTGACCATCAGCCACTTGTTCCACCATTCATTCATACAAGCTTGTCAAGTCAGTGGATTGCTACCTTCTCCTGTCTCTCTTGTCCTCAATATTTCCTGTGATGGTTAGGTTTCTTAAGCTCTCCTTCCTTACTTTGTGATCAAGGAATTTCAGCTATCTCTTCCTGACTCTGAGAATAAGTCTTTTCTTCAGTATCTATCTATATTTCTGAGATGAGGTATTATGTACATTATTTACATTATTCGGACTATTGTCCTTATCTTTGTCACCATATTTATTACAAAATTTCGGCCGTTGTACGATCCAGCCTTCTTCAGGTGGTTGGAATGTTGAACTTAACCCTTTATTTCACTCACTGGCGTAGACTGTTCTAGTTCCACGTGCCATGGTTGATGAATGTCAGTTATCAGTTATCTCCTGTTAAATTTCCCTGTTAAAGTTCTCCACTGCCTTAACCACTCTCTTTGGGTCCTGTCATTGGGTCTAACCAATGCCTTTATCCACTGTCTCATGTGTCAAGCCTGAAGAAGGCCGGAGCGTACAAAGGCCAAAACGTTGTCATAAATATGGCAACAAAGATGAGGACAATAGTCTGAATAATGTAAATAAAGTCTTTTCTTTGTCACCATTTTCTTTAAGACTTCCTCATTGCTTCCTCAATTCATCCACAGAATTCTCAGTATCCTTCTGTAGAGCCACATTTCTGTTGATTCCACTTTTCTTTTCACCTGTGGAGAGATCGTCCAGCATAGCAATCCTGCACTCTTTTCTTTGTTTCTAACAAATTTTTTCTGTTTCTTAATACATTCTTTAGCTTTTTGAAGGCATCTTTCACTAGTCCAGTGTATGTTCAAATCTCAGTGTCACATTTTCCACCCTCTGTTTAAATGCTTCCGAGATATTTAAACTTTTGCATTTGCTTGATTTTGACATCTCCAAATTTTTAGTTGCATCTTGTTTTTTTTCCTCATGTTGATGATCACACTTTGTACCCATCTTGCAGTTGACTGTCCTTTTTTCTCGCTTTCTTTTACTATCCTGCCTAGAAGTTCCTGTAGTTCACTTTCTGTGTCAGCTATCAACACAGTGTTATCTGCATATCTCGTATTGTGAAGATTACACCCACCAATAATAAATCCTGGCACGGTCTCCAGCTCCCTGAGGATAGCCACAATATACAGGTGGAATAAATCTGGGGAGAATACACTTGACTGCGGAAAAGTGAACAATAATCTTCAGAAATTTAAATTCAATGTCATCTTCTGTTTTCTGTTCTTTTATTGTCCATTCTGCTTCTTTCACTCTTAGTAACTCGTTTCATGTAAGTGGCTTTTATCGCTTTGCTTGAAGTGAAATGATTTTTTTTTTTAATTTTTAAATAACAAAGAATCTAATTTAATTAGTAATGAACTTATTTAATTTCCTTTGCTTTTTTTATTGCAACATGCAGATGATCATTTTTTAGTCATCAATTGGCAGTACATTGGAACTTCAATTTAATGCACTAGTAGGAAGGATCATCTGTTAAATCTGTTTGTCCGTTAATTTTTTTTGTGGCCTAAAAACACACAGTACAGTACAAAATTATTGTAGATAAATGGAAATACAGTATATATGTATGTGTATTTTATTTTTAAGTTACTATGTACCTTTAAATAAAGATTGAAAAGTTTTAAGAGTCTGTTGGTTCCAGGACCAATAATTTGAGGTTTTACTGTATAGATAAAAAAAAAAAAAAGACTAACCTTCTAGTAATTTTCAAACCTTTTACTCCTTTTCCTCAGAAAGCTTCTTGGGCAGCTGCCTAACCAATTAGGCAACAATCACTAACTGACTAGAGAAACCCAAATCTAATTAAACAGCTTTCATTATTTATTCTTCCTATATGCCCAATATATATGTATATCTGGCCACTCGTATTTGAGGATACCCGTCTACTAGGGCGGTTGGCCAATGCTTATTGTAGACACTTGTTTAGGTGCATTTGTGTTTATTCAACACCCACAGAGCCCACCTGTGGTTTACACTGCAACTATGCTGAGCAGACCTTAGTTACAGTTTCTGGGAAAAAGTGTGTTATCTAACATGATCAACAATTTGAACAAGGCCTGCACTCAGGCATGATGACTTGTGATTTCATGTTAGCACAGCTATCAACAGGCCCCACCCAAGATTTCCATCTACCCAATTTCATTCACTTGGATCAACCTGTGGTAGGTTTTCAGGCACTTTCCAAAGGTGCCGCATGCTAGAATTGACCCCTCCAGTCTGATAACATCAGGAAGTAGTCTCCTTGCAGACAAACTGACTATGGTGAGATTTGAACCCAGGTTTTCATGATGAGAATATGAATGTTCTAACCACTCGGCCACGTGCCCCAAAACACCCGATATACTGCCATCTTTATTCACATATTTTAGTGGAGTTAAAAGTAGTATTATTTGAATTTATTAAATGAGACACTGTCAATTAATTTTTGATGAGTATTTCTTTTGTCTTATATCTTCTGTTTTGTAATTGCAACACTTAGACTATCATTCTATGGTTGTTTGTAAGTAGTGTGGATTCAATCATCCTTGTTAATTTTTTTTTCTGTTTGATTTTCCTAAATGCACAACATTTCTAATGTATTTTTAATCTCTATGATATTGTATAGTTTGCTTGAATTTTAGAATGATCATGTTGCTAAGAAAGAGAATGGTATGAAATAAGAAAAAACATTAAGTAACATATAGGTGAGTGAGCCTGTAGTGAACACAAAACAAATAACAAAATTTACATACATAAAATATAAGAACTACATATTTAAAGATGATGACAGAAAAAGATATTTCTTCTTTTCTTATTCTTTCTTCCCCAAATACCAATCTGTAAATAAAACTGTCATGATGTAGCAAAGACAATAGCCAAGCAAAATCTGCCAAAAGACACAAATCAGAAATGAAAAGAACCAGAAAAGTGGATTACAGTAAAATCAACCAATCAAGAGACAATATTAAAAGTGACTAACTGCATGTGCTCACAACAAAAAGGTTACACTAGATCCCAAATCTCTTTTCCTATTTTCTCTTCTAGCAGATTAGTTGGTCAGTGACATCCCCCCAAAAAAACTTGACAAGTCAGTGAAATGGACTAAAATTTCATCTTCACTTTTCAACTAATTTTATCATTACAGATACTAAAAACAAAAATATTTTAATTTCATTTGGCATCCATTTGTTTATTATTACCAACCTCCTATCCCAGGCTCTAACAGCAGCAGAGATCAAGCACCTCTAAGAAAAACCTGTATGCATAGCAACCACAGGCAAGCACAACAGACCTTCCCAGATCATTGTGGCTACTACCATACTACTTGGTGCAAAAGCAAGATTGCCAAACCTGAACAACCACAAAACCATTAACTGAAGAGACAATTGAAAAGTGACTAAATGCTGATATTTTTCATTATAATAGGGGCTATGCATTTTCTGTGGCTATTTCATTTGATGTTTGTCTGCATGAAATTCCTATACAGATTTTACAGCTGGAATAAGTTTGAAATCCTCTTATCTCTTTTTCTTTTTTTAAACCAGTAAAAGACATATCTAAAACTATCTGAGAACAGTATTATTTTTCATATAAAATAACTCTAATTTTTTCATTGAGATTTATTTTTGCTTCCTTGAGGACAATGTGATGCTGGGTCTTTTTAGAATGGTGTACCCGCATCATTCATGTTTGTGTTAGTGAGTTATCCATTCTTGCTCATTCTCTCATTTTTTTGCCACAGACATGGGAGAATAACTGTTATATACTTTACCGATGAACACTAACGGGTATGTCCCAATCCTCATAAATATGTTGGACACTATTTTAAATGGGACTAATATGCTCTCTAAGTAGTCTACCACTAGCAGTAGTTTACCTACTTCATGCCGCTGGCGAGTATTGTATTTTGTTGATGTTATAAAGATTACTTCATTTCCAACCTGTGTTTTCGTTATTCCTCATTTAGTAACCCATTCTAGGTTACAACAGTAACCAGTGACATTACATGTTTTCATCTTAGATAGTTTTTTTTTTTTCTTTGTTATGGCTTTAAAATAATTCCGCAATTATCTAAATATATCTGCAGTTAAGGATCCTGAAATCACTTTATAAATATTAACATATTAGGTTGGTGCAAAAAATAATGTCGTTTTCTCACATAGTAACACATGTGAGAAAACGACATTATTTTTGCACCAACCTAATATAATAAAATTAACGTATACAGACTTGCAAATATGGATGGATGATTGGAGAGCTGGTAAACTAATTGATAATCAATAACTATTTATGTAAATGGGGAATTTAATGAAGCAGAATCTTTAAAGATTTCAAAAAACAAATTCAGACTTGTATCTCTTTAATGTCAACAGCTATACAGTAAAAATGCTTTTTATAATAAATTTCACCTAATATAAGGCTCAAGAGCCACTTCTGTTAGAACATTACAGATAAAATGGTAATGATGAATGAAATGTGTGATACAAATGGAAGAATATGTGTGAGGAACTTAAGATTATAATGATAAGAAGGAATGATTTGCCCTTGACTTGAAGAGGTCAAGGCTGAAGCATTCAGGAAAGTACCCATGTGGGAGTCAGTTCCACAGAATCTGAATAGAACTTTCATCTTACCTTTAGAATACAGGGGAGATGACAATAATTTGACTCAATGGAAGAGCAGAGCTAAATAAAGAGCTCATCAGAAGTGATACAGTAATGCTATGTTGTATCTGTGGGAAAGCAGTTGCAGAGTGGTAAATAAGTCTTCCTCTACAAGACCACATAGAGGATGGAGTAGCTCCAGTTCCGAAATAACAGCAACATTCCACATTTTGTTCTAATCTGGCTCTTATAAAGATAAAGCATAGCAGAAGGAATCATATTCTTCCTGGAATGATACTTAAGTGAAAATATTAGGTTGGTGCAAAAATAATTACGTAATAATGTCATTTTTTGACGTTAAAAATAAGTCAAAAAACGACATTATTACGTCATTATTTTTGCACCAACCTAATAGTTTAAACATATTTAGCACTATACAGACCCCATAGAAGACACTATAATCCATCCTGTTTATTGTGACTTTTAAATTTGAAACCATACAGCAGTTCTCTAAAACAGTTTACGAAATACTAAAAACTTTCATTACTGCCCTATTTTTTTGTATTTCCACTTCTGCTTTCTCTGTGATGTCCCAGACTTTAACAGTAGATCTATTGTTCAACTCAAAATCTACAAACTAATTATTGAGTTTTTTTCATTATCTTTTTTTTAACACTGTCTTATTTTGATGCTAGAAAGGGTCACAGGGATACAAACATCTAAAGGGTTCTTCTTGAGATGAGTAGAAAAATGTACAGAGCAAATTTTCAGGTAATCCAACCATTATTTTTGGAGTGATGCAGACGAAAGAGGAGTGGGACAAAAATACTTGAGGTTACAAGCACTTTCGTTCTGGTAACTTAAGCTTTGATGACATGTCTAGCCCATTCTCTGCATGTAATAAACAATTATGAAACGGGTTAGAAGGTCTTTTTTGTTAATCCCATCAAAAGCTAATGTCCATGACTTTAAGTACGGAAGCCCAAAAAAGACGAAAAAAAAAAAGAAGTTAAAAAATCTCATTTTCTTTTTCTCTTCCTAAAAATATCAAAATCTATACCCCTACACCCAGTGAGTACTAACAAAATAAACTTAATATATAAATTCCTGTTGGTTATAAAAATTTGGGTCTGGTGAGGACTAACAAAAGAAAAAAAAATGGCAAAATTAAAAATGGAATGCTATACTGAGGCTTATCATACATTTTGGTTTGGCCAGGATGGCACCAGTGATACTGTTTGTATATGTGTATAAGAAAGAAAGAAAGAACAAAAGAATGAAAGAAAGAACAAAAGAATGAAAGTAAGAAAGAAAGAACGAAAGTAAGAAAGAAAGAACGAAAGAAACCTGAAACTTATAGTGTTGGGTTATGAAACCACCTTAAGAAAACTAAACCTACAATAAAAATTGTAAACTATCCTGGTTAAGGTTTATGGTAAGCCTAGATTTACCTAATGCTGCTAATTTTTTCTTAGTTCAAACTCTTGACAGCACTGGCCAAACTAAATTTTTCATGCTTTTATTTGTAGACTTTTGTTCATGTGATGACACCTTCTGTTAAAAAAAAGTTACTTATTTTATTTGTGTTGCTTCTTCTTGCTGTGTGTCTTCAGGACATGGACAGTCATGACTCTCCACAATTTCTTATTCTTTACAGTTCTTAGTAAGGTTTGCCTTTTCACCTCTCTCTGTCCCTGTTCTGCCAACCATTTACACAAGTTCCTTAAATAGGTTAGGCTTTCCTTTGTCCAACTCACCTTCAATACATTCTGTGAGTGTCAGATTCTTCATGCTGTCTTTTCTCATTGTGTCCTAGAAATTTCAGTTGTCTCTTTCTGATTAAGTGTTTATTTTGTTTGTTTTATTTAAAACTTTGTCATTGTGCACAACATGTTCAGGCCATAGGATTCTCAGCATCCTTCTGTAGAACCATATTTGTGTTGCCCCAAGTCTTCGTCTGTGAGGTGATTTGCTGCCAGAGTAGAGGACTGATATTGCATAATAGTTTAATACTCTTTTCTTTGTTTCAAACAAAATTTTTCTATTTTTTGATATTTTGCTTAGCTTTTGGAAAGGATCTTTCACTATCCCAATTTATGTGCCACTATGTCTCATCCTCTGTTTTTGTACCTGCTTTCAGTTTGTAATTCCTATGTTGAGCTGTTCCTTTTTCTAGCAACCATACTTTCTGCCTTCTTATGATTGATGGTTACTCCTTTCTTCTCACTTTTCTTTACTACCTTCCATAGGATTTCCTGCAGTTTTCTTTCTATATTTGCTATCAATACAGTGTCATCTGCATATCTAATGTTGTTAAGACTGTGTCCATCGATAAGTCCTGGTAATACTTCCAATTCTCTCAGGATCACCTTGCAATATAGATTTAATAAGTCTGGTGAGAAGACACATACTTGCTATATGTCGTTTTCTATTTTGGGGGCAAATTTTAGCTTTGACTTTAGCTTTGCTGAGGGTAAACATTTCTTCTATGTGACATGTCCTATCAAGACATTGAGGATCATTTCTTGTTCTTTGTTTTGTGATAATTCACAACTGGTGCAAACACAAATCACATGGAAGCTACAATCTTAACCTGTTCAAGTCTAGGGTTAACCATTATCTTCCACACATATCTTCATAAACTGTGTTCCTTACTTCTTACACTGTAACCCTTTTGGTTGCAATCAAATAGTTGGAATGACTGCAAAACATTTTCCCCTCCCCATTTTATAGGCAGAGGCACACAAATGCATGCTGGGATTTCTTCCTAACAGATGGTTCTTGGTTTCATCCAACACAGTCCCAGTCTTTCTTGTCTTGCAGTCAGAACACTATGTATGCTTACCCGAACGTGTTCTTAAGTGTCAACCCCAATTCTTAGTTTGTGGACTTTTTGCTATATTACTGTTGCTTTGCCTTATTACTATTAAATTGCCTTGCATATATTGTTTGCTTATTTCTTGTTATTGCTTATTGTAAACTTTGTCAATTCTATTTATTGGTCAATTCTGTCATTTATTTACATGTTACTATGGTCACTCATTCTACAATCTCTTTATCTCAAGTCAATGTTGGGCTTTGTATAGAGTGAACAGGAACATTATAAAAGCCAAAAAAAAAAAAAGATGCTATGTGGCTAAGGTACAAATCAAGAATCAAAGCAATCCATGAACCAACAAATTATTACATTATTTTGTTGAATCAAAGATTTTTAAATTTTAAATTTTATCCTGTTTTATATTATTAGTTGATAATTTGCATTAAATATAAAAAAAAGCTTTACTGACAGTGATTTTCTTGAATGAAAAAACAGCTTTCCAGACTTTAAAAATTAGATGCCAGAATCCAAATTTTAATGTGCAGTTAATAGTGTTTTGAGGGAGAAACAAATGTTTAATTATGTTAAATTCACCAAACCCACTTCTCTTAGTATGTGCCCAAGAAATTTAAACTGTCTCTTCCTGAATGTAACTATAAGTTTCCTTGCAGTTTTTTTTTTATGAAGACTTCCACTTTGCATGTTCTGTCCATGGTATTCTTAGCATTCATCTCTAAAAGCACATTGCTGTTTTAAGTCTTTCCTTTCTATTGGTCAAGTTTAATGTGATGTACAATTAGGGAACATTTAATGAGGATCTTTAATATTATTAGGTCTTATGTCTTATGTATCTTAATAATAAAAGTTAGGAGAGTGAGCTTTATTTAGATATGACGATGGTATAAAAACATAATTAATATAAGTATACTTGTTAAGTCTGTCAGTTATGTGCCATACACGCTTAGGCAATCATGTATCTTTTGATACATGACTTACGAGGCAGGTTTTTTTCCGCATAACATTGCCATTTCTTTCTGAGGTAGAACAGTTGCCACCCAAGGCTATAGAACTAAGTCTGTCCTGCTATTTACCCATAGCTGGAGGGAGTAACAGATAGCAGCTCGGATTGAGGAATTGGGGAGAATACTTCGAATTCCAGTTGAATCCATTACATTCACTTACATGCTAACACCCTTGGGAAAGGTATGAAGCCCCTTCTGGACATAAATTATGTAGAAATCATCCGAATATTCTGTATGCCTGAGCACATATAACTATATTAATTACCATAACTCTAGATACATATATAAAACATCCATACATTCACTTCAAAGTAAAATCATCCTTGATAAAAAATTAAGAAAAATTAAATAAAAAAATCATCTGCAGGGCATTGTCAGTCATTTTTAACAAAACTTATATATATATATATATATATATATATATATATATATAATGTGGTTTATACTGCCAACTATGCTGAGTAGACTTTAGTTACAGTTTCTGGGAGAAAAGCATGTTATCTAGAGTGATTAACAATCATGCATGCACAAACCCTCAATCATGATGACTTGTGCTAGCACAGCCATTGACAACTCCCATCTACCCAATTTCATTCACAAGGCTTGGGTCAACCTGTTGTATGGTTTTTCAGGCACTTTCCAAAGGTGCCGCATGTTGGGATTGTCCCTCTCCAGATTGATAACATCATCAAGAATCACTTTCCTGACAAATTGACCATGTTGAGATTCAAACCCAGGTCTTGTGGTCAGAAGGCAAATGTTCTAATCACTCGCCCATGTGCCAATTATATATATATATATATATATATATATATATATATATATATGTCATCCACATACAGACCGTTTCACTCTATCACAGCTCTTCAGTGTGGCTAGATATCCGATTGCTTCAATCAGTCAGAGATCCTACCCTTAAGCTGTCAGTGCACAGCAGAGAGAAAAGGAAATTTTAGCATTTTTTTCTATATGAAATACACCAGTGGTTAAAAGAACTCAATTCGTACTTGAAGAGTAATGCATTTATAGCTGCAGCAGCCACTGTTTTTATTAAATTAACTTTTTTCTCTAGAGAGCTCTATCAAAGACTCTCCAAGAGCATATATATATATATCTATATATATATATATATATATATATATATAAACACACACACATACACACACATGTTACCTGTTGTCTCCTATAAGCAGCTCATCTGTCTTACAAAGGAGAGGAAGCTCTGAAGAACCATGATTACTCATGTTCTGAAAGAACATGGCACATAAATGAAAAAGTATTTTACCTTAGTGAATACAAGTTTGATTCCTGTTGAAAGCATATTTTCTTTAGTCAGACTCAATCTTCAGGCTGGTAGACATTAATAATATGAAAAAATTGAAAGAGAATGTTTAAAAAGCATTTCTCATGGCTAATTCAGTTTCTGGAGCGTACTGGATCACAAAATAAAGAAAATATCCATAAAACCATATATTCCAAAACGTTTGGTTCATTAAATTGAAAAAATCTTTACTGATATTGATTTTCTTGATTGAAAGCAATAGTTTCAAGACTTTTAATGTACAGCCCAAAAATAAAGAAAGTATACATACAGTTTTTTGCCATTGGGGGTGAGGGGCAAAACCTTAATAATGCTGATGATAAACCCTAATATTTAACATAGAGGCAAGCAGATATAGAAAAAAAGATTTTTTTTAAATCTGTAATCACTCAAAAACATTTTCTATATAAATAGTATGCTCCTTTGATTAAATTCATTTGAAAAATGAAATAACCAATCTGTAATGTAGGACTCTCATTTAAAAAATGTGAATTTTCAAAATGCTGGGGGTCTCTGTACTTATTTAAGCGACCAGCTACTAAGTAACATCAAATCCTGCAAATGACAAGTCAGCTTGTGCAAGGCTTCATAAACTCTTTAATATCTTTTTAATCATTTAGCCCCAAGCATGGCAATAAAAGCTACTTAGAGACAAGGGGTCACTGAGAGTCAAAGAAACAGAAAAAAAATAGAACATGATTCAAGGAGACAGAATATGATTGATATTGCATTTAAATTTTTGAAGATTGTAGTTGATAGCAAAGCAGGAAGTCAGGAGTGAATTCAAGAACTGAGAAGTGTGGAAGAAAAAACTGTTAGCATAAAACTTACTGAAGCTATGTTGTGGTGGTGGGAAAAATGACTGAAGCTGAGATGCCAGGTCAGTACTGATAATGTTGCAGATTCTTCTTTGGATTTTAGCAAGTATACCTGGATATATAGCAGAAGCACCAGACCAGATGTAGCATCAAGATTTGATGCACAGACGAATGGTTGACTTTTAAAGGCACAGGACAGTTTCTAAGTATGTATGTGGAAAGTACCTTTTTTTTTTAATCATTTGAATTCAGTACAAAAATATAATAAATTCTAATAAAAATGAACTTATAAAGCACAAAAATAAGAATTACGAGTAAACGAAACAAGAACAGAATATGACAATGTTTTTGGGAATCAAAGAACACAGACATAGGAAAAGCAATGGGTTTGATCAGGAGACAGAAAATGGTGGAGTGGGTGAGGGTTTGAAAAAAAAATACAAAGTATAAGGAAGTGAACGACCGGATGTCTGGACTATCAAAATATAATCAATAAGCAAAAAAAAAAAAAGTAAAATTACAATAAAAAAAGATCACTTTTTTTTTTTTCTTTTTCTTCTTATCTCAGACATTTCATTTGACCTTACCTGCCTCTTCTCTCCTTTCTCATCTACCTCAAATTTTTTCTTCTTCATAATTCCGAATATGCATGTGCTTACCTTGTACCCCACCCTCCTGCACTGCAACCATTATCTGAATCCACCCTCCTGGCGTTTCTTTTGAAAGTTCTGTTTTGGTGACAGTGGGTAGTGGTGGTGGTTTTGGGAGAAAACGGGTGATATAACACCACCAACCTCCCCAAATCCCCACTGTCACCAAAATAAATAAATAAATAAATAAAATAAAAAAACCAGCTCATCTGTGTAATGCAGACTGGTCCTTCTGTGTGACATTCAATCCATGCCAACTGAACTACTTGAGGACCACTGCTGACCATCAGGACAATGACACTCATGAATGTAAAGACCACTTACTTTTTTTTTTGCTGTACTCAATTTAGGATAAACCAAGCAGAAGAAACAGAATTGATAATTAACAACACACACACACAAGTACATGTAAATATGTTTGCCCTCTGAATTAGGTACACACTCATACACAGAGATCAATGCATAAACATAAACATTTGCATGCACATGCAACCACAGATCCACACACAAACATACATACAAATAAGCACATAAGCAAACATACAAATATATATTCATGTGCAAACATACTTATGCACACACTGACAAGCAATAAACATATAATTGATACATGCCACAGCACAATGGTTAGCAAGTTTGTCCCATGGAATTTTTTGCATATGCAGTGAGTTTGGTTCTCACTAGCTGCCCTATTACAGTAGCCTTGTGATAGAATAGACTAAATTTAGCAAACAAACGCAAAATGCATACATATATTTCCACAGATACTTATTACTGTAAATGGTATATTTAGTGGGTACATGTGTTTGAATCGATATACCAGTTTTTGATGTTTTTTTTGTTTTATGCATTAAAATTAATGTATACCAGCCTAAAGATCAAGAGTCCTACTAAAGAAAATGTGTCTTTCAACAGGAATCAAATCTGTACTCCCTTTTACAGTGAAAGAAACCATTTTTAAAAGTGTGTTGAGTTGCCGTGTAATATCAATCGTCTTATAGAGCAGTGAATGCTGACCAGTTTCTGCACAGATTAAGTAGGGATTTAAAGTAACAGAAGTTGCTGTCAATATCATGGATATAATAAGGAAAGAGGACTTGGAGAATTTAACACTCAAAGGAGATATTGAAGGCAAGAGAGACAGAAGGAAACAGTGTGTGACCAACCTAACAAGCTTGAGTAAATAGATGTCAGAACAAGGAGGGGGAAGGATAAAATAAAAATAAACAGTGCTACAAAGGATAAGAAGTTGTGGAGAGCCATGATCAACCTCCTTAACAAAATTGTGTAAATTGAGAACATAATAGGAAGTGGGAAAGATAGAATAAAAAGTTGTGGAGAGCTATAATTATCCATGTTCTGAATGAACATGGCACTTAAAAGTATTACTTTATCTGAGGGAATACAAGTTCAATTCCTGTTGGAAGCATATTTTCTTTAGTAGGACTCAATCTCTAGGCTAGTTGACCTTAATTACACTGTTTAAAAACAAAGATGTTGACTCAAACACATGTACCCATTAAATATAAAGTTTATGATAACAAGAAATAATGTTGGATTCTTAAAAAAGTTTATTGCTTTAAAAATTACAAATATTTACACAAAACGCATGCACTTGTAACAACACATATGCAGAGTTGTACATAAATTGGAAGAAAGTGCATTCATTGTTGAGAAGATTCAGATATGCAAACAAAAATGTACATATTCACACATATGCAAATATACACTGAAATAAAATATAAATCTACATATTCATACACACATGAAGATAATTGTTTGTTTAGCAGCATATCAACTCCTTATGGGTCATTCGATGCCAAAATTTAATTTTCTTGGGAACATTAATAATTTCTTTTAGAAAAACTTATTGATGGTAATTTTTACTATAAAAATGTATTTCTATACTTTCATCATGTTTTGACAGCAGTTTGGGGGCTAACTATTTACCCATAACTGCGGCCATCCCCAAGTGAGGATGGACCTGGGAAAAACAGCAATTAAAAAGTGGTTTCATGTTCTTCACCCCCACTGCAATCAGAGGCCTTTCTGCCAGATGTAGTTTATTGTCATACCCAGGACACCACATGAAAATAAGTACAATTACACAACCCACTGTTTATTTGAAGACACAAGTAAAAAATAAATTTCTTAATCTTTCTCATTTGCTGGCACCATTTAAAAGACAAAATTCTTTTTACCATGAAATAAAATCAAATATTAGAAAAATAATATAAAAAATATTTTAAAATGAAGGGAAGTATTAAGAATGAAAAGGTGGGATTGATGGCAATTCAAAAAAAAATGTTTTAAAAGATGAAAGAATTTGATTTAAGTAATATGAAAGGAATTAATGCGAGATTGAATATGTGCATTGCTTGATAGGTATTGACACAATAAGTAGGTCTGGAGTACCATGTTCAAATTCCAGCCAAGGTTGTTGGGCTTGCTTTTGTGTAAATCCCTTTGGAAAGGTAGGAATCTCTCCCTCACCTTTATTTATATAGTCTCACCAATCTCATTCAATTTTCCAACATTTTTATTTTTGTTTCTCGTATAGTGATTTTCCAAGTGTAGCTTAGATGTGGTGCAAGGCCGAAAGTATGGGGCACCCAGTGAGGATCAAACTCACCATTCAGTTGTGTGTTTTGTAACTATGATTGAGATTCAGAATGAGTAAGGATTGTTGAGTGTCCGGAAAGATAAAAATTGAGATGTGTATAAAGAGAGAGGAGGCATAGTTGTGTAATGGATAGCAGCTCGGGTTGAGGAATCGTAGAGCCGAGTTTGAATTACAGTCAAATCCATTACATTCACTTGTGTGCCAATACCCTTAGGAAAAGTGTGAATCCTCTTCTTCTCCCTCCAGGTATAGGTAAATAGTAGGACAGACCGGGTTCTATAGCCTTGGATGGTAACTGGCCTACCGCAGAAAGAAATGGCAATCTACTGCGGGAAAATCTGCCTCGTCAGTCATGCATCAAAAGATACATGATTGCCTAAGTATCACGCATGGCACATAACTGAGTGATAAGGGCAGAAAAATGTGTGTGTGCTTGAGAGAGAAGAGATATTTTTGAGTAACATTATATGGCAGCCCTAACAAAAAAGAGTGGGTTCTTCAATAAGACAAGCAGGAATAAAAAATAAGGATAAAAACAAGAAAGATTTCTTTTCTCTTCACTGAATCCTATCTGAAATTCAGATTCAAATCAGCAGAATTTACAGGATTTTCGGAATAAGGAGTCTTAAGACATTATTGAAGTTAAGCATTCATCCGGTCTGCCTACTCATCCTTAAGTCTATGTTAAAGTTTAATTTGCCAATTGAAACTTTACGTCAAGATGAGAGTACCTTCTGAATGATTAACTTCCTTAAAAAATTGGCCAGCTGGAACACAATGTCCTATTTTATCACCCACTTCTAATAGAAAGAACTCTTTCTCCCAACCCTGGTGAACACAATCAATGTTTTCAATTTGAAAAAGCCCCATCTTCGATTTTTCACGTCTAATTTATTCTAACTCGATTAGCACAATGCCCCCCCTCCAGCCCCCGCCAAAAAAAAGTGATGACCAAAAAAGCCCTTGTGAGTAACAAGACATCTGGATGACCATCTTATTGTCGGGTTTTTTATTTGGTTGTATTTTCTTTGTTGGGATGTTTCATTTTATTATATTTTATATTATCATTGTTTTTCCTTTCGTTCTTCCCCAGCTCCCCCTTGTTCACAAGAAAAGAACCGAGCTTCAAGGGTTATTGACAAAAACCCTCTAGTCAACAAATCTGATTGTCTTTCAAAAAGCATGGTCATCCACAAAACAGATGAGTTTCTCCATCTTTCTTTCTTTCTCATTTTTTTTTTTTTTTTAAAAAAAACTTTCCCTCAAACCTGTTTCTTTCATCCTTCAGTCACTTATTGCAATTATGGTAAATATACAAATTTACATTTTCTTTTAAAACATAGAAATCAGTTCATCTCTGCCTCCTCATTGAATGTTTGATGGATGATGCTTTGTATAAATGCCTGAATTCAATTTTTCAGAAAAGATAAACATGATCTTTTCATTTTCAAACACCTTAGGAGAAATGAATTCTCTAGAGACTACAGCTGGGTAGAAATTTGAAAAACATTTTATATAATCCTGTTTGTTGGCTGAAAAAGACATCTGTCATGAATTAAGATTCAACTGAAAGTACAGATTATTTAATTGAAAGAACAACATTTGTAATTATTTTCTTTATCATCTGACATTCTGTGGTACTATTTATTGTTATGAGCATTCTAAACACTTTATAGGATGTTGATGCCTATGTTTTAGGTTCTTGAGTTTGGAATTATGACTCTCCAGAATTAAAGAATACCAGAGACTACCTAAATGCACAAAGGACTTAAGGCACCAAATGATTTCCTCAAAGAAAGAAAACAATTGATAAAAAATAAATTTTTTAATTTCCTGGGGAAGGGCAGGGGCGGGGGAGTCAAGGTATGGTTTAAATGCCCAGCGAAAGAAAGGAAATATTAAAGATAAAAAGATCAATTTGTTCCAAACTTTCCAAATGTTTGAGCAGCACCTTGCACAGTTATGGCCAGTCAGGAGCTAATGTTTAAAAACATTAATAGTCAAACCACTGAGGCTTTACTTTACTGTGACCACTTGAAAAATGAAGCTATTTTCCTGAGCTTAAAATTAAAAATTTCCTTTCTTTAGATTAATTTGCATTCATCAACTTAACCACCATTTATAACATCTCTGATCTTGAGTTAGACCTAAAATATGAAATAGACATTTAAAATTAAATGAACAATAAAATTTAGCAATGACTAATGCTGATTTTAGTTTGATTATTAGTTTTAAATTTGTTTACCACTAGAGCTGACTATTAATATGATTCATGAAAAAAATTAAGCAAATTTTCAAGATTTTTAAACACTTATTTTTGCTGAATCTAATTTGTATATGATTTAAATTGAGTTGTTCAATGATTGGTCATTCAATTTAAGGAAACTTTTAAGTGCTTTTGCTTGAAGGTTTCCTTTGTTTTTTTTTCTCATCTAAATTCAAAGCACACAAGGTTATATTTAAAACCTGCAAACAGGTCTGCCATATTTTATAGGACAAGTGCAAGTATTATGTTGGTGCAAAAATAATGTCGGTTTTTGACGCAGTTTTTAACGTCAAAAACCGACATTATTTTTGCACCAACCTAATATTTATTAGTAGATTAGATTTAATGTTGATAAGATTATTCTTTTAATCATTTCATTGATTCTTTTTTTTCCACTTCTATCATATTAAATACAAAAGAATTATTTCATTATTGATCATGGATTGGGCAGGTTTGCAAAAAATGCACTTTACTCAAGACAGTTAAATTTTTAAGCAAGTCTGATTGGTTTGTTAAGGTCAAATTGGCAGCTGATCTAAAAAATAACCTATTATCTGCTGTTAACTGGGACCAGAAAAATTTGTTAATTTTAACACCTCTAAAATGAAACTTTTTTATTTTAATTTAAAAATAAAAATTTATATTCAATTTTTCAATTTATATTCAATTATCAATCAAATGAAGGAACTTATGGCCTAACTTAGTACTGACTAATTGATTAAATGGTCAGTACTAAGTTAGGTTATAAGTTCCTCCATTTGATTGATAAACATTTTCATAAAAGTAACCTTCTTAATAAAATATTTAATAGAAACCTAAGTTATAGCTGCACCAATAATCTTGAGAAGATTAAAAAGTTTCACAATAATAAAATTTTAAACCATTTTAATAATCTGGATCATCATTCATGTTCTAAAATAAATATTATTAATGATAATAGCCAATATAATTGTAGGAATTCTGACCAATGCCCATTGCTAAACAAATGTTTAACTAAATCTCTTGTTTATCTTAGTACTATCTCTACAATAGTTGAAAAATTCTATATTGGTAGTACTAGGAATTCTTTTAAGACTAGGTGGTATCAACATATATTATCCTTTACCAATACTACTTACAAAAATAATAAATCACTTTGTAAATATTTTTGGAATTTAAAAGATAATAAAACTCCTAAGGCTAAATGGAAATTTTTAAAAATGGCAAGGACATGTAGATCTTTATATGAACCCTATTTTCTGTTTTTACATGAAAAAATTGAAATCATTTTTTTGACAAAATTCATTATTAAATCAAAGAAGTGAATTAATTTTAAATTGCAAGCATAGTTTACCTTTTACCTTATAATTTAGTTAAACTTTGACATTTGATAATGCTTTTTCTAATATTTTAGTTATACTGCATTGCACTATATATGGCTTATCTATTTGTAAGATTAATCTGGATTTAATATAATTTTGTATTAATTTCCTGGTAGTATTAGTAACATCTTGTACAGATCTGTTGGTATTTGGTTGCTATTTTGACATTTTACATTGATTGGTTAGTGTTCTTAACATCTTATATGAAGGATCTTTATTTAACTGTTGCATATTAATTTACCAAATAATTCTATATATTTAAATTATTTACTAGTTTCTTAAAGAAGCCATTTATTTATCAACTACAAAAAAAATTATGTAGGAAATTCACAAAGCACATAACTTGTTTAGCATTTTGTTAAATTACATCTTTACCTGCCTTTTATTTCAATACGTAGTATTCTCAGTATCCTTCTGTAGAACCATATTTCTGTTGCCTCAAATTTCTTCACCTATTATGAGATTGTTCCACAATTGCTGCCGTATAGGCAGTCTGATATTACAGTACTCTTTTCCTTAATCATTCTCTTTGTTTTTGATATTACAGTACTCTTTTCTTTATTTCTAACAAAATTTTCCTGTTCTTACTTTGCTTAGTTTTTGGAAGGTATCTTTCACTATCCCAATTTGATCTTGGATTTTGGTATCACATTTTCCATCCTCTATTAAAACACTTGATTTTAGCATCTCTAGTTCATAATTCACATGTTGTGCTGTTCCTTTTGTTGACAACCATACATTCTGCCTTCTTACAAATGATGTTTAGTCCTTCCTTCTTGCTTTCATTCACTACCTTCCATAATGGTTCCTGTAGTTTCTTTTCTGTCTGCTATCATCTGTGTATTTAATATTGTGAATATTGTGCCTACTAATTATAAATATTAGTAGAACTTCTTATTCTTTTGGGATTTTTTTCACTCTAAAGATTGAATATATCTTATATTACACCCTTTTCTATTTTGGGGCATTTATTGAAATTATTTTTTATCCAAATTTAATAGAAGGATTATATTTACACTTCTTAGCATTTATCTATGAACTGAAACCCTTTATAATTTTTGTGATGTTGTCTGGGGTAGTTAAGGAAATAATAACTAGAATGGCAACTTACAAATTATAAAGGTTTATTTTAAGCAAGAATAATACAATGAATCATTCATACAAAAAGTAAATTAGTAAAGTTAATGACATAAAATGGCAAAATACTTTTGCTAACAAAATTTTAAAGGTGCATTAACCTACAAATCACTCAATGAATATTATGATCCTTGTTTTTGAAAATTTTAAGCTGTATCAGGTCTTTCTTTAATACACAAGTACTTTCGACTGTACATTCATTGAGTGATTGGTAGGTTAATGCACCTTTAAAATTTTGCTAGCAAAGGGATTTCACCATTTTATGTCATTAACTTTACTAATTTACTTTTTGTCTGAATGATTAAGTGTAATATAAATTGAACTACATCACATACTTGATTTAAAAGAATAATACAATTAGATATTTACAAGTTTGTCTGAAGCTGGAATACAAGCCCACTGAAACCAACACCACAGATGCTTATATTAATACTGAAACAGTTCATTCAGTAGTGGTGTATTAGTTCTTTGTATACCGAGGGTTATCAGTTCATTCTCTACAACAATAATTAAAAGAACAATAATATCAGATTAGTGATCTTTGTCTTCTTAGTGACAGGGATGTTAAAGAGTTACAACTCAAACATCAGTCATTGTGATTAAGAGTTCTTGCATTATAAGGATATAGTTTGGATAGAAAATAAAAAATCAACCTAGAGTTGAGGTTACCATATTTCAAATTGTCTGACCATTCTCAATCACATATGAAATCTCCCTTTGAACCCTCTGACACATGATCACCAGTAGTGAGTAACTGATTTATAATTCACTGCTAAAGCCACACAATTCTCATGTATACCTAAATCACATGACCAGAACATATCGTTTGCTTTCATTCAGCCACATTTAAGACTTATGTATTCTTTTGAAGATACTATGTTTTCTGTGGTCAAGCCATGCTGCCGAATATATATATAAAAAAGGATGCCTTATTGTGGGAATAAAAGAACTGTTAATTTAATTTAAAAATTTCAAGACATTATTTCACTCAGATAATTTTAACTTATCCTGCTGAAATTAAGAAATACTTCCTGGTACATTTTATGCAATAATATTACACAATTGTTCCAATGTTGTAACTTGCAATAATAACTTTTAATTATTTATCATGCTTTAAAATAACCATAGTCTGTCACAAGTCAGTTGTTTCTACCAAGTGTAATAGAACAATATAAATTTTAATTTTTCAAATTTTTTATTACTTATTTTTTTGAAATAACATTGTGTTGTGCTAGAAAATCTTTCTCTCTATAATTTATCTTATATATTTATAAGTCTACCATTCATCAATGCTTTGAATATTGCGGCCACATCTGGTCCAGTGGTCCTGCCGCATATCTAGACATTCTTGATAAAATTCAAAGAAGAATCAGCAATATTATTGGTCTTGACCTGGCATCTCAGTTTCAGTCACATTTCCACCACTGTAATATAGCTTCCATGTGCCTTTTCTATAAATAGTAATTGATCAAATGCACTCTCTGCTATGGTACCTAGACATTATGAATTTAAGCACAGTACTAGATTGGTGGCAATGTCACATCAATTCACAGTTGAGTTGACTAGTTTTAAGTTCTATGTTAACAGTTTCTTTTCTCACACTTCTCATTTGTGGAATTCTTTTCCATCTTCATGCTTACCATATTTGATCTTGAAAAATTTAAAATGCAATGTTAATTGTTATCTACTGTATTCATTACTCTTCTATTTTACTCACACCCTAATTTTTCTTTTGTTTCTCTTGTTCTTTCGCACTCAGTAACCCTTTGTGTCTTAGTAGCTTTACTCCTTTGTATGGGGCAATATGAAGATCGATGTGTAATCTGAAGATTTTTGTAAATCAATATAAGAGATCATAATGGTTTTAATGCTTACATATTATTTTATGTTTTTTATTGACCATAAGTTCTGGGTATTTTTGACTGGTATTCATTCAGTTTCAACCATTTTTTGTCCTCGTTGTTAACTGTTTCCAGTTGAATTTGTTAAATTTTGTGTCTCCCAAATTATTTAATATTCATTGATTATTTTCTTCATAAATGTTTGTATCTTTGGATAAATTTATTTTTACAAACATTTATGAAAAAAATTAATGAACATTAAAAAATTTCCAAGACATAAAAATTCAACACATGCATTGATGCTATTAGCAGTCACCACACACCCAACTAGGAATTTGATACATACACGTATAAACATACTTTCCCATTTCTTCCTACTACCATCTTCAGGAATTAAACACAAGAAGACACTATCAGCCAGACAGAAAACATACACACACTTGAATTCAAACACACATGATGTACACAAAGTCACCACAAGACAAACACATGAGATCTATTTGACCAATGAAAACAAATAGGACAGAATTTGAAATAGCAAAACATTCATCATAATGCATTTAAAAAAAATTCTGATGAAGCTAAAGAGCTTCATCAGAATTTTTTTTTAAAGCATGGATTTAATTAATTTTTTCCTATTTATTCCATATTTAATCATTCTGTTGGATTTAATTCACATTTTTTTCAATTCACATAAAAATTCATATTGATTTGAGAGTTAATAATGTAGACAAGGTATGGTCCACATTTGCTAAATACCACTCTAAGATACCCAGACATTACAGTCTACCAAAAACACCCAAAGTAACCATTCCCCTGTAACTCATTATTTTAGGTAACAATCATTGTCTTTTTAAAAAAAAGTACAAAAAAAATTCATCCTAAACCCCCATCATGTCAAACAGTATTTTGTAGCTGAAAGAAAAAAGTCAGCCAGTCACTTTGAAGGTGTGCACTTTACAATTTTCCTAAATGCTGGAGTTAACATATTTATATCTCTGAAACATCTAAGATACCCACAGGTTATAAATAATCTGTTCATCAATTTACTCACCTAAAAAGCATTTCACCTGTTCCCCACTGCATTTTTCTCTTCAAAATGTTTGGCTTAATGTCAGTTGAATGATTTGGGAGCAAAAACTTCATTAATTGACTGTAGCAGAGTACTGATTCTCTATTGTCATCATTCCTTCTTAAGTTTATGAATCAAATATCATCAGATTTACTTACATTATAAATCATGTTGACAGATTCTTCACTGTAAGTTTTTAGTTGAACACAAATTCTTCAGCCATGACAGATGCGAAAGTGTCAAAATTCACTCAAGGAATTTTGGTGAGATAACAAGCTGCTTGTAATTCATGTGGAACTTACGTCAGCACAAGAATAAAGAAGTTCTGGTAAATTGGGAAAAACTACATGCCTGTTGAAAATACTGGTTTTCTATCCCACTATCTCAGTGCATCTATCTAAGTTTATTTCTAGTCTATTTAAGTTTATTCATATCTATCATGTTCTGTTCATTATCTATTTTATTCTATTCATTATCTGTCTCATTTTGATCATTATCTATCTCGTTCTGTTCAGTATATATCTATTAATATATTTATCTGACTCTGTTCATTATCTATTTATCTCATTTTGTTCATTCATATGTATCTTCATTATCTATATCACTATGGTTATTATCTATTTCATACTGTTCATTATCTCATTTTATCCACCTATCTCATCCTATTCATTATCTACCTATCTAATCCTGTTATTTATCTATCTCATCCTATTCATTATCTACCTATCTAATCCTGTTATTTATCTATCTCATCCTATTCATTATCTACCTATCTAATCCTGTTATTTATCTATCTCATCCTATTCATTATCTACCTATCTAATCCTGTTATTTATCTATCTCATCCTGTTCATTATCTATTTATCTCATTCTGTTCATTATCTACCTATCTTATTCTATTCATTATCTATCTAACCACCTTATCCTGTTCATTATCTCTCTACCTATCTAATCCTATTCATTATCTATGTACCTATCTCATTCTGTTCATTATCTATCTACCTATCTTATCCTGTTATTTATGTATCTCATCCTGTTCATTATCTACCTATCTTATTCTATTCATTATTTATCCACCTCTCTCATTCTATTTATTATCTATTTACCTATCTAATCCTGTTATTTATCTATCTATCTATCTCATCCTGTTCATTATCTACCTAATCCTGTTATTTATCTATCTCGTCCTGTTCATTATCTACCTATCTCATTCTATTCATTATCTACCTATCTAATCATTATCTATCTATTAGGTTGGTGCAAAAATAATGTCGTTTTCGCACACAGTAACATGTAAGAAAACGACATTATTTTTGCACCAACATAATACCTCTCTCATTCTATTCATTATCTATCTAACCATCTCATTCTGTTCATTATCTACCTATCTAATCCTGTTTATTATCTATGTACCTATCTTTATTCATTATCTATCTACCTATCTTATCCTGTTATTTATCTATCTCATCCTGTTCATTATCTACCTATCTCATTCTATTTATTATCTATCTACCTATCTCATCCTGTTCATTATCTATGTACCTATCTCATTCTATTCATTATCTATCTACCTATTGCAGTTTATTCATTATCTATTTACCTATCTCATTCTATTTATTATCTATCTACCTATCTCATCCTGTTCATTATCTATCTATATATCTATCATTCATTATTAACTTATTTTGCTCATTATTTATATATTGTTTTAAAGGTTAAAAATTAAAATTTTTAGATCTTTCCTTTTCAGACCATAAGAAAATATTAGTTTTGTTCAGATATACCTATACATATCAGAGTCTAAGACACAAATATTCAGATGTTTTCTTGTTATAGCTGAAGTAACCATCAGTTTTTAATGAATATAAACTATTGCCCTTGAAATAGCCATGAATCCATTTTCCTGCAGCTATGAATTAAATAGCAAGACAAACTGACCTTTCGAGTTTTAAGTGGCATCCAGTCTAGCAGAGTAAAAAATACTGAAAATAAAGAATAATCTCCAGACCATATGGTAGCTCGTGCACATCAGTTTCTTTGGGCAAAAGGGAAGTGAATTCTTGTTTGGAGTTTTTATTCATAATCCATACTTTCAGTCAGTTATGTTCCATGTGTGATAGATGCTTAGGCGATCATGTATCTTCTAATACATGACTGACGAAGCAGATTTTTTCTCGCAGTAGGTTGCCATTTCTTTCTGCGGTAGGCCAGTTGCCATCCAAGGCTATAGAACCCACTCTGTCCTGCTATTTAATATAGCTGGGGGAGGGGGAGAAGAAGAGGATTCATACCTTTCCCAAGGGTATGAGCATGTAAGTAAATGTAATGAATTTAACTGGAATTTGAATTCAGCTCTTTGATTCCTCAATCCGAGCTGCTATCCATTATTCCACCATGCCTCCTTACTTTATGATGCTTAACATTATAAAATGTGAATTTATTTCAAAATGCTTAGGGGCTATCCTGAATCAGTTAATTTTTTTTAGTCTATTTTTACCTTTGTGTTGCTTGTCCACCTCTTTCATTGAACCAGACGATATCCCTTTCAGTAATAGCAGTTCATTCCAGGTGTTGGGTAATGCTGAAAAGTCATATACTTGTTCTGTTCATTATCTATCTACTTATCTCATTCTATTCATCATCTATCTATTTTATCCTGTTCATTGTCTGTCTACCTATCTCATCCTGTTCATTATCTATCTACCTATCTTATCCTGTTCATTATCTACCTACCTATCTTATCCTGTTCATTATCTACCTATCTCATTCTGTTCATTATCTACTTATCACATTCTATTTATTATCTACCTAGCTATCTCATCCTGTTCATTATCTATCTAATTAACTGATTCAAGATAGCCCCCAAGCAATCTTCAGCGGAAGTGACAGACAACTGATAATAAAGCAAATATACAAGAAAAATTAACTGAGACAAAATATTCTCTTCGCATGGAAAGCAGAATGGAAATTAAAACATCATCAAATATGGCACTAAGTTGTTAGGGACAATAAAGAATGAGTTTATGGGCTTAGATTTTTCAACCATATGTGTCTCAACTGGTAAGGGCAGCTATGATGGTGTGATGGCTTCCTAAGACTTGAAATAACATTTCTTTGTTTCAAAAAGTCTTCTTGGAGCAGAGATTAATCTTTATTCCCAATATTTATTTCTGATAATTGCAGACTGGCAGTCTGATTGGCTGTGAAGAAAATCCACTAAAATTAAGATGAAAGAAATACAAACTAACAATGAATAATGATTGGTAATGTTTCATTTAATAAAAAGTAAAATAAAGAAACTACTACTACTATTACTATTGATAGCATAAGTTTATATAAAAGACAAAGACAAATACAGTACTGAACAATAGGGGAAAAATAAAAGAGTTTAAGTGTTAGATTAGATCTTCCACTACTAATAAAAGTAATTATAGTTCAAATGGTAAAGCAGTGGCTACACATATGCAGGTTTTTTTAACACAAAATATATGTGTCTAACTCTCACCTGGGTTTTATTCTGCATTTGTGATTCATAGTGTTTATTCACTCCTGTAGACTGACAGTCTGAGAGTCTGTGATGAAAAGCAACTGAAATTAAGATGAAATAAATCCAAACTCAAAAAATGAATCAAGTTGATACTGTTTCATCTAATACAAATCAAATCAAGATAATATTTTTTATGCAAACATACATCAGTAAGATATTCTCCAATAATGTTTTTTTGGACAATATCACCATTTTTGCTGTTTTTATTCACAGCACTTTAGCTGGGATGCTCACTGAGTTTTCTTATTGTTTTAAATGGTACCTATTATTATATCCTGAGTCTCTTCTTAGGAAATTAAACTTACAGATTCTTTCTGTAATTTTTTTTCCTCCTTTCTGTGTCACACTTGCTCCTCTGAAGAAATGGTGAACTCCCATTACTCTTTTGTTCATAAGATGTGACAAATGATAATTTAACAAAAAAATAACATGTCCCTGCAGAACTTAGTCATTCTTTTTATTTATTATCTGTGAATTGCCATGTTTTCTTGGGAAAGATGACAAAGTGGTTAGTATCTTGAAAGCCTGGAATTTGATCATTTCCTTTGCTTACACTGGTTGCTTCCCAAGGCTACAGAGCCCAATCTACTTGCAGTTTTAACCCATAGCTGGAAGCAGAATAGACAGATTCATGTCTTTAACAAAGGCAATGACAGAGCAGAGAATTTTAACTCAACTTGCTGATACAACATTCTGCACCGGCATCTGTCACATATCTAACACATTGATTTTCAATGTATAATGAAAAAAAAAAAAATTATGAATGCTTTCTTGAAATTTTATTAAATAATGAACGATTGGAACAAAAGGCTAGAGAGCACTGTCCTCCTTGCTATTTAACCCATGCTTTTACTGAAGATGTAAATAAAAAGTGAATGCAATGGGCCAGGATAGAATTTGAATTCAATTTGTCGATTCCAGTTAATGAGCCAACATTTTTTAATGGTCAGCAAATCATCTCCAAACACACCTGTCTGCTAGGGAACTAGCCAACCTCTGTTCCATACGCTTGCACAGGTACTTGTGGTTTATACTGCAACTATACTGATGGCCCTTAGTTAGAGTTGCTGAGAGAGACCCCATCACCTGACATGATCAAGATGAACAAGGCCAGTATGCTCAGACCCTCAGCCATGATGACTTGTGACTTTGTGCTAGTACAACTATTGACAGCAGTGGAAGAGTTTGATCTAATGAATTTCACTTGCAAGACTTGGGTCAACCAGTGGTATGGTTTTTAGACACTTTACAAAGTTTCCACATCTTGGGATAAGATCAAAAAGTCACTTCCTTGGCAAATTGGCTATGGTGAGATTCAAACCCGGCTCTCATGCTTGGAAAGTGAATGTTCTAATGACTTCGTCATGCACCCCATTAAATTAACTATTAACACATACTGGACTTATGAAACCTGTTTTCCTACAAAAGTGTTTTAAGAGAAAGATTTTATAAATTTCAACTAAACTGACTGCTCAGTCAATGAATGACAAATGTTTCCTTATAGGGAAACAGCTAATATTACCATTACCATACAAAGAAGAATTTACTGAGTTAATGTAAATAGTAATTGAAAGAACAAGTTTACCAATATAAATGAATTTGAAAAGGTAATACTGCATTGCAGGTTGGTAATGGAACTAAAACATGGAAAAGATTTAGTCATTTTTGATGGTATTTCCATCCATATTGGAACTCTCCAGAATGTTCCAGAACTTTATAGGGTCAGAAAATTTGTGTGCTTGTTAACTACATTTCATAGAAACATAGACAAAAAGAAAATGATGTTGAATACATGACACATTTAGCAAATTATATGCCAGAAAATATATTCCGGTTTGATAGATTTGTTTTTTTACAGCTTACCAACCCTTTGCAGGTTATTTAAAACCAGAAAATATTTTTAGATTATAAGAATTTTTTGGAGATAATAATGATTGACTGATACAACTCCTACTAATTAACCTATAGCTGGGTGGGGAAGAGGTGTATTCTAAACTTTCCTAGGGATATTTGCATATAAGCAAATATAACACACCTGATTGAAATTGGAACTTGGCTATCTGATCTCCAATTTATTATCCACTACACCACCAACACATCCAAGCTTACAGCACCTGGTATTCACAAGTGGTCATCTATCAAAGTACTGACTAAACTTGATGTTGTTTAAGAATGGTGAGAACTGGTGTTTCAATATGATATGTCTATAAGCCACAAGATAGTCATGTGTTAGTAATATAACATGAATGATTATAATGCATTATAATATTATATTGTTTAAAAATTGGATGAATAAGAAGTCAATGTTAAGCCCAAATCAGGCATGGCAAAAAACTCCCTAAATATAAAGATTCTCCTTTAAAAATAAAAATCTATAAATCGAGAGAAGTAAAATAAAACAAAAAAAAAAAACAAGAAGCAAAAAATGAAAAAAAATATAAATAATGTTGTATCGAAAAAAATCCTGTCTTTTAATTAATTTTAAAAAAAATTTTAGACTTAGGCTGTTTTGGTGAGGAGAGTATATGGTGTGTACATAGTGGAGTAAGCTGTTATCAAAATATATCAGAAGATCAAAAGTAGATTACAAATCTTTTAAAAAAATGAATGTGTCATAAAAATGTGCTATGTCATTAAAATATGATAGATTTTATCAAAGAAAAATCTGTCATATGTCATAGAAATGTTTTTCCAAATATTTTGTTAAAGTCATAAAAGTAATTAAGCCTTAAAGTTTTTGGCATCTATTTGTCTATCTTTGTCTTCTTGAATATTGATTTTTCTAATCTTCAAATTTGATTTTTTTTTTATAAGTTTTTTAAATATTCTCACGTATTCTGCTGAAAAAAATAAAAGTAAAACCAAGGTAATTATTTATTTTTCTTTGAATGTTTTTTTTTCCTTTTGTATTTAAGTGGATTTGTAACATTTTTATGACAAAATTTAATCTTCGTTTTTTTTATTTTCTCGGGCAGATTTTCTGCCAGTTAAAGAATGAACATGTTTTGACAGCATTAAGTGTCTAAATCTATTCATACAAAAATATTTTTTGAAAAGATCAATATTCTTGTTTTTGTTTTCAGTTAAAGACTGTCACAATGTTCAGATTAATTTTTAAGTTTTACTGTGTTTTGTTTATAAAAAAAAAAACAAAACACTGTAGACTTTGTCATGAATTTTGTTCAGATTAACACAATCGTGTGTGATTTTCTTTGTGAAAATCTAAGGGAGATAAGCAAAGATTTTTTGATTTTTATGAAGTTTCATGGTTCAAATTTTGCTGAAATATATCTTATCTTTATTTACCTGATATTGTAATTTTTTTTAACTCAATGATATAAATAATAGTTAATAATAGAATTGACTGTTAACTTGATTGTTAACTGGTTGAAAATATTGTGTGCAAATATGAGTCAAATTTTGAATTCTACTTATAATATACATATGTGTGAATTTGGGATTTTATTATACAGTTCATTATTTTATTAATTTTCATGATACAAACTTGATGGTTAAGAATCAGAAAGTATTTTTGGTTAATCTACATAAGATACAAACTAGCATTTTATAAAAAAAACAAAAAAACAATACATTTTTTGCCAGTAGTTTAATTAGTATTAACATAGAAAGTGAAATCAATATGCAGAGTTCAAATTCTGATTGAGTCTATTTCACTCACTTAGAACTAATGCACTTAATCCATCCATTAATCCATTCATTTTGCTTTCAGCTATGTGTTAAATAGCACGGTAGATTAGGATCTTTAGCAGGGCAACCAGTTTAATAGAAGAAAAACTGAATTTAACATTAACCTGTAGAGGGATAGGATCACATCTACTACTGCTGCAGTACATATGAGGCCACTACAACCCTAATAGATTACTGGATTCATAATCATTCAATCCTAATTGGGTACCTGATTCTCACATTACAAAGCTCTCAATCTTTCCCTAGACACACCCATTGCCATTTTGACTGCAGTATGTGTGATACCCCTAATAGATTATACTAATTGTGATCATGATCAGGCATTCAATCCTTATTGTGTACCTCACTCTTATAGTATGATAGTTCAAGTTTCCTAAACATCATTAACCTTGGAGTTCAAAATCAGCATGAAGAGGGATGTGCTCTATCAAGCTGTTTAGCTTTGGACATACCCACTGCTGCTCTAGATACAGTACATATGCTGCCCCTTTGACCTTAATAGGTTACAGGACTTGGGATTGTGATCATGAATAAAAACAAGTGAATGCCTATGACTTTCTTTGATGAAGCGATGTTTTTTAATGAGCCTTTCATCTTTCTGTTACTTTTTATCACAGCATTCAGATTGTTATTCTACAACTATTAAAGTCTTTTAATGATCTGAGAATTGCAATGACAAGCAATAGATCCAATGTGGTGGCACTCTGAGAAGTAATATGTACAGCTGCATGACATCTGACTAATGTCTATAAGTAAAGCCTCCATATCTGATATCTGAATTTCTCAGATGAGGAGTTGTCATTATTTAGTGTAAGTTAAGGGCCTGTTGGAAAGGATTCAGAAATGCAACATCAGGACAATATTCAGAAACGGCTTGACCATACATTGCCAGATCAAGCCTAAGATGACCAAAAACTGCATGTATGTCATCCCTTGCAGTTGTGGCAAAGAATACAACAATGAAAGCAGCTGCCCACTTAAAGTAAGGGACATAAAAAAAAACCATAATCAGGTGTGAGAGTGAAATCAGGTATGGCTGATCATGTGTGGAGTGAAAAGGATGATCTTCAACTCCTGTGGAGTGAAGTAAAAATACTATACTAGACTAGGAACACTGGAGAATCAGGAATATGAAGGAATCAACATTATGATGGCATCTTCAGTAGGTCTAACATAGAAATATGGGAGCTATATATGAGAGTCAATGTTCTAAAGGAACATGGCACATAGATTAATTCCTTGTTTCATTTTCTATGGCTTATCAATCCTTTGCAGGTCATTTAAAGCCAGAAAATGTTTTTAGATTGTAAGAATTGTTTTTGGAGATAATAATGCTTTAATTATACAAGTCTTACGAATTAACCCATATCTGGAGGGAGAATAGGTGGATTCATAGCTTTCCCAAGGGGGTATTTGTGTGTATGTGAATATAATGAAACTAACTGGAATTGCAACTCAGCTCTCTGATTAACAATGCTGAATCATTATTTATTGCACCCTCCAAAGCTTACAGCACCTGGTATTCACAAGTGGTCATCCTTCTAGGTACTGACCAGGCTCAATGTTGCTTAACTTTGGTGACTGTACGAGAACCAATGTTCTAATGCTACATGGCCATATGCCCACGGCACACAGAAGAAGAAGAAGAATCATAATGAAACACAACAGAAATAAGCTTAAAGTAAAACTAGTCAAACATTAATAAAAATAAATTCCTATTCTAACTTATTATATTTTATATGAGAAATAATGTTCTTTTGAATCAATAACTAATAGAGAAACCAGTTTCTCTATTTGTGCAAATAAAATTTATGAACTGCAAAGGTAAGATTATGAAACCAAACACTTTCTGAAAGCCATCTATGCTTCAGGCCACAAATATGTCTCCACTCTCGTTTTATGATACTCTTTTAGAAGACATTAAATTTTGTGATTAGTTCAGTAATTTAATAATAATAAACTCATAAATAGAATATTTCTGCTCTGTTTTCAAAGCATGATTAAGGGAAATAAATAATTTTTATTGGCTTGTTTTTATTATGGATTTATTGGCAAAATATTTTATGATGCAGACATCAAGACCACAAGTGGATGCCTTGAATACCAAATGGAATGAAACATTTTGTACCTTAAGATAACCTGTCTAGTTGGGTTCCATTTAGCAAGCATCGTTAGAAGTGAAATAATTGCTTATTTTATACTAATATAATAGTCAAGATAATAATAGTCAATTAAGAGCCATTAAATAAATTGCATTGCAGGTAATTACCTTGACATTTGGTGTGACTTAATTTTAAATATAGTTTATTTAAAAGGTGATTTCACCTGAGCAAGAAAAGGCAAATGATCTCATAGGTAGTTTAACAATATGAAGCTAGTTGTTGTAAATATAAACATAGATCAGGTAGGTTATTTACTACTTTCCTCTGTCCCTCTTGCCTTCTATATACCCTTGAGTTTCAAATACTCTAAGCCTTCTTTCCTCATTATCTTTGCTAGAAATTTCTGCTCTCTCCTTCTCATGCTGAGTATAAGTATCCATTTTGTTTCTATTTTCTTTAAAACTTACTCATTACTTACATGTAAAGTCCCTGATATTCCCAATATTCTTTTTACTGCCTCAAGTCTCTTCCACATCTGTGAGGAGATTGTCTAGTATTTATTATTGTACAGAAGGATAGATATTGCATAACAGTTCAGCATTCTTTTCTGTGTTTCTGATGAAATTTCCTTGTTTCTTAATACTTTGCTTAGCTTTTGGAAGGCAACTTTCATCTCCCAATATGTCTTTGAATTTTGGTGGCACATTTTCCATCTTTTATTAAAATACTTCTCAGAGATTTAAATTTTTGTAATTGTAATGATTTTGGTAGCTTCAATTCGTACTTTGCATCATTAACTGATTCATCTTTCTGATAACCATATATTCTGTTTTCTTATAATTGATGTTTAGTCCTTTCTTCACATTAATACATTCTTTAGAATTCTACAGTTTCCATTCATAAATATA